>CM066314.1:106769428-107507000 GCA_033807775.1 Saussurea involucrata | reverse complement strand
TATTATTAATGACATTAATAATAGTAATTAACTAATTATAAAGGCCATTTAGATCCTTGGCTCTTGATGAGAGCCCATCCAATGACTTGAAAGATGAAGATCCATTGAGATGGAAGATTGGACCAATCACAAGGTCGAAATCCAAGATGTTCAATGATGCTATCAATGGTTTGATTAAATCTTGCCGGAATAAATCTCTTCCTACTTCGCAAGATATCCCGAAACCTTTTCTAAATTTGCTCCAAGTTGAAGACCAAGATTAGCCTTAATCTTGGTAGTTGAAATTGGGATGGATTCATCAAATTTCCCTCAAAGTCCAAGCATTTTCGGCCAAGTCCACATATGGCCCATGTTTAAGCCATAAAACACTCATTTCAAGTCCAAATGGACTCAAATCAAAGCCCACTTCAAGAGAAGTCTTTTCCAACTTTCCAAGATGGACTCAAGCCCAAAATAAAGGATGAAGGGACGTCTATGAATCTGCCCATTATGAAGGTCAAGTTCTAGTAACTCATCTCATTGAATTGGAAGGCATTTTGAAGGTTCCTATCATTATGAAGCTATTTATCACAAGATATTTAAAGTTGCTACAATTAAAGTCTAGAATTAATTTGAGTCCTTTGATTTGTATTTTGTATCCTATAAATAGGTTGCTTTTGTAATCATTTGAGATCATCCTTGATTTGAATGAAATTGTGAGTTTTAAACTCTTTTAGTTCTTTGTGAACTTTAGAACTTATCAAGTCTTCTTGCTTGTGGCGTTCAATACTTATCAATCAGCTTGGTGGGTTGATTGTGGCGTATCTTATACCAAGGTTCTTGTCTCCTTATAGACAACGGGTCGCGGTTCCACCACTACTATCTTAGGCAACCAATAGACGGTCGGGAAAAATCACATCATTTGGTATCAGAGTTGGCGCTATTGGTTTGCATATCCCTTATTTTCTACTTTACAATCTCGTTAATTTCTTTCTCTTGAGATCCAAGAATCACGTATTGGTAGCGGGTCTTGTCACAAGTTGGCATGGTTCCTACTAGTGACGATTGAACTTAAGTCTTTAGTTCTTCTCTTCTACATTTTGTTTCTCCAATTTCTAGTGATACATAATTCCTTGCAAAAACAACAAAAACAAAAAGGTCGAGCAAAAAAAAACAAATATCGGCAAAAAAAAGCAACAAAAGAAAAAAAATAGCAAAAAAAACACAAAAAGTGAAGTAGAACATCTTCTTGTTATATCGTGATTATTTGATATATCATAGTTCAAGTTGTTTGGTAAGTTTGAATTCCTCAAGGCCACAAGCCAAACTTGATAATTGTTTCTTTAGTTCTTTTAGAACTTTGAGAGATTAAAAAGAGTGGTAAAAGGCTGTGTGGTGAGATCAATCGAGGGTAAAAGCCATTTGTGAGATATACGAGGGTTGAGTGAATCTTTTTTTAAGAGAGAAACGCGTGAGGGAGTGTTGAGAGGAACTAATCTTATTTTTGCAGAATTATAAAATGGGGGATGAAAAACCTCTTCCGAACCTACAAATCCAAGCCCTAATAGATGAAATGTGGAGGATGATGACAAATGAATTCAACCAAGTTCATGAAAGAATGGATCGAATAGAAGAAAATGCACGAAGGCAACCATCTCGTGAAGGTTCCGTTATGAATGAGGATGAAAGAAGCGATGAATGAGATAGGGAATCTGAAAGGAGATCGGCTAGGAGGAGGCGACGTATAGATAACAATTTGAGTTCCATAAAGATGAAAGTCCCTTCTTTTCAAGGAAAGTCAGATCCGGAAGCATACCTCGATTGGGAGACAAAAATGGAGTTCATATTTGAATGCCATGAATACTCCAATCGAAAGAAGGTAAAACTTGTTGTCATTGAGTTTTCTGATTATGCACTAACATGGTGGGATCAACTTCTGATTAGCAAGCGAAGGAATGGAGAAAGACCTATCGAGAGTTGGGAGGAAATGAAGATGGCCATGAGAAGACGTTTTGTGCCTAGTCACTACTTCCGTGACCTTCACAACAAGCTTCAAAATCTAAAGCAAGGAAGCAAATGTGTTGAAGATTACTTCAAGGAGATGGAGGTTATCATGATAAGGGCCAACATTGAGGAGGATCGAGAAGGTACAATGGTCAGGTTCTTACATGGTTTAAATTTTGAAATAAGAGATCGTGTTGAAATGTACCATTATGTTGAAATTGAGGATATGGTTCATATGGCTGTTAAAATTGAGAAACAACTTAAGAGAGGGGGAGGATCACGAAATAGTAGTTGGAAGACAAGTTGTTCAAAGAAAATTGAAAACACATCTTCTTCTTCTTCTAATCCCAAATCTGCTTTTAAAGATATAAACACTTCAAAAGGAAAATATGATTCTTATACTTCTAAGAATCGTGACATAAAGTGTTTTAAGTGTCAAAGCAGGGGTCATATTGCAAGTCAATGTCCAAACAAGCTTGCCATGGTGATTAGAGAAGACGGAGAAATCGAGACAGATAAATCAAATTTTATGAACTCTCCCGAGGGTTCGGATGATGATGAAGAGTTTGCTGTCCAAGGAGACTTGTTGGTGGCGAGAAGAGCCTTAAGTGCTCATTCCAAGGAAGTTGATGATGCACAAAGGGAGAACATCTTTCACACTCGATGCTACGTTGAAGGCAAGGTATGTAGTGTTATCATTGATGAGGGAGTTGTACTAATGTGGCGAGTTCATCTATGGTTGAAAAGCTTGGTCTACCTACGACGAAGCATCAAAATCCATACAAACTTCAATGGCTTAATGATAGTGGTGAGGTACGGGGTTTAAAACAGGTTTTGGTCTCATTCTGTATAGGTAAATATGAAGATGAAGTGTTATGTGATGTTGTACCTATGCAAGCTAGTCAGATGCTGCTTGGGAGGCCATGGCAATATGATCGACATGTAAAGCATGACGGATTTACCAACAAATACACATTTGTACATAAAGCCAAACCCGTAACTCTTGTACCCATGTCACCTAGTCAGGTTTATGAAGATCAAGTTAAACTACAAAAAGATGAGAAAAAATGAAAGAGCCGAAAGAAAATAATGAACAAGGCTCGAAAGAAAAAGGAAAAGATAAAAAAATATTTGACGGAAAAAAAGAGAGTCAATATTGTGCTTTGGCTAAAAAGAGTGAGATCAAAGAAGCCTTAAATTCTGAAATGCTTTTTGTGCTTCTTTTGTTCAAAGAAGTCCAATTAGCCACTAACGACTTGGCCGGTAGCATTCCGAGCAAGGTTATGTCTGTCTTGCAGGAATTTGAAGACTTGTTTCCGGAAGAAGTTCCCGATGGATTGCCACCAATTCGAGGGATTGAACACCAAGTTGACTTTGTACCTGGAGCGTCCATTCCAAATAAACCAACCTATAGAACAAGTCCGGAAGAAACCAAGGAGTTGCAAAGACAAGTTGAAGAATTACTTGCAAAAGGATTGGTTCGAGAAAGCAAGAGTCCATGTGCTGTTCCAGTTTTGTTAGTACCAAAGAAGGATGGTTCATGGAGGATGTGTGTGGATTGTCGCGCCATCAACAATATCACGGTAAAGTATCGTCATCCAATTCCTCGGTTAGATGATATGATTGATGAACTGTATGGTGCAAAGTTGTTTTCGAAAATTGATTTGAAAAGTGGTTATCACCAAATTCGTATGAGAGAGAGTGATGAGTGGAAAACTGCTTTCAAAACAAAACATGGTTTATATGAATGGTTAGTGATGCCTTTTGGTTTAACTAACGCTCCTAGTACTTTCATGAGATTAATGAACCATGTTTTGCGAGATTTCATTGGAAAGTTTGTGGTTGTTTACTTTGATGATATTTTGATTTACTCCAAGAGTTTGGATGATCATCTTGAACATCTAACTTCTGTTTTGAGTGTGCTTAGAAAGGAAAAGCTCTTTGCAAACTTGAAGAAGTGCACCTTTTGTACCAATCATGTTGTTTTTCTTGGATACATGGTGAGCTCACAAGGAATATCTGTGGATGAGGAAAAGGTAAAGGCAATCCAAGATTGGCCAACTCCAAAGAGTGTAAGTGAAGTGCGAAGTTTTCATGGTCTTGCGAGTTTTTATCGTAGATTTGTCAAAAACTTTAGCACTTTAGCATCACCACTCATAGAAGTCATTAAAAATAATGTCGGTTTCAAATGGGGCAAAGAACAAGAGCAAGCTTTTGAACAACTTAAGTTTCAATTAACTCATGCTCCTTTGTTATCTTTGCCCAACTTTGATAAAACCTTTGAAATTGAGTGTGACGCGTCGGGTATTGGGATTGGTGCAGTTTTGATGCAAGAAGGTTAACCATTGGCATACTTTAGTGAGAAACTGAATGGTGCAACTTTGAACTACCCCACTTATGACAAAGAATTGTATGCATTGGTTCGTGCATTAAAAACATGGCAACACTATTTGTGGGCCAAAGAATTTGTAATACATTCTGATCATGAATCCTTGAAATTCTTAAAAGGGCAACACAAGTTGAACAAAAGGCATGCTAGGTGGATTGAGTTTCTTGAGACATTTCCTTATGTCATCCGGTACAAGAAAGGTAAGGAAAATGTTGTTGCTGATGCGCTTTCACGGAGATACTCCTTACTCTCTTCTCTTGACTATAAAATTCTTGGATTTGAACATATCAAAGGTTTGTACCACGATGATGTTGATTTTGGGCAGATTTTTCAAGCATGTGAAAAATGTTCTTTTGAAAAGTTTTTCAAACATGAGGGGTTTTTGTTTAAAGAATCAAAGCTTTGCATCCCTAACTCTTCCTTGCGAGAGCTTTTGGTTAGGGAAGCACATGGTGGAGGCCTTATGGGTCATTTTGGTGTGGCAAAAACTTTGTCAATTTTGCAAGAACACTTTTATTGGCCAAAAATGAAGGTCGATGTAGGCAAAATATGTGAAAATTGTATTGTTTGCAAACAAGCAAAATCAAAAGTTCAACCTCATGGTTTATATACTCCATTGCCTATACCAAGTGAACCATGGGTTGATCTTTCAATGGATTTTGTGTTGGGTTTGCCAAAGACCAAAGGCGGTAAAGACTCAATTTTTGTGGTTGTTGACAGGTTCTCTAAAATGGCTCATTTCATTGCATGCAACCGAACTAATGATGCATCACATATTTTTGATTTGTTTTTCAAAGAAATAGTGAGGTTGCATGGCATGCCAAGAACCATTGTCTCGGATCGGGACACCAAATTTTTGAGTTACTTTTGGAAAATGTTGTGGGGGAAATTGGGAACAAAACTCTTGTTTTCAACAACTTGTCACCCCCAAACTGATAGGAAAACAGAAGTAGTGAACCGCACTCTTGGTACTTTGGTGCGTTCCATAATTGGGAAAAATGTCAAAACTTGGGAGCAATGCTTGCCTCATGTTTAGTTTGCGTATAATCATCATGTCCATTCCGCTACCAAGTTTTCACCTTTTGAAATCATGTACGGTTTCAAGCCCATAACTCCAATGGATTTAACTCCTTTACCTGTGAGTGAACAAATGAATTTAGATGGCAAGAAGAAAGCGGAATTTGTTAAACAAATACATGAGAAGGCTAGAAGCAACATCGAAGAGCGCACCAAGAAGCATGAGCAACAAGCGAACAAGGGCAAAAGAAAGGTCACATTTGAACCTGGAGATTGGGTGTGGCTTCATTTGAGAAAAGAATGGTTTCCAACTAAAAGGAAGTCAAAACTGATGCCAAGGGGAGATGGGCCATTCCAAGTCATGCAGAAAATTAATGACAATGCTTACAAACTTGACTTGCCTGTTGAGTATAATGTGCATGATGTCTTTAACGTTTCTGATTTGAGTCCTTTTAATGCAGGTGATGATTTGAGGACAAATCACATTCAAGAGAGGTGTAATGATGAGAGCCCATCCAATGACTTGAAAGATGAAGATCCATTGAGATGGAAGATTGGACCAATCACAAGGTCGAAATCCAAGATGTTCAATGACGTTGTCAATGGTTTGATTAAATCTTGTCGGAATAAATCTCTTCCTACTTCGCAAGATATCCCGAAACCTTTTCTAAATTTGCTCCAAGTTGAAGACCAAGATTAGCCTTAACCTTGGTAGTTGAAATTGGGATGGATTCATCAAATTTCCCTCAAAGTCCAAGCATTTTCGGCCAAGTCCACATATGGCCCATGTTTAAGCCATAAAACACTCATTTCAAGTCCAAATGGACTCAAATCAAAACCCACTTCAAGAGAAGTCTTTTCCAACAATCCAAGATGGACTCAAGCCCAAAATAAAGGATGAAGGGACGTCCATGAATCTGCCCATTATGAAGGTCAAGTTCTAGTAGCTCATCTCATTGAATTGGAAGGCATTTTGAAGGTTCCTATCATTATGAAGGTATTTATCACAAGATATTTAAAGTTGCTACAATTAAAGTCTAGAATTAATTTGAGTCCTTTGATTTGTATTTTGTATCCTATAAATAGGTTGATTTTGTAATCATTTGAGATCATCCTTGATTTGAATGAAATTGTGAGTTTTAAACTCTTTTAGTTCTTTGTGAACTTTAGAACTTATCAAGTCTTCTTGCTTGTAGGGTTCAATAATTATCAATCAGCTTGGTGGGTTGATTGTGGCGTATCTTATACCAAGGTTATTGTCTCCTTATAGACAACGGGTCGCGGTTCCACCACTACTATCTTAGGCAACCAATAGACGGTCGGGAAAAATCACATCAGCTCTTATCGACACATACATAGAATTCATGGCAAAATATGCATGTGCATGGCATTCATGGGTGGATAAATGGCTAACATGCCATTTTCTTTCACCACTAAAACCCACGAGACTTCACTATGTTATATATATATATATAGAGAGAGAGAGAGAGAGAGAGAGAGAAAAGTTTAAATGAAAACTCAAATTCAATTGTGAACGTGAGGACGAATCTTGACCCTTCCATCTCTATTGATCCAATGACTTATATTAAATAGAGTTTTTAATTGAAATTATTAAATAAGGTGATTAGGGGTAAAAAAGGAAGATAATTTAAACTCACGCCTACCATATTTGACTTTTTATTTTCTTTTTTAATTAAAAACTTTTACCCCCCTTAAAGTTTAAAATAAATTATCTTAAAAATTACTAATATTTTAATCAAACAAATTACATCAAAAAACGAGAATTCCGTGCTCTTCGATATGACATCCATCTTGATATAGTTTTTTTTGTTGTTTTAACCATTTTTATGTGAAATGTCATATATGTGTTATATTCATTATGAATATTTATGTATTCAAGTGTTTATAACATCTCGACACTGTAAGTCCGTAACTCGACATCACCTTCTACAACACTTTCTTCAACGTCCTAAGGCATCGTGTTCTTCATTACCGTAACCCAACACCTATCGAGATGAATCGGGAACCTATCGAGTTTCAATTGTGAACCGAGGAACGAAAGAAATTACGTCACGTCTCCACACCTTCATGGGTCACTCATGTATTATTCTTCATGAATAATGTATCATTCGGTATGAATAATACATCATTCAGGGTGAATAATACACGATTCATGAATCATGTGTTATTCACCATGAATAATGTATTATTCATACTGAATACTGTATTATTCATCCTGAATATTGTATTATTCATCATGAATAGTGAATGAACGTTCACCTTTGTTATTCATACTGAATGTGGACACCTGAAGATGTGCATACATATTCATAAAGAATAAAACCAAGTCGCGGTTGTGAATCGGAAAACAAAAGAGAGTGTGTCATGTGTTCACACCTTCACGGGTCATTCATATATTATTCATCATGAATAATGTATCATTCAGGATGAATAATACAACATTCAAAGTGAATAATACATGATTCATGTTTAATAATACATGAATCAGGAACTCGTGTATTATTCATCCTGAATGTTGTATTATTCATTTTGAATATTGTGTTATTCGTCATGAATAGTGAATGAACGTTCCCCTTTGTTATTCATACTGAATATGGACAGCAGGAAACGTGCATACATATTCATACTGAATATAATACATACATAGCATTTCACGTAAAAACGGTTAAAATGAAGAAAAAACTATATCGAGATGGATGTCATATCGAAGAGCACGAAATTCTCGTTTTTTTTATGTAATTTGTTTGATTAAAATATTAGTAATTTTTTAAGATAATTTATTTTAAACTTTAAGGGGGTAAAAGTTTTTTAATTAAAAATAAATAAAAAGTCAAAGATAGTAGACGTAAGTTTAAATTATCTTCTCTTTTTATCCCTAATCACCTTAATTAATAATTTCAATTAAAACCTCTATTTAATATGAGTCATTGAATCAATAGAGATGGAAGGGCCAATATTCGTCCTCACGTTCACAATTGAATTTGAGTTTTCATTTGAACTTTCCTCTCTCTCTCTCTCTCTATATATATATATATATATATATATATATACATTTCCATTTGTATCAATCACACACCACAAGTAACCATCGTGATTGCACTCTTGCCGTATTTAGCCAAGGCTAAGACTAGCATTTTCTATCCCTCATTCATCCGGTGGACTCGATTTCGACACTACCCGATCACTAAATGGAATAGGTTCACAATCTAACATAAAACTAAACGAAAATGAGAGACGTTCACTTACCGGAAACCAACGTTCGAGTCTCCAAACTTTCTGTGCCAAGCTTGAATCGAACCCTTCAAACCCCTTACTTCTTGCTAGGCTCTCGTAAATTTCTCTCGTTTCCTTCTTCGAACTTCACGTGAAAAAAGAGAAGAAAGTCATGTGATTTTCATATGGGAAAAAGAGATATTTAAACTCTCTTTTGTTGGAAATAAATTCAACATCTAACACAACCCATAGAGAAAATAATGCATACCTCCAATAGTGGGTTTTCCATATAAACCTATTGGTCAAAACATTGCTCTTGGCTTCAAGGATACTCCAAAATTTCTTCCTTTTTCTCTTTGCTTTCGTGGTCACCTCCAAGGAAAAGAAAAAAAGAAAAAGGGGTTTTAATCACCTTTATTTGATAAGAATGAAAAGGGAATCATATCCCTTCCTCTCTGCCGATTCCCAAGAGGTGGTGGTTATCCCCACTTTTAGTTGCTTTGACCAAGTAAACTACAACTCTAGTCCTCAACTTTTTACACCCCTTATTTTACTAGTCCCTTGAGTTATACATACTTTACAAACAACCCCTAAACTTGGGGTGTTACAACTATCCTCCCCTTACAAAAATTTCATCCTCGAAATTTGCATCGGGTTTAAAGAAATGGGGCAAATCTCTACTTCAGGTTGTCAGGTCAATTCTAGTTAACTCTTTATGAAATATTCTCTTAACAAGTATAAAGAGATACTTGTATCCCTAACGACTTCATATTTTTGTCTAACACTTGGATGGATTCCTTTTTCCTAGCTCACTTAACTTTTATTTGATGTCTTCTATAGACACTCTTGTCGTCTTGACGACTACTCACATTCTCAAATTTGACATTTGATAGGTTACTCACCTATTATTGCAACTAACTTTACTGCCCAAGATACCTTGGGCCTTTCTTTCTTTTTCATGTTCAACGAACTACTGCTTTCTAATGCATATGTTGATCGATACAGGAATAACTATTACATAGCAATGCTTGCATTTTATGCTCTTTTACTATCTTTATGTATGATGGGGAATACCACTCTACTGCTTACTTGTACTCGTGTGAAGGCCCTTGGACCCATGAGCATCTTTCTTACCTGAATTAACATAGAGGCTATAGGTCATGCACTTGTCCTTATTGGGACTAGGGGTTTGTCTCTTGTTTCACACCTTGATGTTTGTGTCCCCACACCCATACATACTAACAATAACTTTTCAACTGTAGCAAATCTTACCACCACTAAGGTGTCTGAAACACCTAGACTTATGTTATTGGTATATACTATCTGTCTTAGGCCTCCCCGCCTTGGGATTCATACCTTGATTCAAACTCTTCATGATTCCATCTAGGTCTACTATAAACAACTCAATCTGGCCTGCCATTATTTAACTCTTAAAATTCTTTTCTTGCAGAGGTTTCTTGCTAGAATATCTACTTAGATGTGACTTGTCACATATGTAAGCAAGAAACTAAACCCTTTAAAAATGAAAGTCACGTTTCAAAGCTTACCTTACAACTTATTTTTCTTAGCCGTTATACGACCAACTTCTAGCGCTATACACGACTGGCGTTACTTCTTAATTAACTAACATACCACGACAATGGTTATAACTAGCTTAGCTGTGTTAGATCCATAATGCTACTAATACGTTTCTCAACCCAGATGTTATAATTGAAGGATCATGCTTTCAAACTAAAAAATATCAAGGCAAATGCTACCTAAACCATGTAACATTTAAGTTGAACTGAAACACTGAATTGACGCATGTAAACACTGTAAAACTTGTACACTTTGAAAACTATAAATACATAGCATGCTCCCCATACATCTAAACTTATGAATCAACATATTTTTCTACTAAACATATTGAAAACAATTAAAGGCGTTGAACGTACTGACCATACCAAATATATTGAACTTCATATTATTGTTTTTTTTTCTTACAGCTGTCGAATAACCAAATGTTGGTTAATTTTACATCAGTTAAACTAAACACTATGGTATTAGTTTAATTGGCAATAACTTACAATTTTTACAACCCATGTGATCCTCAAACATTTCAATGTTGCCTTTAATATCACTCATCACTATTTCTACTAACTAACCATTATCTAGCTGACGGGCGTCTTTACTTGCTGAACTATTTCGTTATTTACTATTCCATCTTTCATGTTCTAATTGAACCCTTTTTGTGCTTTTGACTCTAGACTAATCACAAACTTCTTGGACCGTTAATTGGATCCTTCATGCTTTAGTTTACTATCACTTCTTGACTTTGCAGCCTAATCGCTGCTCGTCTCTCTTATCTTGGCTATCTAAACTACTTTCACAAAGGTCTTGGTAGCTAGCACATCAACATACCCCATATAATCTACTCTCAGGCTGTCTAAAGTCATCTATATTACTTTGTTTGGTTGTCACAGAAAGGGAGCCAAACCTTTACTTCCAACTAACTTGTTTGAATTATACCTTTCTCTTGTTCCAACAGTAGGAACCTGATCTCTAGTCCCTTCACTTCTATCATGAGACAATACTCTTCTATCATGAGCTATTTCGTATGGCTTTAAACCACGATGACAATGACATCATAACTTCTTACTATAACCTTTGATAACCCAATAATGCAAAATTACATCACTAATGGTGGTAACTGCAACTTGACTGACTTTCTGAGAACGCTTATAAATACTGAAACAACTTTCTATCTCTTTATATCACCTCATCAATGCTACTAAAACTTTGCACTTCTAAGTTTCCTATAGTGAGTGTTACTAAGAGCCTACGACCACACCCCTTTCTTTGTTTCACCATCAATATTATCAACGATTCTTCTCTCACGAACTGGGCTCCTTGGACACCCTGTTTCATCTTTTGTGGCCTTAGCCAATATACTTGAGTTGTAGCTGGCTACTCTCTTTCGAGCATTTCACCCATTAAGAATGTTACATTTGGGTTTGCTTTCTAAGTTATCTCTTAACTAACCTTTATCAACTATCATGAGTTGATGCTTAAGCTAAGCCCCTACTATGAATACTACTACTTCAACACTTTAACTCTGATCTTGGCTAGCTAATACGATTGACTGTATTGACGCATTCTCATTTTCTTCACTAGTTAAAAAGATCTTATACTGATATTTTAGTCGTCCATTTGATCTTATAGTGGCATGCTTTACTTTAACTCTAAGCTACTTTCAATAGTCTACAACAATACACACTAGCTGAAGTTTAAACATGTGGAACCTTGGTTCTCACAACTATGCTGAAACAAATGGAACCTTTGTTCCTTCTAACTAAATATCAAATGGAACCTTGGTTCCTCAACCTACTACATGCCATTAAAGGCACCTTTGCTACTGGCAACTAGAGCCCTTATCAAGCTAGGGGTATCAACCACCTATACTAAGCTACATCAATCAGGTGTGCCACAACCACCAACTAGATAAATATACTCACTACCGCCAAATGAAACTGAAACTATCAACTAGAAGATGATTTCTTATATAACTCAAGCTCTAACTGAAACTGTTGGTGCTACTATGATTAGGGCTGCCTTGGCGACTCCAAATTTCAGTAGTCACATGTCTACCTCTCATGAGTAAACTCCAACTATCTGTTATGCTAGACTTTGTATGGGCTTTATTTCTCAGCACATTTCGTGCATGCTTAATGATAAGTGCATAATTTATCACATTCTAAGCACTTATTTTATAGGTTTTTAGTCTTATTTTAGTCTCCCAATTAGCATAATTGAGTCTTTTAGTTTGATTTTATCTTTTATTATAGTTTGGAGCTAAGTATGAGAAATGGGTCTGTTTGTGCTTGTTTTGTGGAAAAATCTAACAGTTCGGTATGCTGCAGCAGGATGCTACAGCATGAGTCACAGATCCAGGAAAGTCAAAGACGTCACTTCATAAACTTTTTGGTTGGGGAATCTCTAAGCAAACTCTTCAGCCCTTTTTGCAAGCTGGAAAGCAGGGGCATCTACAGAAGAATAGATGCTTGATAGAGATCACCTCAACAAGAGCATCATATAAACTCTTTAGCTTTTGGATAAAAACCTTTGGTTAAAGAATCTTGTACTAGCTAAAGTTGACTTTAGATGCTTTTCTTTTGTATAAATAGGGGCTGAGCCCTGGTTGTTTTTTACACCACTTCTTGCCTTAAGCAAGTAGTTCTTTAGTTCTAGTTCTAATTTCTAGTTTGTACTTTACTTTACTTTAAATCTAATTTCTCCTAACAAGGAAATTAGCTAGGTAGTTCATATAGCTACTTAGAAGCAATTGTTATTTCCTTTCAGATTTTAATCTAAAACCGTTGGCACATTTGTTGTTCTTAATATTTATATTTCTGTTTGATCATCATGATTTATAGGTGTTTAAGAGCGATGATGGGCTAATTCCTGAGCTTGGGTGTAAGTAATGGTTGGGAGATAAAATCCTTTATGTAGTGGGAGAATGCTTTCGCTATTGGCTATCGACTTTGCTATTCATCCCTTGTTTTCTAAGCTTCATTTAAGTAGTTTTCTTGACAAAGTGACGCATGTTGTTCTACTTAAATGAGTTGGTCTTGAATGCAAGCCAACGTAAGATTTTAGAGCTCTGAGATGTTGTAATATCAATTTATTGTAAATTGTGACTTATATGAATCGATTAGTGGATTTTACTACATGGGTTGGGTCTCCCATTTGCGTGAGCTGCCCTTACTGGTTGGGTCTCCCTCTTTTGTGGAGCTGCCAGTAGATAGTCCGATCTAAACTCTACAAAGAGGCTAATCTATTCAGTAGCAAAGTTGAGAACCAATGCTGCAGCATCATGCTGTAGCATTCTTCCTAAGCATAATGTTGCTGTAATCCAGCCAGGACTTACACCCTTGCATTTCTTTTACTGTTTTACAAACGTTTACAAAGTTGTTACTTCACTCAAAGATTATTCCTTCGAATTCTGTTCTCGAGATCTTATTTTAAGTTTGGCTTAAGACTAACCGCTTGCTTTGTTTGTCTCTGTGGGATCGATACTTGGTACTTAGTACCACTTTATTACTTGTTTTTCAGGAACGATATTGGTTTGGCATGTATACTTGTGTGCTATTCCATTGTTGATTTTAGGGATATATTTTCCACGGACCAAGTTTTTGGCGCCGTTGCCGGGGACAAAGCCAAAGTAAGAATTTTCTTAAGTCACTTTTAATTTGATTTTTCTAGTCAAAAGAATTTTGGGTTGCATGCCACGTTTGTTTCACGGTGATATATTTGAACTAGATCCAGATATTGAAAGAACATTTCATAGAAGGAGAAGGATACAAAGAACTTTATCACCAATTTTTGAAACTGTTGAAATGGAAGTCCCTGTATTTGGACCGAATGAAAGGCCTGAACCCCAAAGCATCATTAGTATTGCAAACTCTAGGGAGGGGAGGATTATGGACTATGTTATGCCCATGCTTGATCAGTTGCATGGTGGCATAGTTAGGCCACAGTTGGAATGTGCCCACTTTGAACTAAAACCCGTAATGTTTAATATGTTACAATCTAGTGGACAGTTCGCAGGCCTACCAACTGAGGACCCTCATTTGCATCTAAAAACTTTTACGGAAATCACTGATTGTTTCGATTTTAGTGGAGTAACTGATGAAGCCTTACGGCTAAAGTTATTTCCTTTTTCACTTAGAGATAGAGCAAGAACATGGTTTAATTCTTTGGAACCAAACTCTGTTGAAACTTGGAATCAAATGGCTGAAAAGTTTTTGAAAAAGTATTTTCCACCAACACGGAATGCCAAGTCTAGAAATGAAATAAGCATGTTTAGACAAATGGACGATGAAGCTATTCCGGATGCGTGGGAAAGGTTTAAGGATCTGTTAAGGAAATGTCCTCACCATGGCATACCCTTTTGCATATAGCTAGAGACATTCTACAATGGTTTAAGTACCACTTCTAAAGGAATGCTCGATGCTACAGCAGGAGGTGCCTTCACCCTTAGTACCTATAATGATGGTTTAGCTATTTTGGAAAAGATTGCAAGTAACAACGGTCAATGGTCTGATTCTCGTGCATTAGTACCTAGAAAACCTGCAGGTGTTCATGAAGTAGATACTTATACTGCTCTTACTGCACAGCTTGCTGCACTTACCAACATGGTTAAAAACATGCCTGGTCAGTCCAGCACTGTTGCTGCAGCATGTACTTCTGAAAATTTGCCGGATCAATGTGTACTATGTAGTGGGCCTCATGCCTATGACCAATGCAATCAAAACACCGAATCTGTGAATTATTTACAAAACAGAAATGGACAGTTTTCTAACAATTATAATTCAAATTGGAAGAACCATCCCAATTTTTCTTGGAAAAGTCCATGTTTGCAACCATCCGACGCACAAGAACCGAAAAGTTCTAACTTTCAAAAACAGCACATGTTCCAACAAGGTCAACAGTCCAACCAAGGAAGACAAAACCAACAAAATAAATCACCTGCTTCTTTGGAATCAGTGTTGAAAGGATTCATAAATCATACCAACGCAGCTATCAACAATCAGAACATAGCCTTAAGGGCTATGGAGACTCAGATTGGCCAAATTGCTAATGAGTTGAGAAATAGACCTGCTGGAACTCTACCTAGTGATACAGAAACTCCCAAGAACATAGTCAAGGAGCAAGTGAAGGCCGTGTCCCTTAGGAGTGGAAGAGATTTAGTGAACACCATACCGAAGGAACCGCAGACTGACAGTTCCACAAACAAAGGACAAGATGTTACAAAGGTACCCCCTATCATTGTCTCATCTTCTGATTCAGTCCTTGGACCTAAACCAACTCCTGAAACAGTGAGTACCAAGCCTGACTTATCTGTGTTATCCCCTGTTGATAATAACAAAGTCAAGATCACTGCAGTTGATGCTACAGCACATGCTGCAGCACCAACTGACAGAACTGAAAAACCTCAAACAGCAACTGAACAGGTTACACCTACTGTTTCATCCACTTCTGACCCCAAGAAGGCTGTTGTCACCCCTGTTCCACCTTATGTTCCTTATCCCCAAAGGATGAGAAATGAAAAGGAGAAGGAACAATTCAAAAACTTTCTAGATGTGTTCAAACAATTGCATATAAACATCCCTTTGGTTGAAGCAATTGAAAGCATGCCTACCTATGCTAAATTCCTTAAGGATATTTTAAGCAGGAAAAAGAAACTGGTTGAGTATGAAACCGTAGCCTTAGCTGAAGGTTGTAGTGCCCTTGTAACCAACAAACTCCCTCCTAAGCAAAAGGACCCAGGTAGTTTCACAATACCTTGTTCTATAGGAGGTAAAGCAGTTGGACAAGCCTTATGTGATTTGGGTGCTAGCATCAATCTTATGCCCTTGTCCATTTTTAACACTCTCGGAATAGGAGAAGCTAGACCTACCACAGTTACCTTACAACTAGCTGACCGGTCCATAGCATATCCTAAGAGAAAGATAGAAGATGTATTGGTCCAAGTAGACAAATTCATATTTCCCGCGGATTTCATCATTTTAGACTTTAAAGCCGATAAGGACACGCCCCTTTTGCTAGGAAGACCCTTCTTAGCTACTGGTAGAACCCTCATAGATGTCCAAAAAGGTGAGTTGACCATGAGAGTTCACGACCAACAGGTCACCTTCAATGTCTTTAACTCCATGAAATACCCCGATGAGAAAGAAGAGTGTTATAGCCTAAGTACTATAGAGTCCTTGTGTCTTGGAGGAACCCTAGAGGATGAGGCAAAAGATGATGAGTTTGATGAGGATGACCTGACTGTAGATGACCTAGAAGACGAGGAATATGATGATGATGAGGATTTAGAGGATAGTGATGACCTTCAATCTGCCAGTATGCTGCAGCCTGTTGTCGCAGCATATGAAGCATTGGAGCAGACCACCAAAGAAAATCCCCTACCATCTGTTGAAGCACCACCAACTCTTGAATTAAAACCACTTCCTGCTCATCTTAAATATGTTTTTCTAAAAGATGGAGACAAATTACTTGTAATTATCTCTACCTCTTTAAACCAAAAACAGGAAGAAGAGTTGGTCAAAGTACTTCAAGCCCATACCAAGGCCATAGGTTGGACGATTTTTGACTTAAGAGGCATTAGTCCATCAATCTGTCAACATAAGATCATTTTAGAGGACAAAGAGTTCAGATTCGTAGAACCACAAAGAAGACTAAACCCTGTGATGAAAGAAGTAGTCAAGAAAGAAATCCTTAAGTGGTTAGATGCTGGATTTATTTACCCCATAGGTAGTAGTTCTTGGGTAAGTCATGTTCAATGTGTTCCTAAGAAGGGAGGTGTGACAGTTGTTGAGAATGAAAAGAATGAGTTGATCCCAACTAGGGTAGTGTCTGGATGGAGAATCTGTATGGACTATAGGAAGCTTAACAAAGCCACTCACAAAGACCATTTTCCATTACCTTTCATTGATCAAATGTTGGATAGACTTGCAGGTAAAGAATATTACTGTTTTCTGGATGGATATTCTGGCTACAACCAAATTGCTATAGCACCTGAGGACCAAGAGAAAACAACTTTCACTTGTCCTTTTGGTACTTTTGCTTTTAGGAGAATGCCTTTTGGACTATGCAATGCTCCTGCCACATTTCAAAGGTGCATGATGTCCATATTCTCTGATATGTTGGAAACTTCTATGGAAATATTCATGGATGACTTTTTTGTCTATGGATCTTCATATGAAGTATGTTTGAAAAATATGGAACAAAGTCTTAAAAGATGTGAAGAGACTGATTTAGTTTTAAATTGGGAAAATGTCACTTCATGGTCAAAGAAGGTATTGTTTTGGGACACTTAATTTCAAACAAAGGAATAGAAGTTGATAAAGCAAAACTAGAAGTCATTGAAAAACTTCCAGAACCTACAAATGTTAAGGGAATTAGAAGCTTTCTTGGCCATGCTGGTTTTTACAGAAGATTTATAAAGGACTTTTCAAAGGTTTCAAAACCACTTTGTCTGTTACTCCAGCATGACCAACCTTTTGATTTCAATAATGATTGTAGGAAGGCTTTTAAAACTTTAAAAAAAGCTTTAATTTCAGCACCAATTGTAATCACACCTGATTGGACAAAACCTTTTGAACTTATGTGTGATGCAAGTGATTGGGCAGTTGGTGCAGTCTTGGGACAGAAAAGAGAAAAAGTTTTTCATCCTATCTATTACTCTAGCAAAACTCTAAATGAAGCACAAGTTAACTACACCACGACTGAAAAGGAGTTCTTGGCTGTTGTTTTTGCTTTTGAAAAATTTAGACCTTATTTAATGGGGACCAAGGTTACAGTTCACACTGACCATGCAGCCATTAAATATTTGATTTCTAAACAAGATGCAAAGCCAAGACTGATTAGGTGGGGGTGTTGTTACTACAAGAGTTTGATCTAGAAATAATAGATAGGAAAGGTACTGAAAACCAAGTTGCAGATCACTTGTCTAGATTGGAAAAAGGAAAGGACCCTCTTGTTGAAATTAATGAAAAATTTCCTGATGAACAGCTTTTAAGGCTACAGCATCATGCTGCAGCACCATGGTTTGATGATATTGCAAACTATTTGGCTGCTGGAATTATTGCACCTGAACTCACCAAGAACCAAAGGAAAAAGTTGCTTTCTGATGCTAAGCATTATCTTTGGGATGACCCCTTTTTGTTCAAATTAGGGGTTGATCAAATTTTGAGAAGGTGTATACCTCAAGAAGATGTACCTGCAGTGCTCAAGCATTGTCATGCTTCTGCATATGGTGGTCACTTTGGTGGCCAAAGAACTGCAGCAAAAGTACTCCAATCTGGATTCTTTTGGCCTACACTCTTCCTTGATGCTGATAGTTTTGTTAAAAGATGTAATGAATGTCAAAGAACTGGATCTATTTCCCAAAGACATGAGATGCCCTTAAATGGCATTTTAGAAGTTGAACTATTTGATGTTTGGGGAATAGATTTCATGGGACCATTTCCTATTTCTGGAAACTGTCAATACATCTTGGTAGCTGTAGACTATGTCTCTAAGTGGGTAGAGGCTGCAGCTTGTCATAGCAATGATGCAAAGACAGTGGTCAAATTTCTTCACAAAAACATTTTCACTAGATTTGGCACTCCCAGGGCCATAATTAGTGATGATGGAACACATTTTGTGAATAAGATGATGAAAGATGTTTTAGAGAAGTATAACATCAGTCATAGAGTTGCTACAGCCTACCATCCTCAAATAAATGGCTTAGCTGAACTCTCAAATAGGGAAATCAAGAGTATTCTAGAGAAGGTGGTCAAACCTACAAGAAAGGATTGGTCATTTAAACTAGATGATGCTCTTTGGGCTTATAGGACTGCCTATAAATCCCCAATTGGAATGTCTCCCTATAAGCTTGTCTTTGGAAAAGCTTGCCACTTGCCATTAGAACTTGAGCACAAAGCCTTTTGGGCTTTAAAAGAGCTTAACATGAATGTTAATGATGCAGGTGAAAGGAGAAAATTGCAAATCAATGAGTTGGAAGAACTAAGGGACCAATCCTATGAGAATGTCAAGATCTACAAAGAAAAAACCAAAAAATGGCATGATAAAAGGATTATGCAAAAGAATTTTCAAGTTGGTCAAAAAGTTCTCTTGTTTAACTCTAGATTGAAACTCTTTCCGGGAAAACTAAGATCCAAGTGGACTGGACCTTTTGAAATCAAAAATGTTTTCCTTATGGAGTAGTCGAACTAATTGATCCAAACAATGAATCATCTTTTAAAGTGAATGGGCAAAGGATTAAGTCTTACTTGGATGCTGCAGCAACTACTGGGTCAACCTCTGTAGTGCAACTCCAACCCTAGTAATCCTTTTGTCTAAAAGTCCCAACAGTCCAATGTAAATATGTAAATAGTGTTTTTAATTTTTAATAGTGCAGGTATGATAATGTGTGTGGTAATGTGCAGGAAATCAAAGTTGATGAGAAAGGGAAGATGCTACAGGCTGTTTGGTTACAAGAAATCGGATTTGAGGGTCATTGTTTTGGTTATTTAAAAAAATCGGTTTCAAAGAAAAGAAAAAAAAATTATAATAACCAAATAAAAGGACAGGGTGTGAATAGTATTCCTTCAGTAAAATGAGAGAATCAAATTGGTTTAAAAAAAAGATAAGTACATAATGGAAAAGTTTTGGTCATGTCAAGATTTTTTCATCATGACTTTTCAAAGACAACTAAACCAAGTACTAGACTTTATCTTTAAGGAATATTATTTCATCTCAACACCCTAACCATTTCCCTAAAATCTGGTTCATTTTTAGTTCCTTTTCAACTAGAAGCCCAAACTCTTTTTGAAAATACACTGGAAACCAATTTAGGCGGTTTGGTTTTTAAGAAAGCAAACCTTTCAGCTTCTTCTCATTTTTCACAAAGATATTTTAACTGTGTGTGTGTGTGATCCATTCTCGTCGACGATCTCCATGGCCAACGACGATGACAAAGGTTCAGCCCCAAAGAAGCTCGCCTCTGCCATCTATCAACGAAGGAAGACGCGATCCTCTGCTCAGAAGACGCCACCGGAGACGAAGAAGAAAGATGCTGGTGTTGTTTTCCGATCACCGGAAACTTCGCCGGTGACGAGCAAACGCCAGAAAACCACCGAAACGGGCAAAGGAAAAGGTAAGTCTAATGCTACTCCATCCCCCCTGTTTCTGAAGAAACCAATGAAAACCCCAGTGTGGAAGAAGCTACTGTACCAGAAACTCAAAACCCACCCATCCCCACAAATGTCGAAACCCACAGAACCCTACAATCCCTGGACCTAAACAGAACAAACCCAAATACCCCATTGACCCAAGAGGAAGACTCCGATGTTTTTTATGATGCTCAGAGCCAAACCGAAGCTTTGAGGGTAAGAACACATGCAGAGTTCGATATGAACATGCCACCTGTACACTCTCAAAATCACCAAATACCCTAAACACTCTCAAAATCACCTACCACTGTGTTGGACACTTCTGTGTTTGACACACTCATCCCAGAAACAATAACAATGAACATCCCTATGTCACAGCATGATGTTGTGACAACATCTGTGATACAACAACCCCCATCGCTGGTAATGCAATTCCTCCATGATGATAATGTGGACAGGTTGTTAAATCCTGGCAATCAAGAGATTGAAGAAGAAGCCAGAAGGGTAGAACAGACCAGAAGAGAGGAAGAGGGAGAACTAAATAGAAGGGAAGAGGAAGATAGAGATGTAGAGGAGATAGTAGTTGATGGCACTGGTGTTAGGGAAGGAGATTCTGGGTGGGGGAATATAGAACAAGAGTCTGAAGATCCTACTGTCCAGGATCTGGTCAGGAAGAAGAATGTGGTTAAAAAGGGTAGGGTGAAGACTACGGCTACAAAGAAGGCTTCCACTAAAAGACATACTAGGTCCTCCAAAGGGAAGGCCTCAACAGCTAGGCCTGTCCCAGAGGAGCCCATTGTAGAAGAAACCGAAGCTGTGGAAACTGAAGTGCAAGAGGATGATGAGGGGATGACTAGCAGGCAAACGGGGGAAATAAATTTTAGTTCAGATGAGGCAGAGGAGTGTTATGAGTTGCTCAAGCTGAAGAATGGCCATTTAGACAAAGGTTTCAGTCCAAAGGCCATTGAGAAATCACCATTCATTGCTGAGGTGATAGATGAGTTAGGCTGGGAGGAATTATGCAAAGTCCCACCCAAGCACAACATTGATTGGGTGAGGGAGTTCTATGCAGAGGTGGCTGCCAATAGAGGAAATGAGGTGAAGGTTAGATGAAAGAAGGTATCTTTTACGGCTGAAAAGATAAATAATGTATATGATCTAACACCACCTGCAGATTCTGTGTATGCGAAGCTAATGAGAAGAGCATCTGCTGCTGATGCCAAGAGAATCCTTGGAGTCATTGCCAAGCCTGGTGCAGACTGGAAAGATGGGAAAGAGGGCACCAGGGTGTTGGATACACATTTCTTGAAACCACAAGCAAATGTCTGGTTTCATCTGATTAGGCATACCATACTGCCCACATCACATGATACCAGCATTGCCTTTGAAAGATGTCTGCTCATTTACTGCACTATGGAGAGGAAACCATTTGATGTTGGTCAGCTCATCAACAAAAGTATCAAGGCATGTGCTGCGAAGCCTAAGGGTGGATTATGGCATCCGGCCTTAATCCACACATTAATGGAAAAAGCCAAAGTTCCAAAGTTTGATGAAGATGAGTTGATCAGTAAGAAGGCTGCTATGGACATCATAGCAATTGACAGAATCATGCGGAACCAAGTGAAGAGGAAGGGAGATGAAGCTGGTCTAACCAAGAGAGCTACAGGGGATCATGCTGCAGCATCTGCTGCAGCATTGGATCCCAGCTCAAGCAGTCTGGATGCTACTGCTTTTGCATTATTGGTTAAGATGATGGAAGAAAACCAGCAGAAATTGATGGCAAAGATGGATGACCAGGAGAGTTTTTGGGAAGAAAAGATGAATACCCAAAGGGATGATATAGTGGCCGAGTTTGAAGAGAAGGAGATAGCAATGGGAAGAAGGATTAAGAGGCAAAAGAGAGAGCTGGCAGAGCTGAGGAAGGACCTTGCCTTGCACAGGCAATGGGAGAAACGCAAAGAAGATGTGGTGATGGCAGAATGGGAAGTTGATCACCTAGAGGCTGCCACCAACATAACACCATACCCTCAGGAGCTCAATACCAGAGATGAGGAGCTGCTCAAGAAGACTGCTGCAGCACCTACTCATCATGAGTAGGCAGGTTCATTTCTTTTCCCTTAGCTCCAGTAGATTTTACACTTTGTTATTTTTCATTTTTTTTTAAAGTCCTTAGGTATCTGGGAATATTTGTTGTATTCATGTGGTAACTAGTTGAGTCTAACATGACATAGCCATAATAATTCATTTGTTGCATGTTTGCTTTCAAAATGTCAATGCTAGAACCAAGCCATGCTTTCCTGGGCTGCAACTAGGCAACAAATTTTGAACTCTTGGAAATGATTTAGGCCATTTTTCTCAAACACTAAGCCTAGCAAACACACCCCTTTGCACCCTTAGCCCTTTGTGCCTAAAAATGTCCCTCAATCAACAATGAGGACATTGTTTCTTTCAAGTGTGGGGGAGGGTTGTGTAATCTGTTTCAAGGCAGAAAAGATAGAGGACATAGTCTTCTTATCTTGTCCAATAGAAAAACACCTTTGTGATATTGGCATTATTGGCTCAATCAATTTGTGATATTGGCATTCCGGCTCAATCAAATACCCTTCTGTTATGATATTGGTACATAGGACCAATAAAAAAAAAGAATAAATCTGGCATAAGGTAGTTACTGCAGTATATGATGCAGCATGAAAACAGAAAGCAAGGGAAGTGAGAAAAAAAAAATGAGAGAAGCCCTGAAATGGAAAAACCCAAAAGGCCATATTGATCCTGAGTTCAGATTTGATTTTTGCCTGACAAGAGGAACATGTGCCTTGGCCTATGGTGTTGCATTGAGAAAGTTGAACAAACTTTGATTTATGAAAGGCTATGTTAATTGTTTGATGTTAGCTAATTGTATCACTTCTTATTTTTAGTTTCACCTTTCAAATTGAGTCTTTTGATTTGTCATTTGTGTTGCTTGGGGACAAGCAACAATTCAAGTGTGGGGGTGTGATAAGTGCATAATTTATCACTTTCAAAGCACTTATTTTATAGGTTTTTAGTCTTATTTTAGTCTCCCAATTAGCATAATTGAGTCTTTTAGTTTGATTTTATCTTTTATTATAGTTTGGAGCTAAGTAGGAGAAATGGGTATGTTTGTGCTTGTTTTGTGGAAAAATCTAACAGTTCGGTATGCTACAGCATGAGTCGCAGATCCAGGAAAGTCAAAGACGTCACTTCATAAACTTTTTGGTTGGGGAATCTCTAAGCAAACTCTTCAGCCCTTTTTGCAAGCTGGAAAGCAGGGGCATCTGCAGAAGAATAGATGCTTGATAGAGATCACCTCAACAAGAGCATCATATAATCTCTTTAGCTTTTGGATAAAAACCTTTGGTTAAAGAATCTTGTACTAGCTAAAGTTGACTTTAGATGCTTTTCTTTTGTATAAATAGGGGTTGAGCCCTGGTTGTTTTTTACACCACTTCTTGCCTTAAGCAAGTAGTTCTTTAGTTCTAGTTCTAATTTCTAGTTTGTACTTTACTTTACTTTACTTTAAATCTAATTTCTCCTAACAAGGAAATTAGCTAGGTAGTTCATATAGCTACTTAGAAGCAATTGTTATTTCCTTTCAAGTTTTAATCTAAAACCGTTGGCACATTTGTTGTTCTTAATATTTATATTTCTGTTTGATCGTCATGATTTATAGGTGTTTAAGAGCGATGATGGGCTAATTCCTGAGCTTGGGTGTAAGTAATGGTTGGGAGATAAAAGCCTTTATGTAGTGGGAGAATTCTTTCGCTATTGGCTATCGACTTTGCTATTCATCCCTTGTTTTCTAAGCTACATTTAAGTAGTTTTCTTGTCAAAGTGACGCATGTTGTTCTACTTAAATGAGTTGGTCTTGAATGCAAGCCAACGTAATATTTTAGAGCTCTGAGATGTTGTAATATCAATTTATTGTAAATTGTGACTTATATGAATCGATTAGTGGATTTTACTACATGGGTTGGGTCTCCCATTTGCGTGAGCTGCCCTTACTGGTTGGGTCTCCCTCTTTTGTGGAGCTGCCAGTAGATAGTCCGATCTAAACTCTGCAAAGAGGCTAATCTATTCAGTAGCAAAGTTGAGAACCAATGCTGCAGCATTATGCTGTAGCATTCTTCCTAAGCATAATGTTGCTGTAATCCAGCCAGAACTTACACCCTTGCATTTCTTTTACTGTTTTACAAACGTTTACAAAGCTGTTACTTCACTCAAAGATTATTCCTTCGAATTCTGTTCTCGAGATCTTATTTTAAGTTTGGCTTAAGACTAACCGCTTGCTTTGTTTGTCTTTGTGGGATCGATACTTGGTACTTAGTACCACTTTATTACCTGTTTTTCAGGAACGATATTGGTTTGGCATGTATACTTGTGTGCTATTTCATTGTTGATTTTAGGGATATATTTTCCACGAACCACTTAACAATAACCATCTATGAGGTAAGGAAACTACATCACTTCCAATTTATAATCAACCTATCGTACAGCATTGCGTTTCTATGTTGTACTTATAACGAGTTGCGTCTAAGATCTACTATTTTATGCTCTCACGTTGACTGTTACTTAGCCTGACAGATCATTCTTAAATTTAACAGTTCAAGCTTAGGATATAAGTTATAACCTATTTCTCTTGAACTACCGCTCTGATACCAACTTGTAACACCCTCCCTAGACCCCGAAAGGCGTTACGGTAAAAGACTGATAAATAAAGCTAAAAGAGTGAACTTTAAAATTTTATTTCTTGAATTTCAACAATACTATTACAGCGGAAGACTTACAACTAAAAATAAAAATCTAACAAATTAGTTCGTCCCATACCGAACAAGTTAATACAACGTAAGATTTATAAAAATGCTCTTCAACGATCTAATCCAAATCCTTACCCTTATTAAGTCCTGCATGAATGCCACGTGAGATACACGACATGAGTTAGCTTATAGAGCTAAGTGAGTTCATGGTTGAATCTACTGCACTGAAATAAACAATTTAATAATATTGAATAAAACTAATAACTTAAACAATATACTGCAACTGCTTCAACATAAAACGGTGTTATGCGTTCTAAGCGACTTAGTACATCTTGATGTACTATTCAACTGAAGACCCAGACTGAATCTCGTCAATTGGGAAATTAGTCTTGACCAGCTACTGCTACTGCTACTGCTACTGCTACTGCTACTGCTACTGCTACTGCTACTGCTACTGCTACTGCTACTGCTACTGCTGAACTTTCAATTCTTTAACTAGCACCCACTAATGTAACTAGCACTGAAAACAAAAATGTACTAACCGTGGTTGATATGGTTATTTTATTAACCCTATTTTAAGCGTTTAATTCCAATTTTGAGCTAGTTTTTGGTCCCCATTGAGTCATTTACGTAATGTTTTCTATAATTATAAGCATAAAATAAAATTTACTATTTTTATATAAAATTGAGAAAAATGCAACAAAAAATTAACTTATTTATGTGCACATTTCAGATTTGATGATTAGGCCGTGAGGACTCCAGTTTTTGTTGAGAAGCAGTTAAAAAATGAATCGAGCTGCGGATCTGAACCTTCTCGAATGGACTCCTATTTTGGGCCGATTGCACATAATATCGGATTTATAAACAATTAATTTTTGGGCTCGATTTTCAACCGAGTGGGCCGGCCGAACATAGGCCGAATCCAAGTTGTTAATTGCTACATCATTTGGGCTTTCTGGTTGCTTTATTTTCGGCCCATTCTTGGTAAGGTCCATGGATCATTTGACCCATGGATATGATCCATGGATCATTTCTTCTCTTCCAAGTCTTTGGCTAGTATATTAAGGAGTACTTGGTAGTAGTTTAGTCATCTCTCAAACAACACTTTGATTGATCAAGTAGATTAGAGTTTATAGTGAACTACTAGCTTTCGGTTCACCAACCGAAGCCATAGTTCACGGTTTGAACCTTTTCGGTTCAACCTTGTCGGTTCCGTTTTATATTATAAAGTTTCGTTACATTTCCGTCTTATCGTTTACCGCCTAATCGTTACTTATCTGCATGTGTTTATGTTCGGTTGTTAACTACGGATACCATCGAGATTCTGTAGTTTTTACTCGTTTGGTTTTCAAGTTTTCGTGAGTTACGGTTTCTCCTCTATTAATCCCAATTCCAATTCCGTTACTATCATTCACCGGAAGTCCGACTAATACTTTCGGGTCCCCAACTAGATTGGTTCACGGTTGAATATAGTTTACAGAATTGTAAGAGGTTTTGATATAGAGAAATTCGTTACTTGCTCGTCAAGTTTTCTTTATAATTCGTTCAACGTAATTTGGTTTCATTACTATTAATTCTAATCCGATTCCATTATTACTATTCACCGAAAGTCTGACTAATACTTTTGGGTTCCCAACTTGATTGGTTCATGGTTGAATATAATTTATGGAATTGTAGAAGTTTTAATACAAGGAAACCCGATTACTTGCACGGCAAGTTTCGTTCTAAAAAGCATCAACTTTTGGTTGTATAATAAGTCTTTATCGTTAGTTGAGTTTCGGGCTTTTTAAGTAACCAAATCCATAGTTTTACGGTTGAGATTTATTTCAACCGTGACCGGTGGTGGCTTACTGAAGGATTCCGTATAATTCACATTTGAAACAAGATTTTCCTTACAATCTCAAGTTGTCGCTAACTTCTCCGTCTTTAATTCTTGTTTTTATTATTATGTCAATTTAATTTCTGCAATTTAATTTCTGTATTTTAATTACTGCAATTTACTTTTATCGCTCTTTAATTTACGCACTTTATTTCCTGTCATTTACATTTATGTACTTTAATTATTGTCATTTATATTTTCTGTAATTTATTATCGCTTTATTTTCGGGAGTTGATTACTTGCATACCAAGTTACGTAATTTCTATTATTGTAATTTGCTTTGTATTGTCCATCTCCATTATTTTCATTTTTAATTTACACATCCTTTATAATTAGAAGCCGAATGATGATGGGCTAAACGTCATAGTTCGGGGTATAAAGTGAAGTTGGGACCGAGACCGATAATAAAATAAAGAGGTGTATCGTATGACATGATTATCCAAAGTTATTTAAATCAAGGTTATATTTTATGGTGGATCACAATTGACCAATTGACACCCGGTACGTTGTATCATAAAATAGTGGATTCTTGAGATAACCGAGGAATGTCGTCTCATCTTTTTATCTAATTATGAATTTCATCCCAACGGAACTTTATACCCTGTGCTCCTTTTTATAATTGATTTTTAGTTAATTATTAACCAAACCTCCAACAAAAAAATATTGTTTTCGAATTCGCCATCTGAAACTTGCTTTTACGAACTGGACTTTTAAAGAGAAACCTTTTCACGCTTCCTTGTGGGATCGATATTCGGTACTTTGTACCATTATTACTTGTTTTAAGACGATAGCCAAGATGTATACTTGCATCAAGGTTTATTTATAAAGAAACGTTCAACAGTGGTCGTCTTACAGGAACATTGTCCAACCATAATAAATGATCAGGCTAATCATCTAAGTGATAACTTGATTATCACCAACTAATAAGATACTATTAACCGCTTGCAACTAATGCATAATAAAGCACATACTATACTGATAACAGATAACTAAATCCCGGTGAAGAGGGAATATGACATCGACAAGTAATAAATAAATCGATCTCTTGTGCATTTCCATGCACCTAATATACTAGACTTCTGAACTCTATAGTTTTCCACATCATAACACGTAACTATGTCTTATTTAAGATGTGTTTTAAAACATACACATACCAACTGAAACTATTAACACAAAGTGGATGATATAACCCAATTTATAATCCACACTGCAAGCTACTCATTTAAATAATCTAAAGCATGTGACGTAAAACGAATAACAAAACATTCATAATTAAAATCACGTAATATACTATATAACTGAAACATGTATACACATACTCTATAACTGAAACATACTAGTCGTATATCCTCCCCTGGGGGAAACAAGTCATGAAAACTCACATGGATTGCTGAGTGACTAAGCTCTGGTTTATTCCACGTGTTTGCTACAAACCGAACACCTAAACCATCAATTTAGAGGTTCGAGGTTACGCTATATAATTATAAACTAAATCCGACGTAAAAGGTTTCAAAGAACCCATAATCTATCTCATTTAAACTCACTTGACACCCTCTAACACTACACCAAATGTCACTTAGGCAACAAATGAAAAATGTTGCCTAAGAGGGGTTTATATGTTGCCTAAGCAGTGTTGCCTTCTCAATGTTGCATAAGAACCTAGGCAACATAAGCAAACATCATATGTTGCCTAAGCGGACTCCTTAAGCAACACACAACTGGTTATGTTGCCTATGAGAAAAACATATGTTGCACCAAACAAACACTAAGGCAACATTAGATTTATGCATATGTTGCCTAAGATATCAACTTAGACAACATATACTATTTGCGTATGTTGCCTTTGAACTACGATTAAAAAAAAATCTCTTAGGCAACACTTATGGATAAATTGCCTAAGATGTTTTATATAAAAAAAATATTACCGCTTATTTTGTGCACCATGATGCAATTATTTACTTGCATGTTTTCTACAAACTCTCATAAACAAACAAACTCGTGTGAATCGGCAAACAACTCCAATAACCAAACATAACGAATAAGTTCAATAATTAAAATATTGATAACGTTTTTCCTAAATAAATACAAAAGTCGGTAATAAGTTGGAAAACATAAAAATAAAAATTAACCTAAATCATTGTTCGTCGGGGTTGTTGAGTTGGAGTTTGCATCACTAGCAACACCGCACATATGCATTAAAGATTCTATCAGCACTTTCCATATTCTCTTTATCTTCTAAATATGGCAAGTTGTCCATTTTAGCTCCCAAAACATGTGAACTTGAAGTGTAAGTTTCTTTCGGTTGCAGATCCTCTTCTTTCTTGGTACAATCGGACTCATTTTCGACCACTTTGTTAGTTGGGACCTTCTTCTTCTGAGTCTTGGTAGACATTTTATCACCCTTGCAAATCTTTAACGGTCTTATTGAGGAATCTTCGGTTTCTGGCTTCTTGGGCTTGCTTTTGGTATACTTTAACGTCTTCTTTTAACTTGTGATCTCAAGCCTCTTCATCCCTTTACAAATCGTTTTTAAAGGGGTTTGCAATTCAACGGACTTTTTAGAC
Organism: Saussurea involucrata; assembly: GCA_033807775.1. Lineage (NCBI taxonomy): Eukaryota > Viridiplantae > Streptophyta > Magnoliopsida > Asterales > Asteraceae > Saussurea > Saussurea involucrata. Next base: position 107,477,463 of record CM066314.1, on the reverse strand, counting down.
TGGTGGCCTTTTTCGGGGAGCGAAAAACTAGTGCCTTTGCTACTGTTCGATTCTTAGGCACATGAACATTAGTCGTCTTTGGATTTTGAACACTTCAAAAGGAGTTGGGATTGGGAAGACAGTTTTTGTTCCTTGGTGTTGTCATATACTTGGCAGCAACTTGCCTAACTTTGGCCACAGGGGTAGAATTGGCTTTTGAAGTGGGTTTGATTTTGCCTTGTGGATCACCTATCTTGCAAGAAATCAAAGAAACCATGGGTAACCTCGGTATTCTGGACTTGGAAGGTTTTGCAGGAGCTGAAAGTGGACATTTCATGCTAAAGAAAAAGAAATATAAAGTGTTAGCAGCATCTAATATTCAGCTCTTTCTGTTACTAAGGAGGGCGTATTTTAGAAAGTACCTGGAGTGTTCCCCGTTCATTGCTTTTCGAAGCTTAATGTTGGGACTTCTTGCTGCCAGAACCTATCGGAGATTTACATTTAAAAGGTTAAACTTAGATTCGATGGTATTGTTATTGCAAGAGAAAGAGAAGCACTTACTCGGAGAACAAAGTTTCTAGAGATCTCTTCGGGGTTTATTTCCTCCTTGTGCTTTTGATCACAACCTGAATACAATTCGGATTATGTTAACTTGAAATGCCATCTTGTGAACCCGTAAGCTAATTAGAGTTCCAATCTATAAACAATTATGATCTTTTTCTATAAACCAAAGTAACAAATAAGCCATAGTTGCATACTATACCATTTTGATGAACTAAACGACTAAAATCTTACCGATAATTACATGGCTAAAACTATAAATGCCTAATTGCCTATGAAGTTTATTACAACCCCATCAAGAATAAGATTTAATCATCATGGTGTATAAATAATCTAAATTAACATAGCAGATCATAGTCACTATATATCCAATTGAAAAACATGAATTATGAATTTCAGTATTAATCGAAGTATCTAAAGTAACTTAATTTCTTAACTGCAACTCTTATTTCCCCAAAATATTTAGAATCAGAGCTTTGGATATTCTTAGAGAGATCGAGGTTTTAGCTTTAAATTTTATCAAATATCAGCTAAATTGTTAGAATGAGCGAATCAGGGGAACCACATGAACTAAGAACCGATCAACAAAAACCCTAAATTAGCTATTATCACTAACATCTACCTCCACAACAAAGTCCAAAAGTGCGTAGAAATAGGAAAGAAGACAAACCTGAAAATCAACACAAACCTGAGAAATGCCAAGAAGTTCTTCACGTTTGCTTGTGGTGTAGATGACTGTAAACAGAAATCATAATAGTGAGATATGTGCAAACATGAAAACCGATCTAGATGAGCCAACAGAAATCATAATAGTGAGTTACGTGGCATATATTTGGAAGAGTGGTGGTGGTGGCTTGTGGTGGTGACAATGGCGATGGAGACTGGTGGTGGCTGCTGAGTTCTCGATATTATAGGCCAACAATACCTTTTATGACTTATCAAGGCCCAATAGCACTAATGTTGACTTATTACGTGTTTGTATCCAGGTCGGTACTCATATAAGCATGTGGTGTATATTGCATTCGATAAGACCACCAAGACCCACTCTAGCCTATTAAGAATCACCAAAAGCTTATTAAGAACCATTGTAGGCCAATAAGACACTCCTTATCTTATTAAGGCCCAAAAATACCAATGGTAGCTGATTACGTGTGTTTGTATGCAAGTGGTATGTATTGGGCTCTATAAGATCACTAAGGCCCACCATAGTCTATTAAGAACCACTAAATCCTATTAAGAACCATTAAAGGCCAACAATACATTTTATGACTTATCAAGGCCCAATAGTACTAATGTTGACTTATTACGTGTTTGTATCCAGGTCGGTACTCATATATGCATGTGGTGTATATTGCATTCGATAAGACCACTAAAACCCACTATAGCCTATTAAGAATCACCAAAAGCTTATTAAGAACCATTGTAGGCCAATAAGACACTCCTTGTCTTATTAAGGCCCAAAAATACCAATGGTAGCTAATTACGTGTGTTTGTATGCATGTGGTATGTATTGGGCTCTATAAGATCACTAAGGCCCACCATAGTCTATTAAGAACCACTAAATCCTATTAAGAACCATTATAGGCCAACAATACCGTTTATGACTTATCAAGGCCCAATAGTACTAATGTTGACTTATTACGTGTTTGTATCCAGGTCGGTACTTATATATGCTTGTGGTGTATATTGCATTCGATAAGACCACTAAGACCCACTATAGCCTATTAAGAATCACCAAAAGCTTATTTAGAAACATTATAGCTCAATAAGACACTCCATGCCATATTAAGGCCCAAAAAATAACAAGGGTGGCTTATTATGTGTGTGTTTGTTTGTCTGTTTGTATGCATGTATGTATTGCATTTATGCACGTGGTGTGTATTGAACTCTATAGGACCATTAATACCCACTACAACTTATTAAGAACTACTGAAGTTTATTAAGGTCCATTATAACCCGACAAGATCTTTTATGACTTATACAATTTTTAAAAATTACACATAATTTTTAAAAAATACACATAATTTTTAAAAAATACACATAATTTTTAAAAAATACACATATAAAATTACACATACAATTTTTTAAAAATACACATATTCACATCCGACTTCTTCAACTCTCGAGCACACAACATCTGAAAGAATCTAGATAATTCACAAATTGCGTCAACCTTAAATCGTCCGTACACGAGTTATTACATTTTCAACTACCTATTTTAGCTATATTTTGACCTTAGGCAACATAGAAACAAGAATATATGTTGCCTAAGCCAACTCTTACGCAACAAATACAATAGATTATATGTTGCCTAAGTAAAAGTAGGTATCAATCATCCGTACACAACTTATTAGATTTTCAACTACCTATATTTATTTATAATTTTTTACCTTAGGCAACATAGAAACAGGAAAATATGTTGCCTAAGATTACACAACTAAGGCAACATAATGGAAGATGTTGCTTAAGATACTTGAGGCAACATATAATTATTCATATGTTGCATAAGGTCTCACTTAGGCAACATATAACGATACGTTGCCTAAGAGGAAACTTAGGCAACATATATTAGCCTTTGTTGCCTAAGCTTATCTTAAGCAACATAGGCAATTAGCCTATGTTGCCTAAGGCAACATTTGGTGTAGTGTAAGATTATTTAGTTTAGACCTTTAATTATACCTAAATATTCACAACTATTATTAATGACATTAATAATAGTAATTAACTAATTATAAAGGCCATTTAGAGCCTTGGCTCCTATCGACACATACATAGAATTCATGGCAGAATGTGCATGTGCATGGCATTCATGGATGGATGAATGGCTAACATGCCATTTTCTTTCACCACTAAAACCCACGAGGCTTCACTATGTTATATATATATATATTCACTATTTTGTAAACTTTTTTTCGTGTAAACTTTGGATTTCATAGGTTTTTTAATGAAATTTTTTCATGAAATTGTTTATTTTGATGAAATTGTTTCATATCATTCATTTCTTGATGAAATTGTTTCATATATTTGTATTTTTTATGTAGTTTCATATATATTTTTTCATTCCTATGAAACTTGATGAAACTTTTTCGTTTTACATAAAAAAAACACAAATATATGAAACAATTTCATTAAGAAATGAATGATATGAAACATTTTTATCAAAATAAACAATTTCATAAAATAATTTCATCAAGAAAACCTATGAAATCCAAAAGTTTACAAGTTTACACACATTTAGCGGTTTACAATTTATTATCCCTATATATATATATATATATATATATATATATATATATATATATATATATGGAGAGGTTCAAATGAGAAGTGTTAAATATTTGAGAAATAAATAAGTGATCTTAGTCATTCATTCGGTCAAGATCGACGACTTTGACCGAGAAGCAGCGGATAATTCATCGCGTGGTCTGCGGGATAGTTTAAAAAAAAATATGCGGGACGAGTTCATATATGAATCTGTGTGATTCATATATGAACATTTGTGTTCATATATGAACCTTTGTAATTCACATATAAACTTTTAACTAATTCATATATGAACATTTGTGATTCATATATGAATCAGTTAATTTGTTCATATGAAAATTAGTTAAAAACAATTCATATATTAATCACAAAGGTTCATATATGAACACAAAGGTTCATATATGAATCGGTTAATTGGTTCAACTGATTCATATATGAACCTTCAGTTAATTAGTTTCATATATGAAACACAAAGATTCATATATGAATCACAAGATTCATATATGAATTAGTTATAAAGAGTTCATATGTGAATTACAAAGGTTCATATATGAACGTATAGTTCATATGTGAATCACACAGATTCATATATGAACTCGTCCCGTGTTTTTTGTAAAAGTTACGAAATTGCCTTTATATTTTTGGAACATCCACAACTTTTGACCAGTCAAAACCGCCACATTTGACCAATTATAACCGATCTTAACCAAATAAATGACCAAGATTACTTCTCTACTTCTCAAATATTTAGCATTTCTCATTTTAACCTAAGGCTATATTTATATATATATATATACTACATATATAAGCATTTACATCAAATGTCTTAAAGACAAATTTTAAAGCACAAAGTACTACTAATTTATGCAGAAAATTCAAAAAACTCTTAATTACAAGTTGTAAAGCATGAGGGACAACTCTTTTATGCAATGATTTTTAAACGGGCCAAGATCGAGAGTACGTTGCGTACTGCGTAGCCCATGCTTCCTGACATCCCCTTCTACCTCTTATTCCACCATACCCATTTAGAAAATTTCACACGCTTTCTTCAACAAGCATGTCTCAAACCGTATCCTCTCTGCTTCCTTCTACCTGCTACGCCGTATGAAAAATTGCATAAAAATCCGATTCATCGTTTCTTCAATCCAATTTCAATTTCTCTTCTTAAAAATAACCTAAACAGCGTGAGTTGGAGAAAGAGATTTGTAAGAACCCTAAACAGTGTGAGTTGGAGAAAGAGATTTTTAAGAACCCTAAACAGTGTGAGTTGGAGAAAGACATCGACTCTGGAAGCTAGGGTAAGATTTTGGAGCAATTAGCAGGTACCTTTTTAATCTCTTTTTATCTATAATGCCACTTGATGACGATTTGGGTAATTGGGTCTTCTTTTTTCTTCAATGGGTATCGAGGGTTTTGTTCCAAATCACACGAATCAATGGGTTTTGTTTAATTGATTGATTCATGGGTTTTGCTAAACTATGGAAATTGGTTTAAAACCAAATCTGTCCAAAACAGACCTGTTGAACATTGGTTTATACCAAATCTTTCCAAAACCAAACTTGAAATTGTTGCAACTTTTGTCCCAAAAAATACAATCAATAATTTATCCAATCGCAAGAAACCCTGATTAGTATTACTTATGTAGGTTCAGGTCAAGCTGAAGTCTTTACAGCAATCACTTGAATTTTGAGGATTGTCATTTGTTTGTGCAAATTTTCACATGTTATTCTTAAAGTAATTGATGAATTCAAGAAAATGTTCAACTTCTAGGTTTATTTGCTCAAGGAGGGAAGTGGGATCACTTATGTGGTCAAACAAGTGTTACTAAAGATTCTCTTGTGATTTTCTTTGAGGTGAAATTTATTATTTGTGATATTCTTTGACGTGAAATTTATTATTTGTGATTTTCAGGAGGAGTCGGTTGTCTATCAATTATAAACTTTGTGTTTACCATCACTGTTGGTGTTCTTGCATTGAGAGGAGATTTTCTCAGTTGAGAGTTGTCTTCTTGATTGAGAGGAGATTTTCTCAATGAGGTTTTATCTTCTTTTTAATTAAGCTATGTCTTGAATTCATGTTTTGCAAAAAACGGTTTGATCTGGTCAAAATTTTGTGGTTACCTTGAAGAAGTGAAAGAGAGGTTTAAGGGGTTGTTTACCAAATCTTTACCCGACAAGTGCTTACCGGTAAGAGTCAAGACTTTAACTTAACTCACCAGTTAAGAGTCAAAACCGGATTAACCAGACTACTCTTACCCATAACCATGGACTAAATCTTCAAAACAATCATATAAGAAGGTTAAAAAACACATCAAACAAATCGCCTGATTTTTTGAAAGGCTAAGATGCATCCTCTTTTGATTTCTTTCTCAGAGTCAAACAAGAAAATGGATGGGCAGAGGCATAGAAGTCTTTGGGGTCATCAGTACTGCACTATATAGCTATAGAAGACCATATATGAATGAATGGTGACTTGGATAATATGATGGATCTAGAGGTTGTTTGGGAACATATCAACCGGTAATTTAGACTGAAATGCTGCTATAAGAAGGAGAGTAGGTTAAGATCGATTTTTGATTGTAATGAAGAACACAATACAACTGCTATTTATACTTTCATTTTTGGGATTTCTTTATTAATGCGTTCCCATTATTCATTTACTTCATCTTTGCTTGAGGTTAATTTAGATATTTGGCTCCATTGGCTTCCTGACACTCACAAATATGATAGTCAGTCATGTTGCTTAAACTATATGCCAAGTTATAATAGTTGTTCATTGACAGGGGGGATGTGATTCAACAATAATAGTTTTTGGGAGCTACATCAGGACATGCAAAATAAACTTTATACTCAAGAGTACTTTTCTACTTTTAAAATTTACAAGTTTTATAGAATAAATTAACCAAGTACTTGAATAGAATTATGTATATACTAAGTTTGTAGTAAAACACATCAATTTTACATTTGAAACACATATAAATTTTGTGTCTGTGAAGTTGCACAAGAAACATTTTCCTATTGAAATCATAGTTTAATTTTTAACATTTTTTTAGATGCATAAAGTTTAGTTATAAATAGCCAAACTCATCTTTACACAAACAACGCGGCTGTGTGAGTGAGGCTTCATCTCTTGATGATACATCTTGATCAGTTACTGAGCCAATCGTCAAAAGGTTCTTATTTGAGATAAATCAAATGTTGTCAGATCTATTTCAAAGAACAAAATCCTATATTGACAGTCAATATCCATTTCCATCCTTGGGTTTGAATCCCCTTTATGGTTATTGGTTTATATGAGTTTTTGTACTCCTGTATGTAGATAGGCATTTTATACCTTTTAAAACATTCAATTTGTTCAGTTTTGGTCCTAACAAGTTTTTTGTTTTTCTACATCAAATATATTTGTAGTATGTATCTGACTTGGTATGTTTGGAATATTTTGGATTATATTTTAATTCCCAATGCATCTATCGTTTGATGTTGTTATCCCTAGCGAGAGTCTTTTCCCTCGCTTACCCGGTAAAATGCTCGATCCTTGTTATGTCTTTTACCGGGTAAGATTCTCGGTAGTTTCCATACTCAATAGGTAAGGACCGTAAGGTAAATAATACAGGTAAGTGTCTTACTCTTATGTTATGAAGGTACTGTGGTTGTTGATCTTTGACCCGGCCAGATGGGTTACCTTTGAGAGATTGGTTTTCTGGTTTGGATATGATCAGCATACTCTTTTGTGCACAAGGAAGGGTGACATTTTATAAGTTTGGTTGTTCTTGGTATTCTGATGGACTTTGGCCTGGTCAGGATCTGCTCTTGCCATAATTGGTTCACCTTTGCTCTTCAGAAAGTGTATTGGTTACAGTCCATATTTAACTTCAATTTATGGTTCTCCTATTCTGAATTCAATTTTGTTTCTGATAAGGTTCAAGGATTTGTATGTGTCTTGGGCTCCTAGCCCCAAATTTCCTGAATTTGGTTTTTGTGTTGTGGTTTACAATGGCCAGTGGACAAGTCATTGGCAGTTTTGCCCAATTGGCCAGAAGCAGATTTCATTAATTTTGATTTGGGAATGGTTTCATCAGCTGCTACATGCTTGACAATTGGCCAATACTGGTTTCTCAATTGGTTTCCAATGTTGTCTTTTTCGTTCCCAATTCAACAGTGGTGTATATCGATGGCTTAAGTTAGATTTTGGTTGCCGATTTTTATTAATGGAACCCAATGCATTGCTCGTTGCACCGTGCGGGTACACATGATTGTAATTTATTTATTGTTCAGTCATGATGTTCAAAAAAATTAACGAGTACCGAATACATGTGTTTTGAAATTCAAAACTCCTACAATTTTTTCTATATAGATCTTGTCAACAAATTCTATTTCTTTTAGTAAATTGATTGCCTATTAAACCATACAAACCTATAAAATAAAATTGAGAGGCACGTAGAATAGAACGGAACGGGAAAGTTGATTGGTGGATGAGTTATTGGCGTGCCACTAGAGATGAAAAGAGAGAACCCACTGAATATTTGCTCATCTGGTATTGCCGGATAAGTAAAATGCACATCCTTTAATTCTACATCACCACGAACGTCTTGAAAGCTATCGCTCTTTGTGTCATACGCATCTATTTCAAGTAGAAGAGGAAAAAAGAATTAGAAAGAAAGAAAATTTTGGAAGTCTTCAAAATTAGAAACGTCTCTACAAACTTTATATACAAAAAAGAAATAGTATTTTAGTTTTTTTCCACCAATAAGTTATACAAAAAAATATTTAGAAGAAAAACATAAAACTTTACTAAAAATAATAGTTAACGATACAACTGTTAAAATAGAGTAACCGTTAAAATTTAACTTTTAATAATATATTTTAGAAAAATTATAACAAAACTGCTGTATATGCTGTGAGGACATAATGTGAGTGGTATGTAAATGAAGGGTACAAATAACAACCCCATACAAAATACACCAATCATCTAAAACTCAATTTTTTATGGTTCGGTTTGTATTTCTATCTCATTTGATTTTATTTACATTGTGAATCTATGTTATTTTGAGAGGTCAAAAGTTATAGGATTATTATTTCGTTATCAGTTTTACAAGCATTTTAGTGAAGTTTTTTTTTTGAGATAATAAGAGTTATTTCGTATTTAAATATGTTTACAAAGTTTAATTATAGAGCTACAAAAAATTATCGTTATGGTAATAGGTTGGAAGTTTGAGTTTTAGTATATTTTAATTATAGACCAAGATTACTTCTCTACTTCTCAAATATTTAGCATTTCTCATTTTAACCTAAGGCTATATATATATATATACACACTTCCATTTGTATCAATCACACACCACAAGTAAGCATCGTGATTGCACTCTTGCCGTATTTAGCCAAGGCTAAGACTAGCATTTTCTATCCCTCATTCATCTGGTGGACTCGATTTCGACGCTACCCGATCACTAAACGGAATAGGTTCACAATCTAACATAAAACTAAACGAAAACGAGAGACGTTCACTTACCGGAAACCAACGTTCGAGTCTCCAAAATTCAAATTTTAGGGTCAAACTGTTTGGGTAAAAATCCACACCTCACGACCGACGAAGAAAAATAAACATGACATTTACATAAGACATATCTTGTATTAAGATAATGTCCTACAGACTACTTACGATTACATCCTCCGTCGTACATTTCGACGATGGACGTAAGATGCTTACGATCGATAATCGTGACTCCGAAACGGTCGTACGACCATACTAACCATTAACAGTTAACAACCGTTTTCTTTGTTTCATTAATGCAGGTTTGGAGCAATCATTGCCCAACGGCCATAACGGAAGAGCCATTAATGACAATTAAGGACCAAACGGCGGTTACGATAAATCATCAAGATACATTGATTGTCGCCCAAAAGCTATATAAATGAAGGCTTGCACCACACTTCAGGAGAGTTCTAGAGATGCAACAGTTTTTCGCATACAGAAATCATCAGAGCATTCGAGCAATATTATTTACGCAAGCTACTCACGACAGCAGTTTCTTACGCACGATACAACATTGTTACTCACGACGCACGACGTTAGTTTACGATTAATGAAACAACAATATACTATGAAACAACAGCATACTATGAAACATCTTCATTACTAAAACAGGTTAATGAAACAACTACTCTAAAACATGTTCATGATTGAAACAAGTTAATGAAACAGATTCATTACTGAATATCGAATATTTTTGGAGTCTTCCATGAATATCGGGATTTCATTGACCTACCCTAGCCTTGAAACTTTGCGACCATATTACCCTTATAGTACCTTTTTCATTAATTGGTTTTTTTATTTAAATTAATAAACCCATTTAATCTTGGTTTTTAATCAACACTTGAAGATGGTTTGTACAGTTTGTGCAAAGGAGGAGGTTTGCAAATAATCCTTCCCCCTCTCTCTCTCTCTCTATATATATATATAGATAGATGAATGATTGTGTGAGAAGAAGAATTAAGGTGAGAAGGTAAGAAGGAATCTCGACTCTTGATCTGGTCCATCTCATCCTAATGTGCATCCAAGGGTGGAGATCTCTTCTTACCGTTCACAGCGAAGATCGTGAAGGTACAAAAAACACCGAACCTTCACGGTGTTATGCTGTGATGGTTGAGTGTTATTTACGTGGTGTCACACGTCTCACGGAACTAGTCTGCTCTCACATGATCCAAAGTTTCTCTCTCTCTCTCTCTATATATATATATATATATATATGGGTGGTCTCATTTGCAAACCACTCTAATTTTGCAAACCGTGCAAACCGTTGATTTCATTGGTTAAGTCAATGAAATTTGTTTATGAGTTGTTTGGTTTGATGAAATTGTTTCGTATAATTCTTTTTCTGATGAAATTGTTTTATATATTTGTGTTTTTCATGTAAAAATGAAAAAGTTCCATGAGACTAAGAAAATGCATGAACCAATTCATCAGAATTAGAAAAATGTATGAAACTACATATTAACATAAATATATGAAACAATTTCATCAAGAAACGAATTATAAGAAACAACTTTATCAAATTAAACAACTTCATGAACCAATTTCAGTAACTTAACTAATGAAATCGACGGTTTGCATAGTTTGCAAAATTAGAGTGGTTTGTATTTGATCTCCCCCCCTATATATATATATACATAAAGACATTTGAATTTGCCGTCTTACGTCACGACTTAAAAAACGTCTTGTCTCTGCCCTGGCATGTAAGAGACATGTTGAATGACTTTACATGTAAGCTTTCGTGGCAATCTTAACAAAGTTTGTCAAGTTATAAAACTCCATGACGTGAAGTCGCATCAGTTCAGCCCGGTCAACGCGCCAATAAGTTTTGACCCAAAAACGTGTTTTGTTTACTGGAATTCATTTTATCTTTTATAAGGGGATCATGCAAAGTTCCGTAGCAATTCGACCTGATCTTGAGCAAGTTACAACGATACACGCGACACGAACTTGTCTTGCCTCGGCCCAACCTAACCTTAAAGCATTTCGAGCAAAATTTAAACAAAGGAGCCATTTACCAAACGCTTATCGGGAAAGTGCTTACCTGCAAGTCTTAACCCTCACTTTATTGGGTAACATTCTCAACAATCAAAATGGATTGTTGGTAAGCATCTTTTACCAGGTAGACTAGACGCTTATCGGATAAAAGTCTTTTCTCTCACGGAGTAAAATTCTCGATCCTCTCTATACCTCTTACCGGATAAGATTCTCGATCGGTAAGATAAATGACAATCGATAAACACTTATATGATAAACATTTGACCCATGCATTCTAGCAAAAGGTAGATTGAGAATTTTGTGCATAAGTTGGGGAACATAGTGTTCATAATTTACCGAAAATATTATATATGAATCTCAATAACCAAGAGTGAAATTCTTTTCGTCAAAAAAGGGTTACTAAACACTCTGATTTTCCAATTCTGATATGAAACGCAACAATACAAACGGAAACACCAATAAACTACTTCCAAATTCATAATTCATACATATACTAAACGAAATCGACGAAAGAAACATAAAACAAAGAGAAACTAACCATATACCCATTCTTACTAGCAGCATTCATGATGCCTGAAACTTTTGTTTATGACACAAACAGCAACAATCGGAGGGCGTTTTTGGGTTGGTTTATTCTTCATCTTGTTTTTCCTGAGTTTTTGGGTCGTCTTCCTCAACCACATTACGATTCTCCGTTCCTTTGACCTCTCCATTTTCAGCTGCAGGTGGATTACCGTTTTCTGATACAGTTTTGGACTCGGTATTTTGGACTCTCTTTGGTAATTGTCTCGAGGAAGATGTAGTCAAAAGGCGAGTGATTCCCTCAAACAAATGCTTGCTATCTATGATAAGCGAAGATCCTCCAGGGTAACAACGTCCAAAGCATGTAGCACAATGTGGATATGCGACCTGGATCATAGAATACAACAAATAAGCTTTTACACCATCATTTCATAAATCAATTCTATAGGAGTACATGTTTCAACCAAAATTTGTAAAAGTTTTACGCATTTGGCATGGAAATTATTGTGAAACATCTAAAATAACTGTCAACAAACGAAAGCCGAGAAACCTTGTGGAGTGGGGATCAATACCATAAAAAAAATAATTATTCAATGAATACCAAACATCGGACAACAGGTTTTTGTTCTGTCCAATTTTTATTAGAGTGAAACGTGGTGTTTTGGTGGTAGTTTACCTCTATGAATGCTCGGCATAGTGACAGGAAAAGGACAGACTCGTTTTCCCTAAGCACTCTGGTGGTATTGTATCGCAATAAAGAATCAGAAACAGTGCGCAGCCCCTTCACCAACTCTTGAGCAAGAATATGCTTCAAACTTATTGGGGCACAGGGCCGTAGTTCATTCAATGCAGCAGATACACCTGATACCACAAACAAAGAAACACATATCATCAACTCATTAGAAATCGAACCTTGGACATGGTACAATCTATTATGAGTCAATCTAATCATTCTGGAGTTATGCTCTTTAGACCACGACATTTACAATTAACCGTGTTCCAACGAAATCAGTTGAAAAGACACCATATGAGATATGGTATGGGAAGAGTCCCAAATTGTCTTTCATGAGGATTTGGGGTTGTGAGGTTTAAGTTAGAAAATAAAACACAAACAAATTAGAACCCAAGTCTGATAAGTGCATATTTGTAGGATATCCAAGGAAACTATGGGATACTACTTTATCACCCTCAAGACAACAAAGGGTTTGTTACAAGGACCGGTGCCACTTAGAGAAAGAGTTTCTCTCCAAAGAAGTCGGTGGGAGAAACATGGATCATGAACTTGTTCAAGACCAAGATATGCATATTCCCGAGGGACAAGAACAGGAACCACAAAGTGTTGTGGAAGAGAATCTTGTTCCCGTAGCACAAACAATACGTATAGCTAGTTATAGGATTCAAATTGAGCCCAAGAGGTATGGACTTCTTGTCACTCACACCGATGATGGACCACTCATAAATCATGAGCCTACATCCTATCGGGAAGTGTGGAATTGATATACAAAATAAAATCCTGATTTCGTGAGATTATATTTTCCTAGTATAACAGATTTGATTGATATCTATGTAGTTGTATGGTTTCCTTGTATGTTATCAAATCCCTTCAATTATATTTTCCAAGGGAGCGCCAATATGATTTGGTGGAGGATTGTTCAACCCTACAGCATTTAGCTAGAAAAGCATTTAAGGTAACCTACATGGTTTTGCTTTGTTAATCAATTAGCAAGTTCTTCATAGATCTCATAAGAGAAAAAAAATATTCCGCACTTGAAAATCACGTTAAATTTCCCTTCAGAAAGTTGCATACAACTTACCATTAACAAAAACAGCAAGAGGTGGATGCTCCATTAAACTTGGAGGCGGCGTAATATCTTCCTGACTTTCTTCACCATAGCTATTGGATGAGAAGCCAACAGCTGGTAATGGGACCCATCGATGAGAATCCAAAACCAACTGTAATCAATAGAAACAAGTGGATCAATGATGAATGCACTAAAAACTCCAAGAATATATTGGCATACATCGTGTAAACAAGCAATCATATAGTGACCAGTATGATATTTCCATCATATATAAAAAGTGAATGGGTCTAGAAACGTGACATAAAGAACCACGATGCATGTTTACCTGGAAATTCTCCACTGCTGTACTCATATTTTTTGAAAATAGGTTTAAGACAGCCCTGTAGAAATGACAAAAAGTAAAGTTGTGCACTTTCTGGTACATGACAAGACATAATCAAATAAAAGAAAAGGGTAACTTTACTCTTCAAAAAGAGGGGGAAGCAAGCCCCGAAAATCCAATCCAACCCAACCAAGCCCCATAGCACAATACTGTGAAGCATAAAGAGGATCAATATTAGCATCAGGCAAAAAAAACACATCTATTTCAACTTCACAATTCAAGCATGTTTCTTAAAACCTAATATTTAGATGGAAGAAAGAGTGTCATCTGGGGCATGCAAGTTGCAGCATGAAGCTTCTTAGAGCATCTCCAACAGATACTCTAAAATGGAGATTTTAGTGATTTTACTCATTCTTTTGCTCCAACATATTCTCTAAAACTTCCTCCAAACTAGAGAAAGTAGAAGAGAGCGTAAAAAAACTCCTAATTTGGAGAACTCTCCAAAATTAAATGCTGAAGAGAGAGAAATTGCTTTTTAATTGTTCCCACCAATCAAATTAAATGAATTATCATTTCATATATAATGTATTTGAAAATTTATTGGGATATTAAATCTGTTGAATACTTTAATAATATAACTAATGCTGAAATATCTAAAATAGAGAACCTCTTGGAGTTGAAAGTAAATTATTTAGAGATTTTAGCTTCTGCTTCTCCATTTCAGAGAAATTATAAATAAATAAAAAACTGTTGAAGATGTTCTTATTGAACTATATCAGTGTACCAAGAAGGCTATTCATCAGTAACTACCACTTTAGCAACTTCAATAGGCATTACATTCGAACGTCATAAACAAGTTTTGTTACATGTGTTAAAACAAGAAATTCAATTTCCATAGACAAATGATCATCACTATTGTTTTGTTTTAAACTGAGTTCATGAAAAGAATGGTGTCACTAAAAAGCAGTGCGTTTGTATAAAAAAACATTAGATTGTTTAAAATATGGGGGCACCCAAGATTCTCAAAACCCTATGATTTAGCAAAGATATCTCTTGTTTCTTAAGTGACAGACTTATAAACGAAAACATAAAACAAACAACAGCAGTTTAATGGCCTTTATGAAGAAATTAAAAGGAAAAAACAAAAGAAAAGGGAAAGAAGATGACTGGTTCACATAATCTGCATGATAACACACAATGAAAAGATTCTGATCCCAAGCATTTAGTATTAAATTTCTCGATGTTGCATCTGGTCTCTCATCTCCCCTCAACCTCTAGTTCAGGAAATATTTATTACCAAATTATCTTGGCAATTAAAAAATTCCAGCATCATTTATTAGTTTTTTCAAAAATATAGCTGAAAAGCAAGGTCATCAATGAAACTAAATCCATGTAAAAGTCTAAAGCAGATGTAAAAATCCTGATGGAATGCTACAAAAGGGTTAGGAAAGCAATTAAAAGTTCACAACAGCAGCAACACAATGATTCTTAGCCAAACTACACATTCTCCAGCAGAAATTTATAAGAAAAGGTGAAAAGGCCAAGGCTCTAGAATACGAATAGGCCTTGTTCCATGTTTTCCTATCTAAAGCCATTTCCTCAAGTATATTTCAATCATTCAAATCTTTCTTGACTGCATTCCCACTGTGTTAATTTTAGCCTACCCAATGGCTACTGTCCTCCTCTCCAAACAAGCCTCCTCTCACAGGAGAATTTGAAGGAAAAGTGAAACAAAAATAACAAGATAAATGCAAGGATCCCTATCATTCATATGTAGTTAATTGCTCAGGACAAATATGACAGGGTTGCAAAAGAACCTCCCTTTATAAACTGTAACGTGTATGTTGATAAGAGCTACAAAAGGTCGGTCACTCGGTAGCTCCCTATCAAAAATTTGAAAATGGTACAGTACCCGTGGGATGCAGCGGGATGTGTGATTTTACTGTAAACTAAGAATAAAAATATAATAAAACTTCTCATTGAAAAATAAAATCCGAAACTTATGCTTGAAAAAATATTACAATTTACAATTGCTTGAAGATGTTTTGCTATTTTAAAGATCCATTAATCTGCAATCTGAAATAACATATCAATAGGTCAATTAAAGATTATAAAATTCTCAATTTTTTGAATGATTTGTTCAATTCAAAGTTTTATAATGATTAAAATATTTTAAACTTAAAAATAAAGATGTAATTTACTTTGTTTTATTGATGCAAATTTGGATAAAGATAATGATAGTAGGGATTAATAATTATCATTTATTTGAACGTGTTCATCAGTAGGTTATTTGTTAGTTTTACGTAGTTCAAAACGCTTTAAAAATTGTAAGTATGCTATAATATCATGTATCCTTGGATTTTAAGATGATTGCATTATGAACTGTAGCTTATGCTTAATAATATGTTTTTAAGAGTTTTTGCCAAATGCTTAATAATATGGTATAGATATTATAAAAGGTTCACAGATCCATATGTCTAAACTTACCAGTAAAAATACTAAACATGTCTAGCGGTGCTTCAATGGGTGAGCAGCAAAAGTTTCAAGTAATATACATACGTAACACTTACCATGCACTGGTCCAGTATATTGGACAATGAGCCGCCTTCAGTTATCTTTGGGAGCATTATCTTGAGAGTTTTAAGGTGAGCGGCAATCTGATGCATGGCCCAGCTGAAAAGAAGTCCACCATCATAGTTCTCTTCACTTCCTGATGTATCATCGGCGAATATGGCACGGTATTGGTTAACAACATCAAAAAGATGCATCCTATGACAGTTTACCATCCCTTTTAGGTATTCATAAGCATTTCTCTGATCTAGGTCATCAAGAATACCAGACAACCATGACTCTCTGCATCTTAAGAACTGTCCCAACAAAAATACTGTCATTAGCAGGTAAATAAGTTAGGTTTGTAGAAAAAGATTACTTCAAAAAGACACCACATAGGCAACTTGGCTGATTGAATTGTCAAGTACATGTGAGAAATAAAATACAGCTACCTGTAGGCGCATTTCGTACTCACTATATACTCCTATCCGCCGTAGATATCCGATAATGCGAAGACATTCTGGTAACTGCAATAAACAGGCCTTTCAGAAAACTGCAGTACACGATAAAGGTTGGGGTTTAAAGGAAACATGTTCTAACACAATAACATTAATTCATTATTATCACCATGGGCGGATGCCCGTATAAAGGGAAATAAAAGTGTGAATTATTTTTTAAACCCTAATTATCGTATCTAACCCAACCTTCTCCCATTGCTACTCTCAACCTTCTCCCAGCAACCCAGTCATTGCTCTGAGAGACCCACTCACTGCTCTGAGCGACCCATTCACTGCTTTTGATGTTGTACTTCTCAGCAATTTGCAACGCAACCACAGGTTTGTTTCACCTATGCTGAGTGTGACTCTACGTGGGAGGACCTGAATACTATGAACAACGTCTTTCCTGCTTTCCACCTTGAGGACAAGGGGGCTCTATGGGGGCGGGGTAATGCAACGCACCCACCAATTCATTTCACCTATGCTAGAAGAAAGGCTCGTAAGAAAAAGGGGCAAGGAACACAAGGGGTTTGAAATAAATTTGTAGATGGGTTTACAGGATTACATAGTAAAGGATTTATTCCTTGAGGGTAATTTAGGGAGTTATTGTTAAATTCTGTTTTATATGCATGGGAGGGGTGTAGAGATTGGTATCCAGACTATTGACATCATTTCTATGTGGGAGATATTAGCCACTAGAAAAGCTAGAATCCCCCACTATGATCAATTGGAGCATTCAACTCCCTCCTTTTCACTTCTTCCTGTTTGTTTATCAATTTCCAAATCTATGTTCTTTGCACTATTTTAGTGTTTTTTGAATGATTTTGATGATTAAGTTTGTGTTTCTTTTGCAATGTTTGCTAGTTTTGTCAGATTATGTGTTCTTCACTACCGTCAACGGTGTCTTACTAAAGATTTCCTAATAACCCAGCTGTTTAACCCGGACCTTCGTTCGGTTCGGATGGGTTATTCGACTTTGGAATTTTTTTAACCCCTAATTGTGCCCCCGATCAAATGACTTCCCGGATATGCCCCTGATTATTACTACCATCATCTTTACATTATCATTATCATTATTATATACTTTCTATAATATCAACAAACTGTTCAAAATAAACAAAAAAGTTATTTGTGTGACCTTGTACTCACCTGAATATTTGATCTTAGTTTTTGGAGAAGCTGTGAGAGCAAAGACTGGGTAGTCTGTCTAACATCTGTAGCGAGTGCTTGAATGACCGGTAATCTTCACAAACACATGATAGCAAAGATAAAAATAAGAGCAGTTAGTCTCTAACTCATTAAGTTAATGCTATGAGATTGAAAGCTAGGCAGGTGACTTTTCAATGAGGATAACAAGAAAACTTACTTTGGGTGCATTGTCGACAGTTTGCTAACAAATGCTTCCAAGTCTAGAGCTTCATCAAAATTTCCATTTCTCACGCACCTTAAGAATGTTAAAATTTTGAAATTTTGAGCAATCTTAAGATACCATGAACAAGTTGGAATTCACAAAAATTAAATATGATAAAAAGGATAACATGGAATCGAAAATCTGAAAATGTATATACATGCATTATTACATACTGCCATGCTGGTATATTAACTTTGTAGTCTAGATCCTTTCCTCCCACCTCCCTCATTTATTTTTCCATTGAGAAAGTGGGCAAAGATTTTAACGATGGCTTATGCGCTCCAACTTCCACACGATTAAGTTGTTGGTCAAAGGAACTACAGGTTTTTAGACAGAAAAGAAACATGTCCATTATCACTTCCATCATATGCTCATGGTGATAAAAGACGCATAATCAAATATCAATAAATGCATGGAATATATTCTGCATGCTTTATCTATGTAGCAACCAACTCCATATAATGTGTCCGATTTGCATGAACCACTCCACGATGAAGTATGTTTAACAATGTTAATACTTGATTAACACAACCTACTTAAAATGATATACCTCTCTCTCACACACACACGTGCACTATATTTATGAGGAAGGAAACAAGAAGAATTGAAAGTGATAATGTTACTATTGCTTCCTTTAAAATCCCATCAAAACTACCACATTTGCAACAAAAACATTTATATAAGCAAGCACCAACTAGAAAACTAGAAAACCTTTGGCATCTTGGGCAATAAATTCTGGTGAAACCCTTATACGATATCCCTCCATAACCTATTTGCATTACTGGCAACTCTCATTTAGAGAGTTGTTACAGAATCTTTTACCCTTATTTCGTAGCCCTGTTTTGTATATGTTTCTGGTATGTGTTTGTTCCTTTTATTATTCTGGAGCTAAATGATATTTGGAGTTCTAGAGGTGTTATAGTTTCTGAAGATTATGCTGATGAATAGATTATTGGAGCAGCAAGAGGTAGCTTACCTTCACAGCCACAGCTGATATGAAGCGGGAAGATATTTTTGAAGTTAATCTTGGTTTAATCAAGAATGCAGAAGTTAGTGAAGTGTAAGCAGATGGAAGTACAAACAATCAAATAAAAGTAACAAGTGATCAGAGTTCTCAAAGAAAAAGATACCATGAATTTAACTATTTATCAAGTGGTTGTACTATTATCTGCTGAACAAAGACGAAGTCTGCTGAATTCTTACTTTTGGTCCTGTTTTCGGGTATAAGTAGGTTGATATGTTGCTTATAACAGGGGTGATCTCTGGTATCCAGTTTATGATCTTTAGTCTTATTGTAACCATACTTTTAACATTTCGTTTTGCATTTACTTCTGCTAGTAGTATCGCATTCGAGGAAGCATTTATTTTCTGGAACAGCGGTTAATTGTTTCGGTTGTCTCTCTTGTGTAAAGCATGTTGCTTAACTTGCTTTAATAGAAGGGTTTTTGTCATTTATGTCGTTCTTTCTCTTTATTCTTAAGAAAACAATGGGCTAAGTTTTTCAAAAAAAAAGTGAGTGTAAATGAATTCTAGGTTGAGATACAAATATACAATGGTAGGGGGTTGTTATTCATCTTGTTGGCATTTTCATCCTGTTTCATTCATGTTTTTATTTGATAAAAATCATTTTGCTAGTAAGTTGATCACTGGAAGACGTGTTTATTTGTTGTTGAAGCTCATAAATCAGTATAACCAAGGTAAAACCAACTTGAACTATGCAAAAAAAAAAACTTGCAAATATTTATCAAAGTGGCATAGGAATATGCACTTATTTCGTATGGCTTGCACAGATTAAGATTGTAGCATACCTAATATTATTTTTGCATAGGAACCTGTGAAATGCATCTAGGATAAGTGTCTCAGTAACTTAGAAAAGTGTTTGTGGAGAAGCTAACGAACTAAGTGATGATGCAGGATGTTGCAACAAAATTATTGTTGTAGAATATTGTAGCATAGTTTGTTGTAGGATGCACAAGCTTCCTATTATTTATTATTTAACTTAGAAGGACTTTACACCAAATGCTACCTGTTTAATTATTAATGAACCTCCGAGATTATACTTCAAATTCGCCGTCTTAAATTGGTTGATCTTTTACTTAATTCTTTGACATGATGAGTCCATTCCTAGTGACATGATACATCGATACTTGGTTCTTACCACTATTACTAGTTAAAGGCGCCTAAAAGTGTATAAACTTGGAGATACTTGATGCTAACTTTTGTGATGACACACATTTGAGTTGTAAAACTCGCAACAACTACCGTCAGGAACACATATACGCATCAGAAAGGGTTACTTATCAATCGAAGTACATCTCTATCTCTCTTCTACTTAATTTTCCAATGCTTCTAAAATGTTGTAGCTATGGTTACGTTACATGTTACTTGAAATAATCATACATTTTGTTGTTAAAAGTTAAAGAGGTGATATTGACATAGGTCCAAAAAAGTTCATTTTAAGGGGAAAATAAAGGAATAAAAATTCACATAAGATATCAAATTTGATAGGCTGTATGTAAGATAAAGTAATTCAGAAAGCCAACTTGATGGTTTGATTGGCTGTTGTTCCCATTGCTAAATAAGGTACAAAACATTATAGACTAATGCTTCATCATGTACAAAGCAATTGAAGATCAAAGAATGATTGTATGGAAAATGGTACACTCCTTATTCAAAGACATATGCTATTTAATTTCTCGAGGAACAAAGCCCACTCTAGAGGAGAGGGATCTAATACCTTACAGGTGGCTAGTACGGTAGTACCTAATTCTTTTCAATTTGGTGAGTCTTAACAAACAGATCAAACCCTATATACATGCCAAAGCGCAAATATTTCAATTTTTGTATTAATATTATGCTAGTTCCAACTGAATGTGTTTCATGCAAAGGTTAATGTAATTCTTACGTATACTATAATGATGTAGATCTATATGCATGTCTTATTCCAATGGCAATTTCTGGCCTTAGGAATAGTAGCCACTAGTTTAAATCTTAGCATGTGATCTCTGCTGATAGGTCAAAAACATACGTGTCCATAAGCTGAGGAATTTCAAGTAAGTCAAGCAAAGTACTATGATTTGCCAGCAGCGTTTGGTTCATCTTTCTCTTCTCCAATATATTTTCTGCAGACTCGATGAACTCAGAGCAACCAGATGTTAGCTTGGGGACCTCTGCAATCTGCACAAGAAGAATTTAGAATGATCTGATCAAATTTTAACTTCATCAACAGATAGAGTACATAATAATCATCAGCATATAATGAAGCTACTTGTATTGTATAACATGATAGCAGAAATTGTGTTTCACAACTCAATATGGCTAGCTACAAATAAATAGCTTTTAACCAATTATAAAATGTAAAAACCACACAAACAGTTCAATATTTAAAACTTCATCCAACATCCCGGTCAAAAAGGGAAGAGTTTTACACTAAAGAAAGAACAAGCAGCAAAGTGTCAAGTGACTGATGCATCTAAAAGCTAAAGCTTCTAGACACAAATCCCAACAATAATATTAACTTCAACACTACTCAGTCCAACCAGTGCGAATCTTGGTGAGGCACATAGAGGTGCATCTTGGAAAAATGTAACAGAATTCAGATTGCACTTGTGACAATTCTAAACAAATGCAAGTTCTCATACCAAGTTACCAACCTAAGCCTCTTGTTAAGCTTCACAATAAATTTAATATACTCTCAGGCTTTACACCCTTCATAATATAAAATGAACAAAACAAAAGTCCGCCAAAGATCAAACCACAAACCATGACTACTCTTATTAATATGTTGTTATTATGCCAATATTTAGTGCTTAAACCAATTGAGCTGAAAGCACTATCTATGTGGTTTTAGGGAGGACCTTGAAACAATTCTAACAGATATTTGTCAGAAAACAAAAACCCCTCAATTAACCATGGCTTTAACCCAGTAAATAACCAAAAAAACTATTATCCAAATTTTAAGAGCCTCAAACACTGCACATTCAGCTATAAATCTTATTGCAGGATATGGCAGTTTAATCAGAACCAAAAATGAATATGCAATGGTTGCAAAATGAATCAGAATGATGAATATGAAAAAGAAAGGTAGGAAGCATATCCATATTACTTATAACCTATCAAGGTTCTAAATAGTGAGGGCGTGACGTCAGACGTGACAGCGAGGTCAAGACTTTAGAGCCACAGCATTTTTCAGGGCATGGGTTACAGGCAAGTATTAATATATACATATTATATATATAAATATAATTCATATATATACATATACCTTTCTACTATTACTCAATGATATTGAATAATTTAAACTCAGATAAATAAAATAAAACTATTATATTGATATATAGATCTTACAAAATGTATAAGCCTTTAAAACAATTATTTTGAAGTCCCAAAGGTTAAAGAAAATATAAAAGATAATAAAACACGCCTTGCCGTCATCATGCCACATCACAGAGCCTTAAACAGACGCCATGAAAGTTAACGGTACATGGCGACGCGCCTTGCCGCCATGTTGTGCCTTTTACAACACTACACCCAATCAACATTAATAGTTTATTACATTGATATAGATACAAAAATAATCTTCCAAAGCGCCATGAGAAACATAATAAACAACTATGGTGACAATGGCTAAAGAAAATGGGTTAATGAAATAAAGCTATATGCACATCAGTAAATTCTTTTTTGATGGTGGCCTTTCTGACAAGCCGTACACTGGTCATTGTGATCCTATGCAGAAGCTGCAATGAACACATTTCATCTTCTTCATGGTCATTGTGTCTGCTTCTTCACCAATAAGCTGAATTGAACATGATAGGTATTTAAAAAAATTACATAAACTTGCAGCGATGTCTTACAAAGTAGCCTATGCAGTTGTTATTCAAGATGTCTCTAATCCAGTCGTTCAAGATCTATTATCCAACATCCTCACATTGACTCTACAAGTTTTACAATTTCTGATTTCTTGATTTGTTATCTTCATGCTTGAGAAATATCGTTGACAAAAAACTCGTTTGGATTATTAACACCATCTTTACAACCCTCACACCTTTTTCCTGTGATCATGGAGCCACACTTGCAACAGTTGGGAATCCAGACAAGAACATTAGCAACCCACCAGTTTTTATATCTTGAATTCTATAAATATAATATATGATCATTTTATGCATTTAATCAATTCTTTTGCATATCTTGCTAACGGAAAATACTTAATCTCGCTATATGATTATTTACTTTCCCAGTAGAATACCCAGGCAACATTAATCATGTAAAACTTCAGAAACTATCTCTACTTATTGATCATCATATCAAAATTCTATGGCATGACAGTAGAATTAGTTAGCACAAACAGATGATACCAGAAGGAATTCTCTTATTCAGAAGTCAAATGGTTAAAGCATCCAGTAGTATTCACATGGCTAGTTTATTGTATAAGAAGGATGAACTTAGGGTCACCCTGCTGAGAATTTTCTTACGAAAAAGTTTGGAGGCAGTGGTGTTGACTAGGTTAAGATTATACATTGGAAAGCAAGATTTGTTGTGTATTTGAAGAAAGGAATGTTCCAAGATTTATCAGTCAGTATATGTCCATGCATCTTCTCAGTGACAGCTAGTAGGCTTTACATTGCGGAGAAAGGAGATCATAACTATTCTTATTGTTAAAAGCATAGATATAATTATCTCAAAGAAGGAGTTTCTAATATTTATGTTGAACTCCTGTTACATTTTAAAGGCACAACTAAACAACCCTATACCAATTCACCGCCAAAAACGTTTTTGTTTGTAGAATTGTTACTAAGTTTACAGCAACAATTAGAAATTAAAATGTTGAAAGCAGTTCATTTGATCCCAGCGTCAAAGTAGAGCTCTTAATCAGTTTTTTATAGTTCTTTCTGTGCAATTCACGTTCATAGTTTCCTAGTTTTACTGCCATTAGACATCCATATACAAACCTAGGAACTTAATTAGAGTTATGTATCTCTGATTCCATCTCTCAAGCTGCAGTATCCTTCAAATTCTTATAAAACAAACTCCTAGTGAAAAAGAAAGGATAAACGACATCGAGTCCTTGAAGAATGAATTACCAATGATTCGAGGTGTTTATCGATGGATGAGACTTCATGGCGGATCGAAACCAAAGCATCAGCCGCAGAAATAAATGCACGGTAGTTATTAACAGCAACTTCCTGCATCTGCCTCTGAATTCTCTCGGCATCGACGCGAAGAAGCTCTGGTTCCTTGTGTAAACGATCCAGAGTGAATGAAAGGAGTTCGGAGACGTATGGTTGTTGAGAAACGGAGGCCAATGGCAGCAAATCCGCCATTGTTGCTGAAGTCTCATCCGCCATCGGATTTTCGGTCTCCATGTTGGTTGATTTGGATCCCTCACTTGTCTTCCGATTTGAAGTTTTGAACTACGAAGAGATCTGTCTCTTTGGTACAGAGGGTCTCGTGTTTTTCACTTTGGCTTATTTACACATATAGTCCCTCATGTTTTTGTTATTTTATACCATCATCTTCTTCTTTGATCCTGAACACACATTTGTTTTGCAATGATTTATTTTTTGCCGGTAATCTAACCAAAGTCCGATTCTTTTGTAATGAACCCTTTCTTCCTTCATGATTTCTTGTTGGGAAAGTACAATCCCCTGCGTTATGTTTTTGTTATTTTATACCAATCCTTTTCGGTCTCCGTTAGGGTCGTTTGCTTCGTAGAATTCAAAGGAATTTGAATGTTTAATTCTTTTGAAGAAATTTTAATTTATTTGTTTGGTTCAATTCTTGAAACGGATGAAATTCCATTGAATTCCACAAATCAATGAATTCATCACTCCTTGACTCAATGAAAGGAATTAAATTTCATCTTTTTGCATTCATTTTAACCAACACCAACCACTCCTTGCCCCATCACACCCGTGCAATTATTGTCACTATCATGCCCCATCTCCATCCCAACCCTGTTGCCACCCCACCCTGCCTAACCCAACCATCCTACCACACCCACTCCACCCTGTCGTCTCCACCCACCCCTACCCTGCCCTCATCCTTGCCACACCATACCCCTTCTACCACCCCCCCTCCCCTCCATAAAAAGGATATTTCAATTATTTTTCGAGATTTCATCCAATTTCATTGAACCAAATCAAAGTGTGTGGTCAAGTTCCATCAATTCCCTCAAAGTCAAATTTCTTTGATGGATTTCAATTCCACCAAATTTCATTCTGCGAGTCAAACGTCCCCTTATTTTTTGAGGGTGTTGGAAAAGTTTGGTTTGGATTCGCATAAACTAGTTAGACAATCAAGCTTGTTGAAACAGTAACCTCCAAAAGCTTTTTCTTCCTATGGTTTGTCATAAATAGCTACTCTCGTCCATGTGGTTTTAAAATTACATTTTTTATCTTTGTGGTTTGTAATTCGTTGTTGCTTTCGTTCCTCTGGCTAACTTTATTAAAAGAAATGTTCAATTAGAGGTCTTTTCGGTCTTTTTCCTATTTCTTTAACCTTTTTTATTTACTTATTTTTTTTCTCTTTCTCTTTCTTTTTTTTCCTTTTCTTCTTTCTTTACATACTCCGATCATTCATTCTTCTCTAGCATCGATCGTTGAAACCATAAGCCATATTTCGTTCTCTCCCTCTCCTTTTCTTTTTAATGTATTTTAATCATTTAACTTATGTTGATTTTATGTTAACATTTTCATGTTAACTTTTGTTATATAACACCCTTAAATTTAGGAAAAGCAACTAATTTAAACTTTCGATATTACATCAAATGGAGGATAAAAATCCATTTTTCTACAATTCAATACTGGAAAATACGTCAAAGTAAATTCTATATTTAACATCAATGATTAATAACTCAAGTCTTATACAAAGACTAAATAAAAGTCGGGTCTTACTAAAACCCATTATCAATTGCTATCTCCAAAATTGTAGAATACTTCATCCAATGGTTACACTCTTCTCGTGCATTTAACTAGCACTCAGTTCTCCACAGTGTTGCTAGTATCATTCCCCACAAAGACCTGATGCACATGGCGACAAATAAAAATGTTAGACTAATGTCTAGTGAATTCAAGAGTTTTCATAATAGATATAAATCGTCCAAATTGAAATAATGTAATTTAAATCACGATTTCTAAAATAATGCTCATTAAATATGAAAGTAATCCGTTTTCCGAAACCTTCAAGTTTTGTAATGGAAACTCCAAAATGAAACATGTTGGTGATTTTAGTGAAATCATCGGTTCATTTTATGTAATTGGATTCACAAAGATAATAATGGGGTTGGTAGCTAAGCTATAACATGAGTTAGGAGGTGTGGAGTGCACACTCGTGTAAGCTAACTAGAACCCGGGATTGTTGGATGGTTAAGATTGGCGAGTTACAAAGAGGTTTTATGAATTGGGCGTCGGGGCCAGTGCTGGCGCCAGTTGACTGGCACCGTGACTGGCGCCAGTGTAACGTCCCAAAAATTACAAGGAAATTTAAAATTTTTAAAACATACAATTCATTATAAAACAACCATGATTTAAATATTCACGTCTTAAATAAAATTAACGTCGTTACTTCAAACCATCAACAAAGTTTATGCAGCGGAAAATTTCATAACTAAATTCAAGGGTTCGAAAGTGAAAGTTTAATAATATTTGACACTCCGCGCTCCATGTGTGTACTGTCACGCCCGACTGCCGCCCGCACCTGAAATAACAACACATTGGGAAAGGGTAAGCTAAACGCTTAGTGAATTCAATCACGCACGTAGGTAGCAACCCCACGCATATCGCCCCTACTCGCAAGTAGGCAACATCACCATCATCACGAATATCAAACCACATAATGATTATTATATAAGCACGAACCTCGGTCCCACCGAGTACACAAAATACATTAATACAAGCTCAGTCCCACCGAGCCCTCGGTCCCACCGAGTACACAAATTACATTAATACAAGCTCAGTCCCACCGAGCCCTCGGTCCCACCGAGTACACAAATTACATTAATACAAGCTCAGTCTCACCGAGCCCTCGGTCCCACCGAGTAAAAATTGTTGTACTAGCTTAGTCCCACCAAGCCCTCGGTCCCACCGAGCCCCTCAGTCCCACCGAGGTGTACACATGCATATATATATTCCACATACGAATCTAATAAATCACAACCAGTTATCACATCCCATCTAGTTCACGTAAGCACATAAATACACGTAATCACACGTAACACAAAATAACGACATACATGAAATCCCTAACTACGCGGTGAGCGAACTCACCTCAAGGCTAAGCAACGTGCTCACGAAACGCAACACCAACACGGCAATCTTCTTCACTTTCTCCCACCTAAATACGTATAAAAAGTCAACGGAAAGTCCCGACCCATAACACGTTTACTAGCTTTCAAACGACTAAATATTCCAGCTTTTTCTTAAAAGTTACGGGTCTGTTCGGGACCTGTTTTACCCCCTTAAAACTGATAAATACAGAAATTAAAATTCATAAATACGAAGTTCTCAGTCTTACGATTTCAGGGACGTATCGCACGCGTCCTAACGACTTTTCTATAATTTACTATAGATTTTACAAAAATGTTTCGCAGAACAGCGAACACCCGGACCTTGCAGTACAACATGGCAACTTCGCCCTAACTATGGTCCGAATTGGTCTTTCCGCAAAACAGAGGAAACTTAATAGACTCCGAAACGAAACTTTTGGCACCAGTCCCATCCCAAACCGACATTCCAAACAAAAGTTATGCGTAAAACAAAACAGGGACAGAAAGCTGGAAGTTTTTCGGACCAGACTGTATAAACAGCCCCATACGGCCCAGCTACAGGCCTAAACAGACTTTCGGCAAAACACGAAAAACTTTCCTGACTCAATTAGTGAACTTCGGCCACTGATTTCATATCAATCCGAGCTACGAGTAAAAAGTTACGGCCACGACAAAACAGTGGCAGAAAATCGTCCTTCACATAAAATGACAAATCACCAAATTGCGACCACTTTTTCACCTAGCTAGAGGCTGAACCAGTTTTCCGCTAAAACACGGAAAACGTGACCGACCCCGTACTGGAACCGTGGGTACCAATTTCGGCTCAATCGGAGTTATGATGGAAAAGTTACGCACGATTGACGAACTGGACAGAACACTAAAAATTACATAAAAAGGTAACTATTGAATTTTTACACCATTAAGCCATGTCTTAATCAAACAGACCCGGAAACCTACAAGCTTACTGAGACAAGGGCCATGCCACGCTGGGCAGCCTCCGAGCACCACCCACTGCCGCCTCCGGTGGCGGTGGTGGCTGGTGGCGGTTTACGGCGGTGCTTAGACAACAAAAGAACAACCGAAAAAGATTAAACGGAACTACCTCACCGCGTCTCCTTTCTCTTCTTTTCCGACCAAACCCGACGTCTTCTTCCTCTCTTTTTCCGGCAACCACGCGGCGGCAGCCTCCTCCCTTTCTCTTCTCCGGTCGGCGACCACCCTCCCTTTCCCTTTCGATTTTCTTCTTCCTCGTCGATCTCTCTCTCTTTCTCTTGCACTCACTTCGCCGGTGACAACAATGGGAAGGGGATGGGGAGAATGACTTGCGATTGGGGTGGTGCTACTGTGAAACCGAAGGGGAAGGGGGATAGGGCGACCCTTGGGCTGACCCCTTTCCAAACTTTGGGTGAAAGTCCCTACTAGCCCCTTAACTTATCCCTTTCCTTGCAAGAACCCAAGAGTTGTCACAATTAACCTTTTGGTCCGATTCGACTAAACCTCGTTAACTAAAATATTAACAATAATTAGAATAATTAATAAATAAAATATGTACCGGGACACGGGCTTTACAACTCTCCCCCGCTTGAATTAGACTTCGTCCCCGAAGTCTACACCCGCAAACAGCTCCGGATAGTTCTCTCGCATCTCCGCTTCAGGTTCCCAAGTCCACTCGGAACCCTTTCGGTGTCTCCATTGAACCCCCACCAAACCAACAACCTTGTTCCGCGAGGTTCTTCTGCCGACTCTGTGCAGTAACCAAACGATTCCGAACCATCTGAATTGTCTCGGTCGTCTTCAGCACGACGTCAGTACTCCCTAACACCCGATGCCCAACCTCGCCCCAGCAAACGGGCGTCCTACATTTCCTACCGTACAACAACTCGTATGGCGGCATGCCAATACTAGAGTGGTAGCTGTTGTAGTAGGAAAATTCCGCCAAGGGTAAGTACCGATCCCAACTACCTCCAAAATCAATGACACAAGCTCGAAGCATATCCTCGAGGGTCTGAATGGTTCGCTCGCTCTGTCCGTCCGTCTATGGATGAAAGGCCGTGCTAAAGTGCAATCGTGTACCCATCTCCGACTGGAACTTCTCCCAAAACCGAGAGGTAAAACGAGTATCCCTATCGGAGACAATCGAAACTGGCACCCCGTGCCTGGCCACGATCTCACGCACAAACACCTCCGCAAGTTTCTTCGCCGAGAAGCTCTCCCTGATGGCCAAGAAGTGTGCACTCTTGGTCAGACGGTCAACGATCACCCAAATGGCATCGTTCCCACAGGGAGTCCTCGGGAGTTTCGTTATGAAGTCCATGGTAATCTCTTCCCATTTCCAAACCGAGACCTCCAACGGTTGCAATTTCCCATGTGGTCGTTGATGTTCCGCCTTGACCTTCCGACAGGTCATACATACCTCCACACATCTAGCAACATCCCGCTTCATGCCGAGCCACCAGTAACCTCCACATAATTCTCTGTACATCTTTGTAGCTCCCGGGTGAATCGAGAACTTGGACTTATGAACTCCTCTTCGAGAAGTTCCTGCAACTGGTCGAAAAGATCGTCAATCCTTGGCAAAGGATAACGATCCTTTACCGTAAGCTTATTCAGCCTCCTTCGCTTCCCCAACTCGCGTGTCCACCACATAAGCCAAGTATCCCTGCCCACTATGCTGGAGGTATCTCTGAGCTCTCGCAGCCGAACATATGGCCGTAGTCTGCCTAGACGAATCTCCCTGAACTAACAGTTCTCCCCCGCTTGGGGTTCGAATTCGCACTTGTTTGTGACGACAAACAATCTCCGCGTCAAACTTATCCATCCAGTCCATGCCCACAATCACACAAAGTTTCCGCATAGCGATCGGGATCAGGTCAATGGGAAACCGCACTCCTGAGATCTCTAGGGTACACCCGCGAAACACGTCCGTGACCGTCAAGGTCCTAACATCAGCCACCTCGACAACAAGAGGATGACTCAATCGTCCTACAACTCGACCCAAACCCTCGCTAAAAGTGTGAGACACAAAAGAGGGAGTAGCCCCGCTATTAAACGTCACAACCGCAGGCACCGAGTTAACTAGGAACGTTCCTAACGTATAACTGAACCACAAATAAATACATGACATGGAACGGAAAGACAAGAAGAAAGAAGCAAAAGGGATATACCTATAACCACTTTAGGCGTCGCTTGCGCCTCATCCACCGTCAACTGATGAACTCTCCCTCGAGCCGCTCCCGCCCCCGGCTGATCAGTATGACCATCAGTGATGCGTAATGGGGCATTCCCAGGCGCCTTCTGTGCTCCACCCCCAATAGCTACCCCTGCTCTAGGACAGTTGGCCCTTACATGGCCCGTCTGATTACAGTTGAAGCAAACCACTAACGGAACCTTACAATCCCGGCTGAGGTGACCGGGTTGGCCACACTTAAAACACCCCTCAACTCTCCTCACTCCGGTATCTCGGGGCTTAAACCCGCCACTCCCAGAACCCGCGCGCGTATCTGTGAACCTCGACCTTTTCGGCACTGCCGAGATGGGCGTCACTGGCTGTGCCGCCTTCCGCTTCTTAGCTTGGGTCTCCAGCTCAAGCTCCCTCCTTCGAGCGGCGTCCATCATGGCGAATAACGAAGTGTACTGTGCTGTGCTAACAAATTCTCGGATCTCCGTGCGTAGCATATCTTTATACCTTGACATCTTCATCTCTTCCGAGGCGGCATACTGAGGACAGAATAATGCCATCTCGGTAAATTTCCTGTTCATCTCTTTTACCGTCTCTGTTGTCTGGGTGAGTTCTAGGAATTCCTTAGCGATTCTCTCCATCTCTACCGGCGGTACATACTCTGCACGGAAACGAGTGACAAACTCGTTCCAGGTCAAGGTAGTGCGTTCGGCAGCCGTCAATGCTGAGGCGCACCAATCCTTCGCGCCGTCACGAAGTAGATTTACTGCAAAACGGACCTTTAGGTTGTCCGGGCAGCCACTGGTCAAAAATGCGAACTCCATGTCAGATACCCATCGCATACTGGTAATCGGATCCAGGTCTCCCTTAAACTCTGGCGGGGAACAGGCGGAGAGATCCCGGTACTGGAACTCTCGGTTACGGGGATGACCCTCCGCAGGCAGTGGAATAGCTGCAATACGCTCCTCCAGTAGGATCACCACCTCCTCTCGAATAGCGGTGATGATCTAGGGGATTGCCTCCCCGATCGCGTGGGAAACCTCAGTAGCAATCAGTTCCCTAATACGCTCCTCAGTAATCCCTGACCCGGCTCGCGACGCCGCCGCGTTGTTCCTTCTTGTATTGACCATTCTAGAAAGAGAAAACTCAGAGATCTATAAGCATATATAACTCCCCCTACCACGCTCATACTCCACTCCTTGGCTCCCTCGAGACTCTCCCCGACTCAAGCATGGATCCTGTGCTTCAGATAGTAGGAGCTCTACTACTACCCTTCACACCTATCCTTACTCGTTTCGAGTCCTGTCCCGAGACATTCAAGTAGTCGATTACCACAAATAAACACATATAGTCAATCTAGCCCGTACAAACACCTTTCCTAACTCCCTAGAAAGGTCATATCACCCACTATCCCTTGCTAACACGGAAACCCCACTAACCCTGACGAGTCGCCTCGTGAATGCACGGTCGTATACAGTGTAAAACCAGATAGACGTTCGAATAAGAGATTCTATCCTAGAACGGTTGGACTCAAACAAGAGCTGCGCAATAGAACTAAATCTAATATTCTAAGGCTATTCAGTTCCTACTGCATACAACCTAGAGTGCATTCGCTTATCAACCTATCAAAGCTAGCATGAGTTCCTATAAGCGACAAAACCAGCATACGGTACCATACAGTTCACATAAGCAATCTAGCATGCATACACTATACCCGAAAAGCGATAGATACACTAAGTTCCTTACCTTCCCAGTTGGCGTCGGCTGACTGTACACACTGCGCCCACGATCATCGTTTCCAAACGAGTTTTCTTTTCTCATTTAAAACAAATTTTTTGATAAAAGAATTAAAAGATCTCTTAGCCGCAACTTGAGACCAAACACACCGAGATGTGCTTGATTCACTCAAGCCGTGCTCTGATACCAAGTTGTAACGTCCCAAAAATTACAAGGAAATTTAAAATTTTTAAAACATACAATTCATTATAAAACAACCATGATTTAAATATTCACGTCTTAAATAAAATTAACGTCGTTACTTCAAACCATCAACAAAGTTTATGCAGCGGAAAATTTCATAACTAAATTCAAGGGTTCGAAAGTGAAAGTTTAATAATATTTGACACTCCGCGCTCCATGTGTGTACTGTCACGCCCGACTGCCGCCCGCACCTGAAATAACAACACATTGGGAAAGGGTAAGCTAAACGCTTAGTGAATTCAATCACGCACGTAGGTAGCAACCCCACGCATATCGCCCCTACTCGCAAGTAGGCAACATCACCATCATCACGAATATCAAACCACATAATGATTATTATATAAGCACGAACCTCGGTCCCACCGAGTACACAAAATACATTAATACAAGCTCAGTCCCACCGAGCCCTCGGTCCCACCGAGTACACAAATTACATTAATACAAGCTCAGTCCCACCGAGCCCTCGGTCCCACCGAGTACACAAATTACATTAATACAAGCTCAGTCTCACCGAGCCCTCGGTCCCACCGAGTAAAAATTGTTGTACTAGCTTAGTCCCACCAAGCCCTCGGTCCCACCGAGCCCCTCAGTCCCACCGAGGTGTACACATGCATATATATATTCCACATACGAATCTAATAAATCACAACCAGTTATCACATCCCATCTAGTTCACGTAAGCACATAAATACACGTAATCACACGTAACACAAAATAACGACATACATGAAATCCCTAACTACGCGGTGAGCGAACTCACCTCAAGGCTAAGCAACGTGCTCACGAAACGCAACACCAACACGGCAATCTTCTTCACTTTCTCCCACCTAAATACGTATAAAAAGTCAACGGAAAGTCCCGACCCATAACACGTTTACTAGCTTTCAAACGACTAAATATTCCAGCTTTTTCTTAAAAGTTACGGGTCTGTTCGGGACCTGTTTTACCCCCTTAAAACTGATAAATACAGAAATTAAAATTCATAAATACGAAGTTCTCAGTCTTACGATTTCAGGGACGTATCGCACGCGTCCTAACGACTTTTCTATAATTTACTATAGATTTTACAAAAATGTTTCGCAGAACAGCGAACACCCGGACCTTGCAGTACAACATGGAAACTTCGCCCTAACTATGGTCCGAATTGGTCTTTCCGCAAAACAGAGGAAACTTAATAGACTCCGAAACGAAACGTTTGGCACCAGTCCCATCCCAAACCGACATTCCAAACAAAAGTTATGCGTAAAACAAAACAGGGACAGAAAGCTGGAAGTTTTTCGGACCAGACTGTATAAACAGCCCCATACGGCCCAGCTACAGGCCTAAACAGACTTTCGGCAAAACACGAAAAACTTTCCTGACTCAATTAGTGAACTTCGGCCACTGATTTCATATCAATCCGAGCTACGAGTAAAAAGTTACGGCCACGACAAAACAGTGGCAGAAAATCGTCCTTCACATAAAATGACAAATCACCAAATTGCGACCACTTTTTCACCTAGCTAGAGGCTGAACCAGTTTTCCGCTAAAACACGGAAAACGTGACCGACCCCGTACTGGAACCGTGGGTACCAATTTCGGCTCAATCGGAGTTATGACGGAAAAGTTACGCACGATTGAAGAACTGGACAGAACACTAAAAATTACATAAAAAGGTAACTATTGAATTTTTACACCATTAAGCCATGTCTTAATCAAACAGACCCGGAAACCTACAAGCTTACTGAGACAAGGGCCATGCCACGCTGGGCAGCCTCCGAGCACCACCCACTGCCGCCTCCGGTGGCGGTGGTGGCTGGTGGCGGTTTACGGCGGTGCTTAGACAACAAAAGAACAACCGAAAAAGATTAAACGGAACTACCTCACCGCGTCTCCTTTCTCTTCTTTTCCGACCAAACCCGACGTCTTCTTCCTCTCTTTTTCCGGCAACCACGCGGCGGCAGCCTCCTCCCTTTCTCTTCTCCGGTCGGCGACCACCCTCCCTTTCCCTTTCGATTTTCTTCTTCCTCGTCGATCTCTCTCTCTTTCTCTTGCACTCACTTCGCCGGTGACAACAATGGGAAGGGGATGGGGAGAATGACTTGCGATTGGGGTGGTGCTACTGTGAAACCGAAGGGGAAGGGGGATAGGGCGACCCTTGGGCTGACCCCTTTCCAAACTTTGGGTGAAAGTCCCTACTAGCCCCTTAACTTATCCCTTTCCTTGCAAGAACCCAAGAGTTGTCACAATTAACCTTTTGGTCCGATTCGACTAAACCTCGTTAACTAAAATATTAACAATAATTAGAATAATTAATAAATAAAATATGTACCGGGACACGGGCTTTACAGCCAGGCTCTGGAATGTTTCCGGCGCTGATGTTGGCGCCAGTTGGCTGGCGCGGAGACTGGCGCCAGTCTCTGGAATGTTTTCCGGCGCTGATGCTGGCGCCAGTTGACTGGCGCGGAGACTGGCGCCAGCGTCTGGAATGTTTCCTTCTCTTTTGTAACTGCCAGCATTAAATCCACAATCAATCTCATTTAATGAGATATTATTATCAGTATCAATATGGGTCGGTTATGATTCTCAAGGTATTTAAATAGGAATCGATTTCTGCCTAAATCGATATACCGAGAACTGAGATTATCCTCGAGTGAATTTCGTGATACCCGGGCAGAATAGAGTCGAAATATCACTTACGGAAAGCGAGCTCTCACACGATCTCACGTTCTTTATCCAAGCTCTAATCACTCTTCTCTCCTACGATTTTCTGCAATTTCCCCAACAATCGTAAGTGATATTTATTCATCGTAAGAGAGATGGCGAGTGATCAGTCCGTGAGAGATATGACGACCAAATTCACCAAACTTGAGAAGTTCGAAGGCGTTGATTTCCGAAGATGGCAGAAGAAGATGCACTTCTTGTTGACAACGTTGAAGGTCGTGTACGTGCTAAGTACCCCGATACCGGAGGTGATGGAAAACGAGACGTTGGAGATGACCCGGCATCGCGGCAAATGGGAGAACGACGACTACATCTGTCGTGGCCACGTTTTAAACGGTATGTGTGACTCCCTCTTTGACATTTATCAAAATGTTGAATCTGCCAAAGAGCTATGGGACTCTCTTGAGTCCAAATACACGGCGGAGGATGCTTCTAGTAAGAAGTTCCTCGTTAGTAATTTTAACAATTACAAGATGGTGGACTCAAGGCCTATGATGGAGCAATATAATGAGCTCCTTCGCATTCTCGGCCAATATGCTCAACATAATATGAAGATGGACGAATCCATCTCTGTATCGAGCATTATTGATAAATTGCCCCCCTCTTGGAAAGACTTCAAACATATGTTAAAACACAAGAAGGAAGAGTTGTCCCTTGTGCAACTCGGTAGTCACTTGTGCATAGAGGAATCTCTTCGGGCGTAAGAGGCTGAGAAACCTAAAATAAAAGAGGTTTCTGCACCTTCGGTGAACATGGTGGAAGAGGGAAAGTCCAACAATTTCAAGGGAAAACGGAAGTTCAATGAAGCCAAGAAAGGGCCCAATAAAAAGGTTAAATTAACCTGTTGGACCTGTGGGATGACCGGCCATCTCAAGAGGGATTGTCGGGTTGTCAAGAATAAGAATGGAGCAAGCACAAGTGGTGGTGGGCAATGATCTAAGGATCAAAACCCATGGCAAGGTCAGTTTCTTGACTTTGGTTTTAATTCGAATTTGAATTATGTACCACTAATATCCGAATCATTTTACGTGCAGGATGATGTTGTAGCTTGGTGGATCGACTCGGGTGCTACGAGTCATGTGTGCAAGGATCGTCGTTAGTTCACCTCTTTGGAACCGGTTGAAGACGGATCTATGCTACACATAGGGAACGAGTCGAGTGCTCTCATTCTTGGACGTGGCTTAGTTAGGCTAGAGTTTAGTTCTGGCAAAATAATTGATCTTTTAGACGTTTTGTTTGTACCACAAATTCGAAAGAATTTGGTTTCCGGTAGTATCTTGAATAAGTTAGGATATAGGCAAGTTTATGAGTCCGACAAGTTTATCTTGTCAAAAGGTGGCTCTTTTGTAAGATTCGGTTATATGTTGAATAATATGTTTATGTTAAATTTGAATAAAAAGAATTTTGTTTCAAATTATGTTTATGTTGCAAATGAAAATTTTGTTGATTCTAATTTATGGCATGCAAGGCTTGGTCATGTGAATTTTAAACGAATGGTTGAAATGTCAAAAGACGGTCTTATTCCGGCTTTTGATATTAATACCGGAAAATGTAAAACTTGCATGTTAACAAAGATCACTAGGCAACCTTTTCCTAACGTGAAAAGGGACTCGTCGGTACTTGAATTAATTCATAGTGATCTTTGTGATTTGCATTCAACTCCGTCTTTGGGTAATAAAAAGTATGTTGTCACTTTTATTGACGACGCTTCACGGTTTTGCTATGTATTTTTGTTACACCCAAAAGATGAAGCGTTGGACAAATTTAAAATTTATAAAACGAAGGTTGAATTGCAAATGAATTGCTTTATAAAGTGTTTACGCACCGATCGTGGTGGGGAGTATTACGACCCCATGTTTTTCCAATCCGTAGGAATCATTCATGAGACTACGACGCCCTATACACCACAACAAAATGGTGTGGCGGAACGGAAAATAGAGTTCTCAAAGAAATGGTGAACTCTATGTTATCCTACTCGGGATTGAGTGATGGATTTTGGGGTGAAGCCATGCTAACGGCTTGTTACTTGCTGAATCTAGTTCCTAATAAAAGGAACAAGATTACCCCGTATGAACTTTGGTTCAAGAAAAGGCCTAACTTGAATTATATTCGAGTTTGGGGTTGTCGGGCGGTTGTTCGACTACCCGAACCCAAAAGGAAAACTTTGGGTGAGAAAGGTATTGACTGCATCTTTATTGGATATGCCGAGCATTCCAAAGCCTATAGGTTCTATGTTATTGAACCTAATGATTCTATAGCGATTCACACCGTTATAGAATCGAGAGATGCATTATTTGATGAGACTAGATTCTCTTCAATACCTAGGCCGAAGGACATAGTTCCAAGTACTAGTGGAACTAGCGAGGTTGAAGAACAAGCAATTGTTCCAACCGAATCTCCGATGCTTTGAAGGAGCAAAAGAGGAAGGATTGAAAAATCCTTTGGTCCCGATTTCCAAGTATACTTGGTAGAGGGATCAAGAGATGAGATTGGATCTCAATTCCTTTACTGTTATAGTATTGAGGAGGATCCAAAATCATTTGATGAGGCTATAAAGTCTCAAGATGTTGCTTTCTGGAAAGAAGCAATAAATGATTAGATGGACTTCATCATGGGAAATAATACTTGGGTTATTGGACTTTCCACCGGGTTGTAAACCTTTGGGATGCAAGTGGATCTTCAAAAGGAAGATGAAAGCGGATGGATCAATCGACAAGTTCAAAGCTCGATTAGTAATCCAAGGCTTTAGGCAACAGGAAGGCATCGATTATTTTGATACTTATGCCCTAGTAGCAAGGATCTCCACGATTAGATTGTTGATAGCCTTAGGAGCTATCCACAATTTAGTGATTCACCAAATGGATGTCAAAACGACATTCTTGAATGGTGACTTGGAGGAGGAAGTTTACATGAAACAACCGGAAGGTTTTGTTATGCCCGGGATGGAGCATAAGGTGGAGTCGGAATCCAAGAAGCAAACTTGCATCACGAGTTCGACTATGGAGTCAGAATTTGTGGCATTAGTTGTTGTCGGTAAAGAGGCGGAGTGGCTAAGGAATTTGGTCCATGAAATTCCGTTATGGCCGAAACCAATATCACCCATTTCTATTCGTTGTGATAGTGCGGCTACTTTGGCTAAAGCTTATAGTCAAATATATAATGGCAAGTCTAGACACTTAGGTGTTAGACATAGTCGGTCGCAGCAAAATTTAGCAGACCACTTGATGAAGGGGTTAGCTAGGTACTTGGTTCACAAGTCGGTGATAGGGATGGGATTAAAGTCCATCTAAATCTCTAACGGTGAGATACCCAATTCCCTTCTAATACAACGTTAGAAGTTGAATTCAATGGGAAAACTCACTCTAAGGGATTGGAGCACAAGATGATCATCCCACGGTATGTGCTCGGTACTGCAAGTGAAGGAGGTAATCGTTCTTTTGTAAAAATGAATGTGTAAGTGCATGATGAAAGGAACTACCTATATGAGTGTGAAGTGTGGCCGCTTCAAGAAGCTTGGACTTGGCTTTGATACACTCACGAATGGATAAGGACACATGGCCTGTATATTGTCGAGTTTAAACTTTAGAGAATCATTTAAATTCATGTGTATGTTATCTTCTAGTACTCAAATGGGTTGTAGGGTTCAATCCCTAGGACACCCGGATTCTCGAGTATTTGAAATGTGTAATGTACTAAGATGGAAATTCAATCTTCTAGATATTTTCATTTATGCATGAGTTTGTTTTCCTATATTGCATATTTCTTTTTGTGAATCAAGGATTGCACTAAAATGGGGGAGGAATGTTGGTGATTTTAGTGAAATCATCGGTTCATTTTATGTAATTAGATTCACAAAGATAATAATGGGGTTGGTAGCTAGGTTATAACATGAGTTAGGAGGTGTGGAGTGCACACTCGTGTAAGCTAACTAGAACCCGGGATTGTTGGACGGTTAAGATTGGCGAGTTACAAAGAGGTTTTATGAACTGGGCGTCGGGGCCAGTGCTGGCGCCAGTTGACTGGCACCGTGACTGGCGCCAGGCTCTGGAATGTTGCCGGCGCTGATGCTGGCGCCAGTTGGCTGGCGCGGAGACTGGTGCCAGTCTCTGGAATGTTTGTCGGCGCTGATGCTGGCGCCAACGTCTGGAATGTTTCCTTCTCTTTTGTAACTGCCAGCATTAAATCCACAATCAATTTCATTTAATGAGATATTATTATCAGTATCAATATGGGTCGGTTACGATTCTCAATGTGTTTAAATAGGAATCGATTTCTGCCTAAATCGATATACCGAGAACTGAGAATATCCTCGAGTGAATTTCGTGATACCCGGGCAGAATAGGGTCGAAATATCACTTACGGAAAGCGAGCTCTCACGCGATCTCACGTTCTTTATCCAAGTTCTAATCACTCTTATCTCCTACGATTTTCTGCAATTTCCCCAACAAAACATCCCTTCAAAATATAAACTCAACTCCAAAACTCACCCAAACGTGAACAACGATCAAATCCCCTAATAATTAAAAAGTGAATTAAAACGTTGTCATCTAAAACGTTTAAAAACACGGAGAAGACAAAATACTCAAACCATTACCACAATTCATGAATAGAAATCCATACACAAAAACGTCACCAAAAACATGGATAATACTCTATACCCAAAACAACACATTTCGGTGATGGGGGAGACTCGCTTCCATTGAACGTGGCAGAACACAAATTTAAACCACATATGTATGTTATCGAACTACACCTCATATCGTGACTTTATTGCATGCTTTAATAAGCTACACCTCAAGTCCCCAATTCCTTTATTGCACACCCCTCAACAGGTGGCATCTCAAGGACACAATACCTTTATTTCATGCTTTATTAAGCTACACCTTAAGGATACTCGATCTTATTGCATGTTCGTTATCTAGTAGAGTTACAACCTCAAGGTTCCCATTCGACCTTTAGTGCATACTCACTAACATTCAAGATAGGAGCCTCAACTCCTTACTTGATAACCCAAGATGTTTAACCCTCGTGTACAAGATTTAGAACATCAAACCACAAAACCCATGGTCTCGGAGTACAACCCGTTCATCTTCACAACACCAGGACAACAACAATGCCAACTCTGGCATATTTTCCAAAGTGAGAATATCAAGACTCCTCGCTATTTAAATATGATTGACTCATATGCCTATGGATCCAATTCATCACAGTCTAAAATACATGACTTCAATTGAATGACACACGCACTCAAAACATGTATTCTAAAATAAAATGCAATATATGCAAACCATACCCAAAGCTCCACACAAGCTACTAAAACCGGACAAATGTCCTCAAGGCTCCTTTGAGCCAAAGTTAAGTCAAAAGACTCCACACTCCTATGACTACTCCCAAAATATTCAACAAAACTTAAAACATGCATTTACTCAAGGATGCAACTCACGCTCAAAATGTTTAACAAATAGTTGCAGGCATTTGTCAATCACGAAGTCATTCATTCACCTTTTCCCCTGGTGGAACTAGGTGGTGGACACCCAATGTCAATGAATCGGTCAAACCCGTTATCGGTGATATATGTTCTTCGTTGGATGAAGCAGAATCGGTATACCAAAAGTATGTTGAGATGGCGGGATTTGAGATCAGACGATCATCACAAAAGATTAATAACGATGGGTTAATTCAGAATAAGTATTTTGTATGTAGCAAGTTCGGGTTACCAATGAAGAAGACGTTCGATTCATTGAATCGTAGTAAACGTCAAAAAGAGGTACGTAACTCTAATGTGAAAAGGACATGGTGTACAGCCTGTATTAAATTTCGGCTGCTGAAAGGAACCACAACATATGAGTGTTATGGATTGAAAGATGTAATAACCCAGTTTAAAAGTAAAGGAAATAAAAACATATTAAAGTTCAGTGGCTAAAGAGTAAAAAGTAAAGTTTAGTGCTCTTGTGGTTTTGGTATAAATGAAGAGGAAACCCTAATAGCCCTGATTGGACTCATATTACTGTGTGCGGCTGAAGGTGAAATTGGAGAAAGTGCAATGGATTGGAGTGTAGGGATTTTCAAGAGTCACAACATTCAAGGTAATCATCCTCACTTGTTTTGCATTCCTTTGGATATTGAGTTGAGTGAATGCTTGTGTGTAGGTCAGTGAGGTACCGATTAATCTCATTTTGGGTAAAATCGTGATTCTGAGGGCCGATAAAACCTGTGGGGAAATCGCCTAGGTTCCTCTTCCGGAAGAGCGATACCGGCTCCCGCAAGGGAGTCGGGAAGAACAATACCGGATCCCAGTAGGGGAGTTCGGGACTTGGCGGAGTCGGTATCCGGGAGAAAGTCCGAAAGATGGGACCGGATCCGGAAGGACCGGAACCGAAAGGTTGGGACCGGATCCGGAATGGACCGGAACCGGATTGTAGGAGCGTGTTTTGGCGGGGAACCGGATTTAAATCCGGTATGGAACCGGAATCCATGTTTTTCTTTATAGGATCAGGAGTAGAGTCCGGGACTTTGGTTCCGGGTTCGGTTTTTCTGTTGAGTAAGTTGTGGGGATATGTTCCGTTATTGAGAGCGACTTGTAAAACCTTATTACTCTTAATATTTTCAACCGCTTAGGTATTCCAAGTGAGAAACCGGAAGCTACGTGAGAAGTATTGTGCAAGTCATCAGGTGAGTTTTTTTCTAACTAAAAATACATGTTTTAAAACGTGTTTTCCAAGGTAAGTAAAGGAACAGA
The DNA here is from genome assembly GCA_033807775.1 of Saussurea involucrata. Lineage (NCBI taxonomy): Eukaryota > Viridiplantae > Streptophyta > Magnoliopsida > Asterales > Asteraceae > Saussurea > Saussurea involucrata. Next base: position 107,435,166 of record CM066314.1, on the reverse strand, counting down.
AATGCCATGTTTTATTACATGATTATGCTTGTGTGAAAGTTTATTTGAGATGTATGCATACATTGTGGTTAGACGTAATTTGGCTAAGTCGGGGGTGGGCCCGCCAGTGCTCATACCGGGAGGAGTGACCCGTTTATGCCATGGGAGGAGTGACCCAGTAAGGCAGTGTGAGACTGACACGTTGTCACTTCCGAGTGACTTCAGTGTGCCATTTACGAGTGTGATGTTGTTTGAAAGTTTTTATTCAAAATGGCTTTTGAAAGTTATGAATTGTTTTAAATATGTTTTGAGAACTGTGGTATTGAGGGAGCTCACTAGACCTCATGGTCTAACCCTCGTATTTTCCAAACTAAACCTTCACAGGTAAGCACTTAGTAGAAGGCTCTAGTAAGGGCAAAGAGAAAGCGTGAAGCGTTGAACTAGAAGGAAGCAGATATATCTAGTCTGACGGATTTAGCCTTTAGAAATCTCAGCTATGTAATACATTGTTTCCGCCAACCTCTGACGTACTCGTTATATGAAGACGATGTATTGAGGCCGTTTCGGCGAGTTATTTATTTATTGTTGATTATGCTTTAGTTGTTTAGTTGGGTTGTTACAAGTGGTATCAGAGCCATAGTTTAAGGGATTTAGGTGACCGGATGGGCCTAAACTTAAACTGTGGAGTGGAAGGGAACACAACTGAGATATAGGATGCTTTTAGGAAAGATCACTTTAAGTGCGCTGGTGATAGAGTAGTGTTAAACCAAGATCTATCAAGATTAGAGAGAAATTCTAGAGAGAGAGTGTAGAGAGAGAAAGTAGATCTTGATTCATATGCTCTCAATATTACAAGATGTGAATTATGCTCTAAGTGATATGGAATTGTTCTCTCAAGTGTTACAAGATTACTCTAGCCACATGCTTATATACCTAAGACTAACAAGGCATTAAGCTAAGATTGACAACTCTAATTATAAAGACTTTGATTTTATACAATGACTTTGACTTTGACTTTCTATATTAAATCTTGAAGACATATTTGTCCTAACAATCCCCCCCTTGGATTCAAGATTTAAACATTTGAGAACAGCAGTCTTCGGCTTCTTGAATCTTCAAAATCTTCGGTCTTTATCAGGCTTGTCAAAGTCAAATTGTCACAAAATCTTCAGATGGGGAACTGACGGAGATTTTCTTTCTTTAAAAGATATGGAGAATTTGTTTCTTCACACAAGGCATTTTGATACAATGTAGCGCAAATCTAAGAAAAAGATATCTTCTTGAGAAACCAAGATGATCAATCGATTTTTCCTAAACTCTTGAAGAATTCTCCCCCTTTTCTTTCTTTGACTTGAGAACTTCAATCTTCAGTAAGGATATTCACCATATAGCACAAGTTTAAGAAAAAGAGATCACAAGATGATCAATCAATCTCTCTTAAACTCTTGAAGAAGAAATTTCCCCCTTTCCTTTCTTGAGACGAAGTCTTCTTTAAACATTTCTCCCCCTGTCATGAAATCGAATCTTTGACTTGAAAGCTTTGACATGAAATTGAACTAAACATTTCTCCCCCTTTTTCGATGAAAGTGTGCATCATGATCATCGAAAACCTTCTTCAATTTCAGTCGCGTCTCTGATTCTCACTAACAATATCCTCCTTAATGAATAACCTTGCTCCCCCTCAAAATAAGAATTCTAGAGCAATTTGTTTTCTCCCCCTGAAAGTATGCATATATTTCATTTAGGCACAATAGTTGAAATTTTATACAAGGAAAATAAAATTCATTGAACTACATTTTATAACTACTAACATTTGATCATTTGAAAACTTTACAAAAGAAATTCAACTTAATGAAATTTAACAGATTTTTCAATCAAATGAAATCAAATGCATGTGTTTGGATTCAAATACAAGACATCATTTCATATCAAGTTAAAAATGTTCAGTTTCAACCCCTTTATTAAATCTATTTGGTGTGCTAGCATGCGAAATATGATTTGCAACAATCAAATGTACTTCTGAAACCTATAAGAATACTTTGCTCTTACTCACACTATATGACTGAAATCAGAATTTCCACAAATTTATAAGTTTATCGCGACATTGTTATTTCCCCAAGATATAAGAGACGTGTGCTCATTGGCATCTTTTCATATTGTGCTCATTGGCATCTTTTATTTTGTGCACATTGGCATCTTTTTGTCAAAAAGTTTATTAAGACTAAGATACACCGTAAACGTAACTTTCTATCTGGTTCTATAGCAGGATTTGGATCAGCCAATCCCAGACCAGTTGGCCTTAGGGGCTAGGTGTCGAGCACCCCTTGGAATTTACTCTCCCAAACCAGAAAGGCTACATCGATATATCCTAATCCCATCTGTACCAGTAGAACATGGCTTTCTATCTGATTCTATAGCAGGATTTGGGTCAGCCAATCCCAGACCAGTTGATCTTAGGGGCTAGGTATCGAGTACCCCTTGGGACTTAATCTCCCAAACCAGATAGGCCACATGCACAAACTTTCAAACCTAATGATTTTTTTTTTGCATCTCAATCACTTGGTTATAAAACTTTGTGCTTCCCTCATACTTTCATTTCCATTCTTCATTCTGACAATTAGGCTTTGTGAGCATCGTATTCTATATAAGTCTAGATTTACACAATTTTGCGCATATATCAAAATTTCATTCATGTTTTGCTGACCTTTCGATTTATTTCAGAAGCGAAAGTTGAAGCAAATAAAACGCAGATAATACAACAATACTTGTAAAATCATCTTTTAGCACACATTTAATTCATTGAATGAAAATTGAACAATTTCATCTCATTGAATTAAATTTGTTGAGATTCAAATTTTCAAGGCAGTAGAAATAAAACATAATGCAATGTTACCTTTCACCACTAGTTCCTTGAATTGAAAGATGTGACAGTTAAAGATATCACCTGATAAGTATGAGTTCTAAACTGATTTGTTTAGAAGTCTTAGTCTTTGAAGTATGGGTCCTGAACTGAATTGTTCAGAAGCCATTAACTGTGAAATCCGGGTTCTAAACTGATGTGTTTAGAAACCAATTCTCTTTACTCCCCCTTAATGGCACAAGTAATCTTCTTCCAAGAGTTCAACGCTTTGCTTCTAAATCTGCAAAAACAGATTAAGTAGATTTTGGTACCCAACGTGTCTTGGGTCCTGGCTTGTTAAGCGGAGCTCTATAGTAAGGAAAATGATAAGTACCATACCAATATTGAACATTATCATTTTTAAAAAAAATCATTAGTACCACAATAAGAACAACAAAAATTCTTTTGTGCTAACCTGATTAAATGATTTGCAGAATATAATGAATCAGGTTTAGCAAAAGATTTACCTTTCAGGTTAGTGTTCTTGTTGGGAGCAGATGATTTTGGTACATCTTTTTCAGGAAACGTACCTTTAACTCTCCATTGCATGTTGACTTTCTTGTATGAAGGAAGATCAGCAGATTGAAATTTGGAAGAATTATCCACTGAATGATCATAAAAAAGATTAGACGGTCGAATCGGACTTTCTGAATAGCTTTTGGATTTGTTGAGTGACTTCACTTTGTTTGATAAGTCATTTCGTTCCTTAGTCACGAAATCAAGCTTCTTCTGAATGTCAGACTTAACCCTCTTCTCTATCATAATATCAGTTGATAACACTGCCAAATTCTTTGTTAGCTTTTGTATTTCTTGCTGAAAAATCTTCCTTTCAACAGAAAATTCATCTTTAACGCTCCTAGCCTGAAAGTCAGCTTTCTTCATCTTTTCTAGCTCATGACTTTCCTTATCTAGCTCTTGTCTTTCCTTTTCTAAATCCTTTTGAAGATCAGAAATTTTCTTTGACAGTTTCGCATTCTTCGCTTCAAACTCTTTCATTTTATCTTCAAATTCAACCCTTTCCTTTTCTAGTTTTTCTTTTTCAATAAATAAAACTTTCTCAAAATCTAAGTTTTGTTTAGAAAGTTTTATGCATTTGAGTTCAAGGGCTTTCTTTTCTACATTTTCTTTCTTCTCCGTCTTCTCATTCTTTTCAATTTCAGAAACTTTCTGTGAAAGAGACAAAATTTGCTTTTCATAGCACATTTTGTCATTTGTACGATTCGCTCTTTCCTCTTTTAGCAACTTTTCCGTGTCAGAAAGTCTCTTTGTAAGCTCTATAACCTTTTCCTTAAGTTCTTCAATTTCAGCATTTGATGATTTCTGTTCCACATCCTCTTTTTCAGCTTTCTTTTCTTCTTCCTTTCTCTTAAACGCAACTTCAGATCCAAGCATTTGCTTTGTTAACTCGTTCCACATAAGCATTGGATTGTTTTTGAAACATTCAACGCGTTTGAAGATGTGTTGCGGAAGTTTGTAAAGTGCGAAGATCAAGTTGGATGAAGCTTCCTTGTCGGCTTTCATTCTGTTATTCTCTTCTTCTGTATAATCTTTGCCAGTTCTGATCATTGGGCCTTCAGTGAAGGATTTTATCATATTTTCACCATTTTCTCTACTTGCAATAAAATCGATGAACGAAACTCTCCATAGTTCAAAATCAGATTCTTTGAACAGCAATGGAAGCCGCTTCATGTTTGAAAAATTAATCTGAAAAAATTCAAACAATTAACAACTAGTAAAAACTCGAAAAAAAAAATTCTAAGTCAGAAATGCGCAACAGGAAGAAGCGAGAAGTAAGAAACTCGCAAGCAAAGGTAGCGAGAAGTAAGAAATTCGCAAGCAAAGGTTGCGAAAAGTAAAGAATTTCGCAAGCAAAGGTTGCGAAAAGTAAAGAATTTCGCAAGTAATAGTAGCGCAAAGTAGACTTAGAAAATTATGAGAATCTGAGAGACTTCAGTGGGTGGCGAGAAGTTCAGAAATCGCAAAAGAAGGTAGCGAAAAGTTCAAAACTCGCAACAGATGGTTGCGAAATACTTCACAACTCGCAACAGTTAGTTGCGAAAAGTTCAGAATTCGCAATAGTTAGTTGCGAAAAATTACACAACTTGTGACCGTTGGTTACGAAAAACTTGGCGAGATTCTCACTTCAAAGGGTAACGCAATACTGAGATTAAGCAAGCAAGTAGCTAAAACTAATTAAGCAAGCAAACAAGTAGGTGAAATTAATTCAAGCAAGCAAGCATGTAGGTGAAATTAATTCGAAGCAAGCAAGCATGTAGCTGAAAATTTATTAAGTGAGAAACTCGCAAGAGGCAATTGCGCAAAGTGATAAGCTGGTGTTTGTTGGTTGCGCAAAGCTGTTTCTTCAGGTTGCGCAAAGCTCTTCAATGGGTGGCACTAGGCTACTGCACGTAAACACACTCACCAAACAATATTAGATTTTTCAATTTAGGATCAAAACATATCACAAACAACTTTTTATAAAATCTCAAATAAAAATATGGATCAAAAACTCAGATTTAAAATTTTTATCCAAGAACACTCAAGAACACCTTCAACCCAAAAATTTCAAAAATGAATTTTATGCATTAAAACTTGAAATCTTTGATTGAAACATGTCTAAAACTTGTTTTTGGAAACGATTTTGCACAAAAACAGATCAAAACAACAATAAATTGCAAAATCACTCTTCAAAAAATTTCACAGACAAGTTTTCTCAAGAACACAAAATTTTCTAAATCTTCAAATTGACTCTCAAAAACTTGAAATTAATCAACCAAAATTTGAAGATATGTTAGAAAACAAGTTTCTAACACGATGATGTGAACCAATTTTGCTGAAAATCACTGAATCAAAATCTGAAAAACTGATCAGACTGATACGAACGAACCGAACAAAATCAAAAAAATCTTCAAATTGAACTCCAAATCTTTGAAATTAGCTCTCGATCCTTGAACAAGAAATGTTCCTCTATCAAAAACGAATCCAACGAGCTAAGATTTGAACAAATTCGATCAAAAATCACCAAAATTTGATAAAATCTCAAGAAAACGAGATTTTCTTGAAAAATCAAGAAAATCAATCAAATTTGCTTGTGAAATCACCAAATTCGTATGTTTGATCAGTAGAATTCCATCTTTAAATCTTGTTCCTGCTCTGATACCAATTGTTAAACCAAGATCTATCAAGATTAGAGAGAAATTATAGAGAGAGAGTGTAGAGAGAGAAAGTAGATCTTGATTCATATGCTCTCAATATTACAAGATGTGAATTATGCTCTAAGTGATATGGAATTGTTCTCTCAAGTGTTACAAGATTACTCTAGCCACATGCTTATATACCTAAGACTAACAAGGCATTAAGCTAAGATTGACAACTAGACTTTGACTTTATACAATGACTTTGACTTTCTATATTAAATCTTGAAGACATATTTGTCCTAACAAGTAGCGATGACCGTCATGTAAGGTAAATTTGTAATTACATCTGGCCAATGTAATCGCGAATTTACAGGTACATGAGCGTGCTCAATTGCTCTCGCTGGGAGGATCGATGAGTGTGGTAGTATGTAGTGGGTTTTGACCTTGCATTGATAGAAATGAGTTGAGGTGTCGTGAGAGATCATTTATGATGTGATGTATATATATCTTGTAGAAGAAGTGTTGTTTGGAATGTTATGAGCCGTCTAGAGATAGATCTTCGTGGGTTCGGAGAGGATGAATGATAGATTTTGGGTAAAACTCCTGATTTCTGGTGAGCCCCAGTTCTTGAAATAGTGGTGTATATCAGTTGGGATGGTAAGGAAGGACAGTGTCGGAATCTTGAAAGCGTCAAATTCAAGCACGAGTGGAGGATTGGAGCCCTGACTCTTTAGTCGAGCTTTTCAGTGGCAGGATCAATGAAGGGAAGATATCAGTGATGGATTAAAAACGCGTAGAAGTAGAATGTGGGGTAAATGGTCAAGACAAAAATTACATGGGATGGTTGAGTAGGTGGGCTGTGGAACGCATGCACAACAAGTTGTTGCAAGGACAAGAGGGCGACCGTTGGTCGAAGGTAGAGTGCCAATGATAAGTTGCGTGAGTACAATGGTTGACCTTGTTAGAGTGAGTATCCTTCAATTGCATGTAGAGTTTCATGCATTGCGTCCTTATGTGTGTTACATGAGCTTTTTCGTAACTAAAAGTAAATATGTAAATAGCAAATTTTTGGTCGGAAATGAGTCAGCGTGTGCAAGCGTGTGTTTAAAGAAAAAGACAATTCCATTTACGTCGCACAATAAAATTTTGAGCTTAGCGATTTGCAAAATATCCCGCTCTTTTCATGATAAGATAAGTTTGTTGCAAAAAAATCAAGAAAACGTTGGCTGCAAAGCTTTTATAACCAAAATGAGTATTGACATGTTGATGTCATATAAATGAGTGTGGGAGCCGGTTGGTTTACTTCGTGTCGGTAATTTCTTTCAGAATTTTTGCCGTATAGAAAGATTTTCATTCAATATGTTTATGTCGTAACATCGTTTTGGTTGAGTAAGATTGAGTTTTACTGAAAAGTTGCATGCGAACGATTCTCAAGATCGTTGTGCAGGGCATTGGAGTTATGAGAGTGCTGGGGTCATGTGTACCTAAATTGTTTCCAAGTGTTGTTTCTTTTAAATGATAAAATGTGCGAAATGATTTATTTATCGCATTGTCATGCATGAAGGCTATGAACTCGCTAGGTCGTAGAGTTTTTACATTTCAAGATAAGGAGGGATTCCGAGGGTGGAGAGGTGTTGGACGAACCAGGGATGAATGTTTGTAATTTTGGTATTCGTGTTCAAGAAGAGAGGTGAGCAGTGGGAGAGGTCAGAGATGGGCTCTGGCGTTGATTTTATGGTGGTAGTTTGTACTCTTGTTCGGTAACTTGAGATACAGTCGTCGAGGGACGGTTGTGTCCGGAGGAAGGACTTGAAGTCATCAAGGTGTTGGTATTAGCAACTCGTTGTGAGTAGTGTGAAAGGCAGAAATGAAATGTCTTCGGCGTCGAACACGAGTTTTGAGGTGGTCTTGTAATATTGACATTACACAAGAAAGTCTTGAAATTTTTCCCCTTCAAGTGACGACGACGGGATGTGAACATGATTATGATATGTTGGAAGGATTAAGTTCTGTTAGGAACCCTTGTTGACGGAAAAGTTAGGGAAGCATCATCAGGTCGACTATTAATGTTAAGGTTAACAAATGTCTGGAGCTGAAGGCGTTGTCAAGAGGTTGGAAGTGGAGAGAATTACCACGGTGTGGGTAAATGTAGGAGGTCGTTCAGGAAAGATGTATACTTGACGATGGAACACCTCGTGTGGGCGTTAGGAATGTGGAAAATTGCTAATTGGATGAGTGTTTTACTTACGAGGTTTGGTCGGTTCGTAAAAGGATGAGGTATTTAGCACAAACAAAGTGGGTGCATAGATTATATCGATCTGTAAGGGAATGTGCCCTGTCTATGTAATGGTTTTGGGATCGCAAAGAACCAGCAAGAAACGAATATGTTTGAGTTAATTGGGAAATCATGAGTTATGGTTCATATAGATTTGGGGAAAGACAAAGTAGTGAGATAGACTTGGTTATATATGCGGGTGAATATAAAGGCAAGATTGATTCGTGTACAAATGACCGTTAGAACCTGGTCTGCGGTGTGATGTTGTGGGTGGAGGATGTATGGATGAGTTAGTGATATCATTTGCCAAGATAAATGTGCAAGCCATTGATATGGTAATGTGTTGTTAAAAGAGGTGAAGCATCAGATGGAAGCCTTTTCGGGGATTTTGGATGAGTTATACAATTTGTTAAACAAGTTGTTGGGATACGTGGTGTGTAAGTTGGCGTTACGATATGGCTATTCTCGGAATAAAATGGCGGAGCTGTAGTGAGTGGTTACCCAAATGAGAAGCCAAGTGTTTTTGGTTGTGTGAGTCGCTAGGTAAGTATATTTTGGGATCAATGAAAGTTTAAAGACGTTGGATGGGTTAGTCTAAGATGTGGTGTAGTAGATTCAAAATCTTTAAGGAATGTGAATTGTTTCTTATGTGCGAAGGAATTATCCGAGAAAGTAACAGTTTGGAAATCAAGGAGCGTGTAGTGGCTTCGAACACCGGTGTCATTTCGAGATGACTTAGTTGGATACCTCAAGTTAGAATTTTGGTGTAACCGTTTGGTTGTGTATAGTAATGAGAAAGTGTTATCAGCACATGTGGAAAGGTCGGAAAATAGGGGCAAGTGATGTTTGGTGGGCGGTGCTCCACGCTAACGTGGGGAGGTGAAGATAGTATGTCAGAATAAGTGAGTAGGTTGGAAGCAGGAAGTTTGGCAGTAACATCGAAAAGGTGAAGTAGTGTGTGTAGATTGTCATCGGTAAGTGTGCGAACTCCTGGAAAGAGTATAGAGGAAGGGGATTTGTGTATGTTTTAAGTTCGGGAAAGAAGTGGAAAAAGGTAGTTGAATGTGGTGCTCGGAATGAAGAACCATTGGATTTGAGTTGGTAATGTTGTGAGAAATGTTCAAACGAACTGGTCGTTCAGTGATAAGCTATTGGGAATAGTTTTGTGTGAACATGGTTACTCATCCTCGATGAGTGAGGGTAACCGAATTTATGTCATATATGATTGGACGCTTGTGGAATTCAGTGAGAAATTGATGTGTCTTCAAGATAAGTTCAATTCGGATAGGTGAACACTTCAATGAGGGAATATGGAGGTTTCCTGCTATTAGCTACGTATAAGTGTGGGGTGATGAAGTGGTGGGAACGTATGAATTGGTTGATGAGCTGTAGTCGCTGTGTTTAGAAAAAGGGGTATTATCTGCATAGACGAATGTCGGTTGGGAGAAGTAATCTAGAATTGCATGTAATCCGATGAAGGAACTCTTGGGTGAGAGTTTGTTGGGATGTTCAAGGTTGGCCTTATGCCACGTTGTCAAGTGAGTGATTGTTTCCTGGTAAAAGATTCTCGTTATTGTGGCAGGGAATTCCGCAAAGTTCCTTCTTTTAAGGAAGTAAATTTGTATAAGAGAACCTTAATTAGTCGTGCTTTAGAACCGTGAGCCCAGGTGTGGACAAAGCGACAATATCTGATACGGTTGGCCTGGGATGTTACAGATGGGATGTTACAGATGGTATGTAGACAAGTATAGTTGATCGGAGGGATTGCAAGTATATAGTACAAGATTGCATGACATAGCAAAGTTATGACTCACTGAGGGCAGTTCCAAAGTATGGTATACAGTTATGTTTTCCATCAGAACGGTTTGGGTAACCGAGTGGAACTAAGATGGTTGGATTGAAAAGCATAAGACTTCTGAACCTTGAGTTTGAGAAAGTGGCAGTTTGATGCGGAAGACGTCTTGTAGTGCTCGATGAAATTTTGGAAGAATTCATAGTGTGATGCACGTCTCTATTATGGAGAGCAGATGTTGGAAGTTGAGATGATGGCGACTTTGCAAGGAATACAGGCGATAAGGAGTTGACCTTCGTCATTATAAAATGAGTAAGGGCAGTAGCTTACAAGTTGGAGTTACCGGAAGAATTAAAGGGAGCGCACCTAGCGTTCCATGTTTCGAATTTAAAAAGGCGTTTGGTTGAGACAGAGGTGACAGTACCAGTGGAGGATATCAGAATTGGTGAGAGGTTGACTTACGTAAAGGAACCCGTTGGGATTGTGGACAACAAGATTTGTGAGTTAAGGAATAAAAGATCAGACTGGTAAAGGTTCAGTGACGGTTTCTTAAGGGACAAGAGGCAAATTGGGAAGTAGAGGCGGACATGAGGTCCAAGTACCCTTAGCTTTTCGGCAATGGAATTCCGGGGACGGAATTCTTTTGAGGGAGGGATGTTGTAATAACCCAGTTTAAAAGTAAAGGAAATAAAATTAAATTAAAGTTTAGTGGCTAAAGAGTGAAAAAGTAAAGTTTAGTGCTCTTGTGGTTTTGGTATAAATGAAGAGGAAACCCTAATAGCCCTGATTGGACTCGTATTACTGTGTGCGGCTGAAGGTGAAATTGGAGAAAGTGCAATGGATTAGAGTGCATGGATTTTCAAGAGTCACAGCATTCAAGGTAATCATCCTCACTTGTTTTGCATTCCTTTGGATATTGAGTTGAGTGAATGCTTGTGTGTGGGTCAGTGAGGAACCGATTAATCTCATTTTGGGTGAAATCATGATTCTGAGGGCCGATAAAACATTGTGGGGAAATCGCCTAGGTTCCTCTTCCAGAAGAGCGATACCGGATCCCGCAAGGGAGTCCGGAAGAACGATACCGGATCCCGGTAGGGGAGTCCGGGACTTGGCGGAGTCGGTATCCGGGAAAAAGTCCGGAAGATGGGACCGGATCCGGAAGGACCGGAACCGGAAGTCGACCGGATCCGAAAGGACCGGAACCGAAGGGTTGGGACCGGATCCGGAATGGACCAGAACTGGATTGTGGGAGTGGGTTTCGGTGGGGAACCGGATTTAGATCCGGTATGGAACCGTAATCCATGTTTTTCTTTATAGGATCAGGAGTAGAGTCCGGGACTTTGGTTCCGGGTTCGGTTTTTCTGTTGAGTAAGTTGTGGGGATATGTTCCGTTATTGAGAGCGACATGTAAAACCTTATTACTCTTAATCTTTTCAACCGCTTAGGTATTCCAAGTGAGAAACCGGAAGCTACGTGAGAAGTATTGTGCAAGTCATCAGGTGAGTTTTTTCCTAACTAAAAATACGTGTTTTAAAACGTGTTTTCCGAAGTAAATGAACAGAAATGCCATGTTTTATTACATGATTATACTTGTGTGAAAGTTTATTTGAGATGTATGCATACATTGTGGTTAGACGTAAATTGGCTAAGTCGGGGGTGGGCCCGCCAGTGCTCATACCGGGAGGAGTGACCCGTTTATGCCATGGGAGAAGTGACCCAGTAAGGCAGTGTGAGACTGACACGTTGTCACTTCCGAGTGACTTCAGTGTGCCATTTACGAGTGTGATGTTGTTTGAAAGTTTTTATTCAAAGTGGCTTTTGAAAGTTATGAACTGTTTTAAATATGTTTTGAGAACTGTGGTATTGAGGGAGCTCACTAGACCTCATGGTCTAACCCTCGCATTTTCGAAACTAAACCTTTACAGGTAAGCACTTAGTGGAAGGCTCTAGTAAGGGCAAAGAGAAAGCGTGAGCGTGAAGCGTTGGACTAGAAGGAAGCAGTTATATCTAGTATGTCGGATTTAGCCTTTAGAAATCTCAGCTGTCTAATACGTTGTTTCCGCCAACCTTCTGACGTACTCGTTCTATGAAGACGATGTATTGAGGCCGTTTCGGCGAGTTATTTATTTATTGTTGATTATGCTTTAGTTGTTGAGTTGGGTTGTTACAAAAGAGCAACACAATCATGCTCTTTTAATGAATCACGATATGGACTTCACCAGAAAATCACGCCTTTCCAATCAACGGTTTGTTCATGATGCCGGTACTTCTAATATGGGTGCCACACGGGCACATAAGTTTCATACATCATTAAGGGGGGGGTATGATTATGGTGGTCCAACCGTTGTTGATTATCAGAACTATAAGCGGGATTGTGACAACTTTGTGGGTCGTGGGGATGCCAAGGTGTTGATTTGATGAGCAAGAAACGCGAGTCGGATCCAAACTTCTTTTTCGCGTACAATTGTATCGGTAGTGAGTTGCATACTATATTCTGGGTCGATGAGGTAGCACGTTTTAATTATGCTGAATTTGGAGATGTGATATATTTTGATTCTACATTTCGTCCAAACAGGTGCTTGTAGGTTTTTTCATTTTATTATGTATTGTTTATTTACCATGTTTTTACTAATTCATACACATGTTTTTCAGACACTACATGGTTTTCGTCCCATTTACTGCTGTTGACAACCATAACTGCAACGTCCTTGTTGGATCAGCATTGGTTGGAGCGGAAGATGCTCCGAATTACAAGTGGTTGTTGCAGGCGTTTCTCAAGGCTCATACGAAACCCCCTATGATGGTACTCACTGACCAATGTCTTGCGATGAAGCACGCTATTGCAGTTGTGTTTCCCAATGCAAGACATAGGCTGTGTATGTGGCACATTATGACTAAAGTGCCAAATAAGGTTAGTATGAAATTTTGTTAATGTGTTTTTATTGGTGTTACATTTTTATATATTCTATTTTTGTTGCAGTTTAGTTACGATCTTCTTAATACCACGACGTTCAAGAAACAATTTTTCAAGTTGGTGTGGAACATTCACATATCCACGGATGAGTTCGAGAGTAGATGGACGTGTCTTATTGAGGAGTTCTCCCTTCAAAACATGATTGGTTAAACGATATGTTTGCTGTAAGATCACAGTGGATCACGACATATTTCAAGGAGCTTCCAATGTGTTGTCTTATTTTATCTATTTTGATTTGATTCCATGATTATAGCAACCCACCCAAAATATATTCTGTTGAATCAAAATTGTTTGACAATTTTACCCTTTTGATTAACTTTATTCTCCATATATTTAATGGTATTAAATGATAATTTTTAATTAAATTATAAACCATTGATTAGAAAGATGAGTGGATGAGATTGGATCTCACAGTTAGGATCTCCCTTGAATGGACCCTATATATATATATATATATATATATATATATATATATATATATATATATATATATATATATATATATATATATATATATATATAGAGAGAGAGAGAGAGAGAGAGAGAGAGGAGGTTTAGAGGAAAACCTCAAAAAAATGGAAAACTAATAAACACATTGGTAGCCCTTCATCTGGACGATATACAATTGTACACACAAGTACATTAAGTTGATTTTTGGTTTGGTTGCACGTGTGCATGTTACAAATTACTTTGTATGCACAAGTGCATATCATCCAAATGATAGACTACCAAGATGTTCTTCAGTATTTCGTTTTTTTAGGTTTTCCCCTGAATATGACCCTATATATACATATAATAAACTTTGAATTTTATATGTAACAACAAAAAACATGGGTAAATTTAAAACTTGAATAAATCCAAAATGCAACCTTCTAAATATAACGATTTACCCATAAAGGGGAGAGTATGGCGTTTACAAATCAAAGTATACAAGATATAATCTTGAGAACCTACTAATCTAAACTAGACTAGATTAGATTAAAAACGGGTGTCCCTATCTCTTATCAAAATAATTCTATTCAAATCCAAAAGGACTCCATTGTTATATTTCACCAAAAATGTTGATTCCGGTCACCCGACTCTCCGCTCAAGCCTGAGGAGCCCTACCGCTGGAATGACTTGATATACATGTCATTTTAAGAAAAAGTGTTAGGCTAAAGCCTAGTGAGAACAAATAGTTTATAAAATAAAACGAATAATAATTAGAGGACATATTTCATAAACTTGGTTAAATCCCAAACCTAAATTTCACCAAATTTCACCATAAAAGACTGATGGTCCAAGATACCACTTACAAGGATGGGGGAGACCCGATTTTCATTGAACGTGGCGTAACACAAAAGTAGACCAGACGTCCACGTTTTAGAGCTTCAAATGTTAGTACATTGGTCGTCAAGTTCAACCACCCACGGTCTATAGATCGAATCCTCCAATACACTAAGATATGCCCTTTAGTTAGAATCAAAATGGTATGGGTCACCGGTCATCAAGATCAACCACCCACGGTCTATAGTTTGAGTCATCCAGTGATTTATTACCCATATCTAGCTAATGGGTGGAAACAACCACCCACTCATATATAACAAATAGAATTAACCTTTATGCATATGGATCCACTAGCAATTAGATAAGACTAGTCACAATTTTGTTTATGACTAAACAATAATAGTACATAAAGTCTTCACTAGAGAACTTCCATAAAATAATTTCCATGCTTGAACCATTTTCATGCATATAAATCAAATAATGAATATTATATGGTCATTGCCATTTTCCACACAAGATGCCTCAAAATGAGATTTCCAAACATTCTCTGACCAATTGAAACAGTTTTTGCAATGTGCTCAAGAACCATCTATTCCTAAGAGACAACCTTCATTTTTAGAGAAAACCTAGATTATCATCAATATGGTTTCATCCAACATTTCGTTATAAAAATGTAAATAGACTTCGCCATATGAAATATGAATATTAAGTAATAATAGCATTGTACTTTGAATTCGATATAAGAACTTTTGTTTTCAAAACATTAGATACAAATTTTATATCTCAAACCATGATTTCTAACAACATATCCCAAAACATAGTTATCTCAAAAACCCCACTTTTAGGTCAAAACTTGCAAATATTGAAAATGAACACAAGAAAATGATTAAGAGTTTAAAAATATAGTTTTGACATGTATAAAGTTAAAAGAGAGAATGTACTCACAATACTAGGTTTTGATGAAAACCTAAAACCCTAGAATTTGTTGGAAGGAGATGAAGATGGTGAGATGTTAGACCCTTAGCTTGAAGGAGAAGAATCTTTTTAAACCCTCGTGATTTAGTGTATTTAATGCTCAAAAAGCGAACTAAATGGGAGAGGTTCGGTTCTTGGGAGAAAGAGATGGAGTAGATGAAGTATTAAATGAGAAGGGCTGTCAAAACAGGCTTTAAATGCGTTTGGGCCGACGACGACAATGGCGATTGTGACATGTGTTACTCTTGCTGACACTATCGCGAGGAATGCACCGTAGGTGGTAGTTCTCCCGCGAGAGTGACACCATGTCACAATCTTGGGCACTTTCGCCAAGATGGTATCGAATGCTCAAATGCCCCTTTTCTTAACTGAACCGCTCGTGACCCGATTGGGATATCTAGATAACTTGTTCCTTGCTAAATTCTACAATTCCTACGTGAATAAAAGCAAACGGAATTTTAAAAATTCCGGGTGTTACAATATAGAATCAAATATGAATTTTACAAATTATCTACATTAAATGATGATTTTTAACCATTATATATGATATGAATAAAAATAAAGTTGGTCAATCTTACATATTTCTTATTAATTAATGATTTCCAAAAAGATAATATTTATATTTTATTTCAATATTTATCAAAGTTTTATTATTTATGAAACAAAATAAAAATAAAATTTTATGTGGTTTATAAAAGCATTTTTAAAGCTTTTTACTTATTTTTTCAGCGACTAAATAAAATAAGTCATAATAATTGAGTAGATTAATAATAATTTAAAATAATTAATAGTAATGAACAATTTGTGATTACAATTAACTAATAGCTGAAAAATAATTTTAATTAATAATTTAAAACTAATATTATTTAATAATTAATAATTAATATTAATCGAAGCTATAGTTAAAAGAAGCCGTAAAATTTCCTGAGACTATTTACCAAATTTTCTATTAAGTCTTATATATATAAACTAGTATTTGGTACCGCGCGATGCGCGGTGACGAAGTTTATGTTAGAAAATGCGTAACCAATATAAGATGAAACGTAATTTGATAATAAAATGTAATATAAGACAATGAATGTATTAGAGTATTTTTTATGAAAATAAAGCAACATGCGCAGTGACAAAGTTATGTTAGAAAATACATAACCAAATTAAGATAAAACGTCATTCGTTAACCGTCAAATAATAAAACGCAAACTCCTGTGACCCGGTGTGGTTCAAACGACTAACATTCTCTAGTCAAATAGCTATTGTGCTATTTATTTTTCTCAATAAAAGATCTACTTTTGAACGCAAATTATTTCTTATTTACAATTTAATTTATATTGTTTTGATTAACAAAGAGACCTTCATATATATTTTTTGTATTGTTACAATAATAATTCCGAAAAGATCACAACATAAGTAAAATGTCCTTAAGGAAAAATGTCCATGAATAACTTTAGGTACATGTTAATATGAAGATAATGGAGATAATGAAATACAGCCAAAGTTCGTAGCAATTGAGTTTAACCTGGAAAAGAAGCAACATAAAATAATTACGATAACAATTATTCATTTGTATATATTAATGATTCATAATTGGAAAAAATGAAAAGTTTTTTAATTCATAAGTGGCTTTAATTGTTAAAAATAATCAATATATACTGTAATATTTTTTTTAAAAATAAAAGAATTGCTTATATATATATATATATATGTTAACTGTTGGTTCCCAAATTCAAGTAACAATATAGAAACAAACAGTTGTATTGAATGATTTGAGAAGAGTTTACAATATAGGAATTAAGAACACTCTCTCTTTGAAGCTCTCTCTCTTAGTGAACGTATATGTGTAAAATAGAGTTAGGAGGCTTAACCTAATAAACTCTAAGACAAGACTTTATAACCAAAAACAACAATTGGTTATTTACAATTTTAGCCCTTGACACTAAATAAATACAAATAAACCCTTACACTACTTTAAAGTGTTTCTTTATAAAACATTCATATAAATTGGGGGCTAAATAAAGCTAACAATCTCCCCCTAATGTTTTATAAAGAAAGCATCATCTAGTAGTCTCCCCCTTGCTTTCTTTAGAGGCGTTGGTGTGTCAATCTACAAGTCTTGTAAGAGTCTTCTTTTCCTGATCTTCCACGATGTCAGTTGCTTCAATTTCTTCTTTAACTCCCCCTTGATAGTTGCATACTCCCCCTTGAATGTTGCTTTGCTTTTCAGATCCCAGTTATCTCCCATAGATTAAACTCAAACAATCTCCCCCTAATGTTTTATAAAGAAAGCATCATCTTATAGTCTCCCCATTGCTTTCTTTAGAACCTTTGGTGTTCCGTTCATCAAGTCTTCAAAGCATCATGAGCTCCCCCTCAAATGTAGGCTCATCTTCTTGAAAGACCGAGACAAATAACACTTTCTGTCCAGCTTTCATGTCTCAACTTCACTACTGTTTTTGACCATCATGGAGACTGATTGAAAGAAAACATAAAACATGTATAATGAACTCCAGCCTCTTAGCATTCCAACGAGCTATGATTCATCCATTTTGGATGAAAAACGAGTAAGTTGTGTAAGTTTTCCCTCAGCTGCGCAGAACGGTCATAAAACAGGAAATTTGACTCTAAAAGACCCCGTTGAGTAAGCATTCAGTACCAAGCTTTATACATGAATAACAGAGGATTGAGTGACAATAAATATGTCACAATAGCATCATGAAACCGTGAAGAACCATCGAGAGAACACCGTTCTTGAAAGCGGAGAAAGCACGAGTAAAATGCAATGCTTTTGGTCCAGCAAGAGTCCATTGACTTTGACACAGATTCTGACCATTAAGCACACTGATTCAGACCAAACTCAAAACATGAAAAAGTTTCATCTGTGTCTTAGGAATTCAACGCAACTGGACTCATGCGAATCGGAGCACCGAGTAAAGAGTTGTGCGCGTGTTTCTGAAACAGCGCAAAGCTGTCAGAAAACTCTGAAAATTTCGGGCTTCAGGCTTTTGGCTTATTGCTCACAGAGGCTCTGTGATCAGCTTCTGTTTACAACTTCTGTAGATTGAGCATTCTGAACAACATCCTTTTTCTAGACAACACATTTTGCTCACAAAGGCTCTGCACTATCTCACAGAGGCTCTGTGATTAAGCTCTGCATGTGCAACTTCTGCACTCTTTTGTAGTGCAATCGAGCAGCTTCTGTGATTAGCTCTGTGAACATCTACATATGGCTCTAATTTGTGATTTCGTTGTCAGCTTCTGAGAGATCACAGAGGCTCTGTGCGTTAGCTCAGAGGCTCTGTGCATTGCACCTTTTTCTGCACAAGTCTAGAACAGCAGCTAGAACCCTCTGTGCATACCCTATGTGATCGACAGAGCTTCTGTAATTTGAACCTGTGGATGCAGCCTCTGTTGGTCAATGGAGCTTCTGAATGGCCTATCGGATACTCTGTGGATTTGCTTTTGATCTTCTGTCTTTGAAGCTTCATATTCTGACTTTGCACAATGTGAACGGCTTCTAGAGCAGCTTCTGTGATATGCATCACAACCTGCAGCAATTTTCTGTATGGATAGCAGAGTTTGGACAACAATCTGCCATAACGATCTTTATCCATTTGTACCTCTATGATCTAAATCCGCTTTCTGATCCACCTCTGTCAATAATCAATCTTCAGAAAGCTCTGTTTATGTTGTCCAAAACATTTAATATATTTTCAACAAACCAACAGCAACACCTCAGAGTCTTTATGATTGGAAAGCAGCAAAATTAATCCTTTTTGGAACCGATCAGCAACAGCTCATATATCTGCTAGTTCTCAAATTCTGCATGGTAGAAAATTCAAGTTCTGTTGCAGTCCAAGGATATCAACAGATCTGTTCCAATCACAGCAGTAGCATCTTAATGACTCACAGAGGTTCTGAAGACATTCTGAACCAAGCTCTGTGCAGCCTTTTACTTCTTATGATCTCTAGAAATCTCTACACAGTTCTGTCAAAGACCAGAACATATTTGAATATGCTCTGCATCAGCCTCTTACTCAATTTGGTGCAGCTTCTGAATTTATCACAGAGCCACATCTGTATAACTTCTGCCGATTTCTAGACTAACAGAGACTCTGTGAGTTCTTGACAACACCTTAATCTGGACAGAATACCATCTGGACAGCACCCATTTTCATCACAGAGGCTCTGTGAGTTTTGCCTTTGTATATTCTAAGACATCAGCTTCAACGTACTTCTGACAGCACCTCTGCTTCTGCTGTTTTGATCTTCTGTTTTGATAGAAACTCTCAATCAAGCTCTGCAGATATTCCCGAACTACTGAGTTTCAGAAACAACATCAAACTTTCTGCTTTATACTTAAGAATCTGGACATCTTTTGACAGGTCTGGACAACAGCAAACAATAAGCTCTGCTGATCCTCTTGTTTTGGATTTCTGTAAAATTCTTGTAATCTTTGTGTACAGCAGGCTCCACTTATGATCGACCATTATAAACCGCTTAAGAAACAATCTCTGAACCAACACACAAGCACTGCACAACAGCTGTGCACATGTTTAAGCTCTGTAGAGCATCTCTGTAGTTAGGCTCAGTACAATTTCGGTCTGAAGTCACAGAAGCTCTGTGAACATCACAGAGGCTCTGTGTGAGCATCTTTGAACGAGCAGCTCCTGCATGAGCTTACATTGGATAGCCGCTGGACAACACCATCTGGAAAACTTCTTATCGATCTCTGCAGAAGAATTTTGTTTGGACAGCGGCAACAAAGTTTCTGAACTGCACGTTTGGTTTTGGACAGCGACTTTCTGTTTTCCACATCTGCATCATATGACAGCAGCAGCCAGCAAATCGCATAGCAGCAGCTTTATCAGCTGCATAATCAGCACACTACAGCAGCTTCTGGTCTGATTTTAGACAGCGGTGGCTTCTGCATAGATTTGGACAGTTTTTGACTAACTTTCTGTGATGAACCGACTTAACAGCTGCATAAACTCGAATTTGAAAGCTCCAAACAGCACCAAACAGCAAATATTCTGAATTAACAGCACCAAACAGCAAATAACAACAATTGGTTATTTACAATTCTGAAACTAGTCTGTGTGTGTTAATTGTGAACTCTCCAGATTTCTCACTTAACCTAAAAAGCCTATGGACACCTTTATATAGGGCCCATTTACACAAAAGGCTTAAGCCCATAAGGCTAATTACAAAGATAACATAAATCTAATTATAAAGCCCATGAATTAATTTCTTTATAAAACATTCATATAAATTAGGGGCTAATTAAAGCTAACATTAACAATCGTAGTAACATTCTTGCTTTACTAAAAAAATAAAGAAATTTAATAGAAGTTTTAAAATATAAGCATTGTTAGTTTCAAAAGATTATAAAATTAATCAGTTTTATAGAAATGTTGATTTATAATCATTGTTAGCTTATAAAAAAATATATTAAATTAAATAAAAATAAATTCATTTAATAAAAGTATATTGATTTATAAGCATTGTTAGTTTACTAAAAAAAATTGTATCTTATTAATTAAATAAAAAAATAATATGTTTATAAATTTAAATAAAAAAATTTGGTTGTTAGCTTATAAAGAAATACAAACGATTATATAAAAATAAATTCATTTAATAAAAGTATATTGATTTGTAAACATGTTAGCTTACTAAAAAACTTGTATCTTATTAATTACATAAAAATAATAATAAGTTTATAAATTTAAATAAATTTTTTTGATTTATAAGTATTATTAGCTTACAAAGAAAAATATAAAAAGTTAAATAAAAATAAATTCATTTAATAAAAGTATATATACCTTATTGATTAAATAAAAATAATAATAAGTTTATAAATTTAAATAAAAAATGTTGGCTTCATTGTATAATTAAAAATGAAAGGTAAATAATATTATATATAATAATAAATATATACTGGTTAATGGTTTTTAATTTAAATTAAAAAAGAAAATGAAAAGTTTAAGCATTCAATGTGTTGAAATTAATTAAAAATAAATCAAAAATTTAACAAAAAAGATAAAGGACCATGGAGGCCTCTCCTTAATCCTCTATCCCTACATTCTCCTTTATATATATATATTGATGATTATTAGCTTACAAAGAAAAATATAAAAAGTTAAATAAAAATAAATTCATTTAATAAAAGTATATATACCTTATTGATTAAATAAACATAATAATAAGTTTATAAATTTAAATAAAAAATGTTGGCTTCATTGTATAATTAAAAATGAAAGGTAAATAATATTTTATATAATAATAAATATATATTGGTTGATGGTTTTTAATTTAAATTAAAAAATAAAATGATTTAAGCATTCAATGTGTTGAAATCAATTAAAAATAAATCAAAAATTTAACAAAAAAGATAAAGAACCATGGAGGCTTCTCCTTAATCCTCTCTCCCTACATTCTCCTTTATATATATATATATATATATATTGATTTTTTGATTTATAAGTATTATTAGCTTACAAAGAAAAATATAAAAAGGTAAACAAAAATAAATTCATTTAATAAAAGTATATATACCTTATTGATTAAATAATTAAATTCATTAAATAAAAAAATAATAAGTTTATAAATTTAAATAAAAAATGTTGGCTTCATTGTATAATTAAAAATGAAAGGTAAATAATACTTTATATAATAATAAATATATATTGGTTAATGGTTTTTAATTTAAATTAAAAAATAAAATGAAAAGTTTAAGCATTAAATGTGTTGAAATCAATTAAAAATAAATCAAAAATTTAACAAAAAAGATAAAGGACCATGGAGGCCTCTCCTTAATCCTCTCTCCCTACATTCTCCTTTATATATATATATATTGATATATTGATTATTAGCTTACAAAGAAAAATATAAAAAGTTAAATAAAAATAAATTCATTTAATAAAAGTATATATACCTTATTGATTAAATAAAAATAATAAAAAGTTTATAAATTTAAATAAAAAATGTTGGCTTCATTGTATAATTAAAAATGAAAGGTAAATAATATTTTATATAATAATAAATATATATTGGTTAATGGTTTTTAATTTAAATTAAAAAAGAAAATGAAAAGTTTAAGCATTCAAGGTGTTGAAATCAATTAAAAATAAATCAAAAATTTAACAAAAAAGATAAAGGACCATGGAGGTCTCTCCTTAATCCTCTCTCCCTACATTCTCCTTTATATATATATATTGATTGATTAAATAAAAATTATAATAAGTTTATAAATTTAAATAAAAAATGTTGGCTTCATTGTATAATTAAAAATGAAAGGTAAATAATATTTTATATAATAATAAATATATATTGGTTAATGGTTTTTAATTTAAATTAAAAAAGAAAATGAAAAGTTTAATCATTCAATGTGTTGAAATCAATTAAAAATAAATCAAAAATTTAACAAAAAGATAAAGGACCATGGAGGCCTCTCCTTAATCCTCTTTCCCTACATTCTCCTTTATATATATATATATAGGGTCAGGTTCAAGGGAAAACCTTAAATAACTGGAAAACCGGAAAACCACAAAAATACGGAGGAAAAAGTATACCAATATGAATGTCAAATTAACGAGAAAAATATGATCGTTTATTTGGTGTAATTTATTTCGTTCGAATTTTGTTTATATTTCATATTTTTTCGAATAAAAAATAGGGGGGTGAGGTTTTTTAATTTAATTAATATGGTTGTAACCGTCTGTCTAATCACATCCATCAGATCATCTAATCTGACGGTTGATAAAGTGTTTTTTAGTTTTCCATTTATTTGAGGTTTTCCCCTGAACCTCCCTCTCTCTCTCTCTCTCTATATATATATATATATATATATATATATTGATATTGATTATTAGTTTACAAAGAAAAATATAAAAAGTTAAATAAAAATAAATTCATTTAATAAAAGTATATATACCTTATTGATTAAATAAAAATAATAATAAGTTTATAAATTTAAATAAAAAATGTTGGCTTCATTGTATAATTAAAAATGAAAGGTAAATAATATTTTATATAATAATAAATATATATTGGTTAATGGTTTTTAATTTAAATTAAAAAATAAAATGAAATGTTTAAGCATTCAAGGTGTTGAAATCAATTAAAAATAAATCAAAAATTTAACAAAAAAGATAAAGGACCATGGGGGCCTCTCCTTAATCCTCTCTCCCTACATTCTCCTTTATATATATATATATATTGATGATTATAAGTATTATTAGCTTACAAAGAAAAATATAAAAAGGTAAATAAAAATAAATTCATTTAATAAAAGTATATATACCTTATTGATTAAATAAAAATAATAATGTAACGTCCCAAAAATCATAACTTGCATTAACGTAGAATAAGCATTCAAATTACATCAATAACTTGTCTTTAAAACATCATCAACCTATACTAATGTAACAACCGGGTTTCTTGTGCAAGTATGAAAGTTTAGTGTTCATTGTGCAAGGTATGAAAGTTAAGGCAAGGGACTATTCTGCACTTTATGAAAGGTATTTATGGACTGATAGGCGGGTTTACACCCTCCTAAATCTAACCGCAAGTGTACGGTGTCAAATCAAGTAATAACGTACGGTAAGTACGAGTATCGAATCCACGGGAACTAGGAACTAAATATCACAATTACTACAAGCTCTATTAACTGAACTGTCGAATATTGGAAGATTGGTTTGATTTAAAACTACTTAATTGCAGAAAGTAAATTACAACTCAAACACAAACGAAACAAATAACGACTTAGGAAACTTCGATAGAGAGAAAGTTGGGGGTTAGAAATCCTAAGGTTTTCCACATGCAAACGTTTGACTCAAAACAATTACCAATTTATCCCTTTAATGATTCCCAAATCTTTTAAGATCACCGTCGTTCTCTTTCGAACAACCACGGATTTTATTTTGAAAAGGATAAGTTTAATCTCTCGATCTCACCTATGGATTCCAAAACACATCAAGCACCAGATTTATATTAAACGGCTAGATTTCATCTCTCGATTTCAACCTAACGGTTCAATTGGGACTAAGACTTATTCGATATATCTCTATCACCGATTTATCGTCTTAGGCATGCAATTCCTAGTTCTTTTTAACAGTTAATTCTCTCGAACTCAACTGAAAATAATAAATCAATTGAAAGCTAGCTAGACTCTCAAAGGCATTAAACACAAAATCACATGCTTCATTAATAACGGAAAAACTGATAAAATATCAAGTCAATTGTTTACATGCTTAATAAACCGAATTCATTCCAACCCCCAACACGAACCGGTTAGTTCATGTCGGTGGTGGATTCAAACACAAAAGAAAAGATAATGGAAGTGTATGTCAACATGATTAAGCGTAAAAGATGCAATCGTAAACAGTAAGATGATGGACTCCCTTCTCTCGTGCTCGTCTCTACTTCGCGTGTTGAACGTCTCCTTGATCGACTCTCGATCGTGACTCCGAAAGCTCCGAAAAGTCTCCAGGAATCGCCCCAAAATCGCCCCTGACCGTTGTGTGAAAGTTGCGTATCGAATGAATGACCTAAATCCCGAAATTAACAGCTTAAAATCGACAAACAGTGGGTTACGCGACCTACCACGCGACTTGCAAGTCGCGTGGCAAGTCGCGCGTATGCTTTTTGCTGCGTGGGTCGATTTCTGGTTCGCGGATCGGGTCCTGGTTTGGTTGCGGGTCTTGGGCTTGACTTTTGGGCTTCCGTTAGGCTTCGTTTGGACTCGTTTTGGGCTCTTTTTAGCTTCTTTTCTCGATGATTGCCGCCTTTTAGATAACCTGTATAAATAACTAGATAAACCGTAAAATACACGCCTTTTTACTTGAATACAAGCCAATCTCATTGGTTTGAGAACTGAAAATAACCCCAAAAAGTGGCGTTATCAACAACCCCAAACCGAGCGTTGCTTGTCCCCAAGCAAATGAGCGATACAAACAGAATAAAAGCATATATCTGTGAAATAATAACTGCACAATTCCCAATCGGTACCAAGTGATGCATCGGTGATTTCCCATACCCGTGAATGTCTATCTCACTCTCACCTCATTCTTATTTCGTCCGATCTATGACTTTCCATTGGGAGTTGAACTCGTGACTATTCCGATTACATTAGGGTTAGACTAAGTCCAAACATACTAGGAAAAACATTTCGCCTCGACCCTACCTCACGGGTTACTCTCTTTGCACTCGAACCTAGGTTATCGCTCATGTTGTCATGTTATGGAGGTTATGTACAAGAATACGCAATAATTTCATGACAACTAACATGAAAGACGCACAAGTGTCCAAAAGATTGATCTCAGAAGGAATCAAGTAGCAAGACAGGGACTATCGATAAAGGTGGTCGTATACCGTAATCACATCTTCCAAAAGATCATCCAGGTCTTTACAAGGGTTGTAATGGGGCTAAGGTTAAGGGTATGAAACGAAGGGTAAGAGGATCAAAAATCCTTGGCGTGTCAATCATTGGCCGTTCTGAACTTTTCTACTTCAACCTCTATCATTTGGCCCTCTTTTTCACTCTTGGAGTCACTTTGACTCTCTTATTCAGCTGCTATAAATACTATCTGACTAACTGTATTTTTTTGGGACTTCATTGGTCCTCTTTATTTGATTGGGGCAGCATTGGCCCTCTTTTCTATCTTTTCTAGTTCTCGGGTTACATTGACCCGTTTTATTCTCATGACTGGCCTGTTCTATTCTTTTCTGCTCTATCTTTCGTAGTTCATCACTGCCTTTGATTTACACGCTTTCGGATAAGGTTGGCTAAGGCTTTTGGCTGAAGGTGTACTGGTAGGTTTAGAAACGAATAAGGTGCGTGTTTGGCTGCAAAAGGGCTATGGATACACACAGAGGGGTAAAAGGTAACGATAGCTAAAACTGGTTAAAAATAAAACACATAATGCCTGGAATCATATCTTAAGGTCCACACGATATGGTCTACTATACCCTTACCTAATATCCCGATGTTCGTCTTTGCTACTCAATGCAATAATGTAGCGAGATCATTCTACATTCACGACAAGGAATTCGAAAAAGTGTATATGACTTACGTGTATGAATCCCTCAAAATGAAAAACGTCTTTAGGCTCAAAACTCACTATCGGGTGGTCTCCACTAATGTCCCTAGTCATGTCCTTTCCCGGTCCTTCCCTAACGGTCACGTCACTATCACAAGATTCTTCCCACAATGGTTGGTCTCAATCATTCAAAACAAAAAATTTAGCTATTATGATCTAGACACTCAGAAGTGCAGGAAATCTGTGTGCATAACTTGGGCCCGATTGGGAAACCCCAAACCTTACCCACACATTGTCCCCAATGTGCAAGTAAAGTCGTAGGTGATGCGACTCGAATCATTGTGCAGTTATTATAGGTATAAAAAGGATGGGCAAGGCATTACATAACAAGCAAAAGAAAACCCAAAATTTCTAAAATGGGCACCCCAAACCTAGGCCGTGGCCTAGGTTTGCCAAATGAAAGCCAACCCAAACCTCGGTAAAACCGAGGTTTGCACAGGGTTTAAGTTTGAGTGTGTAGATGTGAAAGATGAGGCACCCCAAACCTAAGTGAAACTTAGGTTTGTTGCATCTCGTTTAACTAACACGAACAAACATCTTACACCACTCGTTATTATGCAAAGTTTAGAGCGTACCTGTTTTGCCCGGATGAAGGAGGATTCTTGAAAGGTTGAGCATCAATCGGAGGAGATAGGGAGAACATGCAAAACAACGGAAATTAAAGCACAAGACAAAATGCAGGAAGATGAAACACACAAAGCAAGAAAGGAATAAAAACTGCACGAAAAACAAAACAAGGCACAAGGGACTCCCGCGGTTTAGCCCGCGACTTGCTGGTCGCGTGGCAAACCGCGTAACTTACTGTTTCAGACAACAAACAGAGGGCCCCGCGGCTTGCTGCGCGGTATGCAAACCGCGTGTAAAGCCGCGTATGTCCCTGTTTCAAAATATTTTTGGCTTTTTCGATTTTTATGGTTTTTTCGGAAATAAAAACACACTCAAACTAAAATTAATAAAAGGAAACAAACCTTGGTGGGTTGCCTCCCACCCAGCGCCTTATTTAAAGTCGTGGCACGACTGTGCGGTTTTCAACATGGCTCCGTATCGCAGGGTCAAATCGCCCACACTTGCGATTCTTCGCGGATTCTTCTATCTTCGGTCTTCCATGACCAGCTCCGGATCCTTCTTCTCTTCCAACTCGCACTTTCTCAAACATTTTAAACATCACCTTCTCGCCACCGACTCTAAAGGTCACCTCTCCTTCCTCCACATCAATCAAGGCTCTACTCGTGGCTAGGAAGGACCTTCCCAATATCAATGGGACTTCTACGTCTTCGTCTATGTCTATCACTACAAAGTCCACCGGGAAGTAGAATTTACTGACCCTGATGAGCACGTCTTCTATGACTCCGTACGGGTATCTGATTGATCGATCGGCGAGCTTTAGCGTCATGTATGTCGGCTGCACTTCCCCCAAGCCGAGTTTCCTAAAAACAGAAAGAGGCATCAGATTAATACTTGCCCCTAAATCACATAAAACTTTATTAAAACTATACTCCCCAATCTGAATAGGGATAGAGAAACTCCCTGGATCTTTAAGTTTCGGGGGAAGCTTATTCTGAAAAATCGCGCTGCACTCTTCAGTGAGTGCAACGGTGGCCTGGTGATCGATCGCCCTCTTTTTGGATAAGATCTCTTTCATGAATTTCATGTAAGAGGGCATTTGTGCCAATGCATCTGCAAAAGGGGTGTTAATTGTTAACTTTTTAAACACATCAATAAACTTGGAAAAATTAACATCATCCTTATTCTTTTTGAGTCTATTCGGGTAAGGCACTCATGGGATTTCTGGCTTGACCGGTGGTTGCTATAGCTTGTTCTCTTCAAACTGCTTGCTCTCTTCACCATCCGAGTTCTCTTTGATTGCACACTATTTATCAGCTTCTAGTTCAGTCACTTTAATGCTCTCGATCTCTTTCTCTTTCGGACCGGTCTCCCTTGATGACGACTCTCGTAATGGCTCTCCATTCAGCTCCTTGCCATTTCTCAGATAAATGGCATTGCATGTTTCCCGGTTAGTCCTTTCGGTTTGACTGGGAAAGGTTCCGGGGGGTCAGTTTTGTAGAGCTTCACTAATCTGCCCTACTTGCCTCTCGAGAATCTTGATGGAAGCCGTATTCTGATCGATTGCAGCTTTGACTGTACTCACCGTGCTCGCTAATCCCTCGACCGTGCTGTCCATTTTCGTCATGAACTTCATGAGCATATCTTCCAGCCCCGGTTTCTTCTCCATCGATGGTCCTTCATTCCTTTGGTGAAAACCTGGAGGACGATAAACATTATTAGTATTGGAAGAATTTGAAGAGTTAGAAAAATTACCTGGCTGTTGACCGGGTTGACTCCACGAGAAATTTGGGTGCTTTTTCCACCCTTCCTTATATGTGTTGGAGAACGGGTCGTTCCTCGGCTGATGATTCCGGTTTTGGAGGAATTGAACTTGCTCGGGATCTTGTGAATTGCCTCCCTTCAGATGGTTCGTGATCATGGCTAATTGAGCCTTTATCTCTTTAAGCTCGTCCGTCTCTTGAACACTAGCGACTCGTGCAACGGAAGATCGTGCTGTGGAATAGCTATGCTCGGCTAGGTTCTCGATCAACTCGACTGCTTCTTCATAGGACTTATCCATTAGTGCCCCACCCGCGGCAGCAGTGATGTCATTCTTGAATTGCGAGTGGAGGCCTCCAAAGAACGTTTGGATTATGACCCAACCATGTAGCCCGTGATGTGGACACTTCTTCAACATGTCCTTATATCTCTCCCATGCCTCGTAGAGTGTCTCTTGGTCCCATTGCGTGAAGTGGGTAATGTCGGCCATCAGTTGAGCGGTTCTTCCCGATGGGAAGAATTTCTGGAGGAATGCAACTTTCAGGTCTGCCCATGTGGTGATAATATCCGATGGTAAGCCCTCTATCCAAATTTCAGCTCTACCCTTTAGGGAAAAACTGAAGAGTCTTAGCTTGATCGCGTTATCCTCCATCCCGTTGATCTTGAACGTATTACAGATTCGTTCGAATGCTCGTAGGTGCGCGTGGGGATCTTCAGTCGGTGCTCCCCCAAATTGGTTCTGTTGAACCATGACGATGGTACTCGGCTTGATCTCGAAGTAATTAGCCGCGGTGGTAGGAGGTTGGATCCCTATACGTGCGGCTGCCACATTTGGATTGGCAAATGACCGCATAGGTACCCTCTCCGGAGGTGGTGGAGGATTATTGCGAAGAGGTGGAGGATCGTTGCGCGGTGGTCTCTCGCCTACAGGTCTCTCGTCACCCATTTGTAACTGTCGCTTAGCTTTGGTCTCTTGACGTAGGCGACGAGTGGTTCTTTCAATCTCCGGATCGAATTCTTCAATCTCTTTTTCTCGGGTCGTCCTTGGCATTGTAATACCCCGGGTAAGTCCGTTAGTTAAATCCTTCTTCAGTTAAATAAAGATAACTTTAAAGTTAGATGTTTAGGGTATGTTTGGGAAAAATTATGAGTTTAGGGGTGTTTGGGTTATAATTGAGAAAGTTCAAGGTTTCTTTGGTAGTTGTGGATTGGTATTACCTCATAAGCCTCAAATATTATCCAGATACCTAAAATAGAAAAGTGTGTGTGTGTGTGCGGGAGTTCTGGAGGCGAAAAGAAGCAAAAGAGGAAACGTACGGTTAAGACTTCAATCGATTGGGTTAGAAACGATTTTGAGGTAAGTATCTTTACATTTTGTGTTTATAATCAGTAGTATTAGACTTCTATCGGATTAGAAGGTTTAGTTTGAGGTTGTATAGGTTTAATTTGAATCTGGGTAAAATGGAACCTACTGTGTTCTTGAAGACTCCCGGTGAAATCCCGGTATAGTCAATTTCCGGTGGAGTCCCGGTAGTGTGGACTCCCGGTAGTGTGGAGTCCCGGTAATGTGGACTCCCGGTAGTATGGAGTCCCGGTAGTGTGGACTCCCGGTAGTGTGGAGTCCCGGTAATGTGGACTCCCGGTAGTATGGAGTCCCGGTAGTGTGGACTCCCGGTAATGTGGAGTCCCGGTAGTGTGGACTCCCGGTAGTGTCGACTCCTGGTATAGTGAACTTCCGGTATTGCCAACTCCCGGTACCAAGGAGTCCCGGTACTTTGTGTAGTCCCGGTAGTTTGTTAAGTTTAGTGAATACAGTTGAGAACAGGAACTGGTAGGCTTTATATTGTTGGCTAGTAAAGCGATGGATGTACCTTAAATTGTTTCAGATTCTGTGGAGTCGTGGTAAAAGATAAGACCAGTTTGAAAGGAGCTTGCGAGCGTGTGTAACAATCAAAACAGGTGAGTTTTACTTTAAAAGTATTTTCAACTGGAATACATATACGTATGGTTTGGAAATGTGATAATTGGTGGTTATTGGCTTATATGTGTGATATATGTGAATTATAATATATTGAGGTATTATATTTACATGAGTATTATACTATGTTATAATACGTTGGCCGGACGTAGGACCGGTGTGTTTGGCTATAAAACCTGTATAGCGTTGCTTGGCTGTAGATGTTGTACAGCATTGTAAATTATTAGTTGGCTTGCTACCAACTAATATGGCCAGGAGAAATGAGAAGGGAAGGTACAGGATGTGTGAGTTCAAATTGATATATTTGATTGTGTTGTGTGATTTATATGAATGAAGTTATATAAATGGTTTCAAATTAACATGGATTTTCTCACTTAGACCATTAGGTCTAACCCTCATTTTGTTTTAAAATATGTATTCCAGGTGGCGGATCGGGTAAGGGCAAGTAATTAGAGTAATCGAGGAATGGCTTTTGTGAAGGAATATATGATGAAGAATTTGGCATGTTTAGCAGTTGTATTATAAAGGTTAAATGTTATGTATGTATTTAGTATGAAGTTTGTAGTAGAATGACTTCTTCTGATTGTAAAAGACTACGGGACCGTATATGTAATATGATGTTCGTTTGTTATGTCAATGTTATGTTACATATGTGATTTGTTGTGTATATGGGACTTGGGTTGTTATAAATGGTATCAGAGCCTTAGTTTAAGGGATTTAGGTATTTGTATCTGTACCTAGACTTAAACTGCATGTGAAGTAGGATGTCCTTATCATTATAGAACCTTGGGATGAGGAAGTATAAAAGGTAGAAGGAACAACATGTAAGGTAATTTCATATTACACCTGGCTAGTGTAATTGTGATCTTACAGGTACATGTTTGAACTGGAATACCTTGTTATATGGGGTATGTGCTTATGTGTATATTAACCTTGTTTAAATCTACAGAATGGCAAGCGGTACACGGAATTCGAATCGAGGAGGAGGAAGAAATACGAATAGTACGAATCCGCCGATAGGAACGGGGGACAGGGGAGGCAGAACTGGGGGCAGAGTCGGGGGTAGAACCGGAGGTAGAGCTGGAGGCCGAGCCAGAGGCAGAGTCCAACCACAGGGTACAGAATTTGTTACCAGGGATGATCTAATGGCAGAAATGGGAAGATTGCAGGCTAGCATACAAACAATGTTTGATCGAAACCGTCATAATGAAACTGGAATACCGGATCCCGGTCCGGAAGATGAAATGCCAATCACATCGACTGTTGTACTAGTACAAAGGAGGTGCGACTACAAAATGTTTTTAAGCTGTAGACCTCCAACCTACTCAGGAGACAGGGATCCAGTGAAAGCAATGAGATGGATGAAGAAAATAGAAGCTATTTTCAAGACGAGTAAGTGCGCTGACGAAGATAGAGTATTGTATGGAGCATCAATGTTAAAGGGGGATGCTTTGTATTGGTGGGAATCCTTTATTCATTCTAAGGGATCTGATGTTTATTCTACCCTCTCTTGGGAAGAATTTGTGATAGCCTACAGGAACGCATTTTGTCCCCAAGCAGCCGTCAAACAACTGGAAGGGGAATTTATGAACTTACAACAAGGAAACTTATCCGTTCGAGACTACACCGCTAGCTTCCTGGAAAAGTCTCGGTTCGCAGAATACTACGTTGCTACGGAGGCGATGAAGACGGAAAGGTTTATCTTCGGGCTGAACTCAGAGGTTAGAAGGCTAGTGACTGCAAAAGGACCCGATACCTTCTCAGCTGCAGTTGATGCCGCAGAGAATGTTGAACGAGATATGAGAAGAGATGCTGGCGATAAAAGTATCGGGAAGAGAAAGTGGGAAGGACCACAATACGATCCGAAGAAGTCCCGATTTCAGAGGTATGATAACCGTCCGCCGTTTCGACCAGCGGAAAGACCATGTCTGAAGTGTAACCGTGTCCACCAAGGAAATTTCCAAGGTGATTTACGAGTGTGTTATAAGTGTGGGAAGACCGGACACGTCATCAAAGATTGTAAGGTAACGCGACTATGTTTCTTATGCAATTCACCGGATCACCTTCAGTCGGACTGTCCGAGGGGGAGGATACAGCAAGGTGGATCTTCAGGCAGGCCAGCGATTGTTAAACCAGTAATACCAAGACTGGAACCGCCAGTAACCAGGGGTCGCACATTTCAAATGACTGAGAAAGAAGCGGAGGAAACTCCGGATGTGGTCACAGGTACATTTTTAATAAACTCTACACGTGCTAAGGTGTTATTTGATTCCGGTGCAAACCGATCGTTTGTGTCTCCTGCATTTGCTGCTTGCCTGTGTTTGAAACCTAAAATGCTAGAACATGCTCTATCAGTAGATACGGCAAATGATAATCAAGTGTTAGTTAAAGAAGAATTTGATGACTGTGTGATAAATATAGAGGAGTGTAGAGTGCCGATACAATTGTTTCCTATAACTTTGATAGAGTTTGACGTCGTAGTGGGAATGGACTGGTTAGCCGAGAATCAGGCTAACATAGTGTGTGATAAGAAGTTAATAAATGTGGTATTACCTGAGAAGGGACCAGTAGTAATTTATGGTGATCGTAGGAATCATCAGTCTAGCCTTATATCTATGATAAAAGCCCGTAAGTGTGTGAATAAGGGTTGTCAGAGTTACTTGGCTTATGTGATAGATATTAAGCCAGAAAAGAATAGGATGGAAGATATTCCTATTGTTAGTGAATTCCCTGAAGTTTTCCCTGAAGACTTGAATAGTCTTCCTCCGGTTAGACAAGTGGAATTTGGTATAGACTTAGTTCCTGGAGCCACTCCTATTGCTCGTGCACCTTATCGTCTGGCACCTCCAGAGATGAAAGAGATGATGGCACAATTACAAGACCTATCCGATAAAGGCTTCATCAGACCTAGTTCTTCACCGTGGGGAGCACCAGTGTTATTTGTGAAAAAGAAGGATGGTTCAATGAGAATGTGTATCGACTATCGAGAACTGAATAAGCGCACGATAAAGAACAAGTATCCGTTACCCCGAATTGATGACCTCTTCGATCAGTTTGTTGGAGCTTGCTATTTCTCCAAGATTGATCTAAGATCCGGTTATCACCAGTTGAAAGTTAAAGAAGAAGACGTTCTAAAGACTGCTTTTCGAACAAGGTATGGTCATCACGAATTCTTAGTGATGCCGTTCGGACTGACGAACGCTCCAGCTGCCTTTATGGATTTAATGAATCGGGTATGTAAGCCGTATCTCGATAAATTTGTTATTGTATTTATCGATGATATCCTTATCTATTCCCGATCCAAGGAAGAGCACACGCAACATCTTCGTTTGGTTCTGGAGCTACTAAAAAGGGAAAAGTTGTATGCAAAATTTTCTAAACGTGAATTCTGGCTACGGAAAGTCCAGTTTCTGGGGCACGTGATTTCTGAGAAAGGTATCCAAGTTGATCCAACAAAGGTGGAAGCAATTGAAAAGTGGGAACCGTCGAAGACAGCAACCGAAGTACGTAGTTTTCTGGGCTTAGCCGGCTACTATCAGAAGTTTATAAAAGACTTCTCTCGTATCGCAACGCCTTTGACTAAGCTGACCCGAAAGAACCTGAAGTTTGAATGGAAAGCAGAACAAGACGAAGCATTCCGAATTTTGAAAGAAAAACTGTGCAGCGCGCCGATTCTATCACTACCTGAAGGTTCAGAAGACTTTGTTGTTTATAGTGATACGTCCAAACTGGGATTGGGATGTGTGCTTATGCAGCGTGGGAAAGTTATTGCTTATGCTTCACGACAATTAAAAGATCATGAAAGAAAGTATCCTACGCACTACATAGAGCTTGCAGCAGTTGTCTTCGCGTTAAAGATTTGGAGACATTATCTGTATGGTTCCAAATGTCAGATATATACTGATCATAAGAGTCTCCAACACCTCTTTGATCAGAAGGAACTAAATATGAGACAAAGGAGATGGCTGGAATTGCTGAATGATTACGATTGTTAAATCCTTTATCACCCGGGAAAGGCGAATGTGGTGGCAGATGCGCTGAGTCGTCAAGAAAGGAGTGGAACAATAAAAGTTATTTCGCTACGAACTGAACTCCTACCCAACATATTTGACGAATTGCAAAAGTGTCAAGTGGAGGCTTATCAGGATGAACATCTGAAATCAGAACGGTTAGCGGGGATGTCAGCATTGTTAGTAAAAGATGATCGTGGGCTATTGTGTCTGGGAAACAGAGTGTGGGTACCTCGTTTGGGTGGGTTACGTGATCGTGTTCTACAAGAAGCTCATCAATCCCGTTTCTCTATTCACCCAGGTACAAACAAGATGTATAAAGACCTAAAGCGATTCTATTGGTGGCCGGGGATAAGAAGAGGGATTGCTCAGTATGTGGAAAGATGTGATACTTGTAAGAAAGTAAAGATCGAACACCAAAAGCCGTTTGGTCAACTACAACGGCTGGAAATACCTATGTGGAAGTGGGAGCAGATTACCACGGATTTCATCACGAAGCTACCAAGGACTCCGAAGGGATTTGATTCTATTTGGGTGACCGTCGACAGATTGACAAAGTCTGCACACTTTCTACTGATAAAGGAAACCGATTCGATGGAGCGATTGGCTAAGTTATACATTGACGAAATAGTAACTCGACATGGAGTTCCAATCTCTATCATTTCTGATCGTGATAGTCGTTTTAGTTCAAGATTTTGGAGAAGTTTTCAAAGGGAAATGGGGACTCAGATAAAGTTAAGTACGGCGTATCATCCCCAAACAGATGGGCAGAGTGAACGAACAATTCAGACCTTAGAAGACATGCTCCGGGCTTGCATTGTTGATTTTGGGGGATCGTGGGATAAGCATTTACCATTGATTGAATTCGCTTACAACAACAGTTATCATTCTAGCATACAAGCGGCACCGTTCGAAGTACTGTATGGTAGGAAATGCCGAACGCCTCTATGTTGGAACGAAGTGGGAGAGAAACAGTTAGCGGGGCCGGAAATAGTTCAGTTAACCGTCGATAAGGTTACTCAGATCCGTGAACGATTGAAAGTGGCTCAAGACAGACAGAAAAGCTACGCTGACCGACGCCGAAAGCCATTGGAATTTCAAGTTGGGGATTACGTAATGTTAAAGGTTTCGCCGTGGAAAGGAGTCATCAGATTTGGGCGACAAGGTAAACTTAGCCCTAGGTATATTGGACCATTTGCAATAACAGAAAGGATCGGTGAAGTCGCTTACCGATTAGACCTTCCACCAGAATTGAGCAGAATCCATAATGCATTTCATGTATCGAACTTCCGAAAGTGTTTGGTTACTCCAGACCAGGCAGTCTCTCTACCAGATATTCGAGTCGACGAAAAACTGAATTATGTGGAAGAGCCGGAAGCTATAGTTGATCGTAAAGTTAAAGTGCTGCGGAATAAGGAGATCAGGCAAGTGAAAGTTCAGTGGAGGCATCATAGAGGTCAGGATGCCACGTGGGAATCAGAGACGAAAATGAGAGCCAAATACCCTCACCTTTTCACTTAACTGAATTCCGGGACGAAATTCTTTTTAAGGGGGAGATGATGTAATACCCCGGGTAAGTCCGTTAGTTAAATCCTCTTTCAGTTAAACAAATATAACTTTAAAGTTAGATGTTTAGGGTATGTTTGGGAAAAATTATGAGTTTAGGGGTGTTTGGGTTATAATTGAGAAAGTTCAAGGTTTCTTTGGTAGTTGTGGATTGATATTACCTCATAAGCCTCAAATATTATCCAGATACCTAAAATAGAAAAGTGTGTGTGTGTGCGGGAGTTCTGGAGGCGAAAAGAAGCAAAAGAGGAAACGTATGGTTAAGACTTCAATCGATTGGGTTAGAAACGATTTTGAGGTAAGTATCTTTACATTTTGTGTTTATAATCAGTAGTATTAGACTTCTATCGGATTAGAAGGTTTAATTTGAATCTGGGTAAAATGGAACCGACTGTGTTCTTGAAGACTCCCGGTGAAATCCCGGTATAGTCAACTTCCGGTGGAGTCCCGGTAGTGTGGACTCCCGGTAGTGTGGAGTCCCGGTAATGTGGACTCCCGGTAGTATGGAGTCCCGGTAGTGTGGACTTCCAGTAGTGTGGAGTCCCGATAATGTGGAGTCCCGGTAGTATGTAGTCCCGGTAGTGTGGACTCCCGGTAATGTGGAGTCCCGGTAGTGTGGACTCCCGGTAATGTGGAGTCCCGGTAGTGTGGACTCCCGGTATAGTGAACTTCCGGTATTGCCAACTCCCGGTACCAAGGAGTCCCGGTACTGAGAAGCCCGGTACTTTGTGTAGTCCCAGTAGTTTGTTAAGTTTAGTGAATACAGTTGAGAACAGGAACTGGTAGGCTTTATATTGTTGGCTAGTAAAGCGATGGATGTACCTTAAATTGTTTCAGATTCTGTGGAGTCGTGGTAAAAGATAAGACCAGTTTGAAAGGAGCTTGCGAGCGTGTGTAACAATCAAAACAGGTGAGTTTTACTTTAAAAGTATTTTCAACTGGAATACATATACGTATGGTTTGGAAATGTGATAATTGGTTGTTATTGGCTTATATGTGTGATATATGTGAATTATAATATATTGAGGTATTATATTTACATGAGTATTATACTATGTTATAATACGTTGGCCGGACGTAGGACCGGTGTGTTTGGCTATAAAACCTGTATAGCGTTGCTTGGCTGTAGATGTTGTACAGCGTTGTAAATTATTAGTTGGCTTGCTACCAACTAATATGGCCAGGAGAAATGAGAAGGGAAGGTACAGGATGTGTGAGTTCAAATTGATATATTTGATTGTGTTGTGTGATTTATATGAATGAAGTTATATAAATGGTTTCAAATTAACAGGGATTTTCTCACTTAGACCATTAGGTCTAACCCTCATTTTGTTTTAAAATATGTATTCCAGGTGGCGGATCGGGTAAGGGCAAGTAATTAGAGTAATCGAGGAATGGCTTTTGTGAAGCAATATATGATGAAGAATTTGGCATGTTTAGCAGTTGTATTATAATGGTTTAATGTTATGTATGTATTTAGTATGAAGTTTGTAGTAGAATGACTTCTTCTGATTGTAAAAGACTACGAGATCGTATTTGTAATATGATGTTCGTTTGTTATGTCAATGTTATGTTACATATGTGATTTGTTGTGTATATGGGACTTGGGTTGTTACAAATAAACCAAGTGGTACCTGAAAAGAAAGAAAGTAAAATCAGTAATCCAAAAAAAACTGAAAGTGATGGAATAAAGCAAATAAAAAAATGCTCAATCTAATAGCGCTTATAGATGGTAGTGCTATTAGCTACAACTAGTTCCCCGGCAACGACGCCAAAAACTTGATAGGCGGGTTTACACCCCCCTAAATCTAACCGCAAGTGTACGGTGTCGAATCAAGTAATAACGTACGGTAAGTACGAGTATCGAATCCACGGGAACTAGGAACTAAGTATCACAATTACTACAAGCTCTATTAACTGAACTGTCGAATATTGGAAGATTGGTTTGATTTAAAACTACTTAATTGCAGAAAGTAAATTACAACTCAAACACAAACGAAACAAATAACGACTTAGGAAACTTCGATAGAGAGAAAGTTGGGGGTTAGAAATCCTAAGGTTTTCCACATGCAAACGCTTGACTCAAAACAATTACCAATTTATCCCTTTAATGATTCCCAAATCTTTTAAGATCACCGTCGTTCTCTTTCGAACAACCACAGATTTTATTTGGAAAAGGATAAGTTTAATCTCTCGATCTCACCTATGGATTCCAAAACACATCAAGCACCAGATTTATATTAAACGGCTAGATTTCATCTCTCGATTTCAACCTAACGGTTCAATTGGGACTAAGACTTATTCGATATATCTCTATCACCGATTTATCGTCTTAGGCATGCAATTCCTAGTTCTTTTTAACAGTTAATTCTCTCGAACTCAACTGAAAATAATAAATCAATTGAAAGCTAGCTAGACTCTCAAAGGCATTAAACACAAAATCACATGCTTCATTAATAACGGAAAAACTGATAAAATATCAAGTCAATTGTTTACATGCTTAATAAACCGAATTCATTCCAACCCCCAACACGAACCGGTTAGTTCATGTCGGTGGTGGATTCAAACACAAAAGAAAATATAATGGAAGTGTATGTCAACATGATTAAGCGTAAAAGATGCAATCGTAAACAGTAAGATGATGGACTCCCTTCTCTCGTGCTCGTCTCTACTTCGCGTGTTGAACGTCTCCTTGATCGGCTCTCGATCGTGACTCCGAAAGCTCCGAAAAGTCTCCAGGAATCGCCCCTGGCCGTCGTGTGAAAGTTGCGTATCGAATGAATGACCTAAATCCCGAAATTAACAGCTTAAAATCGACAAACAGTGGGTTACGCGACCTACCACGCGACTTGCAAGTCGCGTGGCAAGTCGCGCGTATGCTTTTTGCTGCGTGGGTCGATTTCTGGTTCGCGGATCGGGTCCTGGTTCGGTTGCGGGTCTTGGGCTTGACTTTTGGGCTTCCGTTAGGCTTCATTTGGACTCGTTTTGGGCTCTTTTTAGCTTCTTTTCTCGATGATTGCCGCCTTTTAGATAACTTGTATAAATCACTAGATAAACCGTAAAATACACGCCTTTTTACTTGAATACAAGCCAATCTCATTGGTTTGAGAACTGAAAATAACGCCAAAAAGTGGCGTTATCATGGACTCAATACCTTAGGGCAGCCTCTATTATTCCAAAATCAGTATTTGGGTTTTGTGGTTGGTGGCTAAGAGAGAAAAGGAAAAAGAGAAGAGTTTTGGGAAGAAATCAAAGAAGAGAAGAATCAAAGAAGAAATTAGTGAGGTAACTCTTAATCCTTGTTAATTCTTGTGTTCGTATCCTTATGGGTCGAGTTTCCAAGTCTGAAATCAATGATTCAATGAGTTTCAACCACATTGTTGTTAAAAGTGGGTTTTGAGGGTTTTGTCTTTATAAACCGATTTATTGGTGAGAAAGTGGATTAAATGGATGTTTAGGGTTGGTGGATGAACCCTTATGGTTATCTAATCGAATTAATGGCTAGAATCGGACTATTAATCACTTTTAGACTTTTTAAGTTCAAACAGTCGTGGTTTCCGGACACCAATGTTCAGTGGTATCCGGATGGTTTGCAAGTGTCCGGGTAGAGTTTTGTGAGAGTTACCGGATGGGTATCTTTCCGGATAGTGTGTCCGGAAAGGGGTAGAGTCCGGATAGTATGTCCGGAAAGGGTAGAGTCCGGATAGTGTGTTCGGAAAAGGCTAGAGTCCGGATAATGTGTCCGGAAAGGACTAGAGTCCGGATAGGGCGTCCGGAAAGTTCTAGCGTCCGGAAAGTCTCTGTATCCGGAAAGTGTTCACTGGTTAGTAAGATTGAACCGTTTAATCTGATTCGAATCTAATGCCTTAGGTGTTCGATTGGATTAGCTTGGAGGTAGTTAAGGAATGCGTTCAGCGTTACCAAGGTGAGTTTTTCTAACTAAAATACGTGCTCTTACGTATTTTCCAAGAAAAGTGATTAAATGAATATGCCCTGCTATTTTACATGACCTTTAGGTAAATGAAAGCTTGATATTTTACTGATCAGGGTATGTTTATGAGCATGATTTATTTACAATCTTTTACGAATGTTTTCCCATGAAAAGAATGTTCTACTGAAAAGATTGTTCAGCAAGATGAAATGGATCGTAAAGTGTTATACGGATTTCATGTTTTATGATGATGATGAACTATGTGTATGTTATGTGGAGTCGGTCTGCACAGTGGGATCTGTAGTCCTCGGGATCCGATGATCCCTTGGATTGTTATGATAAGCTTGTAGGAGGGAATTCATTTCCTTCCTACTCGGAATGTGATGAGCTTGTAGGAGAGAATTCGTTTCCTTCCTACATGGATGGATATAGGGGAGTCTGCTTGGGCCCCTATGTGAGGCGAGAGGGGAGTCTGCTTGGGCCCCGATCGCAGTTAACGATGTGATCCTTAACACCGTGCAGTACCATGAATGATGTTTATGTGAAGAATGTGAACTGTTTCATGAAAATGATTTTATACTATTGATGTACGTTGTTTATGGAGGGAACTCACTAGACCTCATGGTCTAACCCTCGCTTTTCAAAACTAAAACCCTTTTCAGGTAAGCATTTTAGTAGGAGGCTCAGGTAAGTGAGCAAGCGCATGATAGAGTACTGATGCAGTTAGAGACAGTGCCGGTGCCATTGTAGTAATAGTTGTTCTCAGTTGTGTATAGGTTGTTTCCGCCAACCTTAGTTTATGAATGATGTAACGAGATCTTAGGATCCAGTTTGTAAATTTTATGTTTAAATGCTATGTTTGTTCTATGGTATTTTTGGGACGTTACAAATGGTATCAGAGCCATAGTTTAAAGGATTTAGGTGACCGGACGGGCCTAAACTTAAACTTGGGAGTAGAAAATCACGACTGAGAATCAGGAAATGCGTTAAGAGGGCACTAATGTAGACACAGGAAATGCGTTAGGAGGACACTATTATAGAGATAGGACTAATAGGGTGCTGAGGACTGTCATGTAAGGTAAGTTTGAGATTTCACCTAGCGAGTGTAATTGCGAACTTACAGGTACATGTATGTGCTTAACCTACCTTATTAACCTACCTAGTGTTTATGTTGTATTCCAATACGTTAGAATGTCAACAAGATCCCTGATGGGTAGACTGAGACCCCTTGTTGGGAAAGTTTCTTGAGAGGTCACTTATGATGTGATGTAGGTATGCATCGTAGAGAAGGAATGTTGTATAGAATGTTATGAGTCGTCTAGAGATAGCCCTTCGTGGATTCGGAGAGGATGAATGTTTGAGTTTGGGTAGGGCTCCTGATTCGAGAGAATCCCAGTTCTAGAAATCTTGGAATAGGTCAGTCAGGATGGTAAGGAAAGACCGTGTCAAAATCTTGAAAGTGTCAAGGGAGCTCTGACTTCTTAATCGAGCTTTTCAATGGCAGGGTAAATGAAATAAGATACCTAAAGTGAAATGAAAGCATGTAGAAGTGGAAAGTGAGATAGTTGATCAAACGAAGTAGTAGGAAGTGGTTGAGTAAGTGAGATGTAGAACGCATGTACAACAGGTTGTTGCATGACCGAGAGGGCGACCGTTGGTCGTAGGTAGAGTGTCAAGGATAAGCTGAGTGAGTAAAGCGGTTGACCTTGTTTGGGTGAGTAGCCTTCAATTGCAAGTAGAGTTTCATGCATAGCGTTATTATTTGTAACATGAAATTTCACTATTTAAGTTAAATGTGTAAATATCAATGTTGATCGAAAGTGAGTCAGATTGCGCAAGCGTATGTTTAAGGAAAAAGGTGATTTCGTATTGCACAATGAAATTTTGAGCTTAACGAGTTACAAAGTATTTTCACACTTTTCATGATAAGTTAAATTGTTACAAAAAGGTCGAGAAAACGTTTGCCAGTAAAACCTTTGCAATCAAAATGAGTTTTAACCTCTTGATATCATACAAATGAGCGGGAGAACCGACTGGCTTACTTTGTGCCGGTAATTCTTTCAGAATTGTGTCATACGAAAAGATTTTCATGCAATATAATACTGTCGTAATAGCATTGTTCGGATTGAGAAAGATTAAGGTTCACAGGAAGATGCATGCAAACGATTCTCGAATCGTTGTGCAGGGCATTGAAGTTATAAGAGTGACGGGGTCATGTGTACCCGAGTTGTTTCTAAATGTTGCTTACTGAAAATGATAAAATGTACGAAATGATTTATCTATTGCGTTGTCATGCATGAAGGCTATGAACTCACTAGGTCGTAGGAGGTTGCATGTTAAGCTAAGGAAGAACTTCAAGAGTGGAGAAGTGTCGGACAAATCAGGAAAGAATGTTGTAGCCTTAGTATTTGTGTTCAAGAGGAAAGGTGAACGGGGGTAGAGTCGGAAGTGGATTATAGTGTCGGTTGTATGAGGGTTTAAACCCTTGTTCGGTAACTGGAAGTACGGTTGTCAAGGTACGGTTGTGTCCGAAGGAAGGACTCGAAGCCTTCAAGGTGATGGTTTTTGCAACTCGTTATGAGTAGTGTGGTGAGGAAGAATGAAATGTCTATGGCGTGGAAGTATGAGTTTCGAGGTGAGCTTGTAATGTTGATGTTACATGAGTAGGTTTCGAAAAGAGGGAGGCAGATCATGAAGTTGATTATGATATGTTGGAAGGATTAGGTTCCGTAAGGAACCCCTGTTATAGAGTAAGTTAAGAAGGTAGTTACAGGTTGTCAGTTGATGTAGAAGCCGATGGTTGTGTAAGATGGTCGAGGCCGAAGACTTGAACCAGAAGGTTGAAAGTTGATAGAACACCTTGTAGGGGTGCTAAGAGGATGAGAAGTTATTGTTTTGATTAAGCGTTCTATTTACGAAGTATGGAGGGTTCGTAGAATGATGAGGTGCGTAACCCGAGCGAAGCAAGTGTGTAGATTCTATCGTCCAGTGAGGGACTGTGTCCAGC
Source organism: Saussurea involucrata (assembly GCA_033807775.1). Lineage (NCBI taxonomy): Eukaryota > Viridiplantae > Streptophyta > Magnoliopsida > Asterales > Asteraceae > Saussurea > Saussurea involucrata. Next base: position 107,391,959 of record CM066314.1, on the reverse strand, counting down.
TTATGTAAGGTCTCGGATCGTAAAGAGCGAGCAAGAACGATTACATTTGAGCTAATTGGGAACTAGGGAGTTATAGTTCAGCTAGAGTGAGAAAGGACAAAGTAGCGAGATAGACTCGATCGTGTATGCGAGAAAATGTGAAGGCAAGTTCTAATTGTGTGAATGATCATGAGAGAACTGGTCTGCAGTGTGACGTTATGGGCAAAGAGTATGCGGAGGTGTAATGACAGTAATTGTCAAGTTAAATGTGCCAGCTAGTATCATAGTGATGTGATGATTAGAGAGAGAGAAAGCATCAGCTGGAAGCCTTTTTGGGGGTTCGGATAAGGTGTGTGATTTGTTAACCAGAATGTTGGAGCACGTAGGGTGTAAGTGGACGTTGTGGGATGATTATGTTCGGGATAGAATGACGGAGTGGTGGTGGGTGGTTACCCAAAGGAGAAACCAAGTGTTTTTAGTTGTAAGAGTCGCTAAGTAAGCATATTTTGGGATCACTGGAAGTTTAAAGGAGATGATGGGTGTGTTAGTCGAAATGTGGTGGAATGGATGTGAAATCCTTAAGGAGTGTGAGCTGTGGCTCTATGTGAAAGAATTGTTTGAGAAAGTAAAAGTTGGAGACTAAAGAATGTGTAGTGACGTCGAACACTAGTGTCGTTTCAAGACGACTTGGTGGAATGCCTTAAGTTAGGATCTTGGTGCAATTGTCTGGTTATGTAAGCAATGAGGAAGTGATATCAGCATGTGGAAAGGTCGGGAGAGAGAGGCAAGTAAGGCTTGGTGGGCAGTGCTCCACGCTAACGTGGGGAGGTGAAGATGGTATGTCGGAATAAGTGAGTGAATTGGAAGTAGTAAGCTGAACAGTAATGCCGAAAGGTGCAGTATTGTGTAGATTGCCACCGGTAAGTGTGCGAACTTTTGGAAAAAGTATTGAGGAAGGGATGGTGTAGGATTTTGTGCAGGAAAGAAGTGGATGAGACAACTGAATGAGTTAAGGTAGTGACTTTGTGAGAAATGTTCAAGCAATTTGGTCGTATAGTGATTAAGCAAGTGAAAATAGTATGGTTACCCCTTCCAGTCGAGTGAGGATAACCGGAGTTTTGTTTTATGACTGAACGAACGTGGCAAGGAGCGAGGAATTAATGTGTTTCGGGATAAGCTTAATTCGAGTAGGTGAACACTTCAACGATGGGTTTGGAGGTTCCTACCCTTAGTTACATATAAGTATGGAGTGGTGAGGGGGTGAGGATATGAGAGATGGTTGACGATCTGGGGTCGAGGTGGTCCGAGAAAGGGAAATGTCATTCTGCTTAGACGATTGTCGGTTGGGAGAAGTGATCTAGAATGTGCTTGTATTGCGATGAAGGAAACTCTGGGTTGTGAGCTGTCGGAACGTACAGGTTGGCCTTGTGCCAAGCTGTCAAGTGTGTGTTTGGCCCTTGGTAAATGAACCTCGTGTTGTGGCGGAGGGTTTAGCCGAGTTCCTTCTTAAAGGAAGTATAGATGCATGAGAAGCCTTAGTAATCTTCGGTTATCAAGATCGATCGAGTAGGAACAGTAGCCTGCGAGTTAGAGTACCGTAAGAACTGAAGGAACTGCACCCAATGTTCCATGTCTCGTTTTAATGAAGTGGTTGACCGAGTCAGAAGTGGCATTGCCTTGGGAAAGTGTCAGCTTTGGTGTGGACAGGATACCCGCATCTTTTCCCAATGAGGAATTCCGGGGACGGAATTCTTTTAAGGGGGGAGTGTTGTAACAACCGGGTTTCTTGTGCAAGTATGAAAGTTTAGTGTTCATTGTGCAAGGTATGAAAGTTAAGGCAAGGGACTATTCTGCAATTTATGAAAGGTATTTATGGACTCAATACCCTAGGGCAGCCTCTATTATTCCAAAATCAGTATTTGGGTTTTGTGGTTGGTGGCTAAGAGAGAAAAGGAAAAAGAGAAGAGTTTTGGGAAGAAATCAAAGAAGAGAAGAATCAAAGAAGAAATCAGTGAGGTAACTCTTAATCCTTGTTAATTCTTGTGTTCGTATCCTTATGGGTCGAGTTTCCAAGTCTGAAATCAATGATTCAATGAGTTTCAACCACATTGTTGTTAAAAGTGGGTTTTGAGGGTTTTGTCTTTATAAACCGATTTATTGGTGAGAAAGTGGATTAAATGGATGTTTAGGGTTGGTGGATGAACCCTTATGGTTATCTAATCGAATTAATGGCTAGAATCGGACTATTAATTACTTTTAGACTTTTTAAGTTCGAACAGCCGTGGTTTCCGGACACCAATGTTCAGTGGTGTCCGGATGGTTTGCAAGTGTCCGGGTAGAGTTTTGTGAGAGTTACCGGATGGGTATCTTTCCGGATAGTGTGTCCGGAAAGGGGTAGAGTCCGGATAGTATGTCCGGAAAGGGTAGAGTCCGGATAGTGTGTCCGGAAAAGGTAGAGTCCGGATAGTGTGTCCGGAAAAGGCTAGAGTCCGGATAATGTGTCCGGAAAGGACTAGAGTCCGGATAGGGCGTCCGGAAAGTTCTAGCGTCCAGAAAGTCTCTGTATCCGGAAAGTGTTCACTGGTCAGTAAGATTTAACCGTTTAATCTGATTCGAATCTAATGCCTTAGGTGTTCGATTGGATTAGCTTGGAGGTAGTTAAGGAATGCGTTCAGCGTTACCAAGGTGAGTTTTTCTAACTAAAATACGTGCTCTTACGTGTTTTCCAAGAAAAGTGATTAAATGAATATGCCCTGCTATTTTACTGACTTTTACGTAAATGAAAGCTTGATATTTTACTGACCAGGGTATGTTTATGAGCATGATTTATTTACAAGCTTTTACGAATGTTTTCCCATGAAAAGAATGCTCTACTGAAAAGATTGTTCAGCAAGATGAAATGGATCGTAAAGTGTTATACGAATTTCATGTTTTATGATGATGATGAACTATGTGTATGTTATGTGGAGTCGGTCTGCACAGTGGGATCTGTAGTCCTCGGGATCCGATGATCCCTTGGATTGTTATGATAAGCTTGTAGGAGGGAATTCATTTCCTTCCTACTCGGAATGTGATGAGCTTGTAGGAGGGAATTCATTTCCCTCCTACATGGATGGATATAGGGGAGTCTGCTTGGGCCCCTATATGAGGCGAGAGGGGAGTCTGCTTGGGCCCCGATCGCAGTTAACGATGTGATCCTTAACACCGTGCAGTACCATGAATGATGTTTATGTGAAGAATGTGAACTGTTTCATGAAAATGATTTTATACTATTGATGTACGTTGTTTATGGAGGGAACTCACTAGACCTCATGGTCTAACCCTCGCTTTTCAAAACTAAAACCCTTTTCAGGTAAGCATTTTAGTAGGAGGCTCAGGTAAGTGAGCAAGCGCATGATAGAGTACTGATGCAGTTAGCGACAGTGCCGGTGCCATTGTAGTAATAGTTGTTCTCAGTTGTGTATAGGTTGTTTCCGCCAACCTTAGTTTATGAATGATGTAACGAGATCTTAGGATCCAGTTTGTAAATTTTATGTTTAAATGCTATGTTTGTTCTATGGTATTTTTGGGACGTTACAACTAATCAAAATTCTACAGCGGAAGTCTCTAAATCCACAACCGAGAGCTATATCTAGCCATCATAGACAAAATCTTGGAGTTGCTCTAAGCTCCATGTCCTCTTGCCTTCTCTTAGTTCTTACTGGAAGAACCCATTGTACGCTTACCTGAAAATTGTTTAGTTTTGAAAGGCGAGGGTTAGACCGAAAAGGTCTAGTGAATTCCCTCCGAAAACAACACGTGAACAGTATGGAACACTTTTATAAAAGATTTATAAATAATCCGTAGCACATCATCAAACATGGTACTACACTGTGTATTGGATCACATAAACATTCCGCGATCGGGGCCCCAGCAGACTCCCCTTTCGCCTCTTCCGGAGCCTACGCAGACTCCCCTTCCCGGAGCCTACGCAGACTCCCCTCTACCCGGATAGGAGGAAACGATTTCCAACCTACCAGTCTGTCATACATATCCAATGGATCATCAGATCCCAAGGATCTCTCTCTGATCCCACAGTGCAGACCGACTCCACATAGCACATCATTCATTTCAATAAAACATGCAACTTTAAATCTTTCTAAATCATCATTCCCATTTCATCATGTCAGATAAGCTTCCTCAAGTAAAACATGTAGTTCATGGAAAAACATGCGTGACAGTTACAACAGTTCATGCTCGTAAATGAAACCATAATCAGTTAAAACATTTAACGCTTTACGTTGTAAAAAGGTTTTGGGAACTCACCTTGGCTAGCGTTGAACGCACTCTTAAATATCTCCAAGCTAAACCAAACGAACACCTAAGGCATTAGATTCATATTAGTTCAGACGGTCTGACCCTACTGTATCGTTGACGCAACCCGGACACTAATACAATCCGGATACTCCAACAGTCCGGATGTCTCAACCTTCCGGATTACCTGTTGATCCAAACCCTCAGTGATTTGATAATGACCCTCTCTTTTATACTTAGTGAAAATTGTAAGTAAACAATATGTATCAGCGTTTTACTATCGCTGATAAGTACTAAGATCTTACAGTACCGCTGATAGGAACTCTCGCTCTTTAGATTAAACATTCAGCGAACACTGTTCACCATAATGCTCTGAGTCTGTTCAGTCCTTATGGTGATCGCTGATAAGTTAGTTGTTTACTTATGAGCTCTGAAGACAAGTTTCACGTCAACATAGGTTCTACGCTGAAGTCAAAGATCAAGCTCAAGAACCAACGACAAGTCTCCTAATGAACTGATGCGGATCAGCGAAGACTCAGATTTGTCCACTCAACGTGAAGTATCAAGTATGTAACAACCCAAATTCTTGTGGATTTTAGAGTTTGGTGGTCAAAGTGAAATAAAAAGAAAGTATTCTTGAGGGGCTTAAGTGTCCATTGGTGAAAGAGGGGTAGGGCACAAATCCCTAGGGCAGCCCTCAATATCACAAATCAGTATTTTGTTAGTCTTGGTGTTGGCGGCTAAGGAAGAAGGAAAGAGAGAAAAAAGAGTTTGAGGAGAAATCAAGGGAAAAGAGGAGTCAAGCTAGAATCTGCAAGGTAATGCATTCTAATTCGTTCTTCTGATTAGGGTAGTGTTTCTCCTTCTCTTTGTTATGAATTCTTAAGGTTAATGTTGATGATTACTTGAGTTTTCACCATATTTCCTTGAAAATGAGTTTTATGGGTTTTGTCTTAATGAATCGATTTTAAGGGATTAAAGTTGGATTAATTGGGTGTTTGGGGTTGGTGGATGAACCCTTGAGGTTATCTAATCGACTTAATGGCAAAAATCGAAGTATAAATCAGTTTTAGACTTGGTAAGTTCGAACAACCGAGTTTTCCGGACACCAGTGTTCGGTGGTGTCCGGATATGTTGCAAGTGTCCGGGTAAGTGCCCCGTGAGGGTGTCCGGGTGTTTCTTAGTATCCAGGTAGCTGAAGTCTCCGGATAAGCTTAGTGTCTGGGTAGCTTTGCCCGGATAAGTCTAGCGTCCGGATAAGTCTAGCGTCCAGATAAGTCTAGCGTCCAGATAAGTGTCGTGTCCGGAAAAGTGCTGTGTCCGGAAAATAGCTGTGCCCGGATTGAGTTCTCCGGACAGAAGGGTGAACTGTTTTCTGATGCGAAACTGTTACCTTAGGTGTTCGTGTGGTTCAGCTTGGAGGTATTTAAGAAGTGCGTTGTACGTCAAGCAAGGTGAGTTCCCTAACCCTTTTACGGCGTAAGTGTTAAACGTTTTCTTTACTGATTATGGTTCTTAAAGCGCACGAAATGTTTATAATCGAAATTCATGTTTCTCACGAACGTACCTATTTATATCTAAAAGAAAGTTTGACATGATGAAATGTAAGGCATGCTTTGTAAGGTTTTATTACATGCTTTATGTAACGCATGTTCATGCTATGTGATGTTGGTTTGCACTGTGGGATCAGTGAGCCTCGGGATCCGATGATCCCTTGGTTATGGATGATGAGCCTATTGGTTGGAATTCGTTTCCTCCTAGGCGGGTGGAGGGGAGTCTACTTGGGCCCCGATACCTTCGAGGGCGAAAGGGGAGTCTGCTTGGGCCCCGATCGCGAATGGTTATGTGATCCATTACACAGTGCAGTACCTTATGTGATGAGTTACGATGTTATCATCAAAATGATTTTTACTGTTGATACATGTTGTTTTCGGAGGGAATTCACTAGACCTTTTGGTCTAACCCTCGCTTTCAAAACTAAACCATTTTCAGGTAAGCATGTTAAGGGTTCTTCCAGTAAGAACTAGGAGGCGATAAGAAGGACTTGAAGCTTAGAGTAACTTCAAGTTTTGGCTATGATGACTATAGAATAGCTCTCGGCTGTGGATTTAGAGACTTCCGCTGTCAATTTTGTTTAGTATGAATTATTGATGATGTAAAGACAAGGTTTTATGTAATTCGGATGCTTATTTATGGTTGTTTGCCTGTTATGAAATTTGGGACGTTACAAATGGTATCAGAGCCAGGTTTAAAGGATTTAGGTGACCATTCGGGCCTAAACTTAAACTGTAAGATGAGGAACACAACCGAGACATAGGATTGCCTCTAGGAACGATCGCTATAAATGCGCTTAGGAATAAGGTGCCAAGGACAAACATGTAAGGTAAGTTTGGGATTACACCTGGCCAGTGTAATTACGAACTTACAGGTACATGTGCGTGCTTACAATACCTTACTTATAGCAAATTTGTTGTGTCACGTCTAGTAAGGATTAACTATCGGTTTCTTTCAGTTTAGCGCTATGGCTGGGAGAACGTGGAGGAATAGGTCAGCAAGATCCCTGAGGGATAGACCGAGCTCCATTGCTTGGGGAAGTGTCGTGTAAGAGTCATTATGATGTGATGTATGTAGACATCGTAGAGACGAAACGTTGTAAAGAATGTTATGAGTCGTCTAGAGGTAGCTCCAGTTTCGGGAGAGTCCTAGTTATGGAAATCATGGGATAGGTCAGTTGGGATGGTAAGATAGAACAGTGTCAAAACCTTGAAGGTATCAAGGGAGCCCTGACTTTTTAGTCGAGCTTTTCATTGGCAGGATAAATGGAATAAGATACTTATAGTGAATTGAAAGCATGTAGAAGTAGAAAGTGAGATAGTCGATCAAAGCGAAAATAGTGTGAAATGGCTGAGTAAGTGAGATGTGGAACACATGATCAGCAAGTTAGTGCTTGACCGAGAGGACGACCCTTGGTCGTAAGTGGAGTATCAAGGATAAGCTGCGTGAGTAAAGCGGTTGACCTTGTTGAGTGAGTAGCCTTCTATTGCAAATAGAGTCTAATGCATGACGTTCTTTTATGTAACATGAAATTTTCACGATTTAAAATAAAAATGTAAATGCCAACTTTGAACAAAATGAGTCAGCTTGTACGAGTGCACGTTTAAAGAAAAAACGATTTCAGTACGTCGCACATTGAAATTTTGAGGTTAACGATTTGGAAAGTATTCCACACTTTTAATGATAAGTTAAATTGTTACAAAAATGGTCAAGAAAATGGTTACCTGCATTTCACTTATAACCAAAATGCTTATTGACCTTTCGATATCATACAATTGAGTGTGAGAACTGACTGGTTTACTTTGTGTCGGTAATTCTTTCAAAATTGTCTCATACGAAAAGATTTTCATGCAACATAGTGTTGATCCAAACCCTCAGTGATTTGATAATGACCCTCTCTTAAATACTTAGTGAAAATTGTAAGTAAACAATATGTATCAGAGTTTCACTATCGCTGATAAGTACTAAGATCTTACAGTACCGCTGATAGGAACTCTCGCTCTTTTAAATTAAACATTCAGCGAACACTGTTCATCATTAATGCTCTGAGTCTGTTCAGTCATTATGATGATCGCTGATAAGTTAGTTGTTTACTTATGATCCCTGAAGACAAGTTTCACGTCAACAAAGGTTCTACGCTGAAGTCGAAGATCAAACTCAAGAACCAGCGACAAGTCTCCTAATGAACTGATGCGGATCAGCGAAGACTCAGATTTGTCCACTCAACGTGAAGTATCAAGTACAAGACTTCAGCTATCGCTGAACTTTATCATCTGCTGAATAGTAAATGATAATCGCTGAATCAACGAAAGCTGATCATGAAGTCCTCCGTACAAAGTACTTTTGTCTTAACCACCCTTGCACGCCTCCGTACGAAATGTCAGAAAAGAACCTCCGAAAATCTAAAATCGTACAACCACTCTGATACTACACTATTCATCCATACGGCTACTAAGGTTGTCAACCAAGGTCAATGACATGCAACCAACCAGCTGATGACACGTGTAAAGTATATACTGAATTGCATTAAATGCATGCAGTATATAAAGAGATGAACTCACTTCATTTGAAGTAACTTGCTAACTCTGGACAAGTTCAAATCTCTTATCTCAAGATAGGTTATTATTAGTAATTTCCTTATCTCTCTTAGTGCAAGAAACCTTAGTGTTCCAACTTGTTTAGATTTAGGTTTATTCTTAATCTTGTCTCCGCAACAAGCTGTAAATTGTTAATGATTTATCAATAAACAATTTAGAAAAGTAAAATTTGTGTGTTTGTATTCAACCCCCCCCCCCCCCCCCCTTCTACAAACTTGTATAGGCCTTCGGGACCAACAAGTGGTATCAGAGCAGATTTGTTTAATCTCATAAACAAGATCTAATCTAAGATATTTCTCTTCCTTGCTATTATCTGAAAATGGCCACCAACACAAACACACATTATATAGACAATGGTTCTCTTGCAAAACCCCCTAGATTTTCCAGAGACAACTTCAACTTGTGGAAAAATAGGATGACACTCTTCTTAGAAGGTGTAGACCCTACTATGACTTACTATCTTGAAAACGGCCCACACATCCCTGTAACAATTGATCCTTTAGTTCCAGCCACTGCAACTAGACCTGCTATTCTAGAAAGGCTGATTCCTAAGGAAATACACATGTGGACCGATGAAGATAAGAAGAAAGTGGCTATAGATACAAAAGCCAGATCCATACTATCCATGGCCCTTCCTAACGAAGTCTACCATTCCGTCATGAACCTGAAGTCATCAAAAGCCATGTGGGACACAATATGTGTTCAGTATGAAGGAACGTCTGAAGTCCAGGACTCAAGAAAGATCAACCTGGTAAGACAATACGAAAGCTTCATTTCTGGTAAGAATGAAACTCTCTCTGAAGTTCACCAACGTTTTAATTGCTTAATTATAGATCTAAAAACTGTTGGTAAGGAATATTCTAACTTTGAAGTGCTGACAAAGTTTCTAGAATGTTTACCTGAAAGCTGGGACAATTATTCCATGTGTCTCAAGCTGTCAAAGGATCTTAAATCAATGACCCTTTCAACCTTATATGTTGCTTTAATCTCAGAGGAACCTTCCACTCAGCGACCCTCGGTCACTATCACTGAGTTGGAAAGTAACTCTGAAAGGTCATCAGATTCTGACTCTTCAGATGATGATGAATCTTTGGCTCTCCTCACTAAAAAGTTCAGGAGATTCGCCAAAAAGAAAATGTTTAGAAAGAATAAACCTCTTTCTATAACTGACAAGCCAAGATCATCAGCTCCTGTTGATAAGGCTACTGCTACTTGTTTTAACTGCGAAAAGATAGGACATTTCGCTAACGAGTGCATGTCTAAGAAAGTTTTGAGAAACTCAGCGTTTCCCAAGAAATCCTTTATTCCCAGGAATAAAGATGACAAATATGCCAAGCTGAAAGAAAAGTATGCGAAGCTGAAAAGCTTCAAGAAGAAAGGCAAAGGCCTGATGGCCAACTATAATTGGGCTGCCTCTGATGAAGAAGAATCATCATCTGACTCTGAAGATGATGAAGCCAATCTTTGTCTTATGGCCAAGATTGAAGATGAGGAAGAAAGTTCAGACATACCCTCCACTTCAACCTCTGCTATTCAGGTATCACCTTCCTTCTTTACAAATATTGCAAATATTGATGAAGCTGACAGTCTTCGTAAAATCGATCTCTTGACTAGAAGCTTATATGAAGCCATGAATGGCAAAACTATAGTTGAAAATCAAAACCTTGATCTCACTGAACAGCTTAAAAACTGTCACCTTCAAATAGAAAATCTTTCTAAAATTGAAGAAGACTTTAAAGATCAAGTACATTTAAATTAGCTAGTCAAAATCGAGCGCGAAGAAGCTATCGCTGCATTAAGAGCTGAAAAAGCTACTGTTGAAGGATGGTGTAATTCTTCAACAAAGATCACTGAGATAATTAAGTCTCAGATTCCCCTGAGTGATAAACGTGGTCTTGGTTACAAAGCTGATACTCTAGAACCAACCACTGATTGTTCCATGCTCTTATTTGGAACTTTCGTATCCTCAGTCGCCGATACTTCATCCTCTCAGTGTTCCTCCTCTAGACCGCCTATCCCTGAGAAAATTTCTACCTCTTCAAAAGGTAAAGAGAAAATGGTTTATCCAAAACCTACCTCTGTCTTTAAAGATAAAGGTAAATGAATTGATTTTAACCAAAATCCTCAGAAGGGTACTTTAGTACCTAAGCTGAATGCTTCTAAAGCTTTAGTGATTCATTCCTCTGGATCAAGGAATCAGATCTCTGGATCTACTCAGCGTGGATCTATTCAGCGATCTACTCCTAGAATCAGAGTGGATGTCTCTGGTAAGAAATCCGAAGAACTGAATGTTCCTCCCATTTCAAAAGCCAATAGCTTACTTGGTGCTGGTACTTATAATTCAAAATCTAAAGCTCAACATTCAAATGGTCCTAGAACTACTTTTAGTTATAGGAAATGTTATCACTGTGGACTCACTGATCATATTGCTAGTAAGTGCCCCACAGCCACAAAGCTGAAAAGATAGCTAAGGTGAAGATCATTGCCCCCAAGGCAAAGAAGACCACTGAGGTTAAGAAATTAACCAAAGTGAAGACTGACAAAGCTGAATCTTCAAATGCTGCGAAGATTGATGAACCTTCCATTCCAACTACTTCCACTGACAAACGTGTACACATGGTTAAGTGGGTACCCAAGAAAAACTAATCTTCCTTTGTAAATGCAGGTTAAGAAGGGTATCTGGTATCTCGATAGCGGATGCTCTAGACACATGACTGGAAATAAAAACCTGCTCGCTGAATACAAGGAAGAGAAGGGTCCCTCTGTGACTTTCGGTGGAAATGGAAAATGACACACCCGAGGGTATGGTGTACTTTCAAATGGTACAACCTCCTTCAGAAGAGTCGCATATGTTGAAGGGCTGAAGCATAATCTTCTGAGCATCAGTCAGCTTTGCGACATGGATAACAAAGTGATTTTCACTAAGGAATCCTGCTTTGTCACTGACAAAAAGGAGAAGATAGCTCTCAGCGGTTATCGTTTGGAAAATGTTAATGTAATAAACATGGACTCAACAACCACTGAGAACTCCTGTTTCTTCTCAAAGGCCTCATCTGATGTCAACTGGCTATGGCATAAGAGGCTTTCTCATCTGAATTTCAAGACACTGAACACTCTTTCTTCAAAAGAGTTAGTCACTGGTCTACCTCAGCACTCATACGCCAAAGAGTCTTTATGTTCAGCGTGTGAGAAAGGGAAGCAGACCAAAGCAAGCTTTAAGTCAAAGCAAGTCTCCTCAGTGTCATCCCCTCTACAACTTCTCCATATGGATTTGTTTAGCCCTGTTAACAAACAATCCATCGCTGGAAAAAAATATACACTGGTCATAGTTGATGAATTCTCTCGTTATACATGGGTTATGTTTCTCCATTCCAAGAGTGACACCCTGAAGAACTCATCACCTTTGTTCGGAAGATGGAAACCCTGAACAACTTGACCGTTCGCTCAATAAGGAATGATCATGGGACTGAATTCAAAAATAGTTCTCTTGATTCCTTCTTTGAGAGGAAGGGTATTTCTCACAACTTTTCATCAGTGAGAACACCGCAACAAAATGGTGTCGCTGAAAGAAGAAATAGAACAATTATTGAAGCTGCACGTTCAATGCTCAACGATTCTCACCTGCCTACTCAGTTTTGGGCAGAAGCTGTCAACACTGCTTGTTTTACGCAAAACAGGTCGCTGATAGTTAATAGATTCAATAAAACAGCCTATGAACTTTTTCATGGGAGAAAGCCTTCAATCAGCTTTCTTCACATCTTTGGATGTCAGTGTTTCATACTGAACAACAGAGATGCCCTTGGAATGTTTGATCCTAAGGCTGATGATGGAATCTTTCTTGGATACTCCTTAGTCTCCAAAGCCTTCAGAGTCTTCAATCAAAGAAGACAAACTGTAGAAGAAACAATTCACGTCACGTTTGACGAATCCCGTTCAGCGAACTCTAAACCGTCCGCTGATACTGAAGAACTGAATCAATGGATGTTTTCTCATCTTGATGATTCAGAAGATATTCCCACTCATACTCGTACAGTTGAAGATGATAGTCCTACTATCATTCCAAATATCTAGAATAGTGAAGCTGAAACATCATGGGTCTCAGCGGTTCCTTTAAACACTATACCTGCCTCTGAACCAAATGTCTCAGACATTCCATCTACTTCTCAGCAATCAGTGAATACAATGACAACTGCACCCATTCCTCTCTTGGCTGATACTCCAGAAGTTGCTGAAGCCTCATCTTCAGCTCCTCCAGTTCAGGTTGAGTCAGCGTCTCACACTCCGGCTCAGCGATGGACTGTAAATCCCCCAATTGATCAAATTCTTGGTGATCCAAATGCTGGTGTTCAGACTCGATGAAGTGCAGGTAATATTTGTTTATTTGTTAACTTTATTTCTCTGACTGAACCAAAGAAAGTAGATGATGCCCTCAAAGATCCAAACTGGGTCAGCGCCATGCAAGAAGAACTGACTGAATTCGAAAGAAACAAAGTTTGTAAACTTGTTCGAAGACCAACAGACAAAACAGTGATAGGCACTAAATGGGTCTATCGAAACAAGTTGGACGAACATGGAACTGTAACCCGCAACAAGGCTCGACTTGTTGCCCAGGGATACAGACAAGAGGAAGGGATAGATTATGACGAAACATTTGCTCCAGTAGCAAGGCTAGAATCTATTCGTCTATTCTTAGCATACGTTGTACACAAAGACTTCAAAGTATATCAGATGGATGTTAAGTCAGCGTTTCTAAATGGAAAGCGGAATGAAGAAGTCTATGTGGAACAACCTCCAGGATTCTCAGATCCTAAGCGTCCAGGTTATGTTTACAAACTAGATAAGGCACTTTATGGCTTGAAGCAAGCTCCACGTGCATGGTATGACACTCTATCTACTTATCTCCATATTGAATAATTTGAGCGAGGTAAAATTGATAAGACTCTTTTCTTCAGGAAAGTAAAAGGTCATATCATTCTTGTTCAGATATATGTTGATGACATTATATTTGGCTCTACTAACCCTGATCTTTGTACTCGTTTCGCTGATAGAATGAAAGATGAGTATAAAATGAGCATGATGGGTGAACTAACATATTTCCTTGGTCTTCAGATAAAGCAAAATGAAAAGGGAACCTTCATTAATCAGGGAAAGTATGTTAAAGATATGCTGAAGAAATTCGATTTAACTCAGAGCTCAGCTATGAAAACCCCTATGGCACCACCGCTGACACTAGACAAGGATACTAATGGTATTCCTATTAATGTCACGCTGTACCGTGGGATGATCGTCTCTCTTTTGTATCTTACAGCTAGCCGACCCGATATTATGTACGTAACCTGCTTGTGTGCACGATATCAAGCTGAACCTAAGATATCTCATATGACCGCTGTAAAGCGAATTTTTCGATACCTTAAGGGTACTGCGAATCTAGGTCTTTGGTATCCCAAAGACTCAGGGTTCGATCTAATCGCCTATTCAGATAGTGATTTTGCAGGTTGCAAATTGGATAGGAAAAGCACCACAGGAGGATGTCAGCTCCTGGGTGGAAAGCTGGTGAGTTGGACAAGTAAAAAGCAAAACTCAGTGTCCACCTCCACAACTGAAGCTGAGTATGTAGCCGCTGGAAGCTGTTGTTCTCAGGTCTTGTGGATGAGAAATCAACTACTGGACTATGACCTACAGCTCTCAAGTATTCCAATCTATTGCGACAGCATAAGTGCCATCGCTATAGCCAACAATCCAGTGCTACACTCAAAGACAAAACACATCGAAATCAGGTATCGTTTTATCAGAGATCATGTGATGAATGGTGATATAGAACTTCATTTTATCCCAACTGACTATCAGTTAGCTGATCTGTTCACCAAACCTCTCGATGAGACAAGATTCAACTTTCTCATCAGCGAGCTTGGAATGCTGAACTTTGAAGAGTAAAATCTTCAGCGGTTCACATCTGATCAGCGATAGGATAAAATCAACTTGTATAACCCATTCTATCATTTTCTCTCTGAATAAACTTGATTCACTGATATCTAGGTATGTTTTTCTCTCTGACAATCGCATGTGAATGCAAGATTTCAAAACAAATTGCATCGTTGAATATCTCTTTCTTAATCAACGATATTTTGAAATTTCTAAAACCAACTGATATTTCTATTCAGTGCTTCATGTTTTCAAAAGTGTCCCTGAGTTTTCAAAACCTCAGAGACATCCTGAATATGAAAGGACAATTGTGACATCATTGCAACGGATAAGCCCCGACACGTTCTTTTTCTGACACACGTTTGCACGTTTCGTTTACCATCCAATCAAATGCAAACACGTGTCCGTGTCATGATGAAAAACTTTCCCGCTCAAGTTTTTTTCTCTCTCTCTAATCTCACTATATAAACACATTCTGGGTTTATATTTCTCTTTTACGCGAAAAACATCTCCTCCAAGCAAGAAAGAATTACTGTTGCATTTGTGCTCTCAAGTTTTCAAGAACTTTTTCTTCTTCAAACGAACCAGGTTAATAATTCTGTTATTTACCTACTTCTTAAACTTGTTTATGATCTTATTCTTTGTTTTTACAAGATCAAACAAAAGAACTTTTCAAAAATGAAATCATTTCTTTCATGGTTTTATGAACACAACCTTTCATGGTTGTTCTTAAACTTGTTCTTCACACATTCGTTTCCAGAATCCTATTTCTCAAAGGAAACTGGAAAACAAGATTTTTATTAGGTTTGCATTTCGTTTTTCAAAAACAAGAAAAACCCTAATCTTCATTAAGACATTTTTGTCTGAATGAAATGGACAAAATTCGAACCATCTTATTGGAAAATCTTTCCACATTAAGATTATTCTTATTTGTTAATCTTTGGTTGAACTGATATACAGAAATGGCATCTTCTGACATTTCCTCTGCCAAGAACACCATCACTGAGAACACTGCTGCTGATACTACTGAGGAATTGGAAATCATCAAGGCTCCTCAGGTTAAGTTCTCTCTTGAAGAACTGGATTGGACGAAGACCAATAACCTCTATGCGCTTCTCGAGTTTCCTCCTCGAAAGCAAGTCACACATCTGAATGATGCTGTGAACTTCCTGAAAAATTGTTGCATCTCCACAGCCCTGACCATAACACCTCCTGCACATCAGCTACTGCTATCCCAGTTCTGGTACTCTGCCAGACACTCTCAGCTACCATAAACCAAAGACTCCTAAAAAACAATAGACTGCATCCTCTGTGATACTGAATATGGCACTATAAAAATCACCCCTGCCATTATTCGCAAAGCCCTGAGCCTTCCCACAGCCTCAAAAGAAAAACCTTTTGTTCCTCTCCCTGACCACAAGAAACACTCAGATAGGGAAGCCAACACTGCATTCTTCGATGCAATGGGCTATGTATGGAAACTGGGAGGGACAAGAAGCCTGAGAAGAAGTTGACCCTGATCAGGAAATCTAAAATGCCCAACGAGATGAATTTCATCTTCGCTCACTTAATCAGCTGCATGACTGCAAAGACCGGCTCCTCTGATCAAGCCGCTCAACCTCAGCAAGCAATGGGGTATGCTTTGCTGAAAGGTCTACATATAGACTGTGCATCGATAATCTACGATGATCTGGTACTCAGAATAGACTCCGCCGCTGACCGATCTCGATGGGTTCCATATCCAAGATTCATCAGCGCCGTCTTCCAAACAGGCCTGAAGGACAACAACCCAAAAGAGGGTGACCTGAAACTGTAATACCCCGGGTAAGTTCGTTAGTTAAAGTCTCGTTCCGTTAAAATTACTTAACTCTATAATTGATATTTAGGGTGAGTTTAGGTGAATTTATAAGTTTAGGGGTGTTTAGATTAATTAATAAGTTAAAAAGGTATTTTGGTCATTATTGAATAGGTTATGGTCTAATTGGTAAAATTTGGTTGATAATATCTTTTAGACTTCAGATATTATCATAACCCAGAAATCAGTGTGTGCAAGTGTGTGTGTTTGGAGAGAAAAAGAAGAAGAAAGAAAAGGAAGGGTTAAGGCTCCATTTGGAGTACTTGGAAGTAAAATTAAGGTATGTTTCTGTTATGTTTTATGTTCATAATGGTTAATAGATTGTTTCTATCGGTTTGGAATTAACAAAATCGAATTGGTATAAACCTTAGTTGAATTCTGGGTGAAAATAGGGATGAACAACAGCAGTTTCCGGACACATATTGAAGGTGTCCGGGTAGTTTTGTTAGTAGTGTCCGGACGATGTTTTATCCGGGTAAGTTCTCTTCTCTTGATTGTCCGGATGAAGTATGATACCGGATAGCGTTCGGATTACTTAGGTTTTCGGATGGTGTCTGGATTACTTATACTGTCCGGAAACGGCATGCTGTCCGGATTATTATGTCGTCCGGAAAAGTGATGTTGTCCGGAAAAGTCTTGCTGTCCGGAAAAGTTGTGGTATCCGGATACTTTAGCTATTGGGTCATTTTTGAGAGGATTGATGCTGTTAGTTGTCTAGGAACACTATGTTTATTGAACTATTGGATAGAGTATGAATGAGGACTGGTTGTGCTGTTAATTTGACTTAAGTCGGGTTTGGGGAAGACAATTGAGGATAAGAGTTAGATAGAGCTATCTAGACTTCTTAGCTTAGCAAGTCTTATGTGGTCAATGTGGTAAATAAATACTTGTATCTGATTGTTTCAGATCCTGTGAATTTGGATTGAAAGCTGGATAGTTTTCAGAAGAGCTAAAGAGCATTTTGATAAAGCAAACATGTGAGTTTTACTTCAAAATGTTTTTAAACTGGAATACATATACGTGTAGATTGAAAAGGTGATAGATAATGTGATTATATGTTCATAAATGACAATATGATATATTGAGATATATATTGTATTTATATGTGCATTACACTACACGAGTATACGTTAGCCGAAACTCTAGTCGGCGGTGTTTGCTGTAGTTGTTGTACTGCGGTGTTGTTGTAGTTGTTGTTGTACAACGGTGTTGCTGTAGTTGTTGTACAGTAGATTAGTTGGCTCGCAACCAACTAACATGTCCAGGGGAAATGAGAATGAGAAAGAGGATGAGTTGAACACAGTGCACGAGTTTTGATTTGTATTTAATTACGTATGATATATGTGTGTTTATATAAAGGATTTTATATAAATGGGTTTTATAATGATTGTGAAATGACAGGAATTTTCTCACTTAGACCGCTAGGTCTAACCCTCATTTTGTTTTAAAAATATGTATTCCAGGTCGTGGATCAAGTAAGGGCAATTAAGAAGGATAGTCGTTGCTTAGCTTTTGGGAAGACTTGTGTTATGAAGATCATGAAGTGTTTTTGTACTTATGACTTTGTTGTTAGTCATAATGTAAATTATTTAGTCAAAAAGTTTGTACTGAATTACTTATTATGTTTAGTAAGACTATGGGACCGAATATGACATATGATGTATCAGTTGATGAAATTATGTTGTGAAATGTATGTTATTTGTGTATATGGAAACCGGGACGTTATAGATGGTATCAGATCCCTAGTTTAAGGGATTTAGGTATTAGTATCTATACCTAGACTTAAACTGCATGTGAAGTAGGATGTCCCTATTATTGTAAAACCTTGGGATGTTAAATATAAAAAGGTAGAAGGAACATCATGTAAGGTAATTTCATTATTACACCTGGCCAGTGTAATTGTGATCTTACAGGTACATGTTTGAACTGGAATACCTTGTTATATGGGGTATGTGCTTATGTGTATATTAACCTTGTCTGAATCAACAGAATGGCAAGTGGTACTAGATAAACGAATCGGGAAGGAGGAGGAAATCCGAATAGAACAAACCCAACGACCGGAGGAAGGAGAAGAGGGGGAGAAAGAGGTAGAGGTAGAACTGGAGGCAGAGTCCAGGGGCGCGACACAGAATTTGTTACAAGAGACGACTTAGCAGCGGAAATGGGAAGATTACAAGCCAATATCCAAGCTATGTTCAACCAAACTCATAATACTGAAACAGATAGACCAGATCCTTCACATGAAGAAGAGATGCCTATTACTCCTACTGTTGTACCAGTAATGAAAAAGTGTGATTATAAAATGTTTCTCAGTTGTAAGCCTCCTACTTACTCAGGAGACCGGGACCCAGTGAAAGCGATGAGATGGCTGAAGGAAATAGAAGGTATCTTCAAAACTAGTAAGTGTGCTGAGGAAGACAGAGTACTTTTTGGAACCGCGATGTTGAAGGGCGATGCTTTATATTGGTGGGAAGCTCATATTTCATCAGGAGGGCCTGGCATATACTCTACCTTCTCTTGGGAGGAATTTGTTATAGCTTTCAGGAAACAATTTTGTCCTCATGCAGCGATTAAACAATTAGAAGGGGAATTCATGAACTTACAGCAAGGGAACTTATCAGTTCGGGACTACACCGCTAGTTTTCTAGAAAAATCTCGATTCGCGGAATACTACGTTGCCACGGAGGCAATGAAGACGGAAAGGTTTATTTTCGGGTTAAATTCAGATGTCAGAAGGCTAGTAACTGCAAAAGGACCCGTTACCTTCTCAGCCGCAGTAGATGCCGCGGAAGATGTGGAGCGGGATAATAGGAGGGATGCTGGTGATAAAGGTATGGGGAAGAGAAAGTGGGAAGGACCACAGTATGACACGAAGAAGTCCAGGTTTCCGAGATACGATAACCGCCCGCCGTTTCGACCAACAGAAAACCCTTGTTCGAAGTGCAACCGTGTTCACCAAGGAAATTGTCAAGTTGACCCTCGGATTTGTTATAAGTGTGGGAAGACCGGGCATATTGCTAAAAACTGTCCAGTAACGCGGTTTTGTTTCTTGTGTAATTCTCCGGATCACATTCAGTCGGATTGTTCGCGGGGGAGAATACAGTAGGGTGGTACATCAAGGAGACTAGCGGTTGTTAGACTAGTAGTGCTAAGACTAGAACCACCAAGAATAAGAGGTCGTTCATTTCAGATGACAGCAAAGGAAGCGGAGGAAGCTCCAGACGTGGTTACAGGTACATTCTTAATAAACTCTACACGTGCTAAAGTGTTATTTGACTCTGGTGCAAACCGATCGTTTGTGTCTCCTTCATTTGCTGCTTATATGCATTTAAAGCCCAAAGTGTTAGATCATGCTTTAATGGTAGATACTGCAAATGATAATCAAGTGTCGGTTAAAGAAGTCTTTGATAGCTGTGTGATAAATATAGAAGGGTGTGGAGTACCGATACAATTATTTCCTATAGCTTTGATCGAATTCGATGTGGTAGTGGGGATGGATTGGTTAGCTGAGAATCAGGCTAACATAGTTTGTGATAAGAAAATAATTAATGTTGTCTTACCTGAGAGAGGAACGGTAGTAATTTACGGCGATCGTAGCAATCATCAGTCTTGCCTTATATCTATGATAAAAGCCCGTAAGTGTGTTAATAAAGGTTGCCAGAGTTACTTAGCGTATGTGATAGATATTAAGCCAGAAAAGAATAAGTTGGAAGATATTCCGATTGTTAGTGAATTTCCTGAAGTGTTCCCTGAAGACTTGAATAGTCTTCCGCCCGTTAGACAAGTAGAGTTTGGTATAGATCTGATTCCTGAAGCCGCTCCTATTGCTCGTGCACCGTATCGTCTGGCACCTCCAGAGATGAAAGAGATGATGGCACAACTACAAGACTTATCCGATAAAGGCTTCATCAGACCTAGTTCTTCGCCGTGGGGAGCACCAGTGCTGTTTGTGAAAAAGAAAGACGGGTCGATGAGAATGTGCATAGATTACCGGGAACTGAATAAGCGCACGATCAAGAACAAGTATCCGCTACCCAGAATTGATGACCTCTTTGATCAACTAGTTGGAGCTTGCTATTTCTCCAAGATTGATTTGAGGTCTGGTTACCATCAGCTGAAGGTGAAAGAAGAAGATGTTCTGAAAACTGCTTTTGGCACAAGGTATGGTCATTATAAATTCTTAGTGATGCCGTTTGGATTGACGAACGCTCCAGCTGCTTTTATGGATTTAATGAATCAGGTATGTAAGTCGCATCTCGATAAATTTGTAATTGTATTTATTGATGATATCCTTATCTATTCCAGATCCAAAGAGGATCACGCACAACATCTTTGTCTGATTCTGGAGTTACTAAAGAAAGAAAAGTTGTATGCTAAATTTTCGAAATGTGAATTCTGGCTACGGGAAGTCCAGTTTCTCGGACATGTAGTTTCTGAGAAAGGTATTCAAGTTGATCCAATGAAAGTAGCAGCAGTTGAAAAGTGGGAACCGCCGAGAACGCCAACCGAAGTACGTAGTTTTCTGGGTCTAGCCGGCTACTATCGAAAGTTTATAAAAGACTTCTCTCGTATCGCAATGCCTTTGACTAAACTGACTCGAAAGAATCTAAAGTTTGAATGGAAGGCAGAACAGGATGGAGCATTCCGGATATTGAAAGAGAAACTGTGCAGCGCGCCGATTTTGTCGCTACCTGAAGGTTCTGAAGACTTTGTTGTTTACAGTGATGCTTCCAAACTGGGATTGGGTTGTGTACTTATGCAGCGTGGAAAGGTTATTGCTTATGCTTCTCGTCAACTAAAAGATCATGAAAAACAGTATCCTACGCACGACATGGAGCTTGCAGCAGTTGTCTTCGCATTGAAGATTTGGAGACATTATCTTTATGGTTCCAAATGTCAAATTTATACCGATCATAAGAGTCTCCAACATCTTTTTGACCAGAAGGAATTAAATATGAGGCAAAGAAGATGGCTAGAATTGGTGAATGATTACGACTGTGAAATTCTTTATCATCCGGGAAAGGCGAATATGGTGGCCGATGCACTGAGTCGTCAAGAAAGAAGTGGGACAATAAAAGCCATTGCACTACGAGCTGAACTCCTACCCAACATCTTTGACGAATTGCTGAAATGTCAATTAGAAGCCTATCAGGAAGAACAATTGAAATCAGAACGGTTAGTGGGGTTATCAGTATTGCTAGTAAAAGATGACCGTGGGTTATTGTGTATGGGAAACAAAATTTGGGTGCCTCGTTTGGGTGGTTTACGTGATCGTGTACTACAAGAAGCTCATCAATCTCGATTCTCTATTCACCCAGTTACGAATAAGATGTACAAAGACCTAAAACAATTCTATTGGTGGCCGGGAATAAAAAGAAGCATTGCTCAGTATGTGGAAGGTTGTACTACTTGTAAGAAGGTAAAGATTGAACATCAGAATCCGTCCGGGCAATTACAGCGTTTAGAAATACCTATGTGGAAATGGGATCAGATTACGACAGATTTCATCACAAAGCTACCAAGGACCCCGAAGGGATTTGATGCTATTTGGGTGATTGTCGATAGATTGACGAAGTCTACTCACTTCTTACCAATAAAGGAAACTGATTCGATGGAGCGATTAGCTAAGTTGTATATTGACGAAATAGTAACTCGACATGGAGTTCCAATCTCAATCATTTCTGATCGTGATAGTCGTTTTACTTCAAGATTCTGGAGAAGTTTTCAGAAAGAGATGGGGACGCAGATAAAACTAAGTACAACATATCATCCTCAAACTGACGATCAGAGTGAACGAACGATTCAGACCTTAGAAGATATGCTCCGGGCTTGTATTGTTGACTTCGGGGGATCATGGGATAAGCATTTACCGTTAATTGAATTTGCCTACAACAACAGTTATCATTCCAGCATACAAGCGGCACCGTTTGAAGTTCTGTATGGTAGAAAATGCCGAACGCCTCTGTGTTGGAACGAAGTGGGAGAGAAACAGTTAGCAGGGCCAGATATAGTCCAGTTGACCGCGAATAAGGTTACTCAGATTCGGGAAAGATTAAAAGTGGCTCAAGACAGACAGAAAAGCTACGCAGATCGACGCCGGAAACCGCTAGAGTTTCAGGTTGGAGATTTTGTGATGTTAAAAGTCTCACCTTGGAAAGGAGTCATTCGATTTGGAAAGCAAGGTAAACTTAGTCCAAGGTACATCAGGCCGTTTGCAATTATAGAAAGAATTGGTGAAGTAGCCTACAGGTTGGATCTTCCTCCAGAGTTAAGCAGGATTCATAACGCGTTTCATGTTTCAAATTTTTGGAAGTGTTTGGTTACGCCAGATCAGGCCGTCTCTCTACCAGATATACAAGTGGATGAAATGCTGAATTATGTGGAGGAACCGGAAGCCATAGTTGAGCACAAAGTTAAAGTGTTGTGGAATAAAGAGATCAGACAAGTGAAAGTTCAGTAGAGACATCATCGAGGGCAGGATGCTACTTGGGAATCGGAATCCGAAATGAGAACCAAATACCCTCACCTTTTTGCCTAACCGAATTCCGGGACGAAATTCTTTTGAGGGGGAGATGATGTAATACCTCGGGTAAGTTCGTTAGTTAAAGTCTCGTTCCGTTAAAATTACTTAACTCTATAATTGATATTTAGGGTGAGTTTAGGTGAATTTATAAGTTTAGGGGTGTTTAGATTAATTAATAAGTTAAAAAGGTATTTTGGTCATTATTGAATAGGTTAGGGTCTAATTGGTA
Source organism: Saussurea involucrata (assembly GCA_033807775.1). Taxonomy (NCBI): domain Eukaryota; kingdom Viridiplantae; phylum Streptophyta; class Magnoliopsida; order Asterales; family Asteraceae; genus Saussurea; species Saussurea involucrata. Next base: position 107,369,007 of record CM066314.1, on the reverse strand, counting down.
AAATTTGGTTGATAATATCTTTTAGACTTCAGATATTATCATAACCCAGAAATCAGTGTGTGCAAGTGTGTGTGTTTGGAGAGAAAAAGAAGAAGAAAGAAAAGGAAGGGTTAAGGCTCCATTTGGAGTACTTGGAAGTAAACTTAAGGTATGTTTCTATTATGTTTTATGTTCATAATGGTTAATAGATTGTTTCTATCGGTTTGGAATCAACAAAATCGAATTGGTATAAACCTTAGTTGAATTCTGGGTGAAAATAGGGATGAACAGCAGCAGTTTCCGGACACATATTGAAGGTGTCCGGGTAGTTTTGTTAGTAGTGTCCGGACGGTGTTTTATCCGGGTAAGTTCTCTTCTCTTGATTGTCCGGATGAAGTATGATACCGGATAGTGTTCGGATTACTTAGGTTTCCGGATGGTGTCCGGATTACTTATACTATCCGGAAACGGCATGCTGTCCGGATTATTATGTCGTCCGGAAAAGTGATGTTGTCCGGAAAAGTCTTGCTGTCCGGAAAAGTTGTGGTATCCGGATACTTTAGCTGTTGGGTCATTTTTGAGAGGATTGATGCTGTTAGTTGTCTAGGAACACTATGTTTATTGAACTATTTGATAGAGTATGAATGAGGACTGGTTGTGCTGTTAATTTGACTTAAGTCGGGTTTGGGGAAGACAATTGAGGATAAGAGTTAGATAGAGCTATCTAGACTTCTTAGCTTAGCAAGTCTTATGTGGTCAATGTGGTAAAGAAATACTTGTATCTGATTGTTTCAGATCCTGTGAATTTGGATTGAAAGCTGGATAGTTTTCAGAAGAGCTAAAGAGCATTTTGATAAAGCAAACAGGTGAGTTTTACTTCAAAATGTTTTTAAACTGGAATACATATACGTGTAGATTGAAAAGGTGATAGATAATGTGATTATATGTTCATAAATGACAATATGATATATTGAGATATATATTGTATTTATATGTGCATTACACTACACGAGTATACGTTAGCAGAAACTCTAGTCGGCGGTGTTTGCTATAGTTGTTGTACAGCGGTGTTGCTGTAGTTGTTGTACAGCGGTGTTGTTGTAGTTGTTGTACAGTGGATTAGTTGGCTCGTAACCAACTAACATGCCCAGGGGAAATGAGAATGAGAAAGAGGATGAGTTGAACACAGTGCACGAGTTTTGATTGGTATTTAATTACGTATGATATATGTGTGTTTATATAAAGGATTTTATATAAATGGGTTTTATAATGATTGTGAAATGACAGGGATTTTCTCACTTAGACCGCTAAGTCTAACCCTCATTTTGTTTTAAAAATATGTATTCCAGGTCGTGGATCAAGTAAGGGCAATTAAGAAGGATAGTCGTTGCTTAGCTTTTGGGAAGACTTGTGTTATGAAGATCATGAAGTGTTTTTGTACTTATGACTTTGTTGTTAGTCATAATGTAAATTATTTAGTCAAAAAGTTTGTACTGAATTACTTATTATATTTAGTAAGACTATGGGACCGAATATGAAATATGATGTATCTGTTGATGAAATTATGTTGTGAAATGTATGTTATTTGTGTATATGGAAACCGGGACGTTACAGAAACTCTCTCAGGTTGGCCCTAAGGTGCTCGACTTCAAACCTGTGGAAAACGAGGTACGTCTTTCTACACTTTTAACTCTTCTCAACCCTACTTCTTCGACTTCTGCAGCTCCTTCAGCGAACAAACCCATCGCTGATACCTAAGCTGCAACCTCCATTCCTTCTCTTAAAAGGAAACACTACTCTACCCAACTTAGTTCCAAAAGAACTAAGAAAACCAAGGAGCAACCCCAGCAATCTCTTGCTGAAGACTCCTCAGCTCATTTAGAAGAGCTGAAGGAACGTTCAGTGGTACGCTCTGCCACAGCTGAACAAGCCACCCATTCAATCCCAGCTTCAGCGTCTCTAAACGTTGAGGTTACAAACTTGGAACCTACCCAACCTCCTTCAGTCTCTCCACAGACTGAAGAAGTAATTCTCAGCGGATCCAACGCTGAACAACGCACCCAACCAACATTCTCAACCTTCGCTTCTCACTCTACTCAATTGGACTCTACTCCAGTTGTCACTGGAGCACCTGTCATTCCTCCAGAAGCTAAAGCTGACACTCTTCAACGAATGATGGACGTAGGACCTGCAGAGATGACCATGCGTACACGCACTTTAGCTGACGACATGGAACTCTTCTCAGGACACAGAGATTTCGATGAATTCACCAATCCTCCTGCAGGTATACACCAACCCATATACACTGTAACTGAACCCCAAACTTCTGAGCTTTCCTCTGTTCACAAGTACTTATATGTTACAGGTCCTAATTTGGGAGACATCAAAGCCTCTCTGAAGACCTTGGAAACGAAGCTGACAGGTCTCACCACTACTCTTTCCGACAACTCTTCAGCTGTAACAAACGCTGGAGAGAATCTTACAAAGCTGACAACAGTGGTGGAAGGGAAAGCCTCCAAAGCTGACTTGGAGAAGGTTGATAAAACTCTGGGTGACTTCGCAAAAGTTCTAGCTGTCATCTACACAGACTACCTCTCCATCAAAACATCAGTTCACACCATGTCCAGCGAGGTCACAACGCTGAAGACATCGGTTGGAAAACTCGAAGGAGATTTGTCTGCTGTAAAGACTGAAGTCAGTTCAGTGAAGACTGACATGAGCTATGTGAAGACTGACGTGACTTCAATGAAGACAATGATGCAGCAGATCCTGAACAACACGACCGCCCCTGCCCCTGCACCAACGCATTTTACTACGGAGGATCGTGCTGAACTCGTGAAGATCAATCCTGCTATTTCTGGTCTAGAAAACAGACTAACAGCGATTGAAATTTGTGTGGGGATCCCTGGCCAAGAAGACAGGGACCCAGAACCAGCTGCTGAGTCATCACATTCCTCCCCCACTCATCATGAGGAATGGGGGGAGAAGAGCGCTGAAGACCTTCCCCATGATGAATCTATCAGGAGGGAGAAGACTGAAGACCTCACCCTTACTGAAGAGGGTGAGAAGACAAATGAAGACACAACCGCTGGACCTCAGGGAGATGAAAACCCTGAGGGAACCGAGAAGCTTACCTCTATATCTGAGGGGGAGCAACTCGAAGAAGAAGTTGAAGAATCTGAGTCTGAAACTGAAGATGAAGAAGCCATCGACTTATCTGATGATGAACCATCCTCTTCTCCAAAGAATGATGATGATGACAATGATGATGATGATGACTCCTTTATCGTCAAGCCTACTCAGAGGACTACAGTTCTTAGAGGGATCGTGATAAACGAACCTTCAGGGGAGCGGACCAAATCAAAGCCTTCAGCGTCTGAAGCTGACAAAGGCAAAGGAAAAGGTGTCGCTGAAGAAAATGACAATCTGATGATCTCTCTTTCAAAGCCAGTTTGTCAGGTACACTAAATCTTCTTTACACTCATCCCTCCTCTATCTATACACATTATCAGCTCTCCTCTCCACAAAAACCTCTATACACAACTACTCTTTCTCTATCTTTGTTCTACCCAAGTTCTTACTTGTACGATCGCTGTGTTTCTGTTAGGTCTAGAGTTTTGTCAAAAACACAAGTGTTGAGTTCTGAGTAAGAAGACTAAAGAAGACTCAGAAGACTCAGAAGTTCTGAGTAGAAGACTCAGAAGTTCTGAGTGAGAAATCTCAAAAAGATTCTAAGTGTTGGATTCTGACTAGAAGGTTCAGAGTTCTGAGTAGGAGACTCAGAACTTCTGACTATGAAGACAAATGTTCTGAAGCGCTTATTCAGAAGTATGTTCAGAATTCATATCTTGGGATATTATCTGTTATATTCAGTTACTAATTAGGACACGTGTAATTGTTCTATTAGTCTGTTTCTTATATGTACTGTAGCTTTAGCTATTCTCTACAGTATATATAGGAGTTAGCAACTGTAGCTAATAGAATCTTTTGAGAGAATCTTTGGCTAATCTTTAAAGAATCTTTGGCTAATCTTTAAAGAATCTTTGATATAATCTTTGGTGAATCCATTTAGAGAAATTCATTTGTAACCTGGACTTTCAATTGGTATCAGAGCCAATCAACAAACAAATTCGTCCAAGAGTGTGTTTGATCGCGTTCTTGAAGTTTCTTGATCAATTCGACAATTGATTCCGCTGCTGCTAACAATTCTTGAATTCCTTACAATTCTTGAATTCATTTCTATCATTGATTCAAGAAATTTGAATTTGTCTTTCTGTTGAATCGATATCTTACAATCAAGTCATCCAAAGATTTTCTCTCTATGCTGATTAATTCTCGAAATTAAACAGAGATCACAGGTATGTTTTCAAAATTCTTGATTGGTTTCTTGATCAAAGTGATTATATCTGCTGCATGTTGATTAGTATTCAAATTTTTTGTTGAAAAGAAGATTTCATTAATTCATGTACTCTAACTGTTTGATGAAATGCATGTGACAGATTTGATTAATTCTTGCATGTTCTAGATTTGTGTTGATTCTCATTTTTGATCATAATTCATAGTTGATATTCGAATTTGTCATTTCATCATGCCTGAGATTATTGAAGTTTTTGTGAGACCTGCAATTTCTATAACCAGTTCAGACAATTTACAAAAATTAAGTCCTGTAAAAGCAAAAGAAACAATTTCTAAACCAAAAACTGAGATTGTTCATTTTGAAAGCAAGATTGCTAATCTTGAAGCCAAATTTGAGGAAAGTGCAAAAGTTGTTGTAAATTTGCAAAAAGATAAATTCGATCTTCTAAAAGATTTCGAAAAGGCTCAAGAGAACACAAAGTTGTTAGAAAAAGAGAATGTTGATTTGAAAGAGAAAATCAATTTTGAAAGAAAGATGTTGACAGATTCTAAAAGTAGAATCAAATCATGTGAAATGAAAAATTGTCAACTCTTGAAACAAATCTATGATTTTGAACAAGTTCTTATACTTGAAAGAGAGAAATTTGAGAAAGAAAGAAGAGACTTTCAAACTGAGAGGAAAGGTTTTGAAACAAAGTCTGTTGAATTATCTTTGAAAATTTCTGATTTGGAGAAAATTCTTGCAAAAGAAAGAAAAGAGTTTGAATGCAAGAAAAATGTTTTTCAAAAAGAAAAGAATGGTTTTGAGAAAAAGAAAACAGGAATGTTAAATGAGTTTTCTGTAAAAATAAATGAGTTGGAGAAAGAGTTAGAAGATGGAAGGAAAGAGACTGAAAAGAAGAAGGTAAATGGATTTAAAGAAAAATGCTTAAAAGATGAGTTTGAAAAGGAAAAGAAAGTTTTTCATTTGGAAATAAGGAGGCTTATTAAGAAATTATCTGATTTATCAACTAAAATCATGATAGAGAGGAAGTCCAAATCTGATTTGCAGTCAAGGTTTGATTTGTATGTTAAAAAGTTTAGGAAATTTGAAACGAAAGTTGTTGACAAATCAAATCATAGTTCAAAAGATCAGATTCGTTCTTCTAATCTGTTTTATGATTCTGCTATTGATAAATCTTATAATTGTTCTTTTAAAAAGATAAAAATGGAATGGAGAGTTAAAGGAACAACTTCCAAGAAAGAAGTGCCAAAATCAAAATTTCCTAATTCAAATGTTAAGAAGAACAATACATTTCAAAGAAAATCTTTTGTTAAACCTGATGTGATTTATTCTGTAAATCAATTAGTCAGAGTTGCACAAAAGAAACTTTGTTGTTCATATTGTGGGACTAATGATTTTGTGAACAAAAATTTTATTCAGCACTGGTATGGTTCTTATAGAATATCTGCATATGCCACTGCACCTAACAGACCTGGACCCAAGTTCATATGGGTACCAAAGTCAACTTAATCTGTTTTGCAGGTTATTCATGTGTAGAGCTGAATGATAATACTGACACATGACTTAAAACCGATGCTGTGCTTAAATTGAGAATCTTGACTTTTGGATAATTCAGTCCAAAACTCGGTCTGAATGTAATTATGGATTTCTGATTCATATAGATCAATTTGTTGATTTTGAAGCATTTTTTTTAAAAAAAAAAAGTTCAGTTTACTGTGGTGTAATCGAACTCATAGTTGTGGGTGTTTTTAGTAGAAAACATTTCCAGAGAATGTGTTCAGAATCACATTTTGAGCAACCCTGCAAATTTTGGTTGAAAAATTCTGATTTTTGAGCAAGTTATGGTGATTTGAAATTCAGAATGTTCAAAAATCACAAAATCCAAAAAATTTTCTAAGGAATTTTCTCTGGATAGTTTTATCAGAATTCTGACTCTGTTACTCAGAAGTTCTGACTCTACTACTCAGAGTTCTGACTCTACTACTCAGAATTCTGACTCAACTAATCAGAACTCTGACTCTGATACTTGGAATTTTGAACAAGTCTCTCAGACTTCTGACTATACTACTCAGAATTCTGACTCAACTAATCAGAATTCTGACTCAACTACTCAGAATTTGGATTTTTTATATCTAATGAGGAATCATCGTAGATGATTACCAAAATCTCTTGATTTTGCAGGATTATCTTGATTTCAGAGGAAGTATTGACTCAAAATTTGATCTGATTGTTTCAAGATAATGTTCAAAACCCGTGATTCAACGTTTTAGGCTTTTGAACATATCAGTTCAAAACCCGTACTTAAAATGACAATGGCTTCTGAATAATTCAGTTCAGGACCCGTACTTCAGAGACTAAGACTTCTAAACAAATCAGTTTAGAACTCATACTTCTCAGGTGATATCCTTAACTGTCATATTTTTCTGTTTCAAGGAACAAGTGGTGAAAGGTAACATTGTATTATGTTTTATTTCTATTGCTTTGAATGTTTGAATCTTAACAATTTAATTCAATGATATGATTTTTTTAATTTTCATTCAATGAATAAATGTGTGTCAAAAAGTGATTTTACAAGTATTTTGTATTATCTGAGCTATATTTGTTTCAACTTTCACTTCTGAATTAAATCGAAAGGTAAGCAAAACATGAATGAAATTATGCCGAATGCTCAATGTTATGAAATCTATACTTATATAGAATATAATGCTCAAAAAGCCTAAATGTCAGAATGTTGGATGGAAACAAAAATATGGGGGAAGTACTACGTTTTAGTACCAAGTGATTGAGATGAAATATAAATATATATAAAATCATTTAGTTTGAAAGTTTGTACCTGTGGCCTTTCTGGTTTGGGAGAGTAAGTCCTAAGGGGTGCTAGTCACCTAGTCCCTAAGACCAACTGGTCTGGGATCGGCTGACCCAAATCCTGCAATAGAACCAGATAGAAAGCCATGTTCTACTGGTACAAATGGGTTTAAGATATATCGATGTGGCCTTTCTGGTTTGGGAAATTAAGTTCCAAGGGGTGCTTGTCACCTAGCACCTAAGACTAACTGGTCTGGGATATGCTGACCCAAATCCTGCTATAGAACCAGATAGAAAGTCATGTTTAACGATGTATCTTATTTTTACTAAACTTTTTGATTAAAAGATGCCAATGTGCACAAAATTAAAAGATGTCAATGTGCACAAAATTAAAAGATGCCAATGTGCACAAAATTAAAAGATGCCAATGTGCACAAAATTAAAAGATGCCAATGAGCACACATCTCTTGAAACTTTGGGAAAATTCAAAGTCGCAATAAACCTGTAAATTTGTGAAAATCCTGATTTTGGACAAATAGTGTGAGTAGAGCAAAGTATTCGTATATGTTTTTAGAATTGCATATGCTTGAAGCTAATCATATTTCGCATGCTAAGCACACCAAATGGATTTAATAAAGGGATTGAAACTGAACATTTTTAACTCGATATGCAATGATGACTTGTATTTGAATCCAAACACATGCATTTGATTTCATTTGATTGAAAATCTGATAAATTTCATTAAGTTGGATTTCTTTTGTAAAGTTTTCAAATGATCAAATGTTAGTAGTTATTAAGTGTAGTTCAGTAAATCTTATTCTCCTTGTATAAATGTTTTCATTAAAGCACTATATTTGAAATGAATAATTTTAATGAAATATATGCATACTTTCAGGGGGAGAAAACAAACTGCTACAGAATTCTTATTTTGAGGGGGAGCAAGGTTATTCATTAAGGAGGAGAAAAAGCATAGACTTCATTCGAAGAAAAAGCATCGCTAAAGTTTTGAAAATCAAGGGGGAGAAAAGCTAAAGATTTTGAAGATGATTTTGCTTTCCAAAATCATCTTCAAAATCTTTAGCTTTTTTTTTTTTTTTTTTTTTTTTTAAACTAAACAGAACACCAAAAAAACATTGCTAAAACTTATAAAGATGAGAATTGTCATTTCAAGAGGGAGCAAAGAAAAAGCAAATATATAACAGAAATCAATTTGGAAATCGTTGCTGCTGCTGATTAAAGACTGACCAGAAGTTGTTAACTCAGATTATTCAGAATTCTGAGCAAAAGTTGTCAAAACATTCAGAAGAGCTCCTTCTGAAGATTGTTCCTGCTCTAAGAATTTGATGGTGAAAAGTACAAGTGTGTTTGACAAAAAGGGGGAGATTGTTAGGTCTAGAGTTTTGTCAAAAACACAAGTGTTGAGTTCTGAGTAAGAAGACTAAAGAAGACTCAGAAGACTCAGAAGTTCTGAGTAGAAGACTCAGAAGTTCTGAGTGAGAAATCTCAAAAAGATTCTAAGTGTTGGATTCTGACTAGAAGGTTCAGAGTTCTGAGTAGGAGACTCAGAACTTCTGACTATGAAGACAAATGTTCTGAAGCGCTTATTCAGAAGTATGTTCAGAATTCATATCTTGGGATATTATCTGTTATATTCAGTTACTAATTAGGACACGTGTAATTGTTCTATTAGTCTGTTTCTTATATGTACTGTAGCTTTAGCTATTCTCTACAGTATATATAGGAGTTAGCAACTGTAGCTAATAGAATCTTTTGAGAGAATCTTTGGCTAATCTTTAAAGAATCTTTGGCTAATCTTTAAAGAATCTTTGATATAATCTTTGGTGAATCCATTTAGAGAAATTCATTTGTAACCTGGACTTTCAGTTTCAGCTAGTCCTCTCCCCTGTTTGAGGATATCGCTGAAGTTCCTACAGCTGCGACTTCACCAACAATAATCCCAGCTCCCAACGCTGAAGAAATAATCCCAGTCTTAGATTTGATCTCTGAGACTAATGAACCTGAAGAACAGATGCTCTCTCACAAAAATAGACCTTCCTTGGCTCCTCAAAAGCTAAGTGAAGGGGATCAGAAAAGAAGATAAGAGATAATAAAGAAGTTCGAGGATCAGCGAATCATTCTGAAGCGTGATCAACTTCCTTCTGTTCCTCCAAAGTTCAAACTTTCTCAAAAGGAATGCAAGGATCACCTAAAAGCTAAACGTCTAATCGCTGAAAGAAGGGAAGTTGAAGAAAAAGACAGAAAACTCGCCATCAAGCTCACTCTACAATCAGTGAAAGACCCCAAGCTGAAAAGAACTCCAATTGAAGTTCAACGTCAGCTATGGGAAGACGCAAAGAAGATCGTTGAGGAAAAGAGGACTGTGTCTCAATCTACTTTAGCCTGGTGCAAAGAAAAGGTACAGTTCAAATATCGAACTTCCAGAATCGACAAGGTAATCATCGCTGGAAGATCAACCCTCAAAGTTTCTATCGCTGAAATCGAGATATTCAGAGAGAATGGACAGTACGAAAAATTCTATGCTGAAGCCATCACGAAGTACGGTCTCTCTGAATGGTTGGAGATCAGATTAGCCATCCAGAAGTCTCAGTCTAAGTACAAGGATCATGTGGAAAAGCTGATAAACAAACAGATCGACTTAGTCTATTCTTGTGTGGATATTCCTCCTCCTCCTCCTCTCGAAAGTCAGAAAAGAAGGGCCTCTGCAAAGAAAAAGTCTAAATCTTCAGAAGATGGTCCTCAGATACGAAACGAAACAGGTATTGGTTTTTCTCTAGCTGAAGTCCTTGGTCCAGAACCTGACCTTTCTGCACTTGACACATCTCTGCCTCCTGATGAGACTTTCATCCCTGGGAAAGTCTTAAGCAAACCCTACAGGATATTATTTATTGACTTTGATGGATGAAAGGGTTTTCAACGTATCTCTGAACTTCCCATCACTCCCATCGAACAACTGAAAGATCTCATCTACTGGTGTGATTTCAAGAACGACATTCAGGCACGACATCTTAAACCCTTGATTTTTGAAGAAGCGCTGAACAAAAGGAATCAAGGAGTAAATGTCCCTGACTGGATGATCCCCACATCAAAGACCCTTGATGAACTTCTCATTAAGGAAGAACCTTTATAAACTGATAGGATCGCCTCATTCTTCTATTGTATCAGTTATTCTTTTGTACTTGTAATTGTATTCGCTGTACTTGTAATTTTTCCACTTCCCTCTGTAATCTTTATGTTTTCATTAAATAGCAATTTTCTCTGTTGCTATGTCATAATCAAATAGGGGGAGATTGTTGATCCAAACCCTCAGTGATTTGATAATGACCCTCTCTTTTCTACTTAGTGAAAATTGTAAGTAAACAATACGTATCAGAGTTTTAGTATCGCTGATAAGTACTAAGATCTTACAGTATCGCTGATAGGAACTCTCGCTCTTTAGATTAAACATTCAGCGAGCACTGTTCACCATAATGTTCTGAGTCTGTTCAGTCCTTATGGTGATCGCTGATAAGTTAATTGTTTACTTATGATCTCTGAAGACAAGTTTCACGTCAACATAGGTTCTACGCTGAAGTCGAAGATCAAGCTCAAGAACCAGCGACAAGTCTCCTAATGAACTGATGCGGATCAGCGAAGACTCAGATCTCTCCACTCAACGTGAAGTATCAAGTACAAGACTTCAGCTATCGCTGAACTTTATCATTCGCTGAAATAGAATGATAAACCGCTGAATCAATGAAAAGCTGATCATGAAGTCCTCCGTACAAAGTACTTTTGTCTTAACCACATTTGCACGACTCCGTACGATATGTCAGAAAAAGAACCTCCTTATTGTCTGAAATCGTACAACCACTCTGATACTACACTGTTCAAACATGCGGCTACTAAGGTTGTCAACAAAGGTCAATGACGTGCAACCAATCAGCTGCTGCCACGTGTAAAGTGTAAACTGCCATGCATTAAATGCATACAGTATATAAGAAGATGAACTCACTTCATTTTGAAGTAACTTGCTAACTCTGGACAAGTTCATCCTTCTTATCTTGAGATAGGTTATTATTAGTAATTTCCTTCTCTTTCTTAGTGCAAGAAACTTAGTGTTCCAACTTGTTTAGATTTAGGTTTATCCTAAATCTTGTTTCCGCAACAAGATGTAAATTGTTAATGATTTATCAATAAACAATTTAGAAAAGTAAAATCTGTGTGTTTGTATTCAACCCCCCCCCCCCTTCTACAAACTGTTATAGCCCTTCGGGACCAACATTACCCGAACTGTCCGGATACCCCGACTTTCCGGACACACCCTTTCCGGATACTGGCACCCGAAAACCTCTTATCCGGAAGGACATGCATCCGGGAACTACCAAGGCATTACTACCAGGATACCTGCATCCTGTACGGAAACTACTGATCACTAAGAACTCTATCACCCGGAAACCACGGCTGTTCGAAAACAAAAGTCAAAAAGTGATCATTAAGCCCATTTTTCTGTCATTAATTTGATTAGACAAACCTAAGGGTTCATCCACCAATCTTAAACAACCACTAAATCCACTTTCTTACCATTAAATTGATTTACAACGACAAAACCCTCAAAACCCACTTTTAAGAAAAATATGGTTGAAAACCCATTGAATCATTATGTTCAAACTTAATAATCCAGACAAATGAAGAAAGGAACTCCAGATAACAAGAAATAAACATAGAGGAGATTACCTGCTGATTCCTCTCTTCCTTGATTCCTCCCCAAGAAAACTTTCTTCTTCTACCTTCTTCCCTCTTAGCCGCCAACCACAAGCAAAACACACACATACACACCACACAATTAGTGGCTGTCCTAGGGATTTGTGCCATAAACATCTTTCACCTAATTGCAATTCAGTCCTCAAGTTAACTTTTATTCCTTGCATAAAGACCACTAAACTTTCAATACAAACTTGAAATTCGGGTTGTTACAACACTCCCCCCTTAAAAGAATTCCGTCCCCGGAATTCCTTATTGGAAAAAGATGCGGGTATCATACCCACACCACAACTGACACTCCCCCAAGGTAATGCCACTTCTGACTCAGTCAACCACCTCGGTAAATTCGAAACATGGAACATTGGATGCATTCCCTTCAATTCTTACGGTACTCTAACTCGTAGGCTATTGTTCCTATTCGATCGGTCTTAACGATAGAAGATTAAATAAGGCTTCTCATGCATCTTTACTTCCCTTAAGGAGGAACCTGGCGGAATCCCCCGCTACAACACGAGATTCATTTACTAAGAAACATTCACTCACTTGACAGCTTGGCACAAGGCCAACCCTGTACATCCCGACAACTCACAACCCCGAGTTCCTTCATCGTATCACAACTCACTACCTTGCATCACCCAACAATCGTCTATGCAGATAACATTTCCCTTTCCTCGGACCACCCAGACCACAGTTCGTCAATCATCTCTCCCATCCTCACCACTTCACCACCTCATACTTAAACGTAACTAAGAGTAGGAACCTCCAAACACATCGTTGAACTGTTCACCTACTTAAATTAAACTTATCCTGAAACACATCAATTCCTCTCGGATTGCCACATTCGTTCATTCATATAAAACATAACTCCGGTTATCCTCACTCCACTGGGAGGAGTAACCATGGTCACACCATATTATTCTCAATAGCTTAATCACTGCACGACCAAATCGTTTAAACATTCCTCACAAAGTCACTAACTTAACTCATTCAGCTGTCTTATCCACTCATTTCCTACACAAAATCATACACAATTCCCTTCCTCAATACTTTTTCCAACGGTTCGCACCCTTATCAATGACAAACTACACAACACTGCACCTTTCGGCATTGCTGTCGAGTTTACTACTTTCAATTTACTCACTTATTTCGACATACTATTTTCACCTCCCCACGTTAGCATGGAGCACTGCCTACCAAACATTACTTGCCCCTCTCCCCCGACCTTTCCACATGCTGATATCACTTTCTTATTACTCACATAACCAACCAGTTGCACGAAGATCCTAACTTAATGCATTCAACCAAGTCGTCTTGAAACGACACCAGTGTTCGACGTCACTATACATTCTTTAATCTCCAACTTTTACCTTCTCAGACATTTCTTTCACACATAAGCAACAACTCACATTCTTAAGGATTTCACATCTATCCCACTACATATTGACTAACACAACCATCATCCTCTTTAAACTTCCAATGATCCCAAAATATGCTTACTTAGCGACACTTACAGCTAAAAACACTTGGTTCCTCCCTTGGGTAACCACCCACCACCACTCCATCATTCCATCCCGAACATGATCATCCCACAACGTCTACTTACACTCTACGTGCTCCCACAATCTGGTTAACAATTCGTACACCTCTTCCGAAACCCCCAAAAGCTTCTATCTGATGCTTCCTCTCTCTCTCTAACATCACATCACTACGACACTAGCTGGCACATTTAGCTTGACAATTACTGTCACTACACATCCGTACACTCTTTGCCCATAACATCACACTGCAGACCAGATCTCTCATGATCATTCACCCAATTCGAACTTGCCTTCATATCCTTCCGTACACATAATCGAGTCTATCCCACTACTTGGTCCTTTCCCAACTTGTTGAACTATAACTCACGAGTTCCCACTTAACTTAGACATAATCATTCTTGCTGGCTCCCTACGATCCGAGCCCTTTCACAGACACGACCCATTTCCTTACTGGCTGATACAGTCTACATTCACTTCGTTTGTGCTATACACCTTATCCTTCTATGGACCCTCCACACCTCGTAACTAGAACGCTTATTCAACAACAGCGGTCTCTCACTAACTTAGCACCCCACAAGGTGTTCTATCCACTTTCGCTCTTCTGGTTCAAGCCTTCGGCCTTAACCATCTTGCATGGTTTCCGACTTCAACGCCAAAAGTCGACATGTAACTACTTTCTTAACCTATTCTTTAACAAAGGTTCCCTTACGGAACCTAATCCTACCAACATATCATAATCACCCTTAAAATCCGTCGCCCTTAATTCAAGACTTACTCATGTAACGTCAATATTACAAGCTCACCTCAAAACTCATATCCCACGTCGTGGACCTTTCAGTTCTGCCTCACAACACTACTCATAAAAAGTTGCTAAAACCAACACCTTGATGACTCCTAGTCCTTCCTCCGGACACCATCGTCCCTCGGCAACTGTATTTCCAGTCGCCGAACAAGGGCACAGACCCTCGTACAACCGATACCAAGGTCCACTACAGATTCTACCACTATAAACCTTTCCTCTAGAACACATATACTGAAACTACATACGTTCTCCCCTTACTTGTCCAACACCTTTCCGCTCTCGAAGTTCTTCCTTAACTTATAATGTAATATTCTACGACCTAGTAGGTTCATAGTCTTCATGCATGACAATACAGTAAATAAATATTTTCGCACATTTCATCATTTTAAATAAACAACGTTGGAAAAACACTTGGGTACACATGACCCCATCACTCTTATACTTCAACGCCCTGCACAACGATTCGAGAATCGTTTGCATGCATCTTTCCGTGAACCTTAATCTTACTCAATTCCGAACAATGTTATTACGACAGTAATACGTTGAATGTAAATCCTTTCATGCAACACAATTTCGAAAGAAATCACTGACACCAAGTAAACCAGTCGGTTCTCACACCCTTTTATATGATATCAACCGGTTAAAATTCATTTGATTGTAAAAGTTTTGCTGGCACACGTCTTGTAATAATTTAACTTATCATGAAAAGTGTGAAATACTTTGCAAATCGTTAGGCTCAAATTTTCATCGTGCAATTGTGAATGAAATCACCTTTTCTTTAAACATACGCTTGCACATTCTGACTCCTTTTCGATCAAAATTGATATTTACACATTTAACTTAAATCGTGAAAATTTTCATGTTACATTTAAGAAAGCTATGCATGAAACTCTACTTGCAATTGAAGGCTACTCACCCTAGCAAGGTCAACCGCTTTATCCACGCAACTTATCCTTGACACTCTTCCTTCGACCAAGGGTCGCCCTCTCGGTCTAGCAATAACTTGATGTACATGCGTTCCACATCTCACTTACTCAACCATTTCACACTATTTTCGCTTTGATCGACTATCTCACTTTCTACTTCTACATGCTTTCAATTCACTATAAGTATCTTATTTCATTTATCCTGCCAATGAAAAGCTCGACTAAAAGGTCAGGGCTCCATTGATACTTTCAAGGTTTTGACACTGTTCTATCTTACCATCCTGACTGATCTATCCCATGATTTCTAGAACTGGGACTCTCCCGAAACAGGAGTCTTACTCAAACTCATACGTTCTTCCTCTCCTAATCCACGAAGAGTTACCTCTAGACGACTCATAACCCTCTACACAACGTTCCTTCTCCACGATGTATACATACGTCACATCACTATGACTCTTACATGACACTTCCCCAAACAATGGAGCTCGGTCTATCCCTCAGGGATCTTGCTGACCTATTCCTCAACGTTCTCCCAGCCATAGTGCTAAACTGAAAGAAACCGATAATTAATCTTTGCTAGACATGACACAACAAATTTGCTATAAGTAAGGTATTGTAAGCACGCACATGTACCTGTAAGTTCGTAATTACACTGGCCAGGTGTAATCCCAAACTTACCTTACACGTTTGTCCTTGGCACCTTATTCCTAAGCGCATTTATAGTGATCGTTCCTAGAGGCAATCCTATGTCTCGGCTGTGTTCCTCATCTTACAGTTTAAGTTTAGGCGCGACTGGTCACCTAAATCCCTTAAACTAAGGCTCTGATAGCATTTGTAACGTCCCAAAAATCATAACATGAATTAACGTAGAATACGCATTCAAATTACATCAATAACTTGTCTTTAAAACATCATCAACCTATACTAATCAAAATTCTACAGCGGAAGTCTCTAAATCCACAGCCGAGAGCTATATCTAGCCATCATAGTCAAAATCTTGGAGTTGCTCTAAGCTCCAAGTCCTCTTGCCTTCTCTTAGTTCTTACTGGAAGAACCCATTGTACGCTTACCTGAAAATGGTTTAGTTTTGAAAGGCGAGGGTTAGACCGAAAGGTCTAGTGAATTCCCTCCGAAAACAACACGTGAACAGTATGGAACACTTTTATAAAAGATTTATAAATAATCCGTAGCACATCATCAAACGTTGTACTACACTGTGTATTGGATCACATAAACATTCTACGATCGGGGCCCCATCAGACTCCCCTTTCGCCTCTTCCGGAGCCTACGCAGACTCCCCTTCCCGGAGCCTACGCAGACTCCCCTCTACCCGGATAGGAGGCAACGAATTCCAACCTACCGGTCTGTCATACATATCCAAGGGATCATCAGATCCCGAGGATCTCTCTCTGATCCCACAGTGCAGACCGACTCCACATAGCACATCATTCATTTCAATAAAACATGCAACTTTAAATCTTTCTAAATCATCATTCCCATTTCATCATGTCAGATAAGCTTCCTCAAGTAAAACATGTAGTTCATGGAAAAACATGCATGACAGTTACAACAGTTCATGCTCATAAATGAAACCATAATCAGTTAAAACATTTAACGCTTTACGTCGTAAAAAGGTTTAGGGAACTCACCTTGGCTAGCGTTGAACGCACTCCTTAAATATCTCCAAGCTAAACCAAACGAACACCTAAGGCATTAGATTCATATTAATTCAGACGGTCTGACCCTACTGTATCGTTGATGAAGCCCGGACACTAATACAATCCGGATACTCCAACAGTCCGGATGTCTCAACCTTTCGGATTACCCGAACTGTCCGGATACCCCGACTTCCCGGATATCCAAACTGTCCGGATACCCGACTTTTCGGACACACCCTTTCCGGATACTGGCACCCGAAAACCTCTTATCCAGAAGGACATGCATCCGGGAACAACCAAGGCATTACTACCCGGATACCTGCATCCTGTCCGGAAACTACTGATCACTAAGAACTCTATCACCCGGAAACCACGACTGTTCAAAAACAAAAGTCTAAAAGTGATCATTAAGCCCGTTTTTCTGCCATTAATTTGATTAGACAAACCTAAGGGTTCATCCACCAATCTTAAACAACCACTTAATCCACTTTCTTACCATTTAATCGATTTACAACGACAAAACCCTCAAAACCCACTTTTAAGAAAAATATGGTTGAAAACCCATTGAATCATTATGTTCAATCTTAATAATCCAGACAAATGAAGAAAGGAGCTCCAGATAACAAGAAATAAACATAGAGGAGATTACCTGCTGATTCCTCTCTTCCTTGATTCCTTCCCAAGAAAACTTTCTTCTTCTACCTTCTTCCCTCTTAGCCGCCAACCACAAGCAAAACACACACATACACACCATACAGTTAGTGGCTGCCCTAGGGATTTGTGCCATAAACATCTTTCACCTAATTGCAATTCAGTCCTCAAGTTAACTTTCATTCCTTGCATAAAGACCACTAAACTTTCAATACAAACTTGAAATTCGGGTTGTTACAAATAATAAGTTTATAAATTTAAATAAAAAATGTTGGCTAATTAAAAATGAAAGGTAAATAATATTTTATATAATAATAAATATATATTGGTTAATGGTTTTTAATTTAAATTAAAAAAGAAAATAAAAAGTTTAAGCATTCAATGTGTTGAAATCAATTAAAAATAAATCAAAAATTTAACAAAAAAGATAAAGGACCATGGAGGCCTCTCCTTAATTCTCCCTCCCTACATTCTCCTTTATATATATATATATATATATATATATATATATATATTGATTATTAGCTTACAAAGAAAAATATAAAAAGCTAAATAAAAATAAATTCATTTAATAAAAGAATATATACCTTATTGATTAAATAAAAATAATAATAAATTTATAAATTTAAATAAAAAATGTTGGCTTCATTGTATAATTAAAAATGAAAGGTAAATAATATTTTATATAATAATAAATATATATTGGTTAATGGTTTTTAATTTAAATTAAAAAAGAAAATGAAAAGTTTAAGCATTCAAGGTGTTGAAATCAATTAAAAATAAATCAAAAATTTAACAAAAGAGATAAAGGACCATGGAGGCCTCTCCGTAATCCTCTCTCCCTACATTCTCCTTTATATATCCAAACTGTCCGGATACCCGACTTTCCGGACACACCCTTTCTGGATACTGGCACCCGGAAACCTCTTATCCAGAAGGACATGCATCCGGGAACTACTAAGGCATTACTACCCGGATACCTGCATCCTGTTCGGAAACTACTGATCACTAAGAACTCTATCACCCGGAAACCACGGTTGTTCGAAAACAAAAGTCTAAAAGTGATCATTAAGACCATTTTTCTGCCATTAATATGATTAGACAAACCTAAGGGTTCATCCACCAATCTTAAACAACCACTTAATCCACTTTCTTACCATTAAATCGATTTACAACGACAAAACCCTCAAAACCCACTTTTAAGAAAAATATGGTTGAAAACCCATTGAATCATTATGTTCAAACTTAATAATCCAGACAAATGAAGAAAGGAGCTCCAGATAACAAGAAATAAACATAGAGGAGATTACACTACTAGAAAAAATCAAATTTCCGACGAAAATTACCGACGGATACAAACCGTCGGTAATTACCGACGGATTACCGACGGATTATTTAATTAAATAAATAAAAATTATAAATTAAATAATCCGTCGGTAATCACCGACGGATTACCGACGGATTATTTAATTAAATAAATAAAAATTAGAAATTAAATAATCCGTCGGTAATCCGTCGGTAATTACCGACGGATTACCGACGGATTATTTAATTAAATAAATAAAAATTAGAAATTAAATAATCCGTCGGTAATCCGTCGGTAATTACCGACGGATTACCAACGGATTATTTAATTAAATAAATACAAATTAGAAATTAAATAATCCGTCGGTAATCCGTCGGTACGGATTACCGACGGATTATTTAATTTTTATTTTATTTTTAAAAAATTAAAGAAATATTTTTTATATATTTTTAAATATCTTAAAATATATATTTTTTCACGGCTTAAACACAAACATATGTTAAAATATGATTCGTCAAGGCCCGATCAAGTTCATTAAATGTCACTGAAGTCCATAAAGGTCTATACACTGCATTAACAACCACTAAGTCAAATATGATTCGTCAAGGACCATTATAGTTCATAAAGAGTACTTGGAATCCATCAAGGCCCGATCAAGTTCATTAAGAGTCACTCAAGCCCATAAAGGGCCATACAGTATGAATGTTTGTATGTATATACATGTATGTGTGTATGTATATATGTATGATAGTATATGTACACGTATATATACAGTGCATATATGTTTTGTGTGTCATGTGTACTATCTATATATTTATGTATGTTTGTATATGTGTATATATGTATGAATGTTTGTATGTATATACATGTATGTGTGTATGTACATGTGGATGATAGTTTACGTGTGATAGTAGTATATGTAACACACCAAAATTCTAGGCTAATTTGAACCTCAAATTTCCACAAGCTATGATAATATAAACTTCAAACTTACATAAATAGCAAGTGAATTAATCATCAATAGTACATTTACAAATACAGGATCCTACAAGTAACTTATTAATCTAATTATGTCACTATAATCAGATTAACTAAGTTATCTAAGCAATCCCTCAAACTCTCCTTTTGTTAATTGACTTCCTTGATATTCCAAAACGCTCGTCCCACAATCCCTTTACTTGCCCGAACTAGTACCTGGTAAGAAAACATTATATTGAAACGATTAGGCCAACGCCTAGTGAGAACATTCGTTTCCGTAATAACATTTGCAAAAACAATGTAAATAAGTTATAACAAACCTGATTACCCTTTTTCTTACCATACGTGTAACTCTATTCCGTTAACACGATTTTACCCAATTCCATGAATATGCCTGACACACATTCCATCATCATATCATGTCTCAGAGCTACCCTACGAATCTGCACTGATTCTAGAGTAATGTTTCTATTCCGGAAATCGCAATATACACATGCCCAGTTCCGTACACATCTATTCCAGAAACTGCAATGTACACTTGCCCATTTCCACATTCCAGAAATTGCAATGTACACTTGCCCATTTCCCATTCCATGAGTATGACTGACAATAATTCCGTCATCATATCATGCCTAAGAGCCACACTACGAATCTTCACTGATCCTAGAGTAATGCTCTTATTCCAGAAATTGCAATGTACACTTGCCTATTTCAACATTCCAGAAATTGCAACGTACACTTGCTCATTTCCACATATCTTTTAGAAACGGGAATTACGTTTATTCCACAATTTCTCACACACATCAGAATAAAGATTAATATCCATTTATTCTACGTGTACATAACCATTTGTACTACACACATCAGAATAATGACTAACTTCATCTATTCCACGTGCACATAACCATTAGTACTACACACATCATTGGAATAATGATTATTACCACACGCCTATTCCATGTGATCACCAACACTAGTGCCTATGGATCCATTATATGTGTATGATAGTATATATACACGTATGCATATACAGTACATATATGTTTGTGTGTCATGGTGTACTATCGGTATGTTTGTATATACGGTACATATATGTATATGTGTATGATAGTATATGTACACGTATGCATGTATATATATATAGTACATATATGTTTGTGTGTCATGCATGGTGTACTATCTATATGTTTATGTATGTTTGTATATGTGTAGATATGTATGAATGTTTGTATGTATATACATGTATGTGTGTATGTATAGGTGGATGATAGTATATGTGTACATATGTATATACTGTACATATATGTTTGTGTGTCATGTGTACTATATATATGTTTATGTATGTTTGTGTGTCATGTAGTTGCTTATATGTATACAGTACATACTATACATACATATGTTTGTATATCTCATACATGTCTAGCTATATGTGTATGTAAGTTTGTATATATGTCATCTGTATGTCTATATGTGTATACATGTCTATATGTGTATGTATATTTGTATATGTGTATATATATGTATGTATGTGTGTATACATGTATATGTATGAATGTTTGTATGTATGTATATACATATGTGTGTGTATATATGTATAGGTACATATGTACATGTATTGTTTAACGTACGTCATTATTCAGTAGTTTTGGTGCATTTTTCTAACAACCGTTAACTTTTTTCGTTAAGTCAGTTAATATACAGGGCATTTAGTCATCGTAAATCTAGGTCCAACGAATTAAAAATTCATATTTAGCCATGTGGTGGAAAAAATTAACCCAACAAAAATGCACAAATGACTAAAATACCCGTGATCTAACTGGACTTAACGGAAAAAGTTAACGGCCGTTAACTTCTTCCGTTAAGTCTAGTTAATAATTTTAATATTAAATGTTATATAATAACTTATTTAATAATTTTAATGTCAAATATTATATATTAGTTTATTTAATAATTATAAATATTTATTATTTAATATTTTGAATTAAAATTTATTTTTATTTAAAAAATACGGGAACCGTCGGTAATCCGTCGGTAATCACCGACGGAATTTGTGGGTATGTATATAGGTATGTATTAGGGGTGAGCAGCGGAACTGGGTACCCGCCTTTGGAACCGGAACCGCTCAGGAACTGCCGGTTCCGGAACCGGAACCGATGTGACTGGTTCTGGTTCCGGTTCCTAAAATAACGGAACCGATGTGACTGGGTCCGGTTCCGATTCTCCTTTTTTTAGAACCGCTACCCGCTGGGTACCCGCCGGAACCGGTTCCGGGACCGGGTACCCGTAACCGCTCGGTACCCAAAACCGGAACCGCTGGGTACCCGGTACATGTTAATAGAAATTATCTAATATATAATATTTATTACATATATATTATATATATATATATAAATATTTAATCTAAATAATAAAAATTAATAAGGTAACAAAATGTCCTTTTAGGGTTTAGGTTCATTCACATTTCACATTTCCAGCCGCACACAACACATGAACACACAGACCTCACATTACATATGTGGATTAATGTTACTGTGTTAAACTTACACACTCACACTGGCTTACAACTTTACATTCGATTAGTATTATACATTTGAGAAAACGGTCATGTTTTTTATACTGTTTTATAAGACTTAATATATCAACGGGTGTTTTCTATAGCTTTGTTGATTATTATTACCTTGCATTATTATAAAACCAAAAACTTAATATATCAAACAACCCCATCGTAACTCGTAAGGCTTGAGGCTTGATCTCGCCGCCACGCCACACCACACGTCATTTAGAACCTTGGTATATATATTCAATAGACGTGTCATCCAAAACTCTTTTAGACCTACGGTTTGACTTTCCAATAGTCAAATCATTACACGTAGGGTTTTAAAGTCATCCAAAACTCTTCTAGACCTACGGTTTGACTTTCAAGTAGGCAAACTATTACATGTCGTGCTTTCAAGTCATTCAATAGACTTATAACTTCATTGACACCTACGGTTTGACTTTCCAATAGTCAAATCATTACACGTAGTTATTGAATATGTCGACTAACTACTTCTTTCCTTGTTGTAGTTATTGAATATGTCGACAAATAGAGGATGGATGTATAAAAAGAATGACCGTCAGGGGTTTCTTAGGGTCGATTTTATTGTTGCGATGGACAGTTTTTTGGACTATGCCTACGCCAATGTAGGGACGGTTGACAAGAAACCTACGCGTAATGGGATAGTGCTTCGTATCAGATGCCCTTGTAGGAAGTGTGAAAACTCACGCTTTAAAGAAAGAGATGAAGTGAGGTTGCATTTGATGAAGCACGGTTTCATGCCTGATTATACCATATGGTGGGGACATGGTGAAACCTTTTACTATGCACCTGATCAAGACGTGGGTCAATCTTCTACTGCCCCGGTGGTAGATCACAATGAAGGTTATGTTGAAATGGTGAACGATCACATGATACATAATGGCATGACATGGGAAGAAGAAACCCCTAATCCGTCTGCACAAGGGTTTTTTAACATGTTACAAGCTGCTGACGAACCTTTATGGGATGGGTGTCCAAATTACTCGAAATTAGGAGCTGCGACGAGATTGTTGAATTGGAAGGCAGAATGTAATGTACCCGAGACGACTTATAACCGAGTTGTTCCCATAATTAAAGAGATGCTACCCGAGGGTGACAAACTACCCGGTAACTTCTACGAGACGAAGAAGAGTTTGAAAAAGCTTGCTCTACCAAAAGTAAAGATCGACGCTTGCAAAAACCATTGCATGCTATTTTACAAGCTTGATTCTGAGTTGACCCATTGTCTGTATTGCAATGAAAGTCGTTACAAGATTAGTGGACGAAGCAAGGTCCCAAACTTGGTGTTGACATACTTGCCTATTGTTCCTAGACTTCAAAGATTGTACATGTCAAAGAAGACGTCTAAAGAGATGACTTGGCACAAGGATCATCAGACAAAACCGAATGTGATGGTACATCCCAGTGATGGTGCGGCTTGGAAACATTTTGACACGGTGGATCCTGATTTTGCTTCTGAGCCCCGTAATGTGCGTCTTGGCTTATGCACCGACGGTTTCAACCCGAATAATTCTAATTCGAATCCGTATTCACTATGGCCGGTCTTTCTTACCATCTACAATTTACCTCCGTGGATGAGTTTGAAAGATGCATATGTTAAACTTGCTTTGGTCATTCCTGGTAGAAAGAGCCCTGGCCAGAATTTAGATGTGTTTCTTAGGCCGCTAATAGATGATCTTAAGATGTTGTATATCGAGGGCGCTCTTACGTATGATGATCATCGTAAGAATAATTTTGAGATGAGGGCTATACTACTATGGACCGTCAGCGACTTCCCTGCCTATGCAATGTTGTCGGGTTGGAGCACACATGGCAAGTTAGCGTGCCCGTACTGCATGGGCGTAGTCGATTTGTTTCAGTTAAAAAATGGAGGAAAATCATGTTGGTTTGACTGTCATCGAAGATGGTTACCTACTACGCACCCTTTCCGACGTGATCGAAAAGGATTCAAGGACGGATCTACGGTGTTAGCCGGTCCACCACCCGAGTTAACCGGTCAAGAAATATGGGAGCAGGTTCGTCATCTTCCAACTGTTTATGAGGGCTCCCCGTTCCGATCGACCAATAGAAAAATTAGCGGCTTCGGAATCACTCATAATTGGGTGAAGAGAAGCATTTTTTGGGAGTTGCCATATTGGAAGACATTGTTAATTCGACACAACCTGGATGTCATGCACATTGAGAAGAACGTTTTTGAGAATCTCTTTAACACTCTCATGGACACGTCGAAAACAAAAGACAATATAAAAGCAAGGAGGGATGTAGAGATTTATTGCAATCGACCGGATTTGCGCATTGCCACGTCAGGCAATAAAGTAGTGAAACCGAAGGCATCGTACACTTTGAGCAAACAACAGGTAATAAAAGTATGTAAATGGTTGAAGACGCTGAAGTTTCCGGACGGGTATGCTTCAAATATTGGGGGGTGTGTAAACATTGCAGACTATAGCTTTTATAACTTCAAGAGTCATGATTGTCATGTGTTTATCCAACGATTGCTCCCTATTGCTTTACGAGGGATGATACCGACTCCGATATGGGATGCGATAACGGAGTTGTGCACATTCTTTCGTGCAATATGCTCAAAGGTGTTACACTTAGAAGACTTGATTCCATTGCAAACGAGTATCGTTCAAACAATTTGTAAGTTGGAAAAAGTCTTCCCGCCTGGATTCTTTGATTCTATGGAACATTTAGTGATACATCTGACACGAGAGGCCATAAATGGTGGGCCGGTCCAATATAGGTGGATGTATCTTTATGAGAGGTAGATGAACCTTTCATTCAAACACTTTTCATTAAATTTTGGTTATCACTCATTTATTTACTAACATGTATTTTCAATCGTTGTTTAGGAAGCTTGGGTCGTTGAAGAGAACCGTTAGAAACAAAGCAAGGGTGGAGGGGTCTATCATTCAGTCCTATCTAGTAAATGAACTCTCCACCTACTGCTCTCTGTATTTTGATCCGCAGATAGAAACTCGACATAATCGAGAGTCAAGAAACTTTGCCCCCGATATTCCTACTTCTTCCGAAGTAGACAATCGATTGAGCATATTCAAGGTTCCTTCCCGTAGATTATTCGAGAAGGGCGGAAAAAAGGCCGTTTTGACTACTGCCGAAATTCACAAGATCCACACGTATGTGTTGTTGAATTGCAAAGAAGTTGAGCCTTTCCAGTGGACCTTTGATGCATGGATACGACAAACAGAACCTCATCTTGATGAAGCTGCACGAGTTAAAGCTCAAGATGAAAGGTTTTCTACATGGTTTAAACAACACGCGAGTATACAAATATGAAATTTACGCATGTAATGTTATACATGTGTTTTTAATATCTTATTTGTTATTTATAGGTCATGTTCGGATCAACCAACTTCACCGATCATTTGAAATCCCTAGCACGTGGACCGGGCCGATATGCTTTGTCGCATAAGGGATACTTCGTCAATGGATACAAGTTCCATACGGTAACACATGCTGCTGGACGTGTGACACATAATAGTGGTGTATGTGTTAGAGGATCTTGTTATGACGACTCTGAGACCGACTATTACGGATTGTTGGACGAAGTGTTAGAGGTGGAATATTACGGTGTAGGCCATTGCGTTGTAGTTATGTTCAAGTGTACATGGTTTGATAGCCCAAGGGGGGTTAGAGTCGATCCTAAACATGGGTTGATTGATATCAAATACAAGTCCAGACTCGGAGGTGACGACTATTACGTTCTAGCATCACAGGCGGAACAAGTGTACTACACACCGTATCCTTCAGACACTAAGGATTTAAAGGACTGGTGGGCTGTTGTGAAGACCAAAGCTCGTGCAATATATGAAGTTGCAGAAAGGGCTATTGATGTCTTGGATGATGATAACGTGGACGAAGAACCATTCTTTCAAATCAATGAACGGGTAACTCATAATACAAACACAGAGGTAAATGAGGACTTCGATTCTGTCCGTCTTGTCACAGGGGAGGTCACCGTAGTCGACACACATAACGAAGATGTTCCCGATCACGAATCTAGCGACGACGAAGATGCACCCGGTCACGAAGCTAGCGACGACGAAGAAGAATTTGAAGATGTGGACGACGATTCAGATAGCGAAAACGAACCTATGTTATCTGATCACTCGTCTGATGACTAGCATGTCTTAGTTATTTAGACATTATTTCATAATAATTATATCTTTATAAGTTGTACGCTTGTATACTTTGTGTTTGCAAATTCGTTCGATGACTAGTGTGTTTTATGATTTATGTATTACATATTCGTGTCTCCAAATTCAAACATTGACAGCTAGTGTGTTCGAACCATTCTTATATATTTAGATGTCGGCACGCCCTACTCGAGGTAAAGGGGGTAGAAGTGGAGTGGGGAGTACCAACTCCGCAGGGCGTGGTGACATGTCGATGGACAATTCTGAGTCCGTGGTAGGTACCGACGGACTAGACCAGGTTGCGGATGACGTGGTTGCGACGCCGTCACCTGGATCTCATTCGAGGGTTAGAGGCATCAGTATTTCATCCGAGACGCCTCGGTCTCAGGGTACGAGACCGCCGATCGAGTTGACTACAGACGGCGTGTAAGTAGATTTGGTATATGTTTAATCCTAGTACTTAATAAACCGGTTCTAATGTTTTTTGTATTGTATATTTTGCAATTGTGAAGGTTTAAGAAAATGGAGGTTCGTCGGGATGTTATGAAAATCTTTCGGACCACGTTCGCCGGTCCATGGGCTCACTATAAGGATGTCCCTGATTCACACTTCACGATGATGTTGGATCGTGTCCGGGTATGTATTTTAGTCCATTAAACTACTTGTTTTAATTTATTTTACTTAATCCAAACAATGTGTATGCAGTTGCTTTATAGTTGGCCGCCTCATATGGACGTCGACATTCTACTTGCCATACGACGTTATGTGAGGAGCCGGTATTCAGATACGATGTCTGATGCCCGTCAGTATGCCGCCGATCAACTAAGAGCTATCGAGCGTATAGAGTTCGATAATTATGACTATCGAAAGCTTATCCCATACCCCCCTGAGTGGATGATGAACGAGTATTGGGTCCAAATGATTGACCGGGTAAGCGTTGTTGAATATTAGCATTGTTGAATATTTTAATCTGGTTGTACAATTTGATTTATGTCTACTTTTTAACAGGCATGGAACAAGGACGAGTTCCGGCGTTCAAGTAAGGCTAATACGTCCAATCGTAATACCAAGTATCGAGGGAAGACATCGAGTCACTGTGGCGGATCCATTACTACTGCTATGCATCGGGACCGCATGGTAATTTATTATCCACTACACTAAATGTATATAGTTGATGAATATAAACCTATATATGTATATATACATGACTTTGTTATCTACTGACATTTGAAGTTGTCTTTTGTAGAAAGAGGCTTGGGGTCGTGAGCCTACTGGTGGGGAGGTCTATGAGAGGTTGCACTGCACTAACCGGAAGCTTATACCGGGTGCGACCGGTCCGTCCACGGATCCTCCGATCTACTCATACCCAAAAGCAGCTGACTTTGCGGTAAGTTCCATTATAGTGGTAGATTGTTTTTCTATATATGTATACGTGTATATAAGTGGCATATGTATCGGCAATTTCCTATAAGAGTATGTGTATGCGTACATCTCTACATACGTATGAATGTTTGTATGTCTGTACATGTATTGCTTATGTATATATATTTGTTTTTGTTTTACAAGATAGATAGAAGAGATAACAAACTTTGTTATAGAGTTGTGTAATTTGATTCATTTAGTTTGGGCTGCCATTGTTGGGCGGACGATAGGATTGTTTTGATACTACACATATAATGGATATGTTCAAATTACAGTCGAAATGCTGCCGAATTTTCTATATATGTTAACACATTGTTTTTGTAAAACCATAGGATACCTACGGACATATTAGAGCGGAGGAGTACCCCGATTTACCTCCCGACGCCGTTCCACCCAATGACTCAGACTTGTGGAAGCGTAGTGTCGGGGGACGACGTAAGGGCCGCTATTTTGGATTCGGGACTCAGGATCCCGAATATGCTATGTCCGGTAATTCAGGTGCCGCTATGAGTGGGAGCTCTCATCGCGACGAGGAGGTATGTATGCTTGTCAAATGTGTAATAGTTATACGTTTGTCAAATGTCGTCTAACATTTGTTTTATGTTTATCAAATGTTGAATTTTAGTGGGATGCACTTAGAGAGGAGGTACGAAGAGAAAAAGAAGCGAGACTCAAAATGGAGGAGGAAGCGATAGAAGACCGAGAAGCAAGGAAAGTATTGGAGGAGAAAGCGAGAGAAGACCGAGAAGCAAGGAAAGTATTGGAGGAGAAAGTGAAAGAGTTTGATGCCTTTATGAAGAAGTTTGGAAGTCCTTCGCCCCCCCCCCCCCCCCCCTCAGTTTAGTTTGTTTTGTATTTGGGATAAAATTGTAATTTGTTTACGGATATGATATTTATTAAATACAATAGTATTTTGTAATAGTTTTTGTCCAGGAATTAAATACAGGTTTTTTGTACAGTTTATTCTGTATTTTTAATTATTATTTTTTTAATTAAAATAAAAATTACCGACGGATTACCGACGGATTTGCCGTCGGTAATTTTTAATAATATAATTTAATAATTAAATTGATTTAGATTTAATTTAATTTATATAGTTTTACCGACGGCAAATCCGTCGGTAATCCGTCGGTAAAGGTGGCCGTCGGTAATCCGTCGGTAAATATCGCCATCGGTAATCCGTCGGTAAAGGTGGCCGTCGGTAATCCGTCGGTAAATATCGTCGTCGGTAATCCGTCGGTATATGGCGTCGTCGGTGATCCGTCGGTAATCCGTCGGTAAAGAGGGCCGTCGGTAATCCGTCGGTAAAGAGGGCCGTCGGTAATCCGTCGGTAAATTCCGTCGGTAATCCGTCGGTAAATCAATTACCGACCAGGTTATTTCTGACGACGATTACTGACGGATTTAGCTATTTACCGACGGATTACCGACGGATTTGGCCGTCGGAAATTTGAATTTTTTTTGTAGTGTTACCTGCAGATTCCTCTCTTCCTTGATTCCTTCCCACGAAAACTTTGTTCTTCTACCTTCTTCCCTCTTAGCCGCCAACCACAAGCAAAACACACACATACACACCACACAATTAGTGGCTGCCCTAGGGATTTGTGCCATAAACATCTTTCACCTAATTGCAATTCAGTCCTCAAGTTAACTTTCATTCCTTGCATAAAGACCACTAAACTTTCAATACAAACTTGAAATTCGGGTTGTTACAAATAATAAGTTTATAAATTTAAATAAAAAACGTTGGCTTCATTGTATAATTAAAAATGAAAGGTAAATAATATTTTATGTAATAATAAATATATATTGGTTAATGGTTTTTAATTTAAATTAAAAAAGAAAATGAAAAGTTTAAGCATTCAATGTGTTGAAATCAATTAAAAATAAATCAAAAATTTAACAAAAAAGATAAAGGATCATGGAGGTCTCTCCTTAATCCTCTCTCCCTACATTCTCCTTTATATATATATATAAATATATTGATTATTAGCTTACAAAGAAAAATATAAAAAGTTAAATAAAAATAAATTCATTTAATAAACGTATATATACCTTATTGATTAAATATAAATAATAATAAGTTTATAAATTTAAATAAAAAATATTGGCTTCATTGTATAATTAAAAATGAAAGGTAAATAATATTTTATATAATAATAAATATATATTGGTTAATGGTTTTTAATTTAAATTTAAAAAGAAAATGAAAAGTTTAAGCATTCAAGGTGTTGAAATCAATTAAAAATAAATCAAAAATTTAACAAAAAAGATAAAGGACCATGGCGGCCTCTTCTTAATCTTCTCTCCCTACATTCTCCTTTATATATATATATTGATATTAATATTAGCTTACAAAGAAAAATATAAAAAGGTAAATAAAAAAAAATCATTTAATAAAAGTATATATATACCTTATTGATTAAATAAAAATAATAATAAGTTTATAAATTTAATTAAAAAACGTTGGCTTCATTGTATAATTAAAAATGAAAGGTAAATAATATTTTATATAATAATAAATATATATTGGTTAATGGTTTTTAATTTAAATTAAAAAAGAAAATGAAAAGTTTAAGCATTCAATATGTTGAAATCAATTAAAAATAAATCAAAAATTTAACAAAAAAGATAAAGGACCATAGAAGCATCTCCTTAATCCTCTCTCCCTACATTCTCCTTTATTTATATATATATATATATATATATATATATATATATTGATTATTAGCTTACACAGAAAAATATAAAAAGTTAAATAAAAATAAATTAATTTAATAAAAATATATATACCTTATTGATTAAATAAAAATAATAATAAGTTTATAAATTTAAATAAAAAATATTGGCTTCATTGTATAATTAAAAATGAAAGGTAAATAATATTTTATATAATAATAAATATATGGTTAATGGTTTTTAATTTAAATTAAAAAAGAAAATAAAAAGTTTAAGCATTGTGTTGAAATCAATTAAAAATAAATAAAAAATTTAACAAAAAAGATAAATAACCATGGAGGCCTTTCTTAATCTTTCTCTCTACATTCTTCTTTATATATATATATATTGATTTGACTATCTGGATAAATTTGTCTGTTTGGATAAACGAGTGTTGTTTACTTTTTTATCTGAATCTAACTGAATGACATAAATGACCGATTTACCCCTAGTATAAATTATACATTGTTTGATTAGTTATTATTATTATTTTTTAATTCAATTGATAATTATATGAAACACAAAAATCACTGTAACATCAAAACAGAAAATCATAAAGAAAATCCAATATTCATTTGCAGAAAATCAAAAGATATGCTGAGCCTCGGAGGTTGTAAGCTCTGAGATCGATTTTGTTTTCCAGAGTCGTCCATCGCAAGCCACCCAAAATTCAATACTTCCCGATGATACACCCCATAGAAGAAGAAATCGATGTAGAAAGTTATCACCTTAAAGGAGGTTACCAGATAGAAATCGATCTACAAATCGATACCTTATAGAAATCGATCTACAAATCGACGGTCTGATGGGTACCGGAAAGGAGGTCACTGGTCGCCGATCGATCTACAAAGGAGGTCGCTGGTCACTGGTTGCCACCGCTGGAAATGAGGTCGATGATGAGGGGTGTCTCATCTGGAAATGAGGTCGATGTGTTTGTATAAAAGATGCGTGTTTTAAATAACGGGTAGGGGTGTCATTTTTTTGGCGACAACACACCATTTTCAGCTGTGCGATTAGGTCATATGTTGTGCGAATAAGCGGTATGTAAACAACTCAAAAGAGCTGTGCGAATAAGCCAAATAGACCAATAAGTCCAATTAAACCACATGTAAACAACCCCTTAATATTAATTAAATAAGTTAGCTTATTCTTTACCAATTCAAAAAGAGTTTTTGAAATGAACTCTACACGATATAATAAATATCAAAATAGAAAATATTGGAAGTCTGTGGTAACCACCGGCATTTTTTTTAATCATTACACTAAATTGAATACGAAAATGATTAATCCTGCTTGCAACCAAAAACAAGCTTGTATAAAAATGATCACACAAGAACCAGCAGTGTAATCTGAAAAGATAGCAACAACCACAAAAACCCTATGGAAAAAGCATTATTAGCAGCCTTTGAATCATTGAAGTAGTAGGGATATGGGTAATTCGTTTGTCCTGAAACACCACCTGCAGGCGTCATCGGTGTCTGATCAGTCAGAGGGAAGTACACCGACCTCGGAGCCGGAGGTGGTGGAGCACCACCCAATGAGATGTAAGCTGGCGGTGGAGATGACTTTAGCAGCGGCGGTGCTACTGCTAGTGGTGAATCAAAATAGTAAAACCGTGGTGGTGGCGGAGCATGGTTGACCGGAGTTGGAGAGGGTGGTGGCCTGGACTGTACGGCAGGTGGAAATGGTGGTGGTTTGGAGTTAGAGGAACATGAAGCAGGACAGGTGTTGCATAGCGAAGCTGTTAGGTCGTGGTCATGATCAGCTACTGTGAATGTGAATCCAGCAAATATGAAGAGGAAACAAAACCATTTAGTCATGAAAAAGGCTTGATACGTATGCATCAAATTTTGTAGTTAATTTGTATGCTATCAAATTTTGTGATGTTTCACTGGTTTTTTATATTATAGAGAAACCGGAGTACTTAGCTCCACTCATCTGTAAGAACATGGTTGAAGCCATATGTATATATACACATATGACATTCACATAGGAATTTTCTTTTCATATTTTTTCATGATATTTAGCTTTTTTTCTTATTTTAACCCGCTCTCCATATATATATATATATATATAGAGAGAGTTGATTTCCAGTAAAAATATATCATAAGAAAAAATCTACGTCATCTGATCAATCCTAATTAAATATCAATTGAAAATTCTCTTGTAAGCTAATTCATAGTATATTTTGAAATTTAATCTAAATCATTTGAACAACACTACTTAAAAGTGATTAAAGGTTCAATAATTCATTTTTACATTTCTCATCTTAACTCCTATTCTCATACGATCCTTTACACACACACACACACACACACACACACACACACACACATATATACTCTATATAGAGGGAAAATAAATTGTAAACCATCATTTTCGTGTAAATCGTGTAAACCCTCGATTTCATAGGGTTTTTTGATGAATATTTTTATGAAATAGTTTATTTTGATGAATTTTTTTTATGAAATTTATAGTTTCATAGGTGAAAATGAAAATATATGAAACCGTTTCATAAGAATGAAAAAAACTTATGAAACTACAAATTTCATAAAAAAAATTTATCAAGAAATGAATGATATGAAACAATTTTATCAAAATAAACAATTCCATACAAAAAATTCATCAAAAAACCCTATGAAATCGACGGTTTACACGAAAATGATGGTTTACAATTTATTAGGACTCTATATATATATATGGTGTTGAGTTCAAACGAAAACGATAACTAGTATAAGAAAACACGAGAAAGACTGTTAATGTACCAAATCATACATGACTTCACGTAAAAATCATCGCGACTTTGTCCCGCAATTTAAGTCGCGGCCAAAGTCATTCACTTCCATATTTTTATGTAAAATCACATATAATTTTGCACATGGTTAAAATTAAACTCTCTCTCTCTCTCTCTCTCCATATATATATATAGAGAGGCTCCGTAAAATGCAAACCTTACATGTGTTGCACACCTTACAAACCACATTCTGCATATGTGCACAACCCGTCTGCATATGTGCACAATGCACATATACATATGCATATGCATACGTGCAAGAATATACATATAATGGACATACATTCATATAGGACAATCACTGTTCTAAAAGGCTTGCCGCGATAGCCGCCATGGCGCGCCGTGACTCAAGGCTTGTGTCTCACGCCACGCTATGCTTGTGGCACGCCATGACCTAATGTGCGGTCTTTTATAACGCGGTATTTGATTTTTCTTTACATTTTTAATGTCTTATGTGCTAGTTTTTAATATATAACCTAATTTAACTTGCTTATTGTTATTGACTCATTGATTAATAGTACAAAACATATGTTTTTATATATAATATTATATATGATATAGATATTTGCCGCCATAAGTCACGCCTTGATGAACGCCATGGCCTCGTCGTGGCATCTAAGGCTTGAGGCTTGGCCTCGCCGTCACGCCACGCCTTACACCATTTAGAACCTTGAGGACAATGCATATATGCAGAATGTGGTTTGTAAGGGGTGCAACAAATACATGGTTTGTATTTGATTTGTACCATATATATATATATATAGGGTTCCCTTCTTTTGTTAACCAGTCATTTAGTGTTAACCTTGTTAACTTATTTTGGACCAATATGAATCAAGATACATGTTTGGTTTTAATATTGATAGGACGGTTGCTTCAAGGGTATTATAGGAAGATTAACATTTTAATTATTTGAAGTAATTATTCTTTCCACCTTTCACGTCTATCCAATTATGGTAGTTATTAATATATTATTTTTTAATATTCATCATAATCTTCATTATATTATCTCTTTATTTTATCATTTAGGCAATTTTTTCAAGGAATTCTTCCACGCTAATTGAACTGTTATACCCAAATTTTCACATATGCATGATATGAAACTGCATATATGCATATTATAGAAATGCATATATGCACACCAGCCAATTGCATATATGCACATCAGAGAATTGCATATATGCACATATTACAATTGCATATATTTACACTTTACATTTGTAGCATATATGCACATAGGAAAACTGCATATATGCACTCTTTACACCTACAACATGCATATCAGAGAATTGCATATATGCACATTAGAGAATTGCATATATGCACATATTACAACTACATATATGTACACTTTACACCTGCAACATATATGCACATATCAAAATTGCATATATGCACACTTTACACCCCCAACATATATGCATCCCTTCAAAATTGCATATATGCACATACCAAAATTGCATATATGCACATATTACAACCGAAAATTGCATCCCATTGTTGATTTTTGCTCCGAAAACCACTGATTTGTTGTGAGAGTTCGTATGGAATCTGCTTGTTCACTAATCGATTTGTAATCGACCTTCTTGGAATCGACGGGAATCAATTTCCTTTTGAACGATTTGGAATCGTTTTGTATCGCTTGGAATCGATTTGCCTTCATGGAATCGACGGGAATGGTTTTGCTGTTGAATAATTTTGGACGATTTTGGAACGATTTTGGAACGATTTTGGAATCGATTTCGAATCGATTTGCTTTTTGAACGATTTTGGTACGATTTTGGAATCGATTTTGGTTTTAATCGATATTGGAGAGAGAGTAGGGTTTTTGATTTTGTTTCTAAATGAGGTTGAGATAACAAGGTTCGTGAAAGTAGCAATTGGTTAACCCATTCCTTATCTGATAGTTACATAGGGCTGTTAATTGACAAGAATACCCCTGTGCATATATGCTTCAACCATGTTTTTTATTTAATTGTGAATTAAAAAACCATTTTAATCTTAGCCATTGATTTTGATAATTGATGGTCCTGATTAGTTAACACAGTTAACACTAAATTACTGGTTAACAAAAGAATGACTCTCTCTCTCTCTCTCTCTCTCTCTATATATATATATATATATATATATATATATATATAATCAAAATGATTACTTTAGTTTTGGTTTTCTTTCCCTTTCGTAAAATGTGGGGATAAGTAGGACCAAATTCTTTTTATTGCTGATACCTTTCTCCATGCACAATCCAACCTTTTGCTAGTCACAATAGAATATAGATGCTTACCCTAAAAGAGATGGATTAATTATACCTACATGGCAAAGTAATTTATTTCTTTTTGTATATTTGACATATATGTATTAAAGTATCATTGAATTATAACCATTTTTAGTGTATATTAATATTTTTTTGTAAATTAATTAAATTTATATTATATCTTATTTAACTATAATATAACTTTGTATATTAATTAGTTTTAGTAGATTAATAAATGTATACTTTTATATCTTATTATCTAATATATTAATGGGTATTTAATTTTAAAACTTTATAATTTTTTTAACTAATTAAAACAAAAAACTTATTAAATCTACATTTTATTTGAGATAATTAAAAGATTTCATGTAAGCAAACTTTTTGATAAGAGAAATTATTTCATGCTAAAATCTAAGTTTCAAATTTTGTTTAAGTAATTTAATTATTATATTTAAAAAGTATATATGTTTACATATACTATCAAATTTTATTGATTAAAAGGATGAACCAAATTTTAAAAATGAAAATGAAGGAATGAACCACATCCTAAACATAAAAGTTGAGAGGTGGGGTATCAAATTTATTATAAAAATAAAAATTAATTTAAAATACTAAATTCAATTAAAAGATAAAGATTAATAAGGGTGAGGAGGATTAAAGAACGAACAATATTACGGATTTGGTCCCTATGGTTTGGGGATTATTACGAAAATGGTCCCTAATCTTCGTTTATTACGGATTAGGACTTGACCTATGGATTTTTATAACGAGTTGGTCTCTCTGACAAACGGCCGTTTGTCAGCGTCCGTTAGAACCACCCACGTGCTTTGCACACGAGGGTATTTTTGTCCAATCCCTTTTCATCCCCCTTTTTGTCCCTCTTTTAAACGGGTAAAACCCTTATTTCATACAAAACCCTGTGCTTTGGCTATTCATCTTCTCCATAACAAAGCTTCAGTGACGTTCATCTCCATGGTCGCTCCAATGTGGAACATTCGAAGAAGCAATGAAGATGTTGATATGCATTATGTGTATGGTATGTACTCGTAAATATAGATTTTTACATTGTGTGGTACGTACAAAATCAATATAGAGATGATAGTTTTTTTTTTGTTTTTTTACAGAGCATTACACGAACCTGATATCAATGAAGGTTCATCACGGTGGGGTTTTTACAAGATCGCCAGGTAGGGAGTACATTAAGGGTAAGATTAATTATGTCGACTTAGTAGATTGTGATGAGCTGAGTGTGCATGAAGTGGATGCCATGATGGTAGATTTAGGTTATAATGGTGAAAACCCAATGTATTATTACTTTTTGAAACCTGAATTTGACCTAGATTTTGGTCTTAAACCTCTAGGCAATGACCAAGATGTTTTGATTTTGTTGAAGTATACCAGTAGCTACAAAGTCATTAACATATATGTTGAACATGGTTTTACCACCTTGAAAACTTATTTCAAGTCTCCTACGTTTAGTCAAGTTGTTATTGAAGAAATCCCTGATGATGGACCTAGTGAAGTGAATACAAAAAAAGATAAATCATCTTGCAAGAAAAGGCTCTGTCTTGAATGGTATAAAACAGGGGAGGGTGAAGAGGCTGTAAGTGGTGATCAAGAGCCTGTAATGGCTGAAGAACAGCCTGTAGTGGCTGAAGAACAACCTGTAAGTGGTGATCAAGGTGACAGAGTACTTGAAGAAGAGACTGTGAGGAGTGAACAAGTTGGGCTTCCAGAAAATTGGGTGCATGACAGTTACACAATGGCTACTTGGAAATCAGTGTATGAGTACAAGGTTTGCCCTTTGAATGGGAGGGAGGAATGGCCAAAGAGTGAATGCCCTCTCACATTAACACCTCCAGTCCACCATACACAGGTTGGAAGACCAAGAAAGAAAAGAAGGAGGAATGATGAAGAATTAAGTGAACCAGTTGTAAAGGGGTGTAGACTGTCAAGGGTTGGCAAGACTGTGACTTGTGCAAAGTGCAAAAAGAGAGGGCATAACTCAAGGAGTTGTAAGGGACAAGAGGAAAGACCAACATGAAGGGCCAGCTTAATGGGAAATGCATAACTTTTGGTTTGTGTGTTAACTTAAAAACAAGTATTTATTTTTGGTATTTGATGTGTGTGTGCCTTTTGGTATTTGATGTTTTGTGTTAAAAACAATGTGGTAAACTATTAATGTATGTCCCTTTTGGATGTTTATAATCTGTTTGGCTTATTGGTTTCGCATACCAAACTTATCACATTAGCAGTATTAACTTCATTCATCATGAGCAGTACTAATATTCTCCAGCAGCATTAATTCTTTCCAGCAGTATTAACTCATTCCAGCAGCATTAACTTGTTCCGGCAACATTAACTTGACTCAGCAGTACTAACCTTGCTTCAGCAGTACTAATCTTGACAAGCAGTACTAACTTTACTTCAGCAGTACTAACCTTGACAAGCAACACTAACTTCACTCTAGCAGTATTAATTATGTCTCGCAGTAGTAACTTTGTTCTGGCAGTACTAACCTTTACTGGCAGTAGTAACTTTGTTCTGGAAGTAGTAATGTTGTTCTGGCAGTACTATCCATACTTAGCAAATCTTCAGTTCCCAACAGTTTGGTATCCAATCACATTGTTTGGCTTAACAGAAGTTGGTATCCAATCACATTGCTTACTTGGTAATCTGTTTACTTACTTGGCTTAACAGAAGTTGGCTTAACATTGCTTATAATCTGTTTGCTTACTTAGTAATCTGTTTACTTGTTTACTGGTTTATTGAAGAAGTGCCAAAAACAATGTAAACAACTAAGGAAATTAACTTGCCACAAACCATGATTTAATATTGATGACCAATAAAGATTACATCAAAATGCTCTAAACAACAACTATGTCTAAACAACCAGTACTAGATTACCAAAAACAACTACACCAACGGTTGAATCAGCTTCAATCAAATTACCAAAAACAAAATCCAACTGATCACCAACAACTACATCTAAGGGTTTACATCAGCTTGAATCAGAGTACCAAAAACAAAATCCAACTGATCACCAACAATATCTTCAACATTCGATTTTCCACAACTTTTTTCTTCAATTGGTCTTCAATGGCGTTCTTAGACCTTAATAATCCAGGTATAATAGCTGTAGCTCTACGACATAACGGTGGTTCAAACCACGCAATAAACCCACAATATGATCCCTGTACAAATCATTTTGGTTGAGCTTAGGGATTATTCACCAAAATCAATGGACATTAGGGTTAAGAAATTAAACTTACACAACTGTAGAACCTTCTCCCTGGATTAGAGGTTGTCCACGATGTGCGAACCACCATTGAAGCTCCACAGGAACACATACGGTGAGCCATTGAAGAAGGAAGAAGATGATACGAGTTTTGGTCCCTCGTGTGCAACCAATTCCATTTAAAAGGGGGATGAAAAGGGATTGGACAAAAATACCCTCGTGTGCAAAGCACGTGGGTGGTTCTAACGGACACTGACAAACGGCCGTTTGTCAGAGGGACCAACTCGTTATAAAAATCCATAGGTCAAGTCCTAATCCGTAATAAACGAAGATTAGGGACCATTTTCGTAATAATCCCCAAACCACAGGGACCAAATCCGTAATTTACTCTTTTTTTAACTAATTAAAACAAAAAACTTATTAAATCTATATTTTATTTGAGATAATTAAAAGATTTCATGTAAGCAAACTTTTTGATAAGAGAAATTATTTCATGCTAAAATCTAAGTTACAAATTTTGTTTAAGTAATTTAATTATTATATTTAAAAAGTATATATGTTTACATATACTATCAAATTTTATTGATTAAAAGGATGAATCAAATTTTAAAAATGAAAATGAAGGAATGAACCACATCCTAAACATAAAAGTTGAGAGGTGGGGTATCAAATTTATTATAAAAATAAAAATTAATTTAAAATACCAAATTCAATTTAAAGATAAAGATTAATAAGGGTGAGGAGGATTAACGAACGAACAATATTGCCAATTACTACAAAATTAAGTCTAATTAACGGCATTAAGGCCATCGGTAGCGGCAGCGGGCTTGGGAGCGGGTTCCACCAGGGCTTGGGCGGGTACCGCTACCGGGGGGGGGGGGGTTCGTCAGCGGGCTTGGGCAGCGGGTTTGGGAAGCCGTTGAACCCGATTCTTGTGTGTGTGAGAGGAGGGTGAGGGTGGGGGGTTGGGGGTAGCGGGTATATAGGGTATTGGTACTCCACTTTAGGGTAAGGAGAGGGTAAGGAGAAAAGCTGATGTGGCACTGAGGTGGCAAGAGGGTTTGAGGGTATGGGTACGGATGGCCTAATAACAAGACCGTATCTGTTATAAAAGTGATAGAAACTATAGGAACATCACTTGTTAAAAAATCCATTTAAAGAATGTACGCGTTAATAACCTTAGATCAAATAGTTTTTAAAAGAGATGAAATATATACGGGCCACCTTAACTAGTATTATACACGTCCGGTGGTCGGGTATACGACATGACTTTAATCTATGCATCAATAAACTCAACTGTTACAGTTTTACCTTCCCTTGCTGGAGTGATATGTTAACTCAAAGGAAAAATTGGCCAAACATGAATAATGATGCATATTAGTCCCCCACCCCAACATATTTGGATTTCGGATTTCGGGGTATTCAGGTTTTACAATAAGCATCTTATTTTCGGTTTGGTTTCGGATTCGGATTTCGGGTTATTCAAGTTTTGCACACCCCTAAATGCAACTAAATAAAAGAATGGATAAATGGAATAAGATATGTATTTTTTATTACAAACAAAAAAAGACATATACAAAAGGATAATTTTTTTTGAACAGCAAGCAACAACCACATTTTATAAACACTAAAACCAAATAGTACAGGAACAAATAAAACAAACAGCGCCGAACCAAACAGACAAAACAGAGAACATAAAACACGGAAACTAAACATAGCATCAGGACTGTAGTTTGCGAGCAGCAAACAACCAGGATCAGACCCTGCAGCGACGACCATATACTGCCGAACAGCAGCATAGTGCAGCTGGCAGCGACCACACTGCCAAACAGCAACCAACAGCGACCAACAACATTATTGGGTCTAATTAATGTTGAATAGAAGTTAAAGGGTTTATTATGTAATTGTTGTATTTGGGCTTAAATGTTTAAATAGGCCATGGGCTTGATAGTTTAGGCCCTTAGTATATAATGTGTAATTAGCCTTAGAATTTAGGCTAATCGTCATAATCGTCACAATCAGTTAATCATTCATATTGTAATTCTCTGAAAGCTTAATGCAATATATGGATGACCAGTTGAAATCATATTGATTGTTTCTACTCTATTGATTTCATTGATTGTATGCACTAATCTGGAACTCACAATTGGTATTAGAGCGTACGGACGATTCGATTCAAGGTGATTAAAAGGTTTCTGGTAAGTTTCTTATTGAGTTTATCGACTGTGTTCTTGAGTTCAAATAACCATATTTTGATTCTGATAAAATTGCTTATTCTCGCGTATTGCATTCGATTAGCATCATCTTTATTAGCGATTCTACAATTTTTCTACTCCTAATTCGATCATTTGAATAGCTTTTAAGCAAAATCAAATATACAAGTTTTTGGTCTCGGTTCATTGGAAAAATCAAAATTTTCATCCAAATCTTGTTGTTTTGCTTCAAAATCATTTAGGGTATTGTTAGTTTTGTGTTTTGTTTGGTTTCTAATCTTTCAGGAATGATTTTAGCAACCCTAGTCGAATTTCTATCGAATTTGGAAACCACAACCGCAGTTTCCGGACACCACAGCCGAGCTTTCCAGAACTTCCTTAAACTTCCCGGGTAAGTTCACTTCCGGACAAAATCAATCCAGTAACTAAAAGTTTCCGGTAAATCCAATTTATCAGGGTAGCCAAAAGTTTCCGATTGATTTTTCTTTTCGGACACAATTCCATCCGGATACTAATTCTTCCCGGACACTCAGCTACCCGGTAAGTACAATCATCCGGTAAGTGTTTTTCAATTTCATTCGGTAAGTTTGTGTTTTTATCTTATCCGGTAACCCAGTTATCCGGTATCTGGTTTCTATCCGGTAATCTCAGTTCATCCGGTAACCTAGTGTTATCCGGTAACTTCAGTTTACCCGGACACTTCTGCTATCTGAACATCTCACACACATCTGATCCGGACACTTCCAGATCAGACACTATTTCATCCGGATTCCTATCCGGTAAGTTCTGTTAGCTAGTTTCTTACTAGTTTTAGTCTACATCACACTTAGAACCTGCGTTAGGACTTCCACTCATAGTGCCTTGCGTTAGGATACCACTTTGAATCGAACCTATCGTCTAACGATCACATTAGTGCAACTACCAAAGATGTCTCGTGACGCTCTTACTATCGGCACCGATTCCAAACCACCGACCCTCTACCAGGGAGAATATAGCCAATGGCGGGACAGATTCCTCATATTCATCGAATCAAAGGACAACTACGAGTACATCTGGCGTGCTCTAACTGATGGCCCACAACCTGAACCCATGAATGTCATTCCAGCACAAGAAGAAGGTGGTCAAGTTCAATATGATGCCAAGAAATACTTGGAGATGAGTGAGGACGAAAAGGGCATGTTTGATGGCGAAAAGCATGCCAAGAGATATTTGGTTCATGCTCTACCAAATCAGATCTACACAGCCATAGACAGCTACAAGCACACAGCAAAGGGCATGTGGGATCAGGTAGAAAAGATGATGAGTGGGAGCAAAGTCGGCAACCAACTGAAGATCAACAACTGCATAACCAAGTTTGATGGCTTTAAGCAGCGCTCTGGCGAATCACTCTCCCAGACTTATGAACGATTTTGCCTCCTACTGAACGAACTCCACAAGAACAAGATCAATCGATCAATCACGGAGAATGCGCTCAAGTTTATGAACAACCTCTTGCCGGAATGGAAAGTGTTTGCTTCTCACATCAAACACAACCACCTGATGGAGGACGTTCCAATCCATGAACTCCACGAGATGCTTCTCCAGGACGAGGATGAAGTCATGGAAATTCTGAGCATCAAGAAGTCCGCTTCCAAGTCACCTGCTGATCCACTCGCTCTTGTTTCTTCAAAACGAGGAAAATCTTCCGGACGTCGATCCAAACGAGTCCAAGAGCCGAGTGAATCCGAACCAGAATCCGAAGAAGAAGAAGAAAGCGATTCTGATCCTGAATTGACTGCTGTGAAGAAAGCAATGGCCCTGCTCTCCAGATCCTTCCAGCAGAAGAAATTCTTCAAGAAGCCTTCATCCAATAATCAGCGTTATTCCACTTCTTCCAACAAGCGCCATAATTATCAGGATAAATATGAAGGAAAGAAAAATGCAGATGAACACAAGCAGCCTGACAAGAAGGAGAAGAATGAGAAGGAAGATCGCAAGCCCGAGACAAAGAAGAAGGACGAACCTGTCACTTGCTACAACTGCGGGAAATTGGGTCACTTCGCCAAGGATTGTAGAAAGCCCGTCGTGAAGAACGCACACTACTACAAAGCCAAACTTCTTCTAGCAGAACAGAAAGAGGCAGGAGAAGATCTATTCGTTGAAGATGACCACTGGCTGGCTCGTTCTGACAGTGAAAGCAATTCTGAAGATGCTGATGCTTTCATGGGCTACCATTCTCCTCCGTCAGAAAAGGCGAAACTGTGTCAGGTATGTGAACCTATTCATCAAGGCTTAATCGAACAGTTGGAACCTCTTGTTGAACGAATAGATTCTTACAAGGCCACCACTAATGAACAACTGCTTGAAATTAATTCGTTAAAAGAAAAGCTAGATCTTCAAAAGCGCATAACTTAAACATACAAGTCTGAAAATGCTAATTTAAAAGAAAAATGTACAAATCTTTCAATAGCACCTAAGGACTTAAGGGCCAAAATATCTGAACTGACTTTAAAGCTTGATCAGTGTGAGAATGAGAAAGCAGAGATTGTCTATCAATGCTCCTCTCTCCAAATCAAACACAAGGAGTTTGTTGCTAAAATAACTGATCTTGAAACCAAACTCCACAAAAGAGGTCAAACTGATCAGACCATTCACATGAACAAACCCAAGGAATTCACATACTTCAACAAGGAATGGGGAATCAGATACGATAACCCTCAGTACTTGAAAAAGATTTTGACCAAAATACCGACACTTTATCACTTTGGTTTTCTTGGTCTGGACCCAATGGCACCGCCACTGACACTTAACAAAGATCCTTCAGGGAAGCTTGTTAATGTCACAATGTACCGTTGGATGATTGGCTCTCTTCTGTATCTTACAACTATTCGTCCTGATATTATGTA
Source organism: Saussurea involucrata (assembly GCA_033807775.1). Lineage (NCBI taxonomy): Eukaryota > Viridiplantae > Streptophyta > Magnoliopsida > Asterales > Asteraceae > Saussurea > Saussurea involucrata. Next base: position 107,324,984 of record CM066314.1, on the reverse strand, counting down.
TGCAACTTGTTTATGTGCACGATTGATAACGCCACTTTTTGGCGTTATTTTCAGTTCTCAAACCAATGAGATCGGCTTGTATTTAAGCAAAGAAGCGGATTTTTAATGGTTTATCTAGTGAAATGAACAGGTAATCCAAAAGACATCGTTCATCGAGAAAAGAAGCTAAAAAGAGCCTAAAACGAGTCCAAAACGAAGCCAACGAAAGCCCGAGATCCAAGCCCAAGACCCGCGCCCGAACCAGGACCCGAACCGCAAACCAGAAACCGTCCCAGAAGCGCTCTGGAAAGCGCGCGACTTTCCACGCGACTTGCAAGTCGCGTGGAAGGTCGCGTAACCCTCTGTTTCGCGATTTTCAGCCTTTTGTTCTAGAATTTAGGTCATTATTCGAGACGCAACTCACACACGACGAACGGCAGACGACTTGGGGCGATTTCTGGAGACTTTTCACGCCTTTTGGAGCCACGATAGAGGACAGATCGAGGAGAAGTTCACAACGAGAGTCGGATTAGATCGGATAGAAGGGAGTTCATCATTACTTTCGTTACAATCACGTTTATCATGTTTACACATACTTTCACATCTCCTTTTCTTATGTTTGAATCCACCGCCAACATGAACTAATTTTAGATGTTGAGGGTTGGATTGAATTGGGTTTGTAAGCATATAAACTGATGACTTGAACGTTTATCGGTTTTCCTTTTTAATGAATGCATGTAATTTGATTCTTAATGCTTTTGAGAGTTTAGCTAGCTTTCAATTGTTTTGTTGTTTCCAGTTGAGTTCAAGAGAATTAACTGTTAGCTAGAACTACGAATTGCATGCCTAAGGCGAGAATTTGGTGATAGAGATATACCGAATACGCCTTAGTCCTAATTGAACCATTTAGGTTGAGATCGAGAGATCAAATCTATCCGTTCAAACATGAATCTTGCGCTTAATGTGTTTTGAAATCCATAGGTTGAGATCGAAAGATAAAACTTGTCCTTTTCAAAATAAAACCCGATGTTGCTCGAAAGAGAACAACGGTGATTTTAGAGATTGGGTATTCATTAAGGGGATTAACGGGTAATTGTTTTAAGTCAGATATTCGTATGTGAAAACCTAAGGATTTCCAGCCCTCAACAGTTTTCTCTATCGAATTTTCCTCAAGTTGTCTACTGTTCCATTTGTGATTTTCTTATTGCAATTAATCAGTTTAATACCAACCATCTCTCAATTTTGACAGTTCAGTTAATAGTGATTATAGTAATTGTGATACTTAGTTCCTAGTTCCCATGGATTCGATACTCGTACTTCCGTACGTATTACTTGATTTCGACACCGTACACTTACGGTTAGATATAGGGGGATGATACCCGCCTATCAAGTTTTTGGCGCCGTTGCCGGGGAACTAGTTGCAACTGATAGCACTACCAGCTATAAGCGCTATTAGATTGAACATTTTTTTTATGTTATTTTATTTTATCACCTTCAATTTTTGGATTACTGATTTTGTTACTTCCTTTTCAGATACTAATTGGTTTATGCCAAGGAAGACCCGAGGGAAGGAATTCGAGCCACTTGATCCAGAGATCGAAAGAACCGCCCGCCAAATACGAAAAGCATCCAAAGCCAAGAGACATCTAAAGATGGGTGACGAAATGCCCGTCAATAGACCACCTGGTAACAACCCACCTCCGCCTCCTCCGGCGAGAGTTCCGATGCGGTCATTTGCCAATCCGAACGTGGCAACCGCACGGATAGGCGTCCAACCGCCCGCTACTGCAGCAAATTACTTCGAAATTAAGCCGAGTACCATCGTCATGGTACAACAGAATCAGTTTGGGGGAGCACCTACTGAAGATCCCCATGCCCACCTTTGTGGATTTGAACGGATTTGCAACACGTTCAAGATCAATGGGATGGAGGAAAAGGCCATCAAGCTAAGACTGTTCAGCTTCTCACTCAAGGGTAGAGCTGAAATTTGGATGGAAGGTTTGCCAGCGGATCAGATCACTACATGGGCAGACCTGAAAGCCGCATTCCTCCAGAAATTCTTCCTACTGGGAAGAACCGCGCAGTTAATGGCCGAGATTACGCACTTCGCGCAATGGGATCAAGAGACCCTATATGAGGCATGGGAGCGATATAAAGACATGTTGAAGAAGTGTCCACATCACGGGTTGCACGGATGGGTCATCATCCAGACATTCTTTAGTGGACTCCACCCGCAGTTCAAAAACGATATCACTGCCGCATCGGGTGGAGCACTAATGGATAAATCTTATGAAGAAGCATGCGAGCTGATCGAGAACTTGGCCGAACATAGCTTTTCTACTCCAAGATCAGCTGTTAGAAGAGTTGCAAGTGTTCAAGAATCGGATGAGCTGAAAGAAATAAAAGCTCAATTAGCTGCGATCTCGAACCAATTGAAGGGAGGTAGACCGGAAGAACCCGAGCAAGTCCAATTCTTACAAAATCGGAACAACCAACCGAGGAACGATCCGTTCTCAAATACTTATAATGAGGGGTGGAAGAAGCACCCGAACTTCTCTTGGAGTCAACCCGGTCAACAACAGCAAGGTAATTCTTCTAACTTTGCTAATTATCCTAATGCTAAAAAATGTTTACCGTCCTCCAGGTTTCAATCAAAGGAATTGCAATGAAGGACCATCCCGGGAGAAGAAGTCGGGGCTGGAAGAGATGATGATGAAGTTCATGACCAAGATGGATAGCACGGTTGGAGAGTTAGCGAGCACGGTTAGCACAGTCAAGGCGGCAACTGATCAAAACACCGCATCGATCAAGATCCTCGAAAGGCAAGTGGGGCAGATTTCGGAAGCCCTACAAAACCGACCTCCCGGATCATTCCCGAGTATGACCGAAAAGAAACACCGGGAAGAATGTAATGCCATTTATCTGAGAAGTGGCAAGGAGCTGAATGGAGATCTTACAAGAGAGCCGCCACCAAAGGAAACCGATCATGAAGAGAAAGAGGTTGAGGTCATAGAGGTGGACGAGTTGGAAACCGAGAAAGATATACTGACTGAAGAGGCCAAGAATAGTGAAGAGAAAAAGAGGCCATCTGTACCACTGCTACCATATCCGAATCGGGTGAAGGCGCACCAAGATGAGGAATAGTTCAAGAAGTTCCTCGATGTTTTCAAGACGCTACACATAAACATTCCATTCGCGGAGGCACTCGCTCAAATGCCGACCTACCTCAAGTTCATGAAAGAGATTCTATCCAAGAAGAGGGCGATCGATCACCAGTCCACCGTTGCACTTACTGAAGAGTGTAGCGCCATCATCCAAAACAAGCTTCCCCCGAAGCTCAAAGATCTAGGGAGTTTTTCAATCCCTATTCAAATTGGGAAGTTTTCTTTTGATAAGGTATTATGTGATTTAGGAGCTAGTATTAATTTAATGCCTTTATCTGTTTTCAGGAAACTGGGATTGGGAGAAGTGCAGCCGACGTACATGACACTCAAGCTTGCGGATAGATCGATCGTATACCCGTATGGAGTGATAGAAGATGTGCTCATCAAGGTTGGAAATTTCTATTTCCTGGTGGACTTCATGGTACTGGACGTTGATGAAGATATAGAGGTCCCGCTCATTTTGGGGAGATCATTCCTGGCCACGAGTAGAGCGTTGATAGATGTGGAGGAAGGAGAGTTGACCTTAAGAGATGGTGATGAGAAGGAGGTGTTTAAGACGTTCGAGAGTGGAAAGCTTAGAGACGGAGCTGATCATGGAAAGCCGGATGTGGAAGAATCCGCGGAGGATCGCAAGCATGGGCAATTCGATTCCGCGGATACTGAGCCAAGTTGAGACCCACATAGTCGTGCCACGACTTTAACTACGACGTTGGGTGGGAGGCAACCCACCGAGGTTAGTTTTCTTTTTAATTTCCAGTTTTTTGAGTGTGTTTTAGTTACGAAAAAGAAATAAAAATCAAAAAAAGAAAAAAATCAAAAAAATAGATGAAACAGGGACTTACGTGGCTTGTGCCGCGGCCTACAAACCGCGTGCCAAACCGCGGGGTCCTCTGTTTGTTTTCTGAAGAAGGGAGTTACGCGGCTTGTGTCGCGGTTTCCAAACCGCGCGGCTCCCCTGTTTTTGTTTTCGTGCTGTGTTTTCTTTTCCTGCTTTGTGTGTTTTGTTGTTTTGCCTTCTTTTGCTTTCTGCTTTGTTTTCTTTTGCATGTGCTCTCTCTCTCTCTCCCTCTTCTCAGATATTTCTCGTTCGTGATTGCTCAACCATTTCTAGAGAATTTTCTCCGTCCGGGCAACAGGTATGTTCTAAACTCTGTAGTTAACGAGTGGTGTATGATGTTTTGTGTTCCTATTAGTTAACGATATGCAACAAACCTAAGTTTCACTTAGGTTTGGGGTGCCTCATCTTTTCAATCATCTACACACTCACTTTTAACCCTGTGCAAACCTCGGTTTCACCGAGGTTTGGGGTTGGCTTTTGTTTGACAAACCTAGGCCACGGCCTAGGTTTGGGGTGGCCATGTTTTTGAACATGCTAGAATAGCTCTTTGTTGCTTCATGTTATACTATGCCCTGCCTGTCTACTACCTGAAATAACCGCACAACGATACTTGTTTAGTATCGCCTACGCCGACACTTACACATTGGGGACAATGTGTGGGTAATGTTTGGGGTTGCCCAATCGGGCCCATGTTATGCACGTAGATTTCCTGCACTTCTGAGTACCTAGAGCACTTTAGCTAAAATTTTTGTATTAAATGATTGAGACCAACTATTGTAGGAAGAATCTGGTGATAGTGACGTGACCGCTAGGGAAGGACCGGGAAAGGACATGACTAGGGACATTAGTGGAGACCACCCATTAGCGAGTTTTGAGCCTTAAAGACGTTGTTCATATCGAGGGATTCATACACGAAAATCGTATACACTTTTTCGAGTTCCTTGTCGTGAATGTAGAATGATCTCGCTATATTATTGCATTGAGTAGCAAAGACAACCATCGGGATATCGGGAAAGGGTATAGTAGACCAAATCGTGTGGACCTTAAGATGTGATTCCAGGCATTGTGTGTATGTTTAACCCTGTTTTTAGCTATCGTAACTTTTCACCCATATGTGTGTAACCATAACCCCCTTTGTAGCCAAACACTAACCCTTTTTCATTTCTAAACCCATCTTTAAACCCAAGCCGAAAGCCTTAGCCACCCCTATCCGAAAGTGTGTCAATCCAAAGCAATACAGGCCAGTTATGAAAATAAATAGAAAAGAGGGCCAAGGAAGCCCCAAGTTGAATAAAGAGGACCAATGAAGTTCCGAAAAAAAAACTAGGTTAGATATTGATAGTAAGTACAACAGAAAATAAGATAGTCAAAGCGACTCCAATAGTGACAAAGAGGGCCGAGTGATAGAATCAAAACCAGAAAAGTTTAGAACTGTTAATGATTGACACGCCGAGGATTTTGTTCCTTTATACCCTTCGTTTCTTAGCCATAACCCTAGCCTCGTTACAACCCCTGTAAAGACCTGGATGATCTTTTGGAAAATGTGATTAGCGTATACGACCACCCTTACTGATACTCCCTGTCTTGCTACTTGATTCCTTTATGAGATCAATTTTTGGACAATTGTGCGTCTTTCTTTAGAGTTGTCATGTGAATTTTGTGTATTCTTGTACATAACCTCCCAAAACATGACAACATGTGCGACAACCTAGGTTCGAGTGAAACGAGAGTATCCCGTGAGGTAGGGTCGAGGCGAAATGTTTTCCCTAGTATGTTTGGACCTAGAACAACCTTAACGGAAACGGAGCAGTCATGAGTTCAACTTACAATGGAAGGTCATAGATCAAACGGAATAGGAATGAGGCGAGAGTGAGATAGGCATTCACGGGTATGGGAAATCACCAGTGCATTACATGGTACCGATTGGGAGTTGTGCAGTTATTATCATTTCTCTGATATATGCTTTTATTCTATTTTGTCGCTAATTTAATTGGGGACAAACAACGCTCGGTTTGGGGTTGTTGATAACGCCACTTTTTGGCGTTATTTTCGGTTCTCAAACCAATGAGATTGACTTGTATTTAAGCAAAGAAGCGGATTTTTAATGGTTTATCTAGTGAAATGAACAGGTAATCCAAAAGACAACGTTCATCGATAAAGGAAGCTAAAAAGAGTCTAAAACGAGTCCAAAACGAAGCCAACGAAAGCCCGAGATCCAAGCCCAAGACCCGCGCCCGAACCAGGACCCGAACCGCGAACCAGAAACCGAGGAAAGCGCGCGACTTTCCACGCGACTTGCAAGTCGCGTGGAAGGTCGGGTAACCCTCTTTTTCGCGATTTTCAGCCTTTTGTTCCAGATTTTAGGTCATTATTCGAGACACAACTCACACACGACGAACGGCAGACGACTTGGGGCGATTTCTGGAGACTTTTCACGTCTTTTGGAGCCACGATAGAGGACAGATCGAGGAGAAGTTTACAACGAGAGTCGGATTAGATCGGATAGAAGGGAGTTCATCATTACTTTCGTTACAATCACGTTTATCATGTTTACACATACTTTCACATCTCCTTTTCTTATGTTTGAATCCACCGCCAACATGAACTAATTTTAGATGTTGGGTGTTGGATTGAATTGGGTTTGTAAGCATATGAACAGATGACTTGAACGTTTATCGGTTTTCCTTTTTAATGAATGCATGTAATTTGATTTTTAATGCTTTTGAGAGTTTAGCTAGCTTTCAATTGTTTTGTTGTTTCCAGTTGAGTTCGAGAGAATTAACTGTTAGCTAGAACTAGGAATTGCATGCCTAAGGCGAGAATTTGGTGATAGAGATATACCGAATACACCTTAGTCCTAATTGATCCATTTAGGTTGAGATCGAGAGATCAAATATATCCGTTCAATCATGAATCTTGCGCTTAATGTGTTTTGAAATCCATAGGTTGAGATCGAAAGATAAAACTTGTCCTTTTCAAAATAAAACCCGATGTTGCTCGAAAGAGAACAACGGTGATTTTAGAGATTGGGTATTCATTAAGGGGATTAACTGGTAATTGTTTTAAGTCAGATATTCGTATGTGAAAACCTAAGGATTTCCAACCCTCAACAGTTTTCTCTATCGAATTTTCCTCAAGTTGTCTACTGTTCCATTTGTTATTTTCTTATTGCAATTAATCAGTTTAATACCAACCATCTCTCAATTTCGACAGTTCAGTTAATAGTGATTATAGTAATTGTGATACTTAGTTACTAGTTCCCGTGGATTCGATACTCGTACTTCCGTACGTATTACTTGATTTCGACACCGTACACTTGCGGTTAGATATAGGGGGTGATACCCGCCTATCAACGATATCAATCTGAACCTAAGGAATCTAATTTGATCGCTGTAAAGCGTATTTTTTGATACCTTAATGGTACTCCTAACCTAGGTCTTTAGTATCCCAAAGACTCAGGGTTTGATCTAATCACCTATTCAGATAGTGATTTTGCAGGATGCAAACTAGATAGGAAAAGCACCACAGGAGGCTGTCGGCTCCTAGGTGGAAAGCTGGTGAGTTGGACAAGCAAAAAGTAGAATTCAGTGTCCACCTCAACCGCTGAAGCTGAGTACGTAGCCGCTGGAAGCTGTTGTTCTCAGGTCTTATGGATGAGAAATCAACTATTGGACTATGACCTTCAGCTCTCCAAAACTCCAATCTATTGCGACAGCACTAGTGCCATCGCTATAGCAAAAAATCTAATGCTACACTCAAAGACCAAACACATCGAGATCAGGTATCATTTTATCAGAGATCATGTGATGAATGGTGATATAGAACTTCATTTTATTTCAACTACCTTTCAGTTAGCTGATCTATTCACCAAACCTCTTGATGAGACAAGATTCAATTTTCTCATCAGCGAGTTTGGAATGCTGAACTTAGAAGAGTAAAATCTTCAGTGGATAGCATTAGATCAGTGATAATATGAACTTGTATATCCCTATTAATCATCTAATCTCTGAACAAAATTGATTCGCTGATATCAAGGTATGTTCTATCTCTTGAACGCTGACGTTCTCCTCAGCATGCAGAATTTCAAAATAAATTACATCGCTGAATATCTCTTTCTTTCAGTGATTCTTTTGAAAATCTAAATTCTCAGTGATATTTCCAATAAGTGCTTCTTATTTAGAAAATGTCCCTGAGTTTTCAAAAACCCATAGAGACAACTGTAAATATGAAAGGACGTTTGTGACGTCATCACAACGGATAAACCATGGCACGCCTTTTCGTCTGACACGCTCGCCCGTTTCTTTTTCTTGTCCAATAAGATTTAAGGGACGTGTCACGTGTCATCATGGGAAACGTTTCCCGCTCATAAGTTTCTCTCTCTACTCTCACTATATAATCGTTCGAGTTTATATTTTTACCTTTTACGCGATCATACTCTCCAAAGGCAATAGAACTTACTTGATTCACTTGCATTCGGATTATTTTCTCAAGAACCTGTATTCATCATCTTCTACTTCACGAATCAGGTTAACATTTCTTTTAGTTTCCATCTTAAATACTTGTTTGTGATCTTATTTTTGTTTTCAAAAGATCAAACAAAAGAACTTTCTACAAATGAAATCATTTTATTCATGGTTTTATGAACACAATCTTTTTTCAGGTTGTTCTTGTGAGTTTAAAATAAAAATCTTAAACCTATGCATTTCATACGTTTTTGCAGAATCCTTTCCATAAAAGGAAACTGGTAAAACAAGTTTTTTCACTAGTTTTGTACTTCTTTTCAAAACTAGAAACCCTAGTTTACCATTTCTTTTTCTAAACGAAAACTGAAAAAAAACCTTAAAAATCTTATTGTGGAATCTCTTTCCATTTTAAGACTATCTTCATCTTCTTCATTGTTTTATGTTCTGAACAGAAATGACATCAAACACCAACGCTGCATCACCTGCTTCTGACAGTGCTGAACTCCCAAAGGCACCGAACATGAGACACTCCCTGGACCAGATCCAGTTCCAGTCCAACAACCCCTACGCCCTCTTGGAATTCCCCAAGAAGAAGAATATCACCCATCTTGATGATGTTGTCAACTTTATTAAGACCTGTCCTCTGGCGACATCCCTGACTGTCAAACCCACTGCTCACAAAAACCTACTTGCTCAGCTCTGGTATACCGCACACCGAACCGTTGCCACTTCTTCCAAAAACCCTAACCGCAAGTACGACGCCATCGTTTTCGAAATTGAACTTTGCAAAGCTGAAATCACCCCTGGGGCTATACGACTAGACCTGAATCTCCCTGCAAGCTCAAAGAATTAGCGCTTCGTCCCATTCCCTGCACTAACTCCACTGCAGAAAAGGCGGAACTTACTGCCTTCCTAGACATGATGCGTTACAACTGGAACCCTGATCGTGAAGGGAACCCTGAGAAGAAGATAACCACCGTGCTAAAGAGCAAGACGCCCAACGAGCTAAATTTCATCTTCACTCACATCATAAGCTGCATATCTGCGAAGACGGGGACAACGGATCAGGCCTCCAAGACCCAAACTGCCATGGGATATGCCCTTCTTAAAGGTCTTCATGTGGACTGGGCTAGCCTGATCTTCGAAGATCTGTTGGAGCGAGTGGACGTCGTTGATCGTCCAGCAGTGGTTCCGTATCCCCGCTTTCTCAGTGCTATCCTCCTGCATGATCTGAAGGACGAATACCCCAAGGTTGGTGACCTGAGACAGTCTCAGGTTGGCTCGAAGGTGCTCGACTACAAGCCCATTCCTAACGAGGTACGTATCTCTACACTCTTACCTCTTCTTCGCTCTCCTTCTTCTACTTCTGCAGCTACCTCAACAGCAGCGGTCGACCCAACCGCTGATACCCAGGCTGCAACCTCCACCTCCTCCAAAAAGAGGAAACACTCTGAATCCCCCCTTGGCATCCATAATACCAAGAAGACATCAAAGTAGCAACCCAAGCCTTCCCAGGCTGAAGACTCCACGACGGTCCCTCTGCAGAGGACGATGGATGATTTCGTGGTACACTCCGCCACATCAGCTGAAGCCACTGATAACGCCACTTTTTGGCGTTATTTTCGGTTCTCAAACCAATGAGATTGGCTTATGTTCAAGTAAAAAGACGTGTATTTTACGGTTTATCTAGTGAATTATACAGGTTATCTAAGAGGCGGCAATCATCGAGAAAAGAAGCTAAAAAGAGCCCAAATCGAGTCCAAAATGAAGCCAATGAAAGCCCAAGAGCCAAGCCCAAGACCCACGACCGAACCAGGACCCGAACCGCGAACCAAACGACGACCCACGCAGCCAAAAGGATACGCGTGACCTGCCACGCGACTTGCAAGCCGCGCAGCAAGTCGCGTAAGGCTCTGTTTCACGAATTTCAGATATAATTTTTAGTTTTTAGGTCATTCATTCGGACGCAACTTTCACACGACGGCCAGAGCAGTTCCGGGGGCGATTTTCAGAGCCGAGTGACACCCGTTGGAGCCACGATAGAGGGAGGATCAGATACACGTTCATCACACGAAGTAGAGACGAGCACGATAGAAGGGAGTAACCATTCCATTTACAGTTGCCACGATTATCATGTCTACATACTTGTTTCCATCTTTTTCTATTGTGTTTGAATCCACCACCGACATGAACTAACCGGTTAATGTTGGGGGTTGGAATGATTGTGGTTTAAGCTTGTAAACAGATGACCTGAGACCTTTATCAGTTTTCCTATTTTAGTGAACGAATGCAATTTGGGGTTTAATGCTTTTGTGAGATTAGATACCTTACAATTGTTTTATTGCTTTCAATTTATGTTCGAGAGAAGTAATTGAGAAGTAGAATTAGGAATTGCATGTCTAAGTTAAGAAAGGATAGAGATATACCGAGTAAATCTTAGTCCCGTTTGAATCTTAAGCTTAATGCGTTTTGAACCCTATATGTTGAGATCGAAAGATAAAACTTATGTTTTCAAAATAGAAATCACGGTTGCTTGAAAACGAACCATGCTTTGCACATAAAATCGTTGTAGCTTGAGAAAGAACAATGATTAGATAAAGATTGGGTATTCATTGATAGGAATAACTGGTATTTGAATTGAGTCAGACGTTTGTATGTGAGAACCATTGGATTTCCAACCCTCAACTGTTTTCAATATCTGATTTTCCAAAGCTGTTTACTGTTTTGTCTTGTGTTTGATTTAATTCTCGCATTTAAGTAGTTTAATACCAACTGTTCAATTATCGATAGTTCAGTTAATATAGCTTATAGTAATTGTGATACTTAGTTCCTAGTTCCCGTGGATTCGATACTCGTACTTACCGTACGTTATTACTTGATTCGACACCGTACACTTGCGGTTAGATTTAGGGGGGTGTAAACCCGCCTATCAAGTTTTTGGCGTCGTTGCCGGAGAACTAGTTGTAACTGATAGCACTACAATCTATAAGCGCTATTAGATTGAGCATTTTTTTATTTGCTTTATTCCATCACTTTCAGTTTTTTTTGGATTACTGACTTTACTTTCTTTCTTTTCAGGTACCACTTGGTTTATGCCAAGGACGACCCGAGGAAAAGAGATTGAAGAATTCGATCCGGAGATTGAAAGAACCGCTCGTCGCCTACGTCAAGAGACCAAAGCTAAGCGACAGTTACAAATGGGTGACGAGAGACCTGTAGGCGAGAGACCACCGCGCAACGATCCTCCACCTCTTCGCAACAATCCACCACCACCACCTCCGGAAAGGGTACCTATGCGGTCTTTTGCCAACCCAAATGTGGCAGCCGCACACATAGGGATCCAACCTCCCACGACCGGAGCAAACTATTTTGAGCTTAAACCGAGCACCATCGTGATGGTGCAACAGAACCAATATGGAGGAACGCCGACGGAAGATCCTCATGCACATCTCCGTGCATTCGAGAGGATTTGCAATACTTTTAAGATCAATGGCATGAACGAGGATGCCATAAAGCTGAGATTATTTGGTTTCTCTCTCAAAGGCCGAGCCGAGACATGGACCGAGAGCATCCAACCAGACTCGATCACCACTTGGGCGCAACTGAAGGCAGCCTTCCTTCAGAAATTCTTTCCACCGGGAAGAACCGCGCAGTTAATGGCCGAGATCACCCATTTCGCTCAATGGGACCAAGAGACGTTATATGAGGCTTGGGAGCGGTATAAAGACATGTTGAAGAAGTGTCTACACCACGGGTTACACGGCTGGGTAATTATCTAGACCTTCTATAGTGGACTCCACCCGCAGATCAAAAACGATATCACTGCCGCATCGGGTGGAGCACTGATGGACAAGTCTTATGAAGAAGCATGCGAGCTGATCGAGAACCTGGCCGAGCATAGTTTTTCTACTCCAAGAGCCGATGTTAGAAGAGTTGCGAGTGTTCGGGAATCAGATGAGCTGAAGGAGCTAAAAGCTCAACTAGCCTCCATCACAAATCACCTGAAAGGAGGCAATCCTCAAGAACCGGAACAAGCTCAATTCGTACAAAACCGGAGCCAACCAAGGAATGACCCATTCTCCAACACATATAATGAAGGGTCGAAAAAGCACCCTAATCTGTCATGGAGTCAACCTCAACAGCAACCAGGTAACTCTCCTAACTTTCATACTTTTTCTAATACTAATAATGCTTATCATCCTCTAGGTTTCAACCAAAGACACGAAGGACCATCGGGAGAGAAAAAGCCGGGGCTAGAAGACATGGTGGTGAAGTTCATGTCTAAAATAGAGAGCACGGTCGGAGGATTGGCCAATACGGTTGAGGGATTAGCGGGCGCGATCAATACCGTCAAAGCCGCAACCGACCAGAACACGGCTTCAATTATGATCCTAGAGAGGCAAGTGGGGCAAATCTCTGAAGCCCTACAAAACCGGCCTCCCGGTACTTTTCCAAGTATGGCGGAGAAGAAGAATAGAGAAGAATGCAACGCGATATATTTGACAAGCGGAAAGAGGACCGAGCCCAAGGAGAAAGAGGTCGAGACAACGGATGATCTAGAAGAGCCTAGAGAGATTGAAGAAGAAGTCGTGATGAAAGAGGTCGAGAAGGGTGAAGAGCCCAAGCTGAAGCAACCACCGGTCAAGCCGGTGGTACCGAGAATACCTTACCCTAGCAGGCTGAAAGCAAATAAGGATGAGGTCAATTTTTCAAAATTTATTGAAGTATTTAAAAAGCTAACGATCAATATTCCTTTTGCAGATGCTCTCGCCCAAATGCCCTCTTACATGAAATTCATGAAAGAGATCCTTTCCAAAAAGAGGGCAATTGATCACCAATCCACCGTTGCACTCACTGAAGAGTGTAGCGTAATCTTTCAGAATAAGCTTCCCCAGAAGCTCAATAATCCAGGGGGTTTTTCTATCCCTATCCAAACCGGGAAGTTTTCTTTCAATAAAGTTTTGTGTGATTTAGGGGCTAGTATTAATTTGATGCCCCTTTTTATTTTCAGGAAACTTGGATTGGGCGAGGTGAGTCCAACGTTCATGACGCTCAAGCTTGCTAATCGGTCAATAAGATACCCGTACGGGGTGATTGAGGACGTGCTAATTAAGGTTGGTAAGTTCTACTTCCCGGTAGACTTTGTGGTAATAGACATAGATGAGGATGAAGAGGTCCCGATGATCTTGGGACGATCGTTCCTAGCCACCAGGAGAGCTTTGATTGACATGGAAGAGGGTGAGATCACGTTCAGAGTCGGCGGTGAGAACGTATGGTTCAAGATGCTTGAAAGAGGAAGTGGTGAAAGAGAGGAAGGAGTAGAGAAGTCTGCGGACAATCGCGAATGTGGGCGATTTCATCCCGCGGACACCAAGCCTAGTTGAAACCGCACAGTCGTGCCACGACTTTAAATACGGCGCTGGGTGGGAGGCAACCCACGAAGGTTTGTTGTCTTTATTATTTTTTTTATTTTGAGTGTGTTTTTATTTCCGAAAAAACCATAAAAATTTAAAAAAAATCGAAAAAGCGAAAAACGAACAGAGACATACGCGACTTGCCACGCGGTTTGCATACCGCGCAGCAAGCCGCGGGGCACCCTGTTGGTTTTCTGAACCAGGGACATACGCGGTTATCCCGCGACTTACATCTCGCGGCCAAAACCGCGGGAGCCCCCTGTTGTGTCTCGTTCGTTGTTCGTGCAATCTTTGTTCCTTTCCTGCTTTGTGTGTTTCCTTTTCTTGTTTTTTGTCTTTTGTCTTTTGCTTTGAGTGTTTTGATTTTGCATGCGCTCTCCATCTTCTCTAAGTGCTCGAATCTGTCAAGAAAATCCTCTCGGTCCGGGCAAACAGGTATGTTCTAACTCTTTCTGCTAAACGAGTGGTGTATGATGTTTTAGTCTATTTTAGTCACACGAGATGCAACAAACCTAATTTCCACTTAGGTTTGGGGTGCCTCATCTTTCACATCTACACACTCAATTCTTTAGACCCTGTGCAAATGTAACAACCCAAATCCCATATACACAACATAGATATAACAAACAAACTTCACATTACAAGTACGGTCCCGTAGTCTTTTACAATCGGAAGAAAACCATTCTACTACAATCTTTGTACTATTTACATACATAACATTTAATACTGTGATACAACTGCTAAACAAGCCAAAATCTTCATCTTATAATTCTTCACACAAGCAATCCACCGGTTACTCTAATTACTTGCTCTTACTTGATCCACCACCTGGAATACATATTTTTAAAACAAAATGAGGGTTAGACCTGATGGTCTAAGTGAGAAATCCCTGTTAGTTTAAAAAAACCCATTTATATAAACTTCATTCATATAAATCACGCAACACAATCATATACATCCAATTAAGCTCACATATCCTATACTTTCCCTTCTCATTCCTCCTGGCCATATTAGTTGGTAGCAAGCCAACTAATAATTTACAACGTTGTACAACATCTACAACCAAACAACGCTATACAGATTCTATAGCCAAACACACCGGTCCTAAACCCGGCCAACGTATTATAACGCATTATAATACTCATGTAAATATAATACCTCACTATATTATAATTCACATATATAAACACATAGTCATCAACAATTGCATTCCCAATCCAACATATACGCATTCCAGTTAAAAACGTTTTCAAAGTAAACTCACCTGTCTTGATTATTACACACGCTCGCAAGCTCCTTTCAAAATGATCTTATCTCTTATCACGACTCCACAGAATCTGAAACAAGTTAAGATACATACATCGCTTTACTAACCAAACACATAAAGCCTAACAATTTCCTATCATCAACTGTCCCATTACACTGCACTTAACCCACTACCGGGACTACACAGGGTAACGGGACTTATACAGTACCGGGACTCTTCTGTACCGGGAGTTCCTATACCGGGAGTTCATATTACCGGAACTCTACACTAACGGATGTCTGCTATACCGGGACTCACAATACCGGGACTCACATTACCGGGAGTCTCCTATACCGGAACTCACACTACCGGGAGTCTCCTATACCGGGACTCACACTACTGGGAGTCTATCGGGATTTCATCGGGACTCTCAAGAACATAGTCGGTTTCCATTTACCCAGAAATCGGTTGAGACTAATACTAAACAATGAAATCAACGTGTCTAAACCGATAGCTATCTTCTTCTCAAGATTATAAACACAAAATATAAAGGGACTAACCTCAAAATCGTTTCTAACCCAATCGATTGATGCTCAAACCGTAACTTTCTTCTTTCGCTTTCTTCGCCTCTAAAACTCCCGCACACACACACACTTTCTATTTTTGGTATATGAATACTATCTGAAGACTTAAGAGGTAATATTAAGCCACAACTTACCAAATAGACTTTCAACTTCTCAAATTTAACCCAAACACCCCTAAACTCATAATTTTTCCCAAACATACTCTAAACATCTAACTTTATTTAACGGAAAGAGGATTTAACTAACGGACTTACCCGGGGTATTACAGCAAACCTCGGTTTTAACGAGGTTTGGGGTTGGTTTTTATTGGCAAACCTAGGCCACGGCCTAGGTTTGGGGTGCCCATTTTAGAAATTTTGGGTTTTCTTTTGCTTGCTATGTAATGCCTTGCCCGTCCTTTTGATAACTGTAATAACTGCACAATGATCCGAGTCGCATCACCTACGACTTTACTTGCACATTGGGGACAATGTGTGGGTAAGGTTTGGGGTTGCCCAATCGGGCCCAAGTTATGCACGTAGATTTCCTGCACTTCTGAGTGTCTAGATCATAATAGCTAAAATTTCTGTTTTGAATGATTGAGACCAACCATTGTGGGAAGAATCTTGTGAGAGTGACGTGACCGTTAGGGAAGGACCGGGAAAGGACATGACTAGGGACATTAGTGGAGACCACCCGATAGTGAGTTTTGAGCCTAAAAGACGTTTTCATTTCGAGGGATTCATACACCTAATTCTTATACACTTTTTCGAATTCCTTGTCGTGAATGTAGAATGATCTCGCTACATTATTGCATTGAGTAGCAAAGACGAACCTCGGGATATTGGGTAAGGGTATAGTAGACCATATCATGTGGACCTTAAGATATGATTCCAGGCATTATGTGTTTTGTTTTTTAACCATTTTAGCTATCATTCCCTTTCACCCTTTTGTGTGTATCCATAGCCCTTTTGCAGCCAAACACGCACCCTATTCGTTTCTAAACCCATCATTAACCCATTAGCCAAAAGCCTTAGCCAACCCTTATCCGAAAGCGTGTAAATCAAAGGCAGTGATGAACTACGAAAGATAGAGCAGAAAAGAATAGAACAGGCCAGTCATGAGAATAAAACGGGTCAATGTAACCCGAGAAATAGAAAAGATAGAAAAGAGGGCCAATGCTGCCCCAATCAAATAAAGAGGGCCATTGATGCCCCACTGAAAAAAAAATACAGTTAGTCAGATAGTATTTATAGCAGCTGAATAAGAGAGTCAAAGCGACTCCAATAGTGACAAAGAGGGCCAAATGATAGAGGTTGAAGTAGAAAAGTTCAGAACTGCCAATGATTGACACGCCAAGGGTTTTTGATCCTCTTACCCTTCGTTTCATAGCCTTAACCTTAGCCCCATTACAACCCTTGTAAAGACCTGGATTATCTTTTGGAAGATGTGATTACGGTTTACGACTACCTTTACCGATATTCCCTGTCTTGCTACTTGATTCCTTCTGAGATCAACTTTTTGGACATTTGTGCGTCTTTCTAGAGAGTTGTCATGTAATATTTTGCGTATTATTGTACATAAATTCCTTACACATGACAACACGAGCGATAACCTAGGTTTGAGCGAAATGAGAGTATCCCGTGAGGTAGGGTCGAGGCGAAATGTTTTCCCTAGTATGTTCGGCCCTAGTCTAACCTTAATGTAATCGGAACAGTCACGAGTTCAACTCTCAATAGAAGGTCATAGATCGAACAAAATAAGGATGAGGCGAGAGTGGGATAGATATTCACGGGTATGGGAAATCACCGTTGCATCACTTGGTACCGATTGGGAATTGTGCAGTCATTATTTTTTCACAGATATATGCTTTTATGCTGTTTTTATCGCTAATTTGTTTGGGGACAAGCAACGCTCGGTTTGGGGTTGTTGATAACGCCACTTTTTGGCGTTATTTTCGGTTCTCAAACCAATGAGATTGGCTTGTGTTCAAGTAAAAAGGCGTGTATTTTACGGTTTATCTAGTGAATTATACAGGTTATCTAAGAGGCGGCAATCATCGAGAAAAGAAGCTAAAAAGAGCCCAAATCGAGTCCAAAACGAAGCCAACGAAAGCCCAAGAGCCAAGCCCAAGACCCACGACCGAACCAGGACCCGAACCGCGAACCAAACGACGACCCACGCAGCCAAAAGGATACGCGCGACCTGCCACGCGACTTGCAAGCCGCACAGCAAGTCGCGTAAGGCTCTGTTTCGCGAATTTCAGATATAATTTTCAGTTTTTAGGTCATTCATTCGGACGCAACTTTCACACGACGGCCAGAGCAGTTTCGGGGGCGATTTTCAGAGCCGAGTGACACCCGTTGGAGCCACGATAGAGGGAGGATCAGATACACGTTCATCACGCGAAGTGGAGACGAGCACGATATTAGGGAGTAACCATTCCATTTACAGTTGCCACGATTATCATGTCTACATACTTGTTTCCATCTTTTTCTATTGTGTTTGAATCCACCACCGACATGAACAAACCGGTTCATGTTGGGGGTTGGAATGAATGTGATTTAAGCTTGTAAACAGATGACCTGAGACCTTTATCAGTTTTCCTATTTTAGTGAATGAATGCAATTTGGTGTTTAATGCTTTTGTGAGATTAGCTACCTTACAATTGTTTTATTGCTTTCAATTTATGTTCGAGATAAGTAATTGAGAAGTAGAATTAGGAATTGCATGTCCAAGTTAAGAAAGGATAGAGATATACCGAGTAAATCTTAGTCCCGTTTGAATCTTAAGCTTAATGCGTTTTGAACCCTATATGTTGAGATCGAAAGATAAAACTTATGTTTTCAAAATAGAAATCACGGTTGCTTGAAAACGAACCATGCTTTGCACATAAAATCGTTGTAGCTTGAGAAAGAACAATGATTAGATAAAGATTAGGTATTCATTGATAGGAATAACTGGTATTTGAATTGAGTCAGACGTTTGTATGCGAGAACCATTGGATTTCCAACCCTCAACTGTTTTCTCTATCTGATTTTCCATAGCCGTTTACCGTTTTGTCTTGTGTTTGATTTAATTCTCGCATTTAAGTAGTTTAATACCAACCGTTCAATTATCGATAGTTCAGTTAATAGAGCTTATAGTAATTGTGATACTTAGTTCCTAGTTCCCGTGGATTCGATACTCGTACTTACCGTACGTTATTACTTGATTCGACACCGTACACTTGCGGTTAGATTTAGGGGGGTGTAAACCCGCCTATCAGCCACCCCTTCCTCAACTGTTCCAGTGAATCCATTCGCTGAAACTGTCATGGATCAGGACTCCCCACTCTCAGTACCTCTAAGTACTAAAGTGATTTTCCTCCGCGGATCCAACGCTAAATCTGCTACCCACACCCTCTTCACAACCATTGCTCCTCTCTCTTATTCTTTGGTCTCTACAAAATTCATTTTTCCCACTGCATCACCTTCAAAAGTCATCCATCTGGACGACAGCTCTGCCGCTGAACTACAGCGCTTCATGCACCAGAATCAAGGACCTGAAGGCGCTTCCTCTCGTCAAACGCTGGAAGATGACATGGAACACTTGTCAGGCTACCATGACATCAACACCTTTTCCAACCCGCCTCCAGGTAACCTAAACACTTCTCTCTCTGGACCCCCAACTTCTAAGCTTTCCTTTGTTCACAAGTTATTTTCTGTTACAGGTCCTAATTTGGGCACAATTAGCAACTCCCTCATGGACATTGCTAATAAGGTGGAAACTCTCACCACCACCATCTCCACCAACTCCACAACGATTACAAACGCTGGGGAAACGCTGAAGATACTGGCAGACGCCGTCAAAGACAAGGCTACAACCTCTGATGTCTCTAAACTTGAAAGTGGTTTGTCTTCTATCGCTGAGGCCATCACCAGTAACTCTTCCACCATCAGCGCCCTCAAGACCACCAACGACGACCTCTCCTCAAACTTCAAAACTTTGTCTAACAAAGTCACAACGCTGAAGACAGAGGTTTCTAATCTTCAGGGAGAGGCGACGTCTCTGAAGACTGAGGTGAGTGATCTTGCTCACAAGGTTGGCTCCTCCAACAATCTAATCAGCCAATTCCTGGACCGCCTCAACGCTCCCACTGTCCCTCTGTCTCACCTTTCTCAGGATGACAGGGAAAATATGGAGATGACAGTGGACTTCATCATCCAAACCACCCCTGCTATTTCTGGCCTAGAAGACAGAATGGCAGTGGTGGAAACACAACTTGGGATCCCTGGCCAAGAAGACAGGGACCCCTAAGACTACTGATGCTGCCAATGCTTCTACTGCTGCTGCTGTTACCTCCCCATCCAACATGTGGAAGAGGGGGAGAAGGACAAAGATGAAGGCCTTCCCCATGTTTCTGAGGGGGGGATATTGCTGAAAAACCTTAGGGAGATGAAAACCCTGAGGGAACCAAGAAAAGTCCCTCTCATTCTGAGGGGGAGCAACATAAAGACTTCACTCACTCTCATGTTGGTGCTGAGAATCTATCTTTAGAGAGGGATGAAGAGGCTGAGGCTGAAGATGAAGAAGACCTGGAAATCCAGGATGATGAACCTTCATCATCACCCAAGAATGATGATGATGATGACGATGAAGGCTTCGTTTTCCAGCGAAAGCAACCTAGAATCCCTGCTCTGAAGGGAGTTGTAATAAAAGAACAAGGGGAGGGGACCAAAAGCAAGCCTCCAGCGACTGCGGCCAACAAGGGAAAAAACAAAGGCCTCGCTGAGGACAACCTGGCTATTCTCCTCAAGAAGCCAGATTGTCATGTATGTTACTTTCTTTTCCCTTACACTGCATCCCTCCTCTACCCCTTCTCAATAACTATCCTACTCTCACTCAAACCTTTAAACACTTAAACCCATCTTTTCTCCATCTCTTCTTCCAAATGATCTTACCTCTGTGATCGTTTTGTTTCAGCTAGTCATCTCCTCTGCTTGAGGGTCAAGCTGAAGCTCCCCGCAACAATCTAGAAATAATCCCGGTTCTGAACTTCGATGGGACTGTTGACCTTTTTGAAGAAGAAGAAGAAGAACTGCTCTACCATCCGAACAGACCTTCCTTGTCTCTTAAAAAGATAAGGGAAGATGAAGCCTCAACGAGAGCAGCGATGATCAAGAAACTGGAAGATCAGCGGATTGTCCCTCCTTACCTGAAGTTCCTGTCAAATAGGGAAATCGCTGAGTCTTTCAAGGCTAAAAAACTCATGGCTGAACGAAAGAAGGCTGAAGAAAAAGATAAAGAATATGCCTTAGAACTCGTTCAACGTTTAGTAAAGGACCCTGCCCTGAAGAAGGTCCCTATCTCTATTCAGCGAAAGCTATGGAAAGACGCCCAGAAGATCAGAGAAGAGAAAACCAAGGTCTCTGATTCCACTGTGGCTTGGTGCAAGGAGAGATGTCATTTCCGACATCATGCCTCTAGAATTAAAACGATCAACATCAGGGGAAAGACAATTAAAGACGTTCCTATCATTGACATTCAGATTATCAGAGAGAATGGTCACAAGGCAACTATCTACACATCGTGGCTTGATCAGCTTGGTTTATCTGAATGGTTGGAGATGCGGATAGCTATTAAGCGGTCGCGTTCAAATTACAAATCATTTGTCGAAAGAGCTCTGACCAGGCAAATCGACATGGTAACATCAGCCGTTGATATCCCTCCTCCTCCTCCAGTTAAAAATAGAAAGCCTGGTGCAAAGAAAAAAAAGAAACCCTCAGCTTCAGGTCCTCCTATACGAAATGAAACCGGCATCGAGTTCTCACGAGAAGCTATCATTGGTCTTGATCCTGATCTATCAGTGCTTGATGTCTATCTACCCCCTGGTGAAGACTTTATCCCTGGAAAGGTCGTCAGCGAAACTTATGGCATCTTCTCCATTGATTGCACCAGACGTAAATGTTTTCAACGCATCTCTGAGCTAGCCATCACTCCTATCGAACATCTCAGAGATCTCATCTACTGGTGTGGATTCAGAGAAGACCTGCTCGGACACTTCATGAAGCCCTTGATCTATAAAGAAGCCAAGAAAATAAGGGAACATGGAGTGAAAGTCCATGATTGGATGGTCCCTGAATCAAATACTCTTGACGAACTTCTTGCCAAGAATGAACCTGATTAGCTGATAGGATTCTTTTTTGTAATTCTTCTATCTTTTATCAGCTTGTAACTTTTTGTACTTGTAAATTTTATTTCACTGTACTTGTAATTTTTCCACTTCCCCTTGTAATCTCTACGAAGTTAATGAAAAATTTCAGTGAATGTACTTTACTCCATCAGTACTTAAAAAGATCCCTGAAAACAGTAAATGGGACAAGTATTTTATGAGTCATTTTTATCCTTATGTTTTCTTACTTATCAATTTTCCTTTATTGCTATGTCATCATCAAATAGGGGAAGATTGTTGATCCAAACCCTCAGTGATTTGATAATGACACTGAGAAACACTTAGGGAAAATTGTAAGTAGACAATATGTATTAATGTTTTGCCATCAAATAAAATATACTAAGTCTGTTTAGTATCGTTGATGAAAACATGCGATTTAATTTATGTATTCAGCGAACACTGTACATCAGTGAGCCCTGAGCCTGTTCAGTCTCACTGATGATCGCTGATAATTTAAGTTGTTTATTTATGATCCCTGAAGACAAGATTCACGTCAACTATGTTCTACGCTGAAGTCGAAGATCAAGCCAAAGAACCAGCGACTAAGTCTACTAGTCACCTGATGCGAATATCAGTGAAGCGAAGACTTGTCCACTCAACGTGAAGTTTCAAGTAGAAGACTTCAGCGAACGCTGAACTTTATCATTCGCTGATAAAGAATCATTCAGCGAATGTTGATCATGAAGCCTCCTCTACAAGCAACTGTTGTCTTATCCCCTTGCACTCCTCCGTACGATTTTTGTCAGAACAGACATCCCTTTTGTCCAGAATCTTACAACCAACTCTGATTCTACACTGTTCACCATGCGGCCACTAGGTTGTCTACCAAAGTCAAAACATGCAACCAACCAGAGGCTGCCACGTGTAAAGGTGTACTGTTGTGCATTAAATGCATGCAGTCTATAAAGGAAACCCTACTTCATTTTGAAGAAGCTTGGCCATTCCTCTCGCTGAACTTACTCTGTGAAAGAATACTATCCTTAATATTCTTAATCTCCTTTCTCTCTATATTTCTAGTACAAGAAATCTTAGTGTTCTCATAGTTTGTTTAGATTAGGTTTATTCCTTAATCTTGTTCCGCAACAAACTGTAAATTGTTTGATACATATCAATAAACAATTTAGAAAGATAAAAATCGTGTGTTGTATTCACCCCGCCCCCCTTCTACAAACTTGTATAACCCCTTTGGGACCAACAGATTTTAAGTGTATGAAGATGAAAGAATGGAAAATGATCCAAAACCAAAAAATAGTGCTGATTTTGATGCATCTCTCCACAACAGAGGAGACGTATTTAGAGGTTTTATGGAGAAGATGGGGAGAGAAATTAGGGGTTAGGACGTGGAGAAGTTACAGGAATAGGAGGAGTGGGAGAGAAATTAGGGGTTTTCAACTCCTTAAACATGGCTGGAGGTTGAAAGCGAAATCTAAGGGTAAGCGTATCCAGCCGATTATGCCGGTTATGGGAGAGGAGGAGGTTACAAGGTGCAAGGCAAAATGAGTTTAAAGGGTCAGGATTAAAAGTTGGGTTAGTTTAAACGGCCCAGATCGAGTCTAAAAACGGTTGACTCGCCTGGGTCCATAGTATATATAATTATGCGTAAATCCATAATTATTATTTTAAAAAACCTATTTAGCACATGCATTTTGTTTAAATTATTTGAATTAAACCTAAGAATCTTCGACATTCGTTTTCTTTTTTAATTATATTAAAATCTAACATAATTTGTTTGGGTTTTTATTTCGAGAAATCTAATTTCACAGTCTATTACAATATACTAGGTAACAGCACCGCGTCTTGCGCGGTGAATACAAATATTATTATAAAGATTAATATACTTTACTAAAAAATTGATTTATAAGTCGTTGTTATCTTACTAAAAACATAATTTATTAAAATAAGTATTGTTAGCTTACTAAAAGAAAGAATACAAACATTAGCATAGATCTTACTAAAAAAATAAAATAACTTAAAAGTTCTTGTTTTATAATCATTGTTAACTTATTAAGAAAAACAAAAATTAAATAGATAAAATGAAAAAATGAAAAGTTTTGTTAGCTTATTAAGAAAATAAAACAATTTAAAAGTTTTGATTTATTGTAACAACCCTAATTCTTAAGTGTAAGGTTTAGTGGCCGAAATGTAAGAAGTGAAAGTTTTGATAAAGGGCTGGTTTGCAAACTTTGAAAAATATAAATAGGGACCACATCCCTAGGGTTGGAGCTGTTTTTGATGGTGCTCTGATTGTGGGCGGCTGGAAACGAAACCGAGAGAGAAAGGGGCGGCTGGAAGTTGGCGAAATCGTAAAGGAACTCCGATCTTTGGTAAGTAATGCATCCCTTTATAGGATTCCTTGCACTCAATAGCTAGATATGTTGAATTCCAAGTTATATTTCAAGTTTTAGCTGTGTTACTATTTAAGATCAGGGTGGAGGGTTTTTGTTTACGAGCGGGATTATCAATTAGTGAAATCAATCGATTAGGGATCCTGTTAGTTAAGGAATAGAATGGAACCTGTTGTGTAAGGATGTTGTGTTTAAATCTTAGCACCTTAATTTGGAATGTTTCGGGAAGACCTTGTTTAGTAATGTGCGATTTTCGTTTCTGGTTCGTAAACCACCGGGAGATGAGTCCCGTAGTTGCTGGTACCGGGAGTTGGGTCCTGTAGTTGCTGGCACCGGGAGTTGAGTCCCGTAGCTGCTAGGTACCGGGTGTTGAGTCCCGTAGTTGTTTGACACCAGGAGTTGAGTCCCGTAATGGATCGGTGCCGGGAGTTGAGTCCGGGACTAGGAGAGATACCGGGACTTGGGTATCGGGTCTTGGTTGGGCCGGACAGTTGGTTGGGCCGGTAGTCGTGATGGGCCGAGAGATTTTAAGCCCCTGTTGGGCTTAGATTTGTGTGGGCTAGTAGCATATAAATATTAGACTTAGCAAGCCTTAGAAGGAATCCGTTAAATAGTTAATGATTCATAGTTGTTCTAAAGACCGAGTTGAGAGATGAAAGGTAGGATCGAGATTTGAGTTGCCTCTAATTAATTTATCGGTTTAATTATTAGGTGTACGTTCAGATTGAGACAAGAGGTTAGGAAGAGAATTGCTATCAGGTGAGTTCCCTAAACCCTTTTTACGATGAAAATTCTTAATGATTTAACTGATTATGGTTCTTGACGAGCATGAAATATTTACAAATTGAATTGCATGATTTCTCACGTATGAAATGAAAAGCATGCTAAGTAAAGATTCTATTTTTACGTTATTATGAAATGTATGTGCATGTTATGTGATGTCGGTCTGCACTGTGGGATCAGAGAGCCTCGGGATCCGATGATCCCTTGGATATGTACGACGAGCCGGTAGGTTGGAATTCGTTTCCCTCCCAGGCGGGTATCGGGGAGTCTGCTTGGGCCCCAATACGAGAAGGCGAAAAGGGGAGTCTGCTTAGGCCCCGATTCGAGAAGGCGAAAGGGGAGTCTGCTTGGGCCCCGATCGCGGATGGTTATGTGATCCCCTACATGGTGCAATACCATATGTGATGATTTATGATTTATGATGAAGTTTTATAAATGATTTGTACATTATCTATACATGTTGTTTTACGGAGGGAATTCACTAGACCCTTTGGTCTAACCCTCGCTTTTCAAAACTAAAACCTTTTTCAGGTAAGAAATTAGTAGAAGGCTCAGGTAAGTGTGCAAGAGCAAGTTAAGGAACGGATGCAGCTAGAGGCACTGCAAGTGCCACGTGTAGCAGTTAGTTTATTCTCAGTTGTGTATAGGTTGTTTCCGCCAACCTTAGTTAGATGAATGTAATGAAATTTTGGGACCCAGTTTGGTAAATGTTATGACTTAATGCTATGGTTGTCTTATTGTATCCTTGGGGTGTTACAAATGGTATCAGAGCCATAGTTTAAGGGATTTAGGTGACCGGACGGGCCTAAACTTAAACTTGGGAGTAGAAAATCACAACTGAGAATCAGGAAATGCGTTAAGAGGGCACTAATGTAGGCACGGGAGATGCTTTAGGAGGACACTATTATAGGGATAGGACTAATAGGGTACTAAAGACTGTCATGTAAGGTAAGTTTGGGATTTCACCTGGCCAGTGTAATTGCGAACTTACAGGTACATGTATGTGCTTAACCTACCTTATTAACCTACCTAGTGCTTATGTCGTATTCCAGTACTTTAGAAGGTCAACGAGATCCCTGAGGGGTAGACTAAGGCCCCTTGTTGGAGAAGTTTCATGAGAATTCATTTATGATGTGATGTATGTATACATCGTAGAGAAGGAATGTCGTACAGAATGTTATGAGTCGTCTAGAGGTAGCTCTTCGTGGATTTGGAGAGGGCGAATGTTGAGATTGAGTGAGACTCCTGTTTCGGGAAAGTCTTAGATATAGAAATCATGGGATAGATCAGTCGGATGGTAAGGAAAGACTGTGTCGAAATCGTGAAAGTGTCAATGGAGCTCTGGCTTCTTAGTTGAGCTTTTCGAGGGAAGGGTAAATGAAATAAGATACCTATAGTGAAGTGAAAGCATGTAGAAGTAGAAAGCGAGATAGTTGATCAAAATGAAAGTAGTATGAAAGGGGTTAATTAAGTGAGATGTGGAAAGCGTGTTCAGCAAGTTGTTGCTTGACCGAGATGGCGACCATTGGTCGAAGGAAGAGTGTCAAGGATAAGTGGCGTGAGTAAAGCGGTTGACCTTGTTAGGGTAAGTAGCCTTCTATTGCAAGTAGAGTTTCATGCATAACTTTTCTAAATGTAACATGAAATTTTGAGCTTAACGATTTGTAAAGTATTTCACATTTTTTGGCGTTCTTTTGTGTAACATGAAAGTTTCGAGATTTAAAGTAAATATGTAAATGTCAATTTTGAACAAAATGAGTCAGCTTGTACGAGTGCAAGTTTAAAGAAAAAGCGATTTCAGTTACGTCGCACATTGAAATTTTGAGCTTAACGATTTGTAAAGTAGTCCACATTTTTATGATAAGTTAAATTGTTACAAAAAGGTCGAGAAAGCGTTTGTCAGCAAAAATTTTACAATCAAAATGAGTTTTAACCTATAGATATCATATAAAAGGGTGTGAGAACCGACTGGTTTACTTGGCGTCGGTATCTTCTTTCGGAATTGTGTCGTATGAAAAGACTTTCATTCAGCGTATCACTGTCGTAATAACATCGTTCGGATTGAGTAAGATTAAGGTTCACGGGAAAATGCATGCAATCGATCCTCGAATCGTTGTGCAGGGCATTGAAGTTACAAGAGTGATGGAGACAGGTGTACCCAAGATGTTTTCAAATGTTGTTTATTTAAAATGATAAAATGTACGAATGACTTATCTACTGTGTGTCATGCATGAAGGCTATGAACTCACTAGGTCATAGGATATTGCATATTAAGCTAAGGAAGAACTTCTAGAGTGGAGAAATGTCGGGCAAATCGGGAAGGAATGTTGTAGCCTTGGTATTTGTGTTCAAGAGGAAAGGTGAAAAGTGGTAGAGTCGGAAGTGGATTATAGCATCGGGGGTATGAGGGTATGTACCCTTGCTCGGTGACTGGGAATACAGTTGCCGAGGGACGATGGTGTCCGGGGGAAGGACTAGAAGTCATCGAGGCGTTGATCTTAGCAACACGTTATGAGTTGTGTGGAGAGGAAGAATGAAATGTTTATGGCGCAGGAATATGAGCTTCGAGGAGAGCTTGTAATGTTGATGGTATATGAATAGGTTTCGAAAGGAGGGAGACAGATCATGAAGTTGATCATGATATGTTGGAAGGATTAGGTTCCGTAAGGAACCCTTGTTAAAGAATAAGTTAAGAAAGTAGTCACAGGTTGTCAGTGATGTAGAAGTCAATAGTTGTGATGGCCGAGGCCGAAGACGTAAACCAGAAGGTTGAAAATTGATAGAACACCTTGTAGGGGTGTTAAGAAGATGAGAAGTTATCGTTTTGAATAAGCGTTCTATTTACGAGGTAGAAAAAGGGGTTCGTAGAATGATGAGGAATGTAGCACAATGAAGCGAGTGGGTTGACTTTATCAGTCAGTAAGGAAATGTGCCGCGTCTATGTAAGGGCTCAGATCGTAAGGAGTTAGCTAGAATGTCTGAGGTTGAATTAATTGAGAACTTGTGAGTTATAGTTCAGCTAGTGGGGAAAGGACTATGTAATGAGTTAGACTTGCTTGTGTTTATGGGAGGATATGAAGGCAAGTTCGAATTGTGTGAATGATCATGAGAGATATGGTCTGCAGTATGATGTATGGACACAGGGTGTACGGCTGTGTAGTGTTAGTAATTGTCAAGCTAAATGTGTCAACTAGTGTCGTAGTGATATGATGTTAGAGAGAAGGGAAGCGACAGGTAGAAGCTTTTTGGGGGCTTCGGGTGAAGTGTTCCACTTGTTAACCGGATCGTTGGAGCACGTCGAGTGTAAGTTGTTGTTGTGGTACGATTGTTCGGGATAGAACGACGGAGCGGTGGTAGGTGGTTACCCAAAGGAGAAACCAAGTGTTCTTAGTTGAATGAGTCGCTATGTAAGCATATTTTGGGATCTTTGGAAGTTTAAGGAAGATGATGGGTGTGTTGGTAAAACTGTGGTGGGATAAACGTGAGTCCTTAGGTATGAAAGAAATGTCTGAAAAAGTGAAACTGGGAAATTAAAGAATGTGTAGTGTTGTCGAGCACTGATGTCGTTTAAGACGCCTTGAGAATGCCTTAAGTTAGGATCTTGATGCAACTGTTTGGTTATGTAAGTGAGGAGAAGATGATTTCAGTTTGTGGAAAGGTCGAGAGAGAAGGACAAGTAACGTTGGTGAGCAGTGCTCCACGATAACGTGGGGAGGTGAAGATAGTATGTCGGATTAAGTGAGTAAATTGGAAGTAACAAATTGCCGGTAGTGCCGAAAGGTGCAGTGTTGTGTAGAGTGTCGTTGATAAGTGTGTGAACTGTTAGAAAGAGTATTGAAGAAGGGAATCGTGTATGACCTTGTGCGTGAATGAAGTGGATGAGACAGCTAAATGAGTTAAGTTAGTAACTATGTGAGAAAGGTTAAAACGAACTGGTCGTATAGTGATTAAGCTAATGAGAATAGCATGGTGTGACCATGGTTACTCATCCCAGTGGAGTGAGGATAAACGGAGTTATGTTCTTATGAATGAACGAACGTGGCAATCAGGGAGAAATTGATGTGTTTTAGGACAAGTTTAATCTGAATAGGTGCACACTTCAGTGATTGAGTTGGGAGGTTCCTACTCTCAGTTACGTTTTGAGTATGGGGTGGTGAGGTAGCGAGGATGTGGGGGATGATTGACGAACTGTGGTCTAGGTGATCCGAGAAAAAGGAGAAATGTTTTATGTATAGACGACTGTTGGGTGGTGCAAGGTTGTGACTTGTGATGCGATGAAAGAACTCGGGATTGTGAGTTGTCGGGATGTACAGGGTTGGCCAGGTGCCAAGCTGTTAAGTAAGCGAATGTTTCTTTGTAAATGAATCTCGTTTTGTAACGGGGGAATTCATCCAGGTTTCTCCTTAAAGGAAGTAAAGATGCATGAGAAGCCTTATTTAATCTTCTATTGTTAAGACTGATCGAGTAGGAACACTAGCCTACAAGTTGGAGTACTGTAAGAACTTAAGGGAATGTAACCATTGTTGCACGTTTCGAATTTAATGAGATGGGTTACTGAGTTAGATGTGGCTTTGCCTAATGGAAATGTCAGGGTAGGTGTGAAAGCAAGTTACCCGCATCTTTTCCAATAAGGAATTCCGGGGACGGAATTCTTTTAGGGGGGGAGTATTGTAACAACCCTAATTCTTAAGTGTAAGGTTTAGTGGCCGAAATGTAAGAAGTGAAAGTTTTGATAAAGGGCTGGTTTGCAAACTTTGAAAAATATAAATAGGGACCACATCCCTAGGGTTGGAGCTGTTTTTGATGGTGCTCTGATTGTGGGCGGCTGGAAACGAAACCGAGAGAGAAAGGGGCGGCTGGAAGTTGGCGAAATCGTGAAGGAACTCCGATCTTTGGTAAGTAATGCATCCCTTGATAGGATTCCTTGCACTCAATAGCTAGATATGTTGAATTCCATGTTATATTTCAAGTTTTAGTTGTGTTACTATTTAAGATCACGGTGGAGGGTTTTTGTTTACGAACGGGATTATCAATTACTGAAATCAATCGATTAGGGATCATGTTAGTTAAGGAATAGAATGGAACCTGTTGTGTAAGGATGTTGTGTTTAAATCTTAGCACCTTAATTTGGAATGTTTGGGGAAGACCTTGTTTAGTAATGTGCGATTTTCGTTTCTGGTTCGTAAACCACCGGGAGTTGAGTCCCGTAGTTGCTGGTACCGGGAGTTGAGTCCCGTAGTTGCTGGTACCGGTAGTTGAGTCCTGTAGTTGCTGGCACCAGGAGTTGAGTCTCGTAGCTTCTAGGTACCGGGAGTTGAGTCCCGTAGCTGCTAGGTACCGGGAGTTGAGTCCCGTAGTTGTTTGACACCAGGAGTTGAGTCCCGTAATGGATCGGTACCGGGAGTTGAGTCCGGGACTAGGAGAGATACCGGGACTTGGGTATCGGGTCTTGGTTGGGCCAGACAGTTGGTTGGGCCGGTAGTCGTGATGGGCCGAGAGATTTTAAGCCCCTGTTGGGCTTAGATTTGTGTGGGCTAGTAGCATATAAATATTAGACTTAGCAAGCCTTAGAAGGAATCCGTTAAATAGTTAATGATTCATAGTTGTTCTAAAGACCGAGTTGAGAGATGAAAGGTAGGATCGAGATTTGAGTTGCATCTAATTAATTTATCGGTTTAATTATTAGGTGTACGTTCAGATCGAGACAAGAGGTTAGGAAGAGAATTGCTATCAGGTGAGTTCCCTAAACCCATTTTACGATGAAAATTCTTAATGATTTAACTGATTATGGTTCTTGACGAGCATGAAATATTTACAAATTGAATTGCATGATTTCTCACGTACGAACTGGTTTATTTGAGAAATGTTGTCATGATGAAATGAAAAGCATGCTAAGTAAAGATTCTATTTTTACGTTATTATGAAATGTATGTGCATGTTATGTGATGTCGGTCTGCACTGTGGGATCAGAGAGCCTCGGGATCCGATGATCCCTTGGATATGTACGTCGAGTCGGTAGGTTGGAATTCGTTTCCCTCCTAGGCGGGTATCGGGGAGTCTGCTTGGGCCCCGATACGAGAAGGCGAAAAGGGGAGTCTGTTTGGGCCCCGATTCGAGAAGGCGAAAGGGGAGTCTGCTTGGGCCCCGATCGCGGATGGTTATGTGATCCCCTACACGGTGCAGTGCCATATGTGATGATTTATGATTTATGATGAAGTTTTATAAATGATTTGTACATTATCTATACATGTTGTTTTACGGAGGGAATTCACTAGACCCTTTGGTCTAACCCTCGCTTTTCAAAACTAAAACCTTTTTCAGGTAAGAAATTAGTAAAAGGCTCAGGTAAGTGTGCAAGAGCAAGTTAAGGAACGGATGCAGCTAGAGGCAGTGCAAGTGCCACGTGTAGCAGTTAGTTTATTCTCAGTTGTGTATAGGTTGTTTCCGCCAACCTTAGTTTAGATGAATGTAATGAAATTTTGGGACCCAGTTTGGTAAATGTTATGACTTAATGCTATGGTTGTCTTATTGTATCCTTGGGGTGTTACATTTATAATAATTCTTAACTTATTAAGAAAAACAAAAGAATAAATAAATAAAAAATATATTTTATTAAATAAGTTTTGATATATAATTAATGTTAACTTATCCATAAAAATGTAAATAAATAAAACATACAATATTAAAAGTATTTTTGATTTATAAGCATTGTTAGCCTACTAAAAGATAAAAAAATATAACCTAGTAAAAGAACTATTTGATTTATAAATATTGTTATCTATTTTATAAAATTATAAAATGAAAAAAGAAAAGTTTTAGTAATTAATAAGGATATTTAATGTATGATTTTTTTTAAAATAAATTAAAATTCTATAAAATAAAAATAGATAAATGGCCATGGAGGCCTATCGTTAACTCTCTCTCTCTTACATTCTCCTTTATATATATATTGATGATGATGATTGATGTTAACTTATTAAGAAAAAAAAAATTAAATAGATAAAATGAAAAATGAAAAGTTTTGTTAGCTTGTTAAGAAAATAAAATAATTTAAAAGTTTTGATTTATAATCATTTTTAACTTATTAAGAACAACAAAAGAATAAATAAATAAATAAATAAATAAATATATTTTATTAAATAAGTTTTGATTTATAAGTAATGTTAACTTAATCC
The DNA here is from genome assembly GCA_033807775.1 of Saussurea involucrata. Taxonomy (NCBI): domain Eukaryota; kingdom Viridiplantae; phylum Streptophyta; class Magnoliopsida; order Asterales; family Asteraceae; genus Saussurea; species Saussurea involucrata. Next base: position 107,292,800 of record CM066314.1, on the reverse strand, counting down.
ATAAAAATGTAAATAAATAAAACATACAATATTAAAAATATTTTTGATTTATAAGCATTGTTAGCCTACAAAAACATAAAAAAACATATATAACATAGTAAAAGAACTATTTGATTTATAAGCATTGTTATCTATCTTATAAAATGAAAAAAGAAAAGTTATAGTAATTATTAAGGATATTTAATGTATGAATATTTTTAAATAAACCAAAATTCTAGAAAAAAATAGATAATGGCCATGGAGGCCTATCCTTAACTCTCTCTCCTACATTCTCTTTTATATATATATATATATATATATATATATATATATATATATATTGATGTTATCTATCTTATAAAATTATAAAATGAAAAAAGAAAAGTTTTAGTAATTATTAAGGATATTTAATGTATGATTTTTTTTAAATAAATCAAAATGCTATAAAAATAGATAAATGGCCATGGAGGCCTATCATTAACTCTCTCTTCTACATTCTCCTTTATATATATATATTGATTATATATATATATATATATATATATATTGATATTGATGTTAGCCTACTAAAAGATAAAAAAATATAGAACCTAGTAAAAGAACTACTTGATTTATAACCATAGTTATCTATCTTATAAAATTATAAAATGAAAAAAGAAAAAGTTTTAGTAATTATTAAGGATATTTAATGTACAATTTTTTTTTAAATAAATCAAAATTCTATAAAAATAGATAACTGGCCATGGAGACGTATCTTTAACTCTCTCTCTTACATTCTCCTTTATATATATATATATTTATTTATTTATGATTGTTATCTATCTTATAAAATTATAAAATGAAAAAAGAAAGTTTTAGTAATTATTAAGGATATTTAATGTATGATTTTTTTTAAATAAATCAAAATTCTATAAAAATAGATAAATGGCCATGGAGGCCTATCCTTAACTCTCTCTCCTACATTCTCCTTTATATATATATATATATATATATATATTGATTATATATATATATATTGATATTGATGTTAGTCTACTAAAAGATAAAAAAATATATAACCTAGTAAAAGAACTATTTGATTTATAACCATTGTTATCTATCTTATAAAATTATAAAATGAAAAAAGAAAAGTTTTAGTAATTATTAAAGATATTTAATGTATGATTTTTTTTAAATAAATCAAAATTCTATAAAAATAGATAAATGGCCATGTAGGCCTATCCTTAACTCTCTCTCCTACATTCTCCTTTATATATATATATATATATATATATATATATATATTGACGATGATTGATGATTGATGTTAACTTATTAAGAAAAATGAAAATTAAATAGATAAAATGAAAAATGAAAAGTTTTGTTAGCTTATTAAGAAAATAAAACAATCTAAAAGTTTTGATTTATAATCATTCTTAACTTATTAAGAATAACAAAAGAATAAAAATATAAATAAATATATTTTATTAAATAAGTTTTGATTTATAAGTGGTGTTAACTTATTCAAAAAAATGTAAAGAAATAAAACATACAATATTAAAAGTATTTTTGATTTATAAGCATTGTTAGCCTACTAAAAGATAAAAAAAAATATATAACCTAGTAAAAGAACTATTTGATTTATAAGCATTGTTATCTATCTTATAAAATTATAAAATTAAAAAAGAAAAGTTATAGTAATTATTAAGGATATTTAATGTATGATTTTTTTAAATAAATCAAAATTCTATAAAAATAGATAAATGGCCATGGATGCCTATCCTTAACTCTCTCTCCTACATTCTTCTTTATATATATATATATATATATATATATATTGATTTTTATCTAACTTATAAAATTATAAAATGAAAAAAGAAAAGTTTTAGTAATTATTAAGGATATTTAATGTATGATTTTTTTTAAATAAATCAAAATTCTATAAAAATAGATAAATGGTCATAGAGGCTTATCTTTAACTATCTCTCCTACATTCTCCTTTATATATATATATATATATATATATATATATATATATATATATTGATGTTAGGCTACTAAAACATAAAAAAAAATATAACCTAGTAAAAGAACTATTTGATTTATAAGAATTGTTATCTATATTATAAAATTATAAAATGAAAAAAAGAAAAGTTTTAGTAATTATTAAGGATATTTAATGTATGATTTTTTTAAATAAATCAAAATTCTATAAAAATAGATAAATAGCCATAGAGTCCTATCCTTAACTCTCTCTCCTACATTATCCTGTATATATATATATATTGATATTGATATTAGCCTACTAAAAAATAAAAAAAATATATAACCTAGTAAAAGAACTACTTGATTTATAACCATAGTTATCAATCTTATAAAATTATAAAATGAAAAAAGAAAAGTTTTTGTAATTATTAAGGATATTTAATGTATGATTTTTTTAAATAAATCAAAATTCTATAAAAATAGATAAATGGTCATAGAGGCCTATCTTTAACTCTCTCTCCTACATTCACTTTTATATATATATATATATATATATATATATATATATATATATATTGATGATTGTTATCTATCTTATAAAATTATAAAATGAAAAAAGAAAAGTTTTAGTAATTATTAAGGATATTTAATCTATGATTTTTTTTAAATAAACCAAAATTCTATAAACATAGATAAATGGCCATGGAGGCCTATCTTTAACTCTCTCTCCTACATTCTCCTTTATATGTATATATTGATGATTGTTATCTATCTTATAAAATTATAAAAGAAAAAAAGAAAAGTTTTAGAAATTATTAAGGATATTTGATGTATGATTTTTTTTAAATGAATCAAAATTCTATAATAATAGATAAATGGTCATGGAGGCCTATCCTTAACTCTCTCTCCTACATTATCCTTTATATATATATATATATATATATATATATATATATATATATTATTGATATTGATGTTAGCATACTAAAAGATAAAAAAATATATAACCTGGTAAAAGAACTACTTGATTTATAAACATCGTTATGTGTTGGTCCCGAAGGCCTATACAAGTTTGTAGAAGGGTGGGGGGTTGAATACAAACACACAGATTTTACTTTTCTAAATTGTTTATTGATAAATCATTAACAATTTACAGCTTGTTGCGGAGACAAGATTAAGGATAAACCTAAATCTAAACAAGTTGGAACACTAAGGTTTCTTGCACTAAGAGAGATAAGGAAATTACTAATAATAACCTATCTTGAGATAAGAGATTTGAACTTGTCCAGAGTTAGCAAGTTACTTCAAATGAAGTGAGTTCATCTCTTTATATGCTGCATGCATTTAATGCAATTCAGTATATACTTTACATGTGTCATCAGCTGGTTGGTTGCATGTCATTGACCTTGGTTGACAACCTTAGTAGCCGTATGGATGAATAGTATAGTATCAGAGTGGTTGTACGATTTCAGATATTCGGAGGTTCTTTTCTGACAATTCGTACGGAGTCGTGCAAGGGTGGTTAAGACAAAAGTATTTTGTACGGAGGACTTCATGATCAGCTTTCGTTGATTCAGCGATCTATCATTTCATATCAGCGAATGATAGAGTTCAGCGATAGCTGAAGTCTTGTACTTGATACTTCACGTTGAGTGGACAATTCTGAGTCTTCGCTGATCCGCATCAGTTTATTAGGAGACTTGTCGCTGGTTCTTGAGCTTGATCTTCGACTTCGGCGTAGAACCTATGTTGACGTGAAACTTGTCTTCAGTGATCATAAGTAAACAACTAACTTATCTGCGATCATCATAATGACTGAACAGACTCAGAGCATTGATGATGAACAGTGTTCGCTGAATGTTTAATTTAAAAGAGCGAGAGTTCCTATCAGCGGTACTGTAAGATCTTAGTACTTATCAGCGATAGTGAAACTCTGATTCATATTGTTTACTTACAATTTTCACTAAGTATATAAGAGAGGGTCATTATCAAATCACTGAGGGTTTGGATCAACAATCTCCCCCTATTTGATTATGACATAGCAACAAAGAAAATTGCTATTAAATGAAAACATAAGGATAAAAAGAACTCATAAAATATTTGTCCCTTTTACTGTTTTCTGGGATCTTTTCAGTACTGATGGAGTAAATTACGTTCGCTGAAATCTTTCTTTAAAATATTGAATCAAGTTACAATGAAGAACAGAAAGATTACAAGTACAAGCGAAATAATTTACAAGTACAGAAGGATAACTGATACAATAGAGAAAAAGGAGATTATATCAGTTTTCAAAGGGTTCTTCCTTATTGAGAAGTTCATCAAGGGTCTTTTTAGTGGGGATCATCCAGTCAGGGACATTTACTCCTTGATTCTTTAACTTCAGAGCAGCTTCAAAAATCAAGGGCTTCAGGTGTCTAGCTTTGATGTCGCGTCTGACTTCACACCAGTGTACGAGATCTCTGAGTTGTTCGATGGGAGCGATGTGGAGCTCAGAGACACGTTGAAAGTGAGGATTTCCATCATAGTCTAAGAAGAATATACCATATGGATCACTTACCACTGTGCCAGGGATGAAGGTTTCTCCAGGTGGTAGGGAGGTGTCAAGCATTGAAAGATCATCATCAGGGCCAAGAACTTCAGCACGAGAGAAACCAATACCTGTTTCATTTCGAATGATTGGACCTGAATCAGAAACTTTCTTCTTCTTAGCAGAGGCTTTCTTCGGTTGAGGAAGAGTAGGAGGAATATCCACAGCAGATGAAAGCAAGTCGATCTGTTTGTTTAAGATCATCTCAGCATGGCTTTTGAATTTTGAGCGTGATCCCTGAATGGCTAATTTCGTTTCTAACCATTCAGAGAGACCAAACTTTTCTAATGAAGCAGCATAGAAGGTTTGCTTGGTTTTGTCATCTCTGTAGACATCCACTTCAACAACAGGAACATCGGCGTAAATTTTTCCTCTGATGTTGGCTTTGATTATTTTGGATGGTCTTGATCGATAGGTCAGCATTTGTTTAGCCCATTCCAAAGTTGTATCAGAAACCTTTGTCTTTTCTCTAACGATTTCTTGAGCATCATCCCAGAGCTGACGTTGAACATCAATGGGAACTCTTTTCAGCTTGGGGTCTTTGATTGATCGTTGAGTAAGCTTGATGGCGTATTCTCTGTCTTTCTATTCAGCTTCCTTCCTTTCAGCGATGAGGCGTTCAGCTCTGAGGTGTTCCTTGTATTCAGCTTTGGAGATTTTGAACTTTGGAGGAACTGAAGGAAGTTGATCACGCCTTAGAATGATTCGCTGATCCTCGAATCGCTTTATTATTTCCTCTCTTCTCTTTTGATCCTCTTCACTCAGCTTTTGAGGAGCTGAGGAAGGTATGTTTCTGTGCGAGAGAGGTTGTTCTTCTGGTTCATCAGTCTCAGAGATCAAATCTAAGACTGGGATTATTTCATCAGCAGCAGCTGGCTTTATTTGTGAAGTCGCAGTAGTAGAACCTTCAGCGACATCCTCAAACAGGGGAGAGGACTAGCTGAAACACAGCGATCTTACAAATAAGAACATGGGTAGAAGAACTTGGGTAGAAAGAGAAAGAGAAATATGTTCAGGTGTAGGCTAGGGTAGTAGAACTTATAGAGGAGGGATGGAGTGAGATATGATTAGTGTACCTGACAAACCGGCTTTACAAGCAAGATCGCCAGATTGTCATCTTCAGCGACGCTTTTGCCTTTGCCTTTCTCAGCGCCAGAGGCTGAGGGATTTGTCTTTGTCCGCTCCCCTGTTGGTTCATTTATTGAAATTCCCTTACGAGCTTTGATCTTTGGGGCAGGTTTGACGACAAAGAAGTCATCGTCATCTTCGTCATCATCATCATCATTCCTTGGAGAGGAGGATGGTTCATTATCAGGGATGTCGATGTCTTCATCATCTTCTGCTTCGGATTCTTCAGCTTCGTCTTCGAGTTGCTCCCCCTCGAATACAGAGGCGAGCTTCTCGGTTCCCTCAGGGTTTTCATATCCCTGAGGTCCAGCGATAAGATCTTCATTCTTCTCTCCCCTGATAGATTCATCATGGGAAAGGTCCTCAGCGCTCTTTTCAAGATCCTCAACGCTCTTCTCAGCGGGATGTTCAGCGCTCTTCTCCCCCTCTTTCTCATGATTGGGGGAGGAATGGGTAGACTCAGCATTTGTATTTTCTCTGTCTTCTTGGCCAGAGATTTTAATACAACTTTCAATCGCTGCTAATTTGTCTTCAAGGCCAGATATAGCAGGATTGATCTTCCCAAGCTCAATGCGATCTGTCGCTGTAAAAGTTTCCAATACAGGGGCAGGGGCAGGAGCAGGAGTATTCGCTTTGTTGACCAGCGTCTCGATCATCGTCTTCATAGAACCAACGTCGGTTTTTACAGAACCCAAGTCGGTCTTGACAGCTGACATATCCCCCTCGAGATGTTCAACCGATGTTTTCAGCTTTGTAACTTCGCTGGACACGGTCGAAACTGAGTTTTTGAGGCTGGTGTAGTCAGTGTAGATGTCAGATAGTACTTTGGCAAAATCACTGAGCGTCTTATCAAGGCCCTTAATATCATCTGTGGAAGCTTTCTTCTCCACCACCGTAGTCAGCTTTGTCAAATTCTCTCCAGCGTTTGTTACGGCTGTAGAGTTGTTGGAGAGTGTGGTGGTGAGACCGGTCAGCTTTGTTTTCACGGACTTCAGAGACTCGTTGATGTCTCCCAAATTAGGACCTGTAACAGATAAAAACTTGTGAACAGAGGAAAGCTCAGAAGTTTGGGGTTTAGTCACAGTGTATAGGATTTTATGTGTACCTGCAGGAGGGTTTACGAACTCGTCAAAATTGCGGGTTCCTGAATAATGTTCCATATCTTCCTCAAAAGTACGGTGAGGTATGGTGATCTCTGCAGGTCCTGTCTTCATCATTCGTTGAGAAGCGTCAGCGGTGGCTTCTGGAATGATGGCATCTCCAGTGTTCTTTGGAGGAGTGTCCAAGTGAGTGGAGGGAGAAACGAAGGATAAGAATGGGGTTCGGGTAATGAGTTCAGCGTTGGAATTGCTGAGAATCACTTCATCAGTCTTTTGAGAGACTAAGGGAGGTTGGGTAGGTTCCAAGTTTCTAACCTCAGCGTTTGGAGACGCTGAAGTCTGGATTGGAGGGATGGCTTGAATGGGTGTGGCAGAGCGTACCACGAAACTTTCCTTCAGCTCGTCAGAATGAGCTGAGGAGTCTTCAGCATGGGATTGCTGAGGTTGCTCCTTGGTTTTCTTGATCCTTTTGGAATCAAGTTGGGTTGAAGAGTGTTTCCTTTTCTTAGAAGGAGAGGATTGTGTGGCCGGGGTATCAGCGATGGGTATTGTCGCTGAAGGAGCCACATAAGTCGAAGAATTAGGGTTAAGAAGAGAGAGAAGGGTAGAGAGACGTACCTCATTGTCGACAGGTTTGAAATCGAGCACCTTAGGGCCAACCTGAGAAAGTTTCAGGTCACCCTCTTGAGGATAGCTGTCTTTCAGGCCATATTGGAAGATGGCGCTGATGAAACGGGGGTAGGGAACCCATGAAGGTCTGTCAGCAGCAGAATCTACTCTTTGTACTAGGTCATCATAAATGATAGATGCCCAGTCAATATGTAGACCTTTCAGCAGTGCCTATCCCATAGCCTGCTGAGGTTGAGCGGCTTGAGCAGAGGAGAGGGTCTTCGCTGTCATGCAGCTGATCAGGTGTGCGAAGATGAAATTCATCTCGCTGGGCATTTTGGACTTCTTTATCAGCGTCAGCTTCTTCTCGGGCTTCTTGTCCCTTCCAGTTTCCCAGATGTAACCCATTGCGTCGAGGAAAGCAATGATTTCTTCTCTGTCAGCATTCTTCTTATGGTCAAGGAATGGAACAAACGGTTTTTCTTTGGTAGCATTGGGAAAGTTCAGGGCTTTTCGAATGAATGCGGGGGTTATCTTAATTGTGCCATACTCAGTATCGCTGAGTATGCAATCGATGGTTTTGGATGCATCTTTGGCGGAGGGTAGCTGAGTGTGTCTGGCAGAGTACCAGAACTGGGATAGTAGTAGCTGACTTGCAGGAGGTGTGATGGTCAGGGCTGTTGAAATGCAGCAGTTTTTCAGGAAATTCACAGCATCATCCAGATGTGTGACTTGCTTTCGAGGAGGAAACTCGAGAAGCGCATAGAGGTTGTTGACCTTTGTCCAATCTAGTTGATCCAGCTTGAACTTAACCTGAGGGGCTTTGATGATGTCCACTTCCCCAGAGTCAGTGGAGATGGTCTCAGCGGTAACATTGATCTTTGAAGTTGCCATTTCTCTGTATTATCAGTTCAACCAAAGATGTTAACAAATAAGAATTGTCTTGATATGGAAAGAATTTCCATTAAGATGGTTCGAATTTTGTCCATTTCATTCAGACATAAATGTCTTAATGAAGATTAGGGTTTTTCATGATTTTTGAAACGAAATGTAAAACCCATAAAGTCTTGTATTCCAGTTTCTAAAAAAATGGATACGAATGAAGAACAAGTTTAAGATTAAGATTTAAAACTTGAAGAACAACCATGAAATGGTTGTGTTCATAAAACCATGAAAGAAATGATTTTATTTTTAAGAAGTTCTTTTGTTTGATCTTGTTTAAAACAATGATAAGACCAGAAACAAGTTATCTACATTTGAAAAAAAATATGAACATATTAACCTTGATGTTTTGATGAAGAAGATGATGAACAGTTCTTTGAAGATTTGAGAGCACAAATGCAACAGTAATTCTTTTCTTGCGGAGGAAGATTGATCGCGTAAAAGACAAATATAAACCAAGAGTTTGTTTATATAGGGAGTTTTAGAGAGAGAAAACGTTGAGCGGGAAAAGGTTTTCATCATGACACGGACACGTGTTTGCATTTGATTGGAAGTTTGAACGAAACGTGCAAACGTGTGTCAGAAAGAAATCGTGCCTGGTGTTATCCGTTGCAATGACGTCACAACTGTCCTTTCACATTCTTTTAGGATGTCTCTGAGGTTTTGAAAGCTCAGGGACTCTTTTGAAAATATGAAGCACTGAATAGATAATATCAGTGAAGGTTTTAAGAACTTTCAAAATATCGTTGTTAAGGAAGAGATATTCAGCAATGCATTTGTTTTTGAAATCTTGCATTTTCATGCGTTTGTTAGAGAGAGAAAACATACCTTGTTGGTCCCGAAGGCCTATACAAGTTTGTAGAAGGGGGGGGGGGGGGTTGAATACAAACACACAAATTTTACTTTTCTAAATTGTTTATTGATAAATCATTAACAATTTACAGCTTGTTGCGGAGACAAGATTAAGGATAAACCTAAATCTAAATGAAAGATCAGGATCTAATCTTACAATCAATATAGAAAGCAGTAATTGAGAAGTTGTATGATCAAGCCCAATTGTATTCAATGATGAACAAAATTACAGATCTAAGAGAGAGAGAATCTCAAAGATTACAAAGAATGAATACAAAGTTATACGGGAAAAATCAATCAGTTAGCAACGTAGAGCTAACTACTATTTATACTGCAACGGACATCTTAAAGCTACAGTACAAATAAGAAAGACTAATAAGAACATAACACGTGTCCTAATTAGTTTATAAAATACTAAGTAAAGTATCTCGTCATAAGTTCTGAACAGGTAGTTCAGAACTTCTGAACATTCTTCTGATAACGCTTCTCAGATCTTCTGACTCCTTAACTCAGACATCTGACTTCTCTTCCCAGTCTTCTGATTTCACTTATCAATACTTCTAAGCTTTCACAGTCAGACCTCTGACTTCTCTACTCAGAACATCTGAGTCTTCTTATCAGATCTTCAACACTTGGTTTATTGACAAAACTTCAGATCTAACAATCTCCCCCTTTTTGTCAAATAAACTTAAACTTTGCATCATCCAGTTCTTTCAGAGCAGGAACAATTTTCTGAAGTAGCACATTTCTCAGATTAAGCCTCTTATCAATTTTGTCAATGATTTCTTGAATAATTTCAACTTGCTGATTGATTACTTCTTGAGTCATGTTTGCTTCCTTCACTTTCAGCATCTTTTTCTCCAAATTATGCTTTATGATTCTTAAAGTTCCAGAACAGTATTTTGCAGTTTCCTTTGCTCTGAAGAAGATCTTTCCACTTTTGTTTTTCAAAAATACTCCCAAATCTGGATATTTGTGAACACTTCCAGTCTTTAACACCTTTTTCTGTTCATGATCTGTGTTGGGATTTGCCAGATAAACACATGACTTTTGTAAGTACAAAGCTATTTGAAAATCTGTATAACAGTGCCACCTTAAGATGTAGAACATGGCCTCAATTACCACACTTCTTGCCTTCCTTTCATTTCTGTCTTTGCTCGACTCTTTGAAGCATAGAAAGCTGTGTAATCTGTAGAAGTCAACCACTGATAGTTTCTCAAAATCTGCATCAGTAAAGTAATAAACCTTGCCATCTTCTCTCAGAACTTCAAAAGATAAGTACTCCATCTTTCTGAATTTCTTAACCCGCAATTCTCTGATTCCAGTAATTAAAAAATCTGAGTAAACGGCTTGCTTTGTTTTGCCAAGACATCTTGATTTTTCAGCCAACCAGATCTGAGTCTCCTTAGGTCTATCATAATACACATCCAAGAATTGTACTTCTTTTGGTTTGAAGAACTCAGGTAAATCAAATTCAAGAAAGTATCCATTTAGATCAATGTATATTTCATCTTCTTTGGGTTCAGACTGTTCAGCTTGATCAAAACTAGTTATCTGCACATTCTGAGATGTTGTGTTCTGCACTTCTTCAACTTCATCTGACAGAATTTCATTCACTTCATACTCAGCAGGAAACACAAAATCATTATGTAGAATCTTTTTGGGATTCACCTCAGATAGCAACCATTCACTACTGTTTATGATTTTTCTTCTAAGATCCAACCTCCTCTTCACACAGTTTATACATCTCTTCTTTAAGCTCTCTCTTTCAGTTTCCACACTTACTTCCATTTTAATCAATAACCAATTCAGAGTTGCATCACTGTATTTCACCAACTCTTTTAATCTGAACATTTCAAGCCTTTCGTGAACTGTATATGTGAACCCTTCTGTCTCCATTCCTTCATTCACAAATCCCTTCAAATGCAAACCAAATTCTGTTTTCTTTGTGGGAGAACTCATATTACACTTCTCTTTTCTTTCTTCAATAGCTAATTGGAAGTCATACAAGTATATATTTCTGACATAGATACCCAGAAGTCTTCTGCATTCAATTTCTATCAAGGCTTCTTCAGTGCTGGCAAAGAACTTGACTATAAAGATCTGATCATCAAGCGTCAATCTGTGAAAATCAAAAGTAGACATGGAAACCTTTGTATTTCTTTCTTTCAGTACTTCCATTCTAACAAACATTAAACCATTGAATTCATCTTGTTGAAACATCAGAACTTTCTCAATTCTTTTCTGAATATGCAGTTTTGAGTCAGGAACTCTGAACCTGTTAGAAGCTTCTGAGTAGACCATCTGAGCTCTGTCATCCATAAAACCATCAATGTTACTTTCCAAAGGCTCATACTCTCCTTCTGTGTAGTAGAGATTATCATATAATTCCTCAGGAAAAATATCATCATGAAATTGTCTGGCTAATGGCACATCACTTAACTCTAGAATGAAATCACATACAGGTTCTTCTAGTCTTTGCAAGTTAATCTTTGGAATCTCAATTGGTTTTCTGAATACATACTCAGAAGGCATAAAGAAGTCTTTCACTTTCACATACTCTTCTTCTGTATTTAACTCATCACAAAAGTTAAATCTAAAATCATCTTCAAAATTCTGAGTATAATTCACAGTTCTGTCTTCTTCTCCCATTAGATCAATAGGTCTTACCATTTTTATTCCTTGCTGAACTTTTTGAACATTCAAAGCTCTGACTAAATTATTATGCATCCTTCTGATCAACTATTCACTTAACCTTCTTTCTTCTAATTCAGAATCCGTCATATTTTCTTTGTTATACACCACAATATCTGTACACATGTTGACCACTTCACTTTCCACTGTCTTTTCTGATCTCAATACAGATTCCTCAATATCTTCAGTTTCATCTGAGTTTCCTTCCATTTCTATGTCTAAGTTCAATTCCTCTATTTTATCTGAATCACCACCATCTGTACTTTCCAACTCCATTTCCTCTGTATCTGAGCTATCAATCTGAACTATCTGAGTTATTGCCTTTAAATTTTCTTGTGTCTGATCTTCTGAACTTTTTGTACTAGCTAATTGCATATCTGCCATCTCAAAATCTTCTATGCCAATATCATCATCAGAACTTAACCTTTGTCTTTTCTCCCCCTTTTGATGATCATGAGGCTCATTATCATCAAACTTTCTTTTCAAGTTCTGATTAAAAGTAACTTCAGGTTCAGCTTCTGCAATAGGAACAGGATCAAGAGGCTTTGAAGTAGAAGCCAATGATACACTTAGTGCTTTCAGTATAGATTCCTGCATACCTTGCATTTGTTTTAACATATCTTTTTGAAAACCAGACATTATATCCATGATCTCCTTTTTGTGAGAATCCAAGGATTTCTTTACATCATCTACTTTGGTTTCAACAGAAATCAACTTTTTCTCCAACACAACTTTCAAATCTGACATCTCATCATTCAAATCCTCCACCTTCTTCTCCAATTTTTCTACTTTTTCCCCCATCTCCTTGTTTTGTTTCTGAATCTTTTCAAATTCAGAAGTTTCTAACAGTGAACCTGAACCAACAGATGGTCCAGTTTTCATGTGCCCAGAGGGCTCATGGCCTGTAGATAACACACAGTCATCTTGTACAACAGATGTACGTTTGAATGAGGCTTTTGTAATGTTCACCTCACCAGGACTTCCATCCAATCCTCGACACCCAACATTAGGTATGTCTATGAATGTTGTTTCAGGAATACGAAATTCCTGATTTGTGCAAGTGTCAGAAGGAATTTCAGGCTCAATATGAATAGGACTGTGATATTCAGACTCAATGTGTTGAAAAATAGATTGGGAGTTATCACCTCCCTCCAAATGAGTTTGGGATGGTTCCCCGGATTTGTGTGAAACAGTAGCATGTTGAAATGCTTCTGAGTGGATATGGATGGGTTGTTCAAGATCCACCACTAGGTCCATGGTGTTTGTTTCAATATTGGACACCAAGAGATGTGAACCAATAGCATTTGTGGTTACCTGGTCAAGATTAGCTGGTTTAGAGGCATCTCTTTCTGTTTGAACCTCTGTTGACAATCTCTCATCCTCATCACTCTCATTCTGTTTTTCCTCACCAAATCTAACCAAGCTCTCAGAATTTTCCCTCTCAAGTCTCTCAGAATGTTCAGCCATCTGAACATCCTCCCCCTCTCTAATTCGACTAGACCCCTCACCTCTCTTCTCAGGTTGGTCCTCTTGGGTAGGGATTTGAGGTAATTCAATTCCCATAGAGGTGCAATAAGCTTTTAAAATCTCACTCTCCCTTGGAATGTAATTCCTAAGTGATTTTGGCAACAGTTTATGATTGGGATAGTTTTCAAGTCTTGTTACCGAGGTCATCTTACCCAAATAAAATGTAGGACCATGCTCTTCATTTGTTCTTCTTGAGATTGTTCTGTTTTCCTGCATGGCATACCAAATAACAATTTGCCAGTACCTTATATAAGGAATGTATGTCAGTGGAGCATCCTTTGTTTTCTTCTGAATTGCTTTCTGATTCTTCTCAAATGTATTCTTCATGTCTTCCCAAAGTATTAAAGTATAGTCATAATGCCTATTCTTCACTAAACCCTGAAAGATCTGAAGAATTTGTTTAGAACCTTGATCAGCAGAACTATTCTTCCCTGACACACATTTATTTACCACATGAAAGAAGCAAGCCCAAATGGGTGATAATTTGTTTCTTCTGAACAAACTGAGAGTCCTCAATCCTTCATTGTATCCCAACTTCATAAACTCTGCTATTAATTCCTCTGTTAAGGGTGAGTCCTCAAAATCTGTCCTTCTTTGTACATCATCTTTCTCTGGTAAATTCAGCATTTCTCTTAGTGCAGAGATAGATAAGACAAATGTCACTCCTCCAATTTCAGACACAAACTTATTATCTTCTAACCTAAGATGTTTCCACCATTGTTGTATGTACTGAACATGCACATTTTTACTTCGTGTAAACCATTTTCTGTACGGATGATGTTTGAATAACTCCATGATAATTCTGTGTTCAGGCTTAAAATGGCTTTCCTCAAATAATATAACACAGTTATTTTCAGAAATATTCAGCCATTCACTCTCAGGAACAATTCTTTCCACTAAAATAGGTCTATCTGACATAATAGAACCTGCAGCACTCTGTTCATGTTCAATATTAACATTTACCTCATCCGCATTTCCTTCAGATTCATCCATTTGTTCATCTTCTCCATCATTTCTTATTGCTTCTTCCTCTACAGCTCTATTCTGTACTTCATCATTATCCGAATCAGATGAATCCATTATCGATTTTGTAGAGTGTAGCGAAATTTGACCACTCCTTCGTATTCTAGACATGATTTAAGAAGAAAACAAATTCAAAGAACTCTGGATTTGATTCGTATCTCACTTTTCGCTCTGGAATTTGAAAAGATTTGAAATAGGGATTTTAAGACCTATTTAAAATCCGCGAAGTTGAAAGGTTTAACGGAAAAGCGAAATCAATGTTATAACGGAGTCAACACATTTGAAATGCCACAGAGGATTTAAATGAAATGTGTGGCATAATCAAACAAATATGAAGCTGACACGTGTTAGTGGATAGAATTTTGACTCAAGTCAAAGATCTGAATAACACGCTCAGATGTTTTGACTTTTCTTTATCAGATATCTGATTGTTTTTTTTAGAAGAATTTTACCTTATAACCAAAATGTCATTTAAAATCAACTTCTGACAAATATAAAACATTTTGATTATTCAGAAGAGGTTTGAACAGATAGAAACACTTTTTATCATCAAAATTCTGTTCATATTATGATGAATTAAAAAATCATTTAAAATCTTATATCTGAATATGAAAAAAAATTTAATTCAGATATAGTTTGAATAACAACAAAATTTATCATGAAAAGCTTGTTCTTCTTAGAATAATCAGAGATAGAAAATGAAAGCAAATCTTTTAAGCATCACAAAATGATTTCCAAAGGAATTTTGATGCTCCCCCTTGACTTGAGCATGCATTTGACTATTAATGATACATAAAGATGAGATGAAAAGATAATAGAAGAAGCATAATCCACACAGTTGAAGTATTTTAATTTCTCAAAAATAAATTTTTGAAAGCTAGATTGCTGATGTATTGACTTAGAATCTCTGATCGTAAGATTCAGAGGTTCTGATCTCAAGACTCAGAAGTTCTGACCTCAAGACTCAGAAGTTCTGAACTCAAGACTCAGAAGTTCTGATCTTAAGACTCAGAAGTTCTGACCTCAAGACTCAGAGTTCTGAGTACACAACTCAGACAATTTTACTTAGAAAAATTTAGCATTTTTAAGAAAAAAAATATTTTCAATTAGGCAGATTAAGCATTCCTATTTTACATATGAGAAAAGAGAACCTTTTGTGATCAAGAGGCTTTGTGAACATGTCAGCCAATTGATACTTTGTATGCACAAAGTGCATCTCTATAGTTCCTTTTTCCACATAGTCCTTTATAAAATGATACCTCACATCTATATGTTTAGTCTTCGAATGTTGAATAGGGTTCTGAGTAATGGCAATTGCACTTTCTGAGTCACAATAGATGGGAATCTTGTTAAGCTGATATCCATAGTCCATGAGTTGTGTTCTCATCCACAATGTTTGAGAGCATGAAGCAGCAGCAGCAACATACTCTGCTTCAGCAGTTGAAGTGGACACACAATTCTGCTTCTTTGATGCCCAACTCACTATTTTATCTCCCAAAAAGTGACAAGCACCAGATGTACTCTTTCTGTCCAACCTACTTCCTGCATGATCAGCATCAGTGAAAGCAGTCAATTTGAAGTCAGTTTCTTTTGGATACCATAAACCTAGATCATGTGTTCCTTTGAGATATCTTAAAATCCTTTTGACAGCCAACATATGTGATTCTTTCGGGTTAGATTGAAATCTAGCACAGAAGCAGGTAGAAAACATGATATCTGGTCTACTTGCAGTCAAATAAAGTAATGACCCAATCATGCCTCTGTAGAGTTTGATATCTGCTGAAACACCTTTGAGATCAACATCTAACTTTATGTTAGTTGCCATAGGTGTTCTCATAGAAGCACAATCAGACATTTTGAACTTTTTCAGAATATCTCTGACATATTTTCCTTGATTTATAAAAATACCTTTTGGTAATTGTTTGACTTGAAGACCAAGGAAAAAATTCAGCTCACCCATCATGCTCATTTCAAATTCAGATGACATGATTTTTGAAAAATTATCACATAATTCTGGACTGGTAGAACCAAATATTATGTCATCAACATAAATCTGAATCAGAATCAAATCATCACCCTGTTTCTTTAAAAACAAAGTTGTGTCAATCTTACCTTTCTTGAATCCTGAACCTAACAAGTGTTTAGTAAGAGTGTCATACCAGGCTCGTGGTGCTTGTTTTAGACCATATAAAGCTTTGTCTAAAATATAAACATGATCAGGGAATTATGGATCAACAAAACCTTCAGGTTGATGGACATACTCCTCTTCATTAAGTTTGCCATTTAGAAAGGCTGATTTGACATCCATTTGATACACCTTGAAGTTTTTATGTGCAGCATAGGCAAAAAATATTCTGATTTCCTCTATTCTTGCCACTGGTGCAAATGTCTCATCATAATCAATTCCCTCTTGTTGACAGTATCCCTTAGCAACCAATCTTGCCTTGTTTCTGATGACAACACCTGATTCATCCTTTTTGTTTCTGAACACCCATTTAGTTCCAATAATAGATTTACCTTCAGGCTTTGGAATGAGTCTCCAAACTTTATTTCTTTCAAATTGAAGCAATTCCTCTTGCATTGCTGAAATCCAGTCTGGATCCTCTAGGGCTTCATTAGCTTTCTTTGGTTCAATCACACTCAAGAAACCAGCAAACATTGCTTCATTTGCTGTAGCTGATCTGGTTTTTACTCCTGCTGAAGGATCACCTATTACTTGATGAATAGGATGTTTTTTAGTCCATTTATTTGCATTAGGGAGTACATCAATCTCTGAATAATTGTTGTTTGCATCATTCTCATCAATGATTGCTTGTAATTCTAAACTGTCCCCTTGTTCTGATGTATGAATAGGAGTCATATCCAAGTTTGGGTTCTGATTAATGAAGTCAGAATTCTGAGTGACTTGTTCAGAGTTCTGAGTACAAGAATCAGAATTCTGATTACAAGGTTCAGAATTTTCACCACTTGTATTTATTAGATTTGGACATTCCTCTGATGGACCTTTGTCAGAAATTACAGTTGATTGAACTATTTCTGGAGTCTTATTTTTCATCTCTTTGACCATCTTTGGGTTTTCATATTCTGCATAAGAATCAGAAATTAGTTCACTAAAAGCATCCTTAAACAGTAAATTGAGTTCTGAACAAATAGGATTAGAATTTGTATCAGAAGTCATTTTTGTCTTGTTCAGCATGAGTTCTGAACTGTCTTGTTCAGAAGTCCGCATTCTGGCTTCATCAAAAGTTACATTTATGCTCTCCATCATCCTCTTGGTTCTTCTATTGTAGATTCTGAATGCTTTGGAAGTTAAAGAATAACCCACAAAGTATCCTTCATCTGCCTTTTTATCGAATTTGGCAAGATTTTCTCTGTCTCTAAGAACATAGCACCTGCAACCAAAAACATGAAAGAATTTGATTAATGGTTTTCTTTTATTTATCAGTTCATAAGCAGTCTTATTTAATCTTTTATTGATTAAAGTTCTATTCTGTGTAAAACAAGCAGTTGCAATTGCTTCAGCCCATAGGAAAGTAGGAAGATTTGCATAAGCCAGCATTGTTCTCGCAGCTTCAACTAGAGTTCTATTCTTCCTTTCAACAACACCATTTTGTTGAGGAGTTCTGACAGCAGAAAAATTGTGAGAAATCCCAGAACTTTCTAAAAAATTCTGAAGAGTCTCATTTCGGAACTCTGTTCCATTATCACTTCTGATTTTCTGAACTGGAAGTTGTAAGAGAACTTGAATCCTTTTGATAAAATTTATCAATGTAGTAGCAGCTTCTGACTTAGCTCTTAGGAACTCAACCCATGTGTATCTGGAGAATTCATCAACAATCACAAGCATATATTTCTTTCCTCCCATAGATTGAACTGAAATTGGACCACAAAGATCAGTATGAATCATTTCTAATGGTGCTTTGCAAGATGAGTCCATTTTTAATTTGTGAGAACTCTTTTTCATCTTGCCCATTTCACAAGCTGAGCATAATGATTCTTTTTCAAATTCAAGCTTTGGTAAGCCTTTAACCAGATGTTTTGCAACGAGATTATTAAGATCTTTGAAATTCAGATGAGAACATCTTCTGTGCCAAAGCCAGCATTCATTTGTAGTTGATTTTGATAAAAGACAAACTGTATTTAATGTTTTCAATTTTGAAAAATTAACTACAAATAAGTCCATATGTCTTTTGGCCCAGAAGACTTTAACATCATTTTCAGTTAAAATCATGCAACCTGTTATTTGAAACTTAATTTGACAAAGACTGTCTAAAAACTGACTTATGCTGAAAAGATTATGCTGTAATCCTTCAACATAGAAAACTTTTTGGATAGTCAGATCCCCTTTAGTTAAATCCCCATAACCTTTGACTTGTCCTTTGCTGTTATTTCCAAAGTTTACTGCTCCTCCAGCCTTTTCTGTGAAGTTTGATAGAAAAGACTTCTGACCTGTCATGTGTCTTGAAGCTCCTGAATCTAAAAACCACACATGACAGCCCTGCAAAAGGATCAATTAGGTTTAGGTACCCATTTTGGAATGGGTCCATCTTTGTTAGCTTTGTCATTGGATTTAACATTAGTACCTTTTACTATCCACTCAAAATCTTTCTTCAAACACCACTTTCCTTGAACTTTTATGAAGTCAGAACATTTTCTGCTTACAAGCTTGTTCAAATTCTTTTTGAGATTTGTAACTTTTGGTTTTGCTATATTTTCAACTTTCTTTTCTTTTATCTTTTCTTTCTTCTGAGTCTGAGGAACATAAATTTTCTTCTTTTCTGTATTTTGAGGAACAAAAATTTTCTGAATATCTTTTCTTATGTATGAAACAGAAGTTATTTTGACTTGACATTTATGAGAATATTGAAATGAATCATTTTTACATCTAACATAAACAAGATTTTTTTTTGCAAGTGACAATAAATCTGAAACATAGATCATTTCATTTTTATTGATATTGTTCAGAGTACAATTGCCCTTATTACAAGAATTTCTAGCTTTGAGTTCAGAAGTAGATTTCATTCTAAGCTTCTCAAGATCCCTTTTCAGATCATTCAACTTTGCAAGATCATCTTTCCTTTTGCTTTCTTCTTTTTCTGAAAAATTCAAGTTCTTTTTGTTAGAAGAATTAGATGATTCACCTTTTTCATATGTACTTGATTCATTAAAGAATTTATCATTTTCTCTTGAAGCATTAATTTTAAAAAGATCATACTCAGTCTTCAGTTTTTCAAGCTCTGTTATTTTCTGAATAAAAATATTCTTTTCTTTCAAAGCTTCTTCAAGTTTAATATCCACCTCACAGAAATCATTTTCAAGTTCATCATAAGCTTTCCTTAAGTCCTCAAGTTCTTGACTCACAAGATTAAATCTCTTTTCAAGTTGCAAAAATTCAACTGATTTTGTTTCAGAAAATCCAGTTGAATCAGACTTCTGACTACCTAAGTCAGAGTTCTGATTTACAGACTCAGATGTCTGATCTTTAGACTCAGAATTCTGACTACAAAGTTCAGAATCCTGACTAGAAGTTTCAGACTTCTGATTGACTGTTTCAGAATTTTTACTTGTGTCAAATATGCTCTCAATGTCATGATATGAAAAACTTGGTTGTTTATTTTTGTAGCTGACATTTAAAGAATCATACTTGAATTTAGTATCATTGTATCTTGGCTTCTCATCTGTTGGTTTAGAAACTTCTTCCTTAACCTTTTCTTCTGAACCAACTGACTTTTCTGTTTTAGACTCAGAAATTTTCTCATCTGACTTTTTAGAGTTTGGTCTTTGCAAATTGTCAGAACTTGTTATAGAACTAGCAGGTCTTATGAAAACTTCAACAATTTCTGGGATTTTTGGCTTAGAAACTTGAAGTTTTTCATACAAGTTGATTGGAGCTCTTTTTAAAGTGACATTTTCTTCCAATCCCAATCCCTTCTTTGGGTTGTAAAATCTTGTATCTTTAACATTGCTTAATAAAAGATTTAGTGTTTGCTGAGTCTGACCCCTTTTCAAATTCAGATCTTCTAATTCTTTAATCTTGGTGTATAAATTCTTTCTTTCTTCAAATAACATATCAAATTTTATTTGTAAATCACCTTTTTCATCCTTTATTTTTGAAAACTCAACTTTTAGTTCAGAAAGCCTTTTCATCAATTCAGAATTTTCATCTTTAACTTTCTGTTTCTCAGCCTCAGATTCTTCATATTGTTCTTTTATTACTTCTTTTTCAATTCTGAATTTGTTAACCAAATTTCTTTCTCCTTTTATCTGTTTTCTTAGATTAGCAAATTCAGTTTTCATTTCACCAATCTGTGTCATTAACTCTAATTCAAGTGAAGAATGTACCTCAGCAGATGACTCAGAATCAACATCTTCAAGATCAGAATCATCCTCATTCCTCAAATTTGCCATATAGCTCTGCATCTGTGGAAAGTTGATATGATCATCTTCATCAGAAGTATAGTACATCCAATTCTCCTGTTCAGCCAACAAAGCTATTTTATCATCTCTCTTCTTTGCAAGTTGAGCCTTCTTGGTGTAGTACTCATAGTTTTTCACAATTTTAACTTTGCAATCCTTAGCATAGTGGCCAGATTTTCCACATTTGAAACACAGATTCTTTTCTTTTCTCTCATCCTTCTCTTCTTTGTTTTCTTCACTTCTCTCTACTCTCTTTTCAAACTTATTTTCTTCTCTGTCTTCTTTCTTCTTATAATCTGAACTCCCAACTCTCTTATAATTTCCTTGAAATCTACCCTTCCCATACCTTTTGTTGAAAGTATTTGTCAACAAAGCTAGTTTTTCAGCCATTATCTTGATATCTCCATCATCTTCTGATCCTTCTTCCTTGTCAGATTCTTCCAGATTAGGTATCTCTGATAGATATGCAGTCTTTTTGGGTGCTTTGATTGCTTTGGACTTTGATAAGAATGCTAACTGATCAGCAACATTTTTCTTCTCTTCCACAACTAACTTGACAGAATCTTCATGTTGATTAAGAACACAGAACAGATCATTTAAGTCTTCTTCACACATATCCTTGTTCATTTGCAGACTTATGGCAAATGATGACCATTCTGAATTTAGACTGTTCAGAAATTTGTAATTTATTTCTGACTTCGTTTTCTTCAGTCCATTTCTTCTCAAGTCATTTAGAATAGTGCAAAATTTACTGTATGTCTGTGTCAAACTTTCTGACTCTTTTGCTTTGAACCTTTCATAAGCATTTATGCTTTGATTTAACTTTGCCTGAATAGATCTCACAGTTCCTAGCATCTGCCTTTCCAATTCGTCCCACATTTCTTTAGCTGATGATCCACTGTCAATCCTGTTAAGAACCTCATTTGGGACAGCCAAAGTCATCAAAGTAATTGCTCTTTTGTCAATAGCATGCCTATTTTTCTGTTCAGCTGTGTATTGGGAATAACTCTTTTTCACCCTGGTCGCTGGAATTTCTGGAGTTGTCTCTGTAGCAGGAGTTGCAGCAACATCGATGTACACTTCAATTGGACCTTCTCGAATAGAGATCATAAGATTTTCATCAATGTTGTCTAGGAATTGGATCATTCGGATTTTTCATTGCTGATACTCTTCTGGTATAAGAACAGGCGGTTTGGTTTCAGATCCCATGGCTAGATATTCTTTAGAAGACATGATTGTAAGAAAATTCAACAGAAAGACAAATTCTAGTTTCTTGATCGAAATGAAACAGGTAATTCAAGAATTGCCAAGAATTCAAGAACTAGCCCTAGCAGCGGAATCGAATTTTGAATGATCAAGAAATCTTCAAGAAATTGATCAATCGATCTTCGCGATAACACTCTTGAACGAATTTGTTTGTTGATTAGCTCTGATACCAATTGAAAGATCAGGATCTAATCTTACAATCAATATAGAAAGCAGTAATTGAGAAGTTGTATGATCAAGCCCAATTGTATTCAATGATGAACAGAATTACAGATCTAAGAGAGAGAGAATCTCAAAGATTACAAAGAATGAATACAAAGTTATACGGGAAAAATCAATCAGTTAGCAACGTAGAGCTAACTACTATTTATACTGCAACGGACATCGTAAAGCTACAGTACAAATAAGAAAGACTAATAAGAACATAACACGTGTCCTAATTAGTTTATAAAATACTAAGTAAAGTATCTCGTCATAAGTTCTGAACAGGTAGTTCAGAACTTCTGAACATTCTTCTGATAACGCTTCTCAGATCTTCTGACTCCTTAACTCAGACATCTGACTTCTCTTCCCAGTCTTCTGATTTCACTTATCAATACTTCTGAGCTTTCACAGTCAGACCTCTGACTTCTCTACTCAGAACATCTGAGTCTTCTTATCAGATCTTCAACACTTGGTTTATTGACAAAACTTTAGATCTAACACTAAACAAGTTGGAACACTAAGGTTTCTTGCACTAAGAGAGATAAGGAAATTACTAATAATAACCTATCTTGAGATAAGAGATTGAACTTGTCCAGAGTTAGCAAGTTACTTCAAAAGAAGTGAGTTCATCTCTTTATATACTGCATGCATTTAATGCAAGTCAGTATATACTTTACACGTGTCATCCGCTGGTTGGTTGCATGTCATTGACCTTGGTAGACAACCTTAGTAGACGTATGGATGAATAGTGTAGTATCAGAGTGGTTGTACGATTTCAGATATTCGGTGGTTCTTTTCTGACAATTCGTACGGAGTCGTGCAAGGGTGGTTAAGACAAAAGTACTTTGTACGGAGGACTTCATGATCAGCTTTTCGTTGATTCACCCATTATCATTTTCTATTCAGCGAATGATAAAGTTCAGCGATAGCTGAAGTCTTGTACTTGATACTTCACGTTGAGTGGACAAATCTGAGTCATCGCTGATCCGCATCAGTTCATTAGGAGACTTGTCGCTGGTTCTTGAGCTTGATCTTCGACTTCAACGTAGAACCTTTGTTGACATGAAACTTGTCTTCAGGGATCATAAGTAAACAACTAACTTATCTGCGATCATCATAATGACTGAACAGACTCAGAGCATTAATGATGAACAGTGTTCGCTGAATGTTTAATCTAAAGAACGAGAGTTCCTATCAGCGGTACTGTAAGATCTTAGTACTTATCAGCGATAGTGAAGCTCTGATACATATTGTTTACTTACAATTTTCACTAAGTATTTAAGAGAGGGTCATTATCAAATCACTGAGGGTTTGGATAAACAATCTCCCCCTATTTGATTATGACATAGCAACAAAGAAAATTGCTATTTAATGAAAACATAAGGATAAAAAGAACTCATAAAATATTTGTCCCTTTTACTGTTTTCTGGGATCTTTTCAGTACTGATGGAGTAAAGTACG
The DNA here is from genome assembly GCA_033807775.1 of Saussurea involucrata. Taxonomy (NCBI): domain Eukaryota; kingdom Viridiplantae; phylum Streptophyta; class Magnoliopsida; order Asterales; family Asteraceae; genus Saussurea; species Saussurea involucrata. Next base: position 107,269,046 of record CM066314.1, on the reverse strand, counting down.
TTCGCTGAAATCTTTCTTTAAAATATTGAATCAGGTTACAATGAAGAACAGAAAGATTACAAGTACAAGCGAAATAATTTACAAGTACAGAAGGATTACTGATACAATAGAGAAAAAGGAGATTATATCAGTTTTCAAAGGGTTCTTCCTTAATGAGAAGTTCATCAAGGGTCTTTTCAGTGGGGATCAACCAATCAGGAATCGTTACACCTCGTTTTCTTTTGTTCAGCGCTTCTTCAAAGATCAAGGGTTTTAGGTGTCGTGCCTGAATGTCTTTTCTGAAGTCGCACCAGTAGATGAGATCTCTGAGCTGTTCGATTGGAGTGATTGGAAGCTCAGCGATCCGTTGAAAACATTTACGTCCGTCGTAGTCGAGAAAGAATATTCCATAAGGATTACTGATGATTTTACTAGGGACGAAAAGTTCACATGGCGGCAAAGAAATGTCAAGGGCAGATAGATCAGGGTCAGGACCAAGCACTTCAGCGCGAGAGAAACCAATTCCAGTTTCATTTCGTATGACAGGACCTGAGTTTGAATCTTGACGTTTCTTCTTTGGAGAGGCCCTTTTTCTTTTCAGCTTAAGATCAGGAAGAGGAGGAATGTCCACACAAGAAGATATCAAGTCGATCTGTCTGTTTATCAGCTTTTCGAAATGATCCTTGTACTTAGATTGTGACGATTGGATAGCTAACCTCATCTCCAGCCATTCAGAGAGACCATACCTTTTTACAGTGTCAGCGCGAAAGGTTTCAGATTTGCCATCTTCTCTGAAAAGTTTGATGTCAACAATAGGTACTCCGATAGAGGTTCTTCCAGAGATGAATACATTGTTGATCTTCGCTGGACGATATCTGAAGTGAATTTTCTCTTTACACCAGATCAGGGTGGTTTGAGAAACTTCAGTTTTCTTTTCCACGATCTTCTGGGCTTCTTCCCAAAGCTTTCGTTGGATTTGAATGGGAACACGTTTCAGCTTGGGGTCTTTGACAGATTCTTGAGTAAGCTTGATGGCGTATACTCTGTGTTTCTCTTCAGCTTCCTTTCTTTCAGCGATGAGGCGTTCAGTTCTGAGGTGTTCCTTGTATTCAGCTTTTGAAATTCTGAACTTAGGAGGAACTGAAGGCAGTTGATCACGCCTTAGAATGATTCGCTGATCCTCGAATCCCTTTATTATTTCCTCTTTTCTCTTTTGATCCTCTTCACTCAGCTTTTGAGGAGCTGGGGAAGGTCTGTTTCTGTGCGAGAGAGGTTGATCTTCTGGTTCATCAGTCTCAGAGATCAAATCTAAGACTGGGATTATTTCATCAGCAGCAACTGGCTTTATTTGTGAAGTCGCAGTAGTAGAACCTTCAGCGACATCCTCAAACAGGGGAGAGGACTAGCTGAAACACAGCGATCTTACAAATAAGAACATGGGTAGAAGAACTTGGGTAGAAAGAGAAAGATAAATATGTTCAGGTGTAGGCTAGGGTAGTAGAACTTATAGTGTCGAGGAGGGATGGAGTAAGAGATGTTTAGTGTACCTGACAAACCGGCTTTTCAAGCAAGATCATCAGATTGTCATCTTCAGCGACGCTTTTGCCTTTGCCTTTCTCAGCGCCAGAGGCTGAGGGCTTTGTCTTTGTCCGCTCCCCTGTTGGTTCATTTATTGAAATCCCCTTAAGAGCCTTGATCCTTGGGGCAGGTTTGACGATAAAGAAATCATCGTCATCTTCGTCATCATCATCATCATTCTTCTTTGGAGAAGAAGATGGTTCATCATCAGGGATGTCGACGGCTTCATCATCTTCTGCTTCGGATTCTTCAGCGTCTTCTTCGAGTTGCTCCCCCTCAGATACAGAGGCGGGCTTCTCGGTTCCCTCAGGGTTTTCATCTCCCTGAGGTCCAGCGGCTGCTTCCGCTTCAATAGTCTTCTCACCCTCTTCAGCGAAGGTGAGGTCTTCGTTCTTCTCTCCCCTGATAGATTCATCATGGGAAAGGTCTTCAGCGCTCTTCTCCCCGGGATGTTCAGCGCTCTTCTCCCCCTCTTTTTCATGATGACTGGGGGAGGAATGGGCAGACTCTTCAGCTGTGGGAGGCTCTCTGTCTTCTTGGCCAGAGATACCCATACAACTTTCAATCTTTGCTAATCTGACTTCCAGGCCAGTTATAGCAGGATTGATCTTTTCCAGCTCTTTGCGATCCGCCGCTGTGAAAGTTTCCAAAGCAGGGGCAGGGGCAGGGGCAGGGGCAGGTTCAGGAGCAGGAGTTCTCGCCTTGTTGAGCAACTCTTCAAGCATTGTTTTCATCGAACCAACGTCGGTCTTTACAGAGCCTAAGTCAGTCGTCAGAGTTTGAACATTTGTCTTCACAGTAGACATATCACCCTCTAGTGCTCCAACCGATGTCTTCAGCGTTGTTACTTCGCCGAACATGGAGGAAACTGATTGTTTGAGTGAGGTGTAGTCTGTGTAGATATCAGCGAGCACCTTAGCAAAGTCGCTGAGAGTCTTATCAACTTGCTTCAAGTCATCTGCGGAAGCCTTCTTCTCTACCACCGTTGTCAGCGTTATCAAATTTTCTCCAGCGGTGGTTACAGCTGTAGAGTTGTTGGAGAGTGTGGTGGTGAGATCTGTCAGCTTTGTTTCCACGGACTTCAGAGAAGCGTTGATGTCTCCCAAATTAGGACCTGTAACACATAAGTACTTGTGAACAAAGGAAAGCTCAGAAGTTTCAGGTTTAGTTACAGTGTATATGGGTTGATTTGTACCTGCAGGAGGATTGACGAAGTCGTCAAAGTTGCGGATTCCTGAAAAATGTTCCATATCTTCCTCAAAAGTACGGTGAGGTATGGTGATCTCTGCAGGTCCTGTCTTCATCATTCGTTGAGAAGCGTCAGCGGTGGCTTCTGGAATGATGGCATCTCCAGTGTTCTTTGGAGGAGTGTCCAAGTGAGTGGGGGGAGAAGCGAAGGATAAGAATGGGGTTCGGGTACTGAGTTCAGCGTTGGAATCGCTGAGAATCACTTCATCAGTTTTTTGAGAGACTGAGGGAGGTTGGGTAGGTTCCAAGTTTCTAACCTCAGCGTTTGGAGACGCTGAAGTCTGGATTGAAGGGATGGCTTGAATGGGTGTGGCAGAGCGTACCACGAAACTTTCCTTCAGCTCGTCAGAATGAGCTGATGAGTCTTCAGCATGGGATTGCTGGGGTTGCTCCTTGGTTTTCTTGATCCTTTTGGAATCAAGTTGGGTGTGAGAGTGTTTCCTTTTCTTAGAAGGAGAGGATTGTGTGGCCGGGGTATCAGCGATGGGTATTGTCGCTGAAGGAGCCACAGAAGTCGAAGAATTAGGGTTAAGAAGAGAGAGAAGGGTAGAGAGACGTACCTCATTGTCGACAGGTTTGAAATCGAGCACCTTAAGGCCAACCTGAGAATGTTTCAGGTCACCCTCTTGAGGATAGCTGTCCTTCAGGCCATATTGGAAGATGGCGCTGATGAAACGGGGGTAGGGAACCCATGCAGGTCTGTCAGCAGCAGAATCTACTCTTTGTACTAGGTCATCATAAATGATAGATGCCCAGTCAATATGTAGACCTTTCAGCAGTGCGTATCCCATAGCCTGCTGAGGTTGAGCGGCTTGATCAGAGGAGCCGGTCTTCGCTGTCATGCAGCTGATCAGGTGTGCGAAGATGAAATTCATCTCGCTGGGCATTTTGGACTTCTTTATCAGCGTCAGCTTCTTCTCGGGCTTCTTGTCCCTTCCAGTTTCCCAGATGTAACCCATTGCGTCGAGGAAAGCAATGATTTCTTCTCTGTCAGCATGCTACTTATGGTCAGGGAATGGAACAAATGGTTTTTCTTTGGTAGCATTTGGAAAGTTCAGGGCTTTTCGAATGATTGCAGGGGTTATCTTAATTGTGCCATACTCAGTATCGCTGAGTATGCAATCGATGGTTTTAGATGCATCTTTGGCGGAGGTTAGCTGAGTGTGTCTGGCAGAGTACCAGAACTGGGATAGTAGTAGCTGACTTGCAGGAGGTGTGATGGTCAGGGCTGTTGAAATGCAGCAGTTTTTCAAGAAATTCACAGCATCATCCAGATGTGTGACTTGCTTTCGAGGAGGAAACTCGAGAAGCGCAGAGAGGTTGTTGACATTTGTCCAATCTAGTTGATCCAGCTTGAACTTAACCTGAGGGGCATTGATGATGTCCACTTCCTCAGAGTCAGCGGAGATGGACTCAGCGGTAACATTGATCTTTGAAGATGCCATATCTCTGTATTATCAGTTCAACCAAAGATGTTAACAAATAAGAATTGTCTTGATATGGAAAGAATTTCCATTAAGATGGTTCGAATTTTGTCCATTTCATTCAGACATAAATGTCTTAATGAAGATTAGGGTTTTTCATGATTTTTTGAAAAGAAATGTAAAACCCATAAATTCTTGTATTCCAGTTTAAAAAAAATCTGGATACGAATGAAGAACAAGTTTAAGATTTAGATTTAAAACTTGAAGAACAACCATGAAATGGTTGTGTTCATAAAACCATGAAAGAAATGATTTTATTTTTAAGAAGTTCTTTTGTTTGATCTTGTTTAAAACAAAGATAAGATCAGAAACAAGTTATCTGCATTTGAAAAAAAATGAACATATTAACCTTGATGTTTTGATGAAGAAGATGATGAACAGTTCTTTGAAGATTTGAGAGCACAAATGCAACAGTAATTCTTTTCTTGCGGAGGAAGATTGATCGCGTAAAAGACAAACATAAACCAAGAGATTGTTTATATAGAGGTTTTAGAGAGAGAAAACCTTGAGCGGGAAAAGTTTTCATCATGACACGGACACGTGTTTGCATTTGATTGGAAGTTTGAACGAAAAGTGCAAACGTGTGTCAGAAAGAAGTCGTGCCTGGTGTTATCCGTTGCAATGACGTCACAACTGTCCTTTCACATTCTTTTAGGATGTCTCTGAGGTTTTGAAAGCTCAGGGATTCTTTTGAAAAACATGAAGCACTGAATAGAAAATATCAGTGAAGGTTTTAAGAACTTTCAAAATATCGCTGTTAAGGAAGAGATATTCAGCGATGCAATTTATTTTGAAATCTTGCATTTACATGCGATATGTCAGAGAGAGAAAACATACCTTGATATCAGCTTAACCAAGTTTATTCAGAGAGAAGATGATTGAATAGGTTATACGAGTTGATTTTATCATATCGCTGATTAATGTGAACCGCTGAAGATTTTACCCTTCAAAGTTCAGCATTCCAAGCTCGCTGATGAGAAAGTTGAATCTTGTCTCATCAAGAGGTTTGGTAAATAAATCAGCTAACTGATAATCAGTTGGGATAAAATGAAGTTCTATATCACCATTCATCACATGATCTCTGATAAAATGATATCTGATTTCTATGTGTTTTGTCTTTGAGTGTAGCACTGGATTGTTTGCTATAGCGATGGCACTAGTGCTGTCGCAATAGATTGGAATTTTGGAGAGCTGAAGATCATAGTCTAGTAGCTGATTTCTCATCCACAAGACTTGAGAACAACAGCTTCCAGCGGCTACATATTCAGCTTCAGCTGTGGAAGTGGACACTGAGTTTTGCTTCTTACTTGTCCAACTTACCAGCTTTCCACCCAGGAGCTGACATCCTCCTGTGGTGCTTTTCCTATCCATTTTGCAACCTGCAAAATCACTATCTGAATAGGCGGTTAGATCGAATCCTGAGTCTTTGGGATACCAACGGCCTAGATTCGCTGTACCCTTAAGATATCGAAAGATTCGCTTTACAACTTTCATATGAGATATCTTAGGTTCAGCTTGATATCGTGCACACAAGCATGTTGCAAACATAATATCGGGTCGGCTAGCTGTAAGATACAGTAGTGAGCCGATCATCCTACGGTACATCGTGACATTGACAGGAACACCCTTTGTGTCCTTATCAAGTGTCAGCGGTGGTGCCATAGGGGTTTTCATAGCTGAACTTTCAGTTAAGTCGAATTTCTTCAGCATATCTTTAACATATTTTCCCTGATTAATGAAAGTTCCTTTTTCAGTTTGTTTAATCTGAAGACCAAGGAAATATGTTAGTTCACCCATCATGCTCATTTTACACTCATCTTTCATTCTATCAGCGAAACGAGTACAAAGCTCAGGGTTAGTAGAACCAAATATAATGTCATCAACATATATTTGAACTAAAATGATATGACCTTTCACTTTTCTAAAGAATAGAGTTTTGTCAATCTTACCTCTCTCAAATTGTTCAATATGGAGATAAGTATAGAGAGTATCATACCATGCACGAGGAGCTTGCTTTAAGCCATAAAGTGCCTTATCCAGTTTATAAACATAACCTGGACGCTTAGGATCTGAGAATCCTGGAGGTTGTTCCACATAAACTTCTTCATTCAGCTTTCCATTCAGAAACGCTGACTTAACATCCATCTGATGTACAGTGAAGTTTTTGTGTACAGCATATGCTAAGAAAAGACGAATAGATTCAAGTCTTGCTACTGGAGCAAATGTTTCTTCATAATCTATGCCTTCCTCTTGTCTGTATCCCTGAGCAACAAGACGAGCTTTGTTGCGAGTTACAGTACCATGTTCGTCCAACTTGTTTCGATAGACCCATTTAGTGCCTATCACCGTTTTGTCAGTTGGTCTACGAACGAGTTTCCAAACTTTGTTTTTTTCGAATTCAGTCAGCTCTTCTTGCATAGCGCTGACCCAGTTTGGATCTCTGAGGGCATCATCTATTTTCTTTGGTTCAGTTAGAGAAATAAAGTTAACAAATAAACAAATATTACCTGCACTTCTACGAGTCCGAATACCAGCGTTTGGATCACCAAGAATTTGATCGATTGGGTGATTTACAGTCCATCGCTGAGCCGGAGCATACGTCGCTGACTCAGTCTGAACTGGAGAAACTGAAGATGAGGCTTCAGCTACTTCTGGATTATCAGCTAAGAGAGGAATGTTTGCATTTGTCACTTCATTCACTGGTTTCTGAGAAATAGACGGAATTTCTGAGACATTTGGATCAACTACAGGTATAGTGTTAATAGGAACAGCTGAGACCCAAGATGTTTCAGCTTCACTATTCTGCATATCTGGAATGATAGTAGGACCATCATTTTCTACGGTGTGAGCATGAGGAGTGGGAACTTCTTCTGAATCACCAAGATGAGAAAACATCCATTGATTCAGTTCTTCAGTATCAGCGGACGGTTTAGAGTTCGCTGAACGGGATTCGTCAAACGTGACGTGAATAGTTTCTTCTACAGTTTGTCTTCTACGGTTGAAGACTCTGAAGGCTTTGGGGACTGAGGAGTATCCAAGAAAGATTCCATCATCAGCCTTAGGATCAAACTTTCCAAGGGCATCTCTGTTGTTCAGTATGAAACACTGACATCCAAAGATGTGAAGAAAGCTAATTGAAGGCTTTCTCCCATGAAAGAGTTCATAGGCTGTCTTTTTGAATCTTTTAACTATCAGCGACCTGTTTTGCGTAAAACAAGCAGTGTTGACAGCTTCTGCCCAAAACTGAGTAGGCAGGCGAGAATCGCTGAGCATTGAACGTGCAGCTTCAATAATTGTTCTATTTCTTCTTTCAGCGACTCCATTTTGTTGCGGTGTTCTCACTGACGAAAAGTTGTGAGAAATACCCTTACTCTCAAGGAAGGAATCAAGAGAACTGTTTTTGAATTCAGTTCCATGATCACTCCTTATTGAGCGAACAGTCATATTGTTCAGAGTTTCCATCTTCCGAACAAAGGTGATGAGTTCTTCAGGGGTGTCACTCTTAGAACGGAGAAACATTACCCATGTGTAACGAGAGAATTCATCAACTATGACCAGCGTATATTTCTTTCCAGCGATGGATTGTTTGTTAACAGGGCCAAACAAATCCATATGGAGTAGTTGTAGAGGAGATGACACTAAGGAGACTTGCTTTGACTTGAAGCTTGCCTTAGTCTGCTTCCCTTTTTCACACGCTGAACATAAAGACTCTTTGGCGTATGAATGCTGAGGTAGACCAGTGACTAACTCTTTGGAGGAAAGAGTATTCAGTGTCTTGAAATTTAGATGTGAGAGCCTCTTGTGCCATAGCCAGTTGACATCAGAAGATGCCTTTGAGAAGAAACAGGAGTTCTCAGTGGTTATTGAGTCCATGTTTATTACATAAACATTTTCCAAACGATAACCGCTGAGAGCTATCTTCTCCTTTTTGTCAGTGACAAAGCAGGATTCCTTAGTGAAAATCACTTTGTTATCCATGTCGCAAAGCTGACTGATGCTCAGAAGATTATGCTTCAGTCCTTCAACATATGCGACTCTTCTGAAGGAGGTTGTACCATTTGAAAGTACACCATACCCTCGGGTGTGTCCTTTTCCATTTCCACTGAAAGTCACAGAGGGACCCTTCTCTTCCTTGTATTCAGCGAGCAGGTTTTTCTTTCCAGTCATGTGTCTAGAGCATCCGCTATCGAGATACCAGATACCCTTCTTAACCTGCATTTACAAAGGAAGATTAGTTTTGCTTGGGTACCCACTTAACCATGTATACACGTTTGTCAGTAGAGCTAGTTGGAATAGAAGGTTCATCGGTCTTCGCAGCATTTGAAGATTCAGCTTTGTCTTTCTTCACTTTGGTTAATTTCTTAACTTCAGTGGTAGGAGTCACCTTGACCTGATTTGCATCGGGGTTGGTCTTCTTTGTCTTGGGGGCAATCTTCACCTTAGCTATCTTTTCAGCTTTGGTGGCTGTGGGGCACTTACTGGCAATATGATCGGTAAGTCCACAGTGATAACATTTCCTATAACTAAAAGTAGTTCTAGGACCACTTGTATGCTGAGCTTTTAATTTCGAATTAGAAGTGCCAGCACCAAGTAAACTATTGGCTTTAGAAATGGGACGAACATTTTCAGTTCTTCAGATTTCTTACCAAGGACATCCACTCTGAGTCTAGGAGTAGATCGCTGAATAGATCCAGAGATCAGCTTTCTAGATCCAGAGGGGTAGGTCACTGAGGCTTTAGAAGCATTCAGCTTTGGTACTAAGGTACCCTTCTGAGGATTTTGATAAATAACAATTCCTTTACCTTTGTCTTTAGAGACAGAGGTAGGTTTTGAATAAACCATTTTCTCCTTACCTTTTGAGGAGGTAGGAGTTTCCTCAGGGATTGGTGTAATGGACGAGGAGCACTGAGATGATGAAGTGTCAGCGACTGAGGATACGGACGTTCCAAATTTAAGCATTGAACGTTCAGTGGTTGGTTTTGGAGTATCATATTTATAACCCAGACCACGTTTATCACTCAGAGGAATCTGAGCCTTAATTATCTCAGTGATCTTTGTTGAAGAATTACACCATCCTTCAACAGTAGCTTGTTCAGCCTTTAATGCAGCGATAGCTTCTGCTCGTTCGATTTTGACTAGCTGATTTAAATAGACTTGATCTTTAAAATCATCTTCAATTTTAGAAAGCATTTCTATTTGAAGGTCACAGTTTTTCAGTTGTTCAGCGAGATCAAGGTTTTGGTTTTCAACCACAGTTTTGCCGTTCATGGCTTCGTATAAACTTCTAGTCAATAGATCGATTTTGCGGAGACTATCAGCTTCATCAATATTTGCAATATTGGTAAAGAAAGAAGGTGATACCTGATTGGCAGATGTTGAAGTGGAGGGAATGTCTGAACTTTCTTCCTCTTCTTCAATCTTGGCCATAAGACATTGATTTGCTTCATTATCTTCAGAGTCAGATGATGATGCTTCTTCATCAGAAGCAGCCCAATCATAGTCAGCCATCAGGCCTTTGCCTTTCTTCTTAAAGCTTTTCAGCTTCGCATATTTTTCTTTCAGCTTTGAGTATTTGTCATCTTTATTCCTTGGAACAAAGGATTTCTTTGTAAAAGCTGACGGTCCAGAAACTTTCTTAGACCTGCACTCATTAGCGAAATGACCTGTCTTTTCGCAGTTGAAACAAGTAGCAGTAGCCTTATTAACAAAAGCTGATGATTTAGGCTTGTCAGTTATGGAAAAAGGTTTGTTCTTTCTAAACATTTTCTTCTTGGCGAATCTCCTGAACTTTTTAGTTAGGAGAGCCAAGGATTCATCATCATCTGAAGAATCAGAGTCTGATGACCTTTCAGAGTTACTTTCTAACTCAGTGATAGTGACCGAGGGTCGCTGAGTAGAAGGTTCCTCTGAGATTAAAGCAACAGGGGTGCTTTTGGAATCTTTTACAAGATTCTTCTTAAGATGGCTAGATTGCTCATGATTCAGCAATGTACCATATAAGGTTGAAAGGGTCATTGATTTAAGATCCTTTGACAGCTTGAGACACATGGAATAATTGTCCCAGCTTTCAGGTAAACATTCTAGAAACTTTGTCAGCACTTCAAAGTTAGAATATTCCTTACCAACAGTTTTTAGATCTATAATTAAGCAATTAAAATGTTGGTGAACTTCCGAGAGAGTTTCATTCTTACCAGAAATGAAGCTTTCGTATTGTCTTACCAGGTTGATCTTTCTTGAGTCATGGACTTCAGACGTTCCTTCATACTGAACACATATTGTGTCCCACATGGCTTTTGATGATTTCAGGTTCATGACGGAATGGTAGACTTCGTCAGGAAGGGCCATGGATAGTATGGATCTGGCTTTTGTATCTATAGCCACTTTCTTCTTATCTTCGTCGGTCCACATGTGTATTTCCTTAGGAATCAGCCTTTCTGGAATAGCAGGTCTATTTGCAGTGACTGGAACTAAAGGATCAATTGTTATAGGGATGTGTGGGCCATTTTCAAGATAGTAAGTCATAGTGGGGTCTACACCTTCTAAGAAGAGTGTCATCCTATTTTTCCATAAGTTGAAGTTGTCTCTGGAAAATCTAGGGGGTTTTGCAAGAGAACCATTGTCTATATAATGTGTGTTTGTGTTGGTGGCCATTTTCAGATAATAGCAAGGAAGAGAAATATCTTAGATTAGATCTTGTTTATGAGATTAAACAAATCCGCTCTGATACCACTTGTTGGTCCCGAAGGCCTATACAAGTTTGTAGAAGGGGGGGGGGGGGGGGGGGTTGAATACAAACACGCAGATTTTACTTTTCTAAATTGTTATTGATAAATAATTAACAATTTACAGCTTGTTGCGGAGACAAGATTAAGGATAAACCTAAATCTAAACAAGTTGGAACACTAAGGTTTCTTGCACTAAGAGAGATAAGGAAATTACTAGTAATAACCTATTTTGAGATAAGAGATTTGAACTTGTCCAGAGTTAGCAAGTTACTTCAAATGAAGTGAGTTCATCTCTTTATATACTGCATGCATTTAATGCAATTCAGTATATACTTTACACGTGTCATCAGCTGGTTGGTTGCATGTCATTGACCTTGGTTGACAACCTTAGTAGCCGTATGGATGAATAGTGTAGTATCAGAGTGGTTGTACGATTTCAGATATTCGGAGGTTCTTTTCTGACAATTCGTACGGAGTCGTGCAAGGGTGGTTAAGACAAAAGTATTTTGTACGGAGGACTTCATGATCAGCTTTCGTTGATTCAGCGATCTATCATTTCATATCAGCGAATGATAGAGTTCAGCGATAGCTGAAGTCTTGTACTTGATACTTCACGTTGAGTTGACAATTCTGAGTCTTCGCTGATCCGCATCAGTTCATTAGGAGACTTGTCGCTGGTTCTTGAGCTTGATCTTCGACTTCGGCGTAGAACCTATGTTGACGTGAAACTTGTCTTCAGGGATCATAAGTAAACAACTAACTTATCAGCGATCATCATAATGACTGAACATACTCAGAGCATTGATGATGAACAGTGTTCGCTGAATGTTTAATTTAAAAGGGTGAGAGTTCTATCAGCGGTACTGTAAGATCTTAGTACTTATCAGCGATAGTGAAACTCTGATACATATTGTTTACTTACAATTTTCACTAAGTATATAAGAGAGGGTCATTATCAAATCACTGAGGGTTTGGATCAACATTATGTATCTTATAAAATTATAAAATGAAAAAAGAAAAGTTTTAGTAATTATTAAGGATATTTAATGTATGATTTTTTTTAAATAAATCAAAATTCTATAAAAATAGTTAAATGGCCATAGAGGCCTATCTTTAACTCTCTCTCCTACATTCACCTTTATATATATATATATATATATATATATATATATATATATATATTGATGATTGTTATCTATCTTATAAAATTATAAAATGAAAAAAGAAAAGTTTTAGTAATTATTAAGGATATTTAATCTATGATTTTTTTAAATAAATCAAAATTCTATAAACATAGATAAATGGCCATGGAGGCCTATCCTTAACTCTCTCTCATACATTCTCCTTTATATGTATATATTGATGATTGTTATCTATCTTATAAAATTATAAAAGAAAAAAAGAAAAGTTTTAGTAATTATTAAGGATATTTGATGTATGATTTGTTTTAAATGAATCAAAATTCTATAATAATAGATAAATGGCCTTGGAGGCCTATCCTTAACTATCTCTCCTACATTCTCCTTTATATATATATATTGAAGTTATCTATCTTATAAAATTATAAAATGAAAAAAGAAAAGTTTTAGTAATTATTAAGGATATTTAATTTATGATTTTTTTAAATAAATCAAAATTTTATAAAAATAGATAAATGGTGTAACGACCCAAAATCCTAGTGAGTCTTGGAGTTTGGTGGTCAAAATAAAAGAAACGAAAGTTAAGTTAAGGGGACATTTCTGTAATTTGATGAAGATATTTAAATGCACAAACATCTAGGGCAACCCCCATTTGCACAAATCAGTAAAAATTATCTTGTGTGGGTGTTGGTGGCGTGAAGCAAGGAAAGAAGAAGAAGAAGAAGAAGAAGAAGAAGAAAGCAAAGGAGAAGAGAAATCATTCAGGTAATCCTTCCCAAATTCGTACTCTGTGTGACTTAGTATTTTCCTTCTTCATTAGTGTGGATTTCTATGTTTGAAATCAGGGATTTAGTGAGTTTTCAACCACATTTCCTAACAAGTGGGTTTTATGGGTTTTGTCTTAATGAACCGATTTAAGGGGGTTATAGATGGGTTAACTGAGCGATTGGGGTTTGTGGATGAACCCTTATAGTTGTCTAATCAAACTAATGGCAAAAATCGGAGTTTAAGTCAGTTTTAAAATTGTTAAGTTCGAACAGCCGGGTTTTTCGGATACCAGTATTCGGTGGTGTCCGGATAGGTTGCAGGTATCCGGGTAAGTGCCCCATGAGGGTGTCCGGGTGTTTCTTAGTATCCGGGTAACTGAAGTCTCCGGATAATCGTAGTGTCCGGGTAGTTCTGCCCGGATAAGTCTAGCGTCCGGATTGATGTGTCCGGACAATGCTGTGTCCGGAAAAGTGTGGTATCCGGAGAGGGTGTTGTGTCCGGAAAAGGGCGTTGTGTCCGGAAAGGGGTATCCGGACAGTAGGTCTGAACTATTTATCTGATGTGGATCTATTGCCTTAGGTGTTCTTTGGGTGTAGCTTGAAGGTGTTTAGGAAGTGCATTGTACGTCAATCAAGGTGAGTTCCCTAAATCCTTTTTATAACGCAAAGTGATACATGTTTTAACTGATTATGGTTCTTAATGAGCATGAAACGTTTACGAACTGATTTGCATGTTTCCCACGAATGCACTTACTTTATTCAAAGAAATTGTTGGTTCCCGTTTTGCTTATACAAGATTGTCAGATCTATTAGTTCGAATTTATGTTTGATGCGGAAGCGTATTTGAAAAACTAACAGATATGATTGATAGATTTAGAACATAATATAAATAAACAGTGAACAGGAAATAATATCTCAAAGTTTACTGAATATATATATTAAGAACAGATTCAAGAACAGTGAGTAAGCAAAGCTTTTAAAACAGATATGACTCTCAAAGTGTTTAAAGCTATGTGTTCTTGTGATGTTTTTCTCTCTTGAATTCTTGTTTCGATTGTTCGATTGATCGATCGATGGATAGATAGATAGGAAGAACTCAACATGAGTCTTCCTTATATACTACTCTAAGGGGACCATAAAGCATATGCTACTATTCACAAAGGACGGTATGAACAGTTGGACGAATGGCATGAACAGTTGGACGTGCTGTATTGCATTTAATGCAGCAGACGTCTATTATGTACTAAGCCCTATTGAATCCAACCAGAGTTTGACACGTTGCAGTTGGACAGGGCATGCTACCATGCAAGTTGATGAACAGGTCCTGTAACAGTAGCAAGATATTATAAATATCTTTTAAGTCTTTGTTGAAGACCGCAGAGGCTCTGTGAAGTGCCACAGAGGTTCTGCGGTTTGGTCCTTAAAAGAGCAGTCTTCACCGGATTCCGAGTCTTTGGTCTTCTTTGCGCGTATGACAGAGCTTCTGTAGGGCGCCTCTTTAGCTTCTGTAGCTTCTTGACCTTGATCTCTCGGTAAGTTCGGCAGAGCCTCTGTAAGAGGCTTTCTTCACTTAGCCTATTTTTCACTACTTCTAAATACTTCTATGATTAGGAAGATTGAAGCTAACAATCTCCCCCTAAGTAGTGAAAAATAAAAAATTTAACTTGAGTTTAGTTAGGCTAAGTTAGATAAGACAGAGGTTAAACAATACCTCGAAAGTTCTTTCATTCAGAAATATGCCAGAGGCATTTTACATTTGAGTACAATGAAAGATAAACTTTTGACTTGGTTTGCAGAGATTTGAGGTTTGAGAATCAGATTTTGGCATCTTTGAAATCGTTGTAGCTTCTGTTGTCTCTTCCGATTCTTCTGATCTCTTTGTAGAAACTGATGCAGAGTTCTCTTAGGCGGATTGTGGCATCAATCTCTCTGATGAAAGTATCTGCAGCATCTCTATCCATTTTCTCTGTACCTCTGTATTTTACAAGGCTTGCTCTGAACTTGTTCAGAGTAATAGTTGCGTACTTCTGACAATCCATGCACACAAATAGTTTGATTTCGCCTTGTGGGTTTTGAAATACTAACCCGAATCTTGGTTCTGTAATGATAGAGTTGGGCACGGCGTCGGGTGGGCAGCGATCTTCTGGTGGTCGTAAATTTAGATGTTTGAGACCAAGATCCTTTCCCAGTTGAAAATCTATCATACTGAAGATCAGAAGCTTTTCCCTCATTGCTTTTCTTAATACTTGATAGGCTCTGGTGTTTGCCTCTGTGTTGTAGTTGTCCTTTGTCCATTGCAGAAGGTCAGGTAGATTATAAGGATTGATATTTCTTAGGTCAGCATCAGCGCAGGTGGTTTCTGAATTGTCTTCTCTTCTGACTTTGTAAAGATTGTACCTGACCCTTGGATAGGTTCTTGTAAAGGAGAACTTGCAGAAGATTACCTTTTTGATCTTGTGGATTGAGAAGACATCTGCTTTGGTTCTTGGCTTTGTCCTTGTGAAGATGTTCTCAAATTCTTCTCTGATCCTTGAATCTGTCACATGATCTGTTGGATGATTGGTCTGAAAGGTTTGTTTATAGAGGTATTTGTATACCACTTTTTCCATCTCTTCATGTGTTGGACCAGGTTGTGGTACTTGTCTTCTGAGACTCTCCATCTTTTGAACAATTTCTGCAGCTCTGCCAGTTAGAGGAATGTCTGTCAGAGGCTTTAATCCATATGCCCAATCAACTTCTTCAGGCTTTGGAGTTTGGAAGGCATCAAAGGCGCTCTTCATCAATTTCTCTGTAGGCTTGGGCAATGATTTCTTTTTCTTGGGCTCTTCTGTCAGTATTGCTTTGCCCTTGTCTTTGGCTTTTGGAGGTGCAGAACCTGTTTCTTCTGTAGGTTTGGAGGTTGGTGCTTCTGTTGGCTTGATGGTTGCCTCTGTAGGTTTTGACACTTGTGTTTTAGAGGACTTTTGTGGCGATGGTTCTGTTGGCTTGAGTTGCTCTGTAACCTCTGTTGGAGGTTCTTTGGTGACTTCTTCTATGAGCTCTATTTCTGTTGGTGAAGATTGGATATCGAATCTTCTTGCCATTTTGAAAGCTAATGTGAACCTGTGCCTTTCTTCTTCTCTCTGCGACATACGATCAGACATTGTATTGTGCATCTTTCTCAGAATAGAAAAAGCAGAGGTCGCAGAGGTCGTTGCTCTTTTTGGTTTGGTGGCAATCGACTTTCTTCTTGGTATAGTTTGGGGTTTTTTCTGTTGATTCTGTTGAAGGACTCTTTTCCAAGTTGATTACCACAGGGGTGGTTGTTGCCTCTGTGGTATGCTGATCAGCTTCTGGAATATTGGTTTCTTCAGGAGTTGATTCCACAGAGATGGGTGTTGTCTCTGTGGTCTGTTGATTTTGTTGTTGATCTTGGGTTTGTTCTGGAGGGGCTTGATTGATTGGTTCTGCTGCGATTGGCGGAGCTTGTATTCCTCTGGTCGTAGCTTTCTCCCTTATATTCTCCCCCTCAGGATTATCTGATGGATCAGGATGGTCATCATCAGAATCATCCTGACTTTTATCAGAAGTACCCTCTGCTCTGCAGGAAGCTTTGGGTTTCTTTGGTAGTTCTGCTCCTGCAGCCATCAACTTCGCACATACATCATCACAGAGGCCGAAAAGAGTTGCAAGCTCTGCTTCTGTGTTGAAGCGCATTCTGCCGACACTTTTTCTGAACTCTCTGACGTAGTTGGCATTTGTAGTAGTGAAAGAGACAATGACTTCAGTGACATGGTTTATGGCATTTTGGCCGAGCTCTGTTAGTTGTGCTCTGGTCATGTAGTCTTTAGGATGCATCAGTATTGTGTTGCGCATTGCTTCTGCTTGAACGTTTTGCATAGCCTTCTTTAGATCTGCGGGTGTGATGCTCTGTGATTTGTTGGATTGCTTGTTCATTTGTTCAAGGAAATGTTTTACTGATTCCTTGAATGCAGAAGTTGCGGTAATTCCAAAATCTTTAGCAGCAGAAGTGGCTGTAGTTGTTGCAGTTGTTTGCGCAGAAGATTTCATCTCTATGATGGCTGTTTTCACCTCTGTGGACAGATTGTCCATTTTGGTGTTCAGATTCAGCATGGTCGTTGATGTTTTCTCTGCAAAAGATGTGAAAGACCTTTGCAACTCTTTCATGGTTTGGTTCACAGAGGTGACAAGGGTTTGGAACTCATCCCTTGATACTTGTGTCCCTGGTGTAACCTCTGGAGGAACACATTCGTCTCCAGAGTGAGTCCCTGCTCCTGGGACACCTTCGTTCACCCTTGTTTGTACATTGGGGGTGGAAGGATTTCCATCTGATCTTCGAGCAGAAGCATCTAGTTCTTCAGACTCTACAGAAGTTCTGTGAACGACATTGTCTAGATCCACTTCAGAGGTGGGTACTAGATTATCCTTCTATTGACTCGGAGACTTGTCTAGAGTCTCTTCGTCGTTGTGCTCACTACTTCTCTCTGAAAGAAGTGTTGGCCCTAGTTGTGTGCGTGTGGCAGAGGAAACGAATTCCTCTGTAGGGTGTTCTGTTGTGATCAGGGGAGATTGATCACGAATTATAGGTGAGTCTCTTTGAGGAGACTCCCTAGGAATGGATTCCCCGGTTTTTGTGGGCGCAGAAGTCGAAAGAGTGACTTCTGGCTGGATGGGTTGGGTTTGGATCGAGCTGTGCTGCTCTATTTCAATAACTCCTTCTGCAGCTAGACCTGCGGAGTTAGATGTGTGTGTTGCACTGGGAGGGGGTGAGGGATGTGTGCCTTCTTCATCTTCGGCATCTTTTTCTTTTACATTTTCTTTTCCTCCAGATGTTTCGACCCTATCCTTTGTTGAAGTTCTTTGCTCTGTGCCTAAGAAGTCATACATTTGATGATAGCCGTATAACTTCATGACATGTGGATGATAGAGACCTTTTCGTATCTAGATAGCTTCTTCTTCGTCTGAATCTACCTCTGAAACCTCCATTCTTGTCTCTGTTACTTCATCTCTATTCCACTGAGCTTCTGTTTGTCCTATTTCTTCTGAAGTTGGGCTTGGACTTCTTCTGTGAACGTCCAATCCTTGCTGAATGAAGGGGTTCTGTAGAATAATAGGTGTCTCAGCTGATTGATCTCTGGGTGTTTGATCATCTTCTTGCAGATGTGTGTCAATGCCGGAAATAGAGAAGTATTGTTCTTCTGGGGAATGGTGGTCGAGAGGTTGTGCCGTCCACCCTGTTGTATTTAAAGTGTTGGCAATGTCGGGGTTCTGTAGGAAATCGTTAATGTTTCCTTGGTGAGCAAATCGATCTGGGGATTGATGGGGCGATTGATATTCCTCTTCTGTCATTTCTTCTTCTGTATCTTCTTCTTCTGCAGTTCTTTCTTCTGCGATTGCTTCCTCTTCTATGGTAACCAATTTCTCAAGTGGTTTACCATGCTTCTTTTTGGACTTCCTCCTCTTAGGTTTTGGTGCCCCTTCCTGTGTGGTTTTTGATTTTCTTTTCTTCTTCTGTTTTGGAGAAGAGGGAGGAGCAGAGGAGCCAATTTCTGTGGCATGAGGAGGTGAAGGTTGATCTTCTGCAGCGCTTGTAGAGGTGCCTTCTGCAGTTTTCCTCCTTTTTGATTTTGAAGAGGACTTCTTTCCCATGAGCTCTGCACGTTTGGCTATGAAGCTAAGTTGAATAGCCATGTGTTTTGCTAATTTGTTATCTTTTTCTTCTTGAGTGGAAAGAGGTTCTGCAATCATTGTTCCTAGGGGGACACCTAAACGCGGGGGTGTCATAGGACTCGGTTTTGGAGTTCTATGATCGCGTATGTACTCTTTCTTAAGGGTTTTATTCTTGGCATACCTCAGAAGTTTCTTTGACAAAGGTCTGCAGTGTGTGTAGCCATCTACATGATCAGTGGGAATATTTTTGCTCATTGGGAACTGTTTGGGAATTGGCCCTTCCATTGGCCATTTTTGTATTAGCAACAAAGGTTCGAACAAGACTCCCAGTATTCTTTGGAATTGCAGAGGTGGTAGAAACTTAGGATCCTTCTCTTTGACCCTTCTTGTGTTGTTCTTTCTGTCGATGGTGTTAATGATCTCTTGCATCATTATGGTCGCATAATCCAGTGGGAGATCATAGTAAACCCCATACATGATGGTTAATATCTGATGTGAGCTCTGGTCAATACTGCCTATCTTCCCTGTCAGGCATCTGTTAAGAATTGAGAACAAGGTGTTCCACAGAGGTGTTCCACAGAGGTGGTAATCTGCCTCTGCGGAAGTAATTTCTCTTCCTCAGTGGTGTGTTGTACCCAAGCATTTCTAGGAAACGACAGATCTCGTCGTCTGTTGGTTGCTCTGCGTACTTCTTTAATCCAAGAAGACCCCTTGTTGGTAGGTTGAATTCAAGTGAGAACATTGTTCTATTGAACTTGATTTCCAGATGCTCAGATTTGTCGGGTTTTGAAATGTATCCTTTGATAAGAGAATCATCTTTATCAAATCGGCAACTTTGCCAAAACTGGTTCAGATATCTTACTGGAATTTTCTTTGGGGTTCTTGAGAGTAAAGGGAAGAGGATATGATTTTCCATTATGTTTAGAAGAATGGCATGGGCTTCGCCGAAAGCAGTGGGTGAGGGGACCAAATAGCAATTGTTGGATTTGATTGGTAGTACTTTTTCGAAATGATCCTTTGCTATGAAGTTTTGAAGATGTGTGGTTGGAGAAAAGTCTGCTGAATCGCCGGAATCTTCTAGTTTAATGTTTTGGGCAGGGTTGGGGTTTTCTGAATGTTCAGAATGAGCAGGTGAATGTTCTGGTGAGGTCGCCGGAGAGTGTGCAGGGGAGATAGCTTGAGAAGATGAAGCCATTTGGTACTGAGAATAAGAAATTTGCAGGTTTCGCCGGAGAAGAATGGGAGTTTGTAAAAAGTTTATGAGAGGGTAAGCTTGGTTTTTATAGGAGGGTAAAACGGTAGAATTCGAAAGAGTAAAATATATGGTAATGGATTAAAATTTGGAATCCGAACTCAAGTTAGAACGGCGGGTTCAACTTTCCACAGAAAACGTTCCATGTACGCCCAATGAAAATGGGACACGTAGGCCATGTCAGAGGATGACAGGACGTCGTGCGCGGCCCATTAATGCTAGGCGCGTGGGGTTATTCTTAGCCACATGTAATTCACTCTCAGTAAAAGTAACCGTTATTACTACAGAAATGCCCAAGTAACAGATTGACAGAACTTCTGTAGTTTACAGAAGTTCTGTGATTTTGAAAATCTTTGATGTGTATCCCTTTCTCATATATCTCATTGTTATCATGACTTCTGTGGGGTTCCTTTTTAACCAAAAACGTTTTGTAAAGGCATTGGAGAGGATCAAATAGGATTTTTAGTTAAGAGTTTTTACTCGCAGAGGTTTTGTGGCTCTGTTGGAACTTGCAGAAGCTCTGGGAGGGCCAGCAGAAGCTCTGTGAGGGAAAAAAATCTCATAACGAAAATTCTATTAACTTTTCTGATCATCCAATTTTTGATCTGTTTTAAGAGATATTTTTCGGACATATTTGAAAGTTGGTGTCCGAAAAAATTGTTATGGAAAAAGTTTTGTTCGAGAAGGTCATTGTGAGTCTGTTTGGTTTCCGAGATAACATTCCAAAAGATCGATAGAGGTTAAAGTTGCGATCTCAGAGCATATTTCTGGCAGAGTTTCTGTTGAGCTCAGCAGAAGCTCTATGACCTTAAATTTCTCATAACTCAAATTTTCTGAAACTTTTTGATCTTTTGATTTTTGAAATGTTATCCACAGTATATTTAGGACATATTTGACAATTTGTGTCCTAGAAAACTGTTTTCAAAAACCTTTTGTGCGAGAGACATACCTTTTGGTTCTTCTTTTCTCGGCAGTGATGTCTGACTTCTGTCGATATAGATTCATTGACATTCTTCTTTGGCTTTCCCTTGAAAGTTTTACCTCTGTAGATCATTTCAGGATCCCTTTTTGCTCCCCCTTGATCTAATCACCTCTGTAGATCAGGAATTTTCCTTTTGCTCCCCCTTGACCTATGCTTGGATCAAAGAATGATAAGTTTTGCATAGAACATAGGTCATATTTTCCAGAGGTTCTGTAGGGGTTGTCAGAGGTTCTGAGTAGACTTACAGAAGCTCTGTGATTTTAAGAACTATTTAAGATTGAGAACTTACATACAGAAATAAATTAATTAAAGCAAAAATAATTAGAAATATATACATATTTACAGAAGATAAGGCTATACTTACAGAGGATTTTTACGTCATATTGATCATTCCTAACTTACCCACCAAGAAATTGAATCTTTTCTCGTCTAAAGCTTTGGTGAATAAGTCCGTGAGTTGGTATTCTGTGGGCACGAAATGCATTTCGATTGTACCGTATTCAACATGATGTTTCAAGAAATGGTACCTTATATCAATATGCTTGGTTTTTGAGTGTTGCACAGGATTGGCAGAGATAGCAATGACACTCTTGGAATCATAGAAGATAGGTATTTTGAATAGGATGTGGCCGTAGTCTTTTAGCTGAGTCTTCATCCATAGAACCTGAGAACAACAGCTAGCAGCAGCAACGTATTCAGCTTCTGCAGTGGATGTTGAGACACAATTTTGCTTTTTGGAGGTCCAACTGACTAGTTTACCACCTAGGAATTGACAACTCCCAGAGGTACTCTTTCTATCGAGCATGCATCCTCCATAGTCTGAATCTGTATAAGCTTTAAGAATAAAACCAGAGTTCTGTGGATACCAGAGACCGAGATTTTTGGTCCCCTTTAGATATCTAAAGATTCTTTTCACAGCATCATAGTGTGATTTCTTTGGATTAGCTTGATAACGTGCACAAAGACATGTGGCATGCATAATGTCAGGTCTGCTTGCAGTTAAGTATAACAGAGATCCAATCATGCCTCTGTAGAGAGTGCATTCTACAGAGATGCCATCTGGATCTAAGGATAACGTATTTCCAGTGGCCATTGGAGTTTTCATTGCAGAGGTATCAGAGAGGCTATACTTGAAAAGAATGTCAGAGACATATTTGGCCTGATTTATAAAAATTCCCTCTGATGTTTGTTTGACTTGGAGTCCGAGGAAGAATGTTAGTTCTCCCATCATACTCATTTCAAACTCACTCTGCATGAGTTTTTCAAAACTTTTGCACTCTTCTGTGTTAGAAGACCCAAAAATTATGTCGTCCACATAGATTTGTACAAGCATTATTTCACTGTTTTTACGTTTATAGAATAAGGTAGTATCTGTTGTACCTCTGTCGTAGCCATTTACTAGAAGAATGGTAGAAAGTCGTTCGTACCATGCTCTTGGAGCCTGTTTCAGTCCGTACAGAGCCTTTTCAAGGTAGTATACATGCCTTGGGAACTTTGAGCTTTCAAACCCTGGTGGCTGATTTACGTAAACCTCTTCTTTGATTTCACCGTTGAGAAAAGCTGATTTTACGTCCATCTGATAGACTTTAAAACCTCTGTGGGTTGCGAAGGCTAAGAATATTCTTATTGCTTCGATCCGTGCGACAGGGCAAAAGTCTCATCGTAATCTATGCCTTCTTCTTGTCTATAACCCTTGGCCACCAATCGTGCTTTGTTTCTGATGACCACTCCATCTTCATCCTTCTTATTTATGTAGACCCACTTAGTCCCAATGGCATGTTTCCCTCGTGGCAGAGGTACTAAAGTCCATACTCTGTTACGCTCAAACTGCAGAAGTTCTTCTTGCATGGCGTCTACCCAGTTTGGGTCATCTAGTGCTTCAGAAATCTTCTTTGGTTCTATCACACTAATAAATTTTGTAAAGAAACAAAAATTAGCAGTGGCAGACCTGGTTTTTACTGAGTCAGAAGGTTATCCGATTATTTGGCTTAGAGGATGGCTTTTTGTCCACTGAGTGGTGCGAGGAAGATGGTCATCAATGTCATCGAACCTTTCTTCAGAAGCTTCTTGTGGATCTTCTTCTTGTATAGCCTCTGTCGTTCTTCTTACCTTGGTAGAAGATTCTACCATTTGTGGAATGATTGGTATGAGTGGTGGTGGAGTTTGTTCCTCTGAGGACGTATAGTCTTGGTCCTCAATTACCTTTGTAATTGGTTCTTCTGTGGATTGTGGAGTTTGTTTTTCAGCAGCTTCTGTGGTCGTTTTTCTTGATGTTTCATCTTCTGCATTTTCTTCTTCGGCATTTGCATCTGTAGTATTTATAGAAGAAGATGAAGCATTATTTGGACCAGTTAGAGTCATACCTGTAGGATTTTGTCCAACAGAGGATGGTTCTTCAGAAACTCTGATGGTTCCAACAGAAGGATCAATGTCATCGTGGAACATCTCTAAAAATAGGAGATTCAAGTCTTCTTTCGTTTGCGAGATGCCAGAGGTTTCTCTTTTAAGTTCGAGTTCTGAACGGATTTGCTCAGAAGTCATTTGGAAAGAATCATCAAAAGAAACATTGATACTTTCTATGATTTTGCGAGATCTTGTAAGGTATACTCTGTAGGCTTTGGAAGTGGCAGAGTCTCCAATGAATTTTCCTTCGTCAGCTTTTACTTCAAACTTTCCTCTTGAATCTCTGTCGTTTAAAACAAAGCATTTACATCCAAACACATGGAAAAACTTGATGTTTGGCCGCCTTTTGTTGATCAGTTCGTAAGGAGTCTTGATGTGTCTTTTCACAATGGTTGACCGATTCTGTGTGAAACAAGCGGTAGAAATTGCTTCTGCCCAAAAGTTCATCGTTAATCCGTATGCTGATAGCATAGTTCTTGCGGCCTCCACCAGCGTTCGATTCTTCCTTTCGACTACGCCATTCTGTGGTGGAGTGCGTGCGGCAGAGAAGTTCTGTGATATTCCTTCTGTAGAAAGATAAGCTTCAATGACAGAGTTTTTAAATTTTGTGCCATTGTCACTTCTTAACTTCTGTATTCTGCATTCATAAAGAACTTGGATTCTTTTCATTAGATTAATCAAGATGATTGGAACATCCGATTTCTTTCGAACAAATTCAACCCATGTGAAGCGCGAATACTCATCAATTAAGACAAGTATATATTTCTTGCCACCTAGGCTCTGTATGGCAATAGGACCGCAGAGGTCGACATGAAGCATGTACAGAGGCCTAGTGCACGACACATCTGTTTTGTCTCTGTGGGAAGCTCTTCTGAGTTTTCCCATCTCACAGGCAGAACACAAGTGATCCTTATTAAATTTAACATTAGGCAAACCTTTAACTAGATCAAGTTTGACCAATTTATCCAAGGTGTGAAAGTTCAAGTGACAGAACCTGTTATGCCATAACCAGGCTTCTTTACTTTCGCAAGCTACAAGGCAAACTTTGTCCTTGGTTGTTGAACAAAAGTTCATTAGATACAGATCACCTTTTCTTTTGGCTCGCAGAAGTTCCATTCATGTGTTTTCACTTTGCAGAGAGCAGGAAGTCCTTTTGAACAAGACATCAAATCCTGTATCACAGAGTTGACTTACACTGAGTAGGTTGT
This sequence comes from Saussurea involucrata, assembly GCA_033807775.1. NCBI lineage: Eukaryota > Viridiplantae > Streptophyta > Magnoliopsida > Asterales > Asteraceae > Saussurea > Saussurea involucrata. The sequence continues at coordinate 107,244,611 of CM066314.1, read as the reverse complement.
GTTTAAGGCCATTCACATATGCAACTTTGTATACAGAGACGTTTTCCTTCTGTATGACTCCATAGCCTTTGATGTGTCCCTTCTTGTTGTCTCCAAAAGTTACAGATCCACCATCGTGTGTTTCTTTGTACGTGGATAGTAAACTTCTGTCGCCAGTCATGTGCCTTGACCATCCGGAGTCAAGATACCAAATTGGCACATACTGCTTCTGTAAGACAATCACAGAGACTTAGGTACCCATATCCATATGGGTCCAATATTGTTAGAATTTTTCAAGTTTGCCTTAGCATTCTTGAAATACATTTTATCTTTTGTAGAAAGATCAGATTGTATCTCTCTAGGTTTGGACTTTGGAGTTTGAATTTTAGTGGAGAGTAAGCAATCTGGACTTGAGAAGTGATTTTTCAATCTGAACATAAGATCAAAACAATGACAGTATTTAATATGAGACGTGATTTTTTTGAACTTTTCATTGAATTCATTGAACTGAGTCACAGAGGCATTACATTCGTTCTTAACATTAGATTTCCTATTACAAGAAGATCTATGAATACTAGAATGTTTTTTGCAAAAATCTTTTTTAGGTCCTGCCTTCTGTGACTCTCTTCTGTGGTGAACGTCTGTCTTCACTGTCATAGAGGAAAGATATTTGTTAGCTTCAGTCCTTAAAGGTTTTGAAAATTTTGAGCTTTTAGGATTTTCAGAGGCCTTTTTCAAATTATCAAGCTCTGTAGAGGTTTTGACTTGTATACACATTTTTAGAAAATCTGGACAGATAGGTATCTCTGTGATTTTCTCTTTTGGAGAAATTGTTCTGTTAAGAACCTCAGAGGAGAATTTAACATCCTCTGTGTCACAGTGAATTATCCCTGATTTAGAATCAGTCTCTGAGTCGTCAGAGGATGAATCGTCCTCATATACAGAGGTTGAGTCATTTCTTTCAACAGAGGCTGGATTTTCTGAGCATGTATCGTACGAGTTTTCTTCCTCTGTAGAAAAACTTTCATAGATGGCAGAGGTTTCAGATGAGATCTCTTCAGCGAGAATTTGATCTATAGAAGATGTATAGAGATTTTCTAAAGCATTTGATTTCAAAACTTCCAAAATTTCTTTTTCAATTGATCTTTTAAGATTTTCTTCTGAAAAGATGGGTTTAAACTCAGGAGCTTTTGCAGATAATTTCTTTTTGACATCTATCATACAGACAAAAACGACCTGTGTTTGAGTCTCTGGTTTACCAAACTTAAAGATACCAATCTGATCTTGTGTTTTCAGATATTTCTTTGGTTTGATTCCTCTATTGACAGAGGTTGAAGATGATGAATCTGTGTTTTCAAACCACACATTGATCATCTTCGTATGTTTCCTCAAGTGAGGTTCTTCAGAGATTTTAACCCTTTTACTTATAGAGAGTAAGTTTGGAAAAATTGGTTTATTTGTTTTTCCTACCACAAACAGAGAAGACAGAGGTTTAAGTCTTTTGCCTTCAACACCTAGAGTAATATCATCGTACCCTATACCTCGTCTTCCTATTTGTGAGTTTACTTTCTCATACACCTTCTGTGCATCTTTATAGTTTTTAAGTAAAACCTCTCTTCTGAGTAGATCTTGCCAAAGTACCTCTCTATCTTTTTGAAAGTATTCTTTGAGAGATCTTATGTCAGTTGTTTCACTCCTAGAAACTGAAAGCTCTTTAGTTTTGACTTTTAAAGCAGAGGTTAATTCAGAAATTTGCCTTTTTAAAGGATCTACATTTTTGCTACAATATTTTTCTACTCTTTCCTTTTCTTCAAAATTTTTGGCTTTTTCTTGAGTGAGAAGCCTTACTTCTCTCTCATTAAAGGTGAGTCTTTTCTGAATACTTTCATTTATCTCTTTGAGTTCAATCAGTTCAATGTTAAGTCTAACTGAATCATTTTCTTCATATTTAATACAAGAGGTAGAGTTTGAAATGGATACCTCATTGTCAGTGCCCGAGTCGACTTCTGCCATGCCACAGAACAGGGCATTGGTGGTGAATTCATCATCAGAGGTAGAGTCTGACTCGAAGTCCTCCTCATTTGCTTCAGAATGCCCTTTGTTCGCCATTAGGGATTTTTGTGCATAATATTCAGCCTTCTTTTTGTAAAAAGCTGAGTCCTTTTGTGGGCGATTTTATCTACTTCTGCAATCTTTTGCGAAATGGCCTGGCTTGCCACAGTTGAAGCAACCTTGGGAGGTGTTTCCAGTTCGATCATCGGACTTCTGTTGGTCTCCACCTTTCTCTGTTCGGCATTCGTTTGCATAATGACCAGGCTTACCACATTTGTAGCATTCTTGTGTGTGGCCTACCTTGTCATCTGACCTCTGTCGGTCATTTTCTCTGTAGTTTTTGTCGCTCGACCTCTGTCGGTCACTTCTGTAGTCTGACCTCTGTCGGTCACTTGATTCTTCTCTTCTTTCATCATCTCTTCTATCTCTCTGGTTGTCTCTGCTATATCTGTCATTTCCAAAATTTCTTTGGTTACCTCTGAACTCTTTTGTCAATAGAGCCAATGATTTAGCTAATGACGCAAGAGTTATTTCTTCCTCTATCAGCTCGTCTTCTTCGCTATCAACCATCACTATCTTCTTCTTCTCCTCCTCTGTTGCTCTCTCATTTCTTGGTCTCTCTGTAGCCTCTGTTGATTTACTAACCAATGCGTATGGTGCAATGGCTATTGTTTTAGCCTGTGCTATTTGAGGCTCTTGTGCAGCTAGTGTTCCATAGAGATCAGAGAGTGTCCATGAGTCTAGATCTTGGTTTGTTTGTAAAGACATAGACAGTTGAAGCCACTCATCATTCAGACTCTTTAGAAACATGACGTTATTTTCTTCCGAGGTTCTGTGAATGCCAGACTTTCTACATTTGTTTATGAGAGAGTTGAACCTATCGTACGTTGTTTGCAGAGATTCTGTTGCAGAGGCTCTGAATGCATGATATTCATTTATGTATTGTGCCCTTCGGTTCTTCTGTGTTTTAGCACCCCCTTCCAACTGTCTTTCTAATTCTTTCCAAAGATCGTGCGCAGTTTCGCATGCATCTAAGGATTGAAAAAGCTCGTTGGGAATAGCCATTATCAGGATTCTTTTTGTTTTCCGTGCAACTTCATCTTCTGCCTTATCTTCATTTGACCATTCTTCTTTTGGTTTTGGTTTTTGATGTTCAGGGATTTCTGGAGATTCAGCAGTAGCTGGTACTCGTGGTACTGCTATCATGGGAACAGGAGGAAGGTTGTAAAGATATTGTACTAGATTTTTTTCAGTACCCTCAAAGAAATGAACCATTCTTATCTTCCATTGAGGATACTCATCTCGTAGGAGAGTAGGAGGCTTGGTGAGTGAACCAGCAGTAAAGAAGTTATTTGTATTTGACATTTTTAAGGTTCTGAAAAGATAGTATGATTTAAAGAGTATGAGTCTGAAGATCTGGAAAGTTTTCTAGGTTTGAACAGTTCCCAGAGTACACTTTAATGGAGTTTTAACCTAGAGATGAGGAAAAAAATGATTTCTATCACTAATCTTGTAAAAACGAGGATCACTTGATATTGATAATCAAGCTTCGCTCTGATACCAATTGTTGGTTCCCGTTTTGCTTATACAAGATTGTCAGATCTATTAGTTCGAATTTATGTTTGATGCGGAAGCGTATTTGAATAACTAACAGATATGATTGATAGATTTAGAACATAATATAAATAAACAGTGAACAGGAAATAATATCTCAAAGTTTACTGAATATATATATTAAGAACAGATTCAAGAACAGTGAGTAAGCAAAGCTTTTAAAACAGATGACTCTCAAAGTGTTTAAAGCTATGTGTTCTTGTGATGTTTTTCTCTCTTGAATTCTTGTTTCGATTGTTCGATTGATCGATCGATGGATAGATAGATAGGAAGAACTCAACATGAGTCTTCCTTATATACTACTCTAAGGGGACCATAAAGCATATGCTACTATTCACAAAGGACGGTATGAACAGTTGGACGAATGGCATGAACAGTTGGACGTGCTGTATTGCATTTAATGCAGCAGACGTCTATTATGTACTAAGCCCTATTGAATCCAACCAGAGTTTGACACGTTGCAGTTGGACAGGGCATGCTACCATGCAAGTTGATGAACAGGTCCTGTAACAGTAGCAAGATATTATAAATATCATTTAAGTCTTTGTTGAAGACCGCAGAGGCTCTGTGAAGTGCCACAGAGGTTCTGCGGTTTGGTCCTTAGAAGAGCAGTCTTCACCGGATTCCGAGTCTTTGGTCTTTTTTGTGCGTATGACAGAGCTTCTGTAGGGCGCCTCTTTAGCTTCTGTAGCTTCTTGACCTTGATCTCTCGGTAAGTTCGACAGAGCCTCTGTAAGAGGCTTTCTTCACTTAGCCTATTTTTCACTACTTCTAAATACTTCTATGATTAGGAAAATTGAAGCTAACAGAAATGTTTAAGCATGACTATATGAAAGACATGGTTTATAAAGAGCATAGTTGGCATGTTTACATGTTTGCACGAACGTATGTGTACATTTTGTGGAGTCGGTCTGCACTGTGGGATCAAAGAGAGGTTCTCGGGGTCTTAGGACTCTTGGTTATGTATGATAGCCCGGTGGGTTGGAATCCGTTTCCCTCCTATCCGGTAGAGGGGAGTCCGTGGGGATTCCAAAGCGGCGAGAAGGGAGTCTGTTGGGGCCCTGATCGCAATATGTTTATGTGATCCATAGCACAGTGCAGTACCATGTTTGATGATATTTATGGTCACTGATAAATGTTTTCCAAATGTTTTTATATGCTAGTTTCGGAGGGAATTGACTAGACCTTTTGGTCTAACCCTCGCTTTCAAAACTAAAACATTTTCTGGTAAGCTTGTAGCGAGTTCTTCTAAGTAGAACTAGAGACGGCATGGAGGTGATGGAGCTCGTGAGGCTCCTAGTTTTGGATCTTGATATGTCTAGATAGTGCTCAGCTGTGGCTTAGAAAGACTTCCGCTGTTTATGATTAATGTTAACGTTAAAGTTTTTGTTAAGTATGTTTTAGCATTGATGTAAGGACAAGCACATTTATGTCATTTAAATTGTTAATCTCATGACTTTGACTTTTATGGAAAGTGGGATGTTACAAATGGTATCAGAGCCTTAGTTTAAGGGATTTAGGTGACCAATAGGGCCTAAACTTAAACTGTAAGATGAGGAACACAGCCGAGACATAGGATTGCCTTTAGGAACGATCACTATAAATGCGCTTAGGAATAAGGTACCAAGGATAAACGTGTAAGGTAAGTTTGGAATTACCCATGGCCAGTGTAATTACGAACTTACAGGTACATGTGCGTGCTTACAATACCTTACTTATAGCAAATCTGTTGTGTCACGTCTAGCAAGGATTAACTATCGGTTTCTTTCAGTTTAGCGCTATGGCTGGGAGAACGTTGAGGAATAGGTCAGCAAGATCCCTGAGGGATAGACCGAGCTCCATTGCTTGGGGAAGTGTCGTGTAAGAGTCATTATGATGTGGTGTATGTGGACGTCGTAGAGAAGAAACGTTGTGAAGAATGCTATGAGTCGTCTAGAGGTAGCTCTTCATGAATTCAGAGAGGATGAGTGTTTGAGTTTGAGTAAGACTCCAGTTTCGGGAGAGTCCTAGTTATGGAAATCATGTGATAGATCAGTTGGGATGGTAAGATAGAACAGTGGCAAAACCTTGAAAGTATCAATGGAGCCCTGACTTTTTAGTCGATCTTTTCATTTGCAGGACAAATAGAATAAGATACTTATAGGAAATTGAAAGCATGTAGAAGTAGAAAGTGAGATAGTCGTTCAAAGCGAAAATAGTGTGAAATGGTTGAGTAAGTGAGATGTGGAACGCAGGTACATCAAGTTAGTGCTTGACCGAGAGGGCGACCCTTGGTCGTAAGTGGAGTATCAAGGACAAGCTGTGTGAGTAAAGCGGTTGACCTCGTTGAGTGGGTAGCCTTCTATTGCAAGTAGAGTCTCATGCATGGCGTTCTTCTCTGTAACATGAAAATTTTCACGATTTAAGTTAAATGTTTAAATATAAATTTCGATCGAAAATGAGTCAGAACGTGCACGCGTATGTTTAAAGAAAAAGTGATTTCATTTACATTGCACATTGGAATTTTGAGCCTGACGAGTTGCAAAGTATTTCACACTTTCATGATAAGTTAAATTGTTACAAAAAGATCGAGAAAACATTTGTCAGCAAAACTTTTACAATCAAAATGAGTTTAACCTGTTGATATCATACAAAAGGGTGTGAGAACCGACTGGGTTTACTTGGTGTCGGTAATCTCTTCCGAAATTGTGTCGTATGAAAGGAATGTTATTCAACGTATCACTGTCGTATTAACATTGTTCAGAAATGAGTAAGATTAAGGTTCACGGAAAGATGCATGCAAACGATTCTCGAATCGTTGTGCAGGGCGTTGAAGTTATGAAAGTGATGGGGTCATGCGTACCCAAATGTTTCCCAAACGTTGTTTATTTAAAGTGATGAAATGTGCGAAAAGATGTATTTACTGTATTGTCATGCATGAAGGCTATGAACCCACCAGGTCGTAGAGTATTACGTCTTAAGCTAAGGAAGAACTCCGAGAGCGGAGAGGCGTTGGTCAAGTCAGGGGAGAACGTATGTAGTTTTGGTATATGTGTTTAAGAGGAGAGTTGGACCTTGGAAGAGTCGGGAATGGATTTTAGTGTCAGGTGTATGAGGGTCTGTACCTCTACTCGGTGACTGAGAACACAGTTGCCGAGGGGCGATGGTGTCCGGAGGAAGGACTAGGAGTCATCAAGGTGTTGGTTTTAGCAACTCTTTATGAGTAGTGTCGTGAGGCAGGAATGAAAGGTCCACGGTGTGGGCCATGAGTTTCGAAGGGAGCTTGTAATATTGATGTTACATGAGTAAGTTTCGAAATAGGGGCGACGAATTATAAAGTTAACTATGATGTGTAGGGAGGAATAGGTCCCGTAAGGAACTCATGTTAAAGGATAAGATAAGGAAGTAGTTAAGAGTGTCTTTTGTTGTTGAAGTCGGCAACGGTGTATGATGGCCGAGGCCGAAGACTCAAACCAGATGAGTGTAAGTTGATAGAATATCTTATGGAGGTGTTAAATTGGTAAGAGACTGTTGTTGTTGAATAGGCGTTCTATTTACGAGGGGAGGAGGATCCGTAGAAGGACAAGATAAGTAACACAAGAGGAGTGAGTGTAGACTATACCAGTCAGTAAGAAAATGTGCCGTGTCTAAGAAAGGACTCAGATCATAAAGAACTAGCTAGGATGTTTATGTTTGAGCTAAGTGTGAACTCGTGAGTCATAGTTCAACAAGTTGGGAGAGAACTAAGTAGCGAGACAGACTTGATTGTAGTATTCGGGAGAGTATGAAGGAAAGGGTGAATTGTGTACGAATGACCATGAGAGACTTGGTCGGTAGTGTGATGATAGGAGTGGTGAATGTACGAACGAATAGTAACTTCAATTGCCAAGATATATGTGTCAGCCGGTGATGTAGTAAGGCGATGTTAGAAAGATGAAGGATTAGAAGGACGTTTTGCAATCCCAGTTGTTGAAGTACGTGGTTTGTAAGCGGGTGTGCATTTTGACTGTTATCGGAATGGAATGTCGGGGCAGAATTGGGTGAGTGGCCAGCTGTGAGACCAAGCTTTGCGGTTATGTATGTTGTTAAGTATATTCTTGAAGGCAGAGTAAGTTTAAAGAAGATGATGAATAGATTAGTCAAGCTGTAGTATAGTAGATGAGTAGTCGTTAAAGAATGAAAATTGTTCCTTATGCGTGAGGGAATGATCCTAGAAGGAAATAGTTGGAAATGTTGGTTATGTTTAAGGAATGACATGATGATGATTGTGGGTAGGAGTGGTAGTATGATCATTAGTTGATTTGAAATGTCATGATAGAGGTATAAGCCTTTGGTTGGTTGATTAAAATTTTATAGACTTGTTAAGTAATGACATTCATTTGTTATTACAGGATGTGTTACAATCCTTGGGGAAGTGTTATTGGGATTAACACACTGAGTGTTAAAGAATTATTTAAGGTAAATCTAAGTAAGAAATCCGGGATGACGGTATATATATCTGTCTGATTTTATGATCATGGTGGTTGATAACTCTATTTTTAGAGTTATTATTTCCATTTATTTTCCACTTTATTTTGTCAATTTTAGCCATTTCACTTCTTATAACCCCCATTCTTGGTATATTTCACGAAAACGAGCAAAAGTAGTGAACCATGGTCTTTAATAAATTATTTGGTAGAATTTGGGTGTTTTTCACGTTTTATCCTGCAGTAACCACTGTTGTGCCCACTCCGGGTCCCCACTCTTCCAGCAGATCAAAAAGAAGAGAAAAAGAAACTATTAGTTGGGATCTAATTTTCTGGAGGAGGAAGGTTCATATGGCAGAGAAATGGCTGGAGAAGTACAAAGTAGTTCTCATTGGAGATAGCATCAAGTACACCTCCTTGTACTTGGAGATTGACTTGGAAAAGGGACCATTGGGTAAAAGGATTACCGATAGAGCTGAATTCTGCCACAACACAGCAGTCTTTACCCATTGGAAGACCCACCTCTTTTGTGTAATACCCAACTCCTTCTCCTAGTATATAAAGGAGCACTTGGGTACCATTAAATGCATGCTTGGCTATCATCTTTGAATACTTGTTTAGTCTTAAATTCTCTCAACTACCACATTAGCTTTAGTCTTTTATTTACTGCAGTAACTAGTTTTAATTTTCAGTAATTTACTTTCTTAGTTTAATTGTAATTCGAACTACACAGTGCAGGGACGACTTCTCGCTCCCCACTGTGAGCAGTTAATTCAAGTCACTTTCAGTTTTATTATGTGCAAACCTTCATCTTTTGTTTTCTTTACTTCGTAAATGCAAGGCTAAATATCCTTTGGGATGTAGGAAAGAGAAGTACCTGGATGTTATTAAAAATGCTTGAGTAATCTTTGTACTTAGAATATTTGTTGTTTTGGTCATTCATTCTCGATATTTACCCAAGGATGCGAACAAGCCGATCACTTGCAAGGATCTAAAGTCTAGTTCTCAACTTAGAAATATGTAGAACGCAGTGACACGGGCTTGAATGATGCTAGGGGATTCGAAAGAATTCTTTTGACACTTACGAAAGTGAGGTCGGCATAGTGAGCTAATCTCAACCCAATGGAGTAGTAGGCAAGCTAATTTGTGTATTAAAAACACTTAGAGTATTTGTCTCTACACATTCCATCGAGACCTGAAAAGGTCCATTTTTGAGATTACCATTGACAAAACAATAAATACGACAAGTATGAGATTTTTATCTAACGGTGTGAGTATTTTGTAACCGGGCTTTTCTAGCGAAAATGCCTACCTCAATTACAAGGATCATTTTTAGGACCGAGTATTTGGTATAAAATTTAGGGAAAATCTAACCTACATTCCTCCTTTTAAATCTTAGTAAAATCGTTAAAGTAGCTATTTCACCAACCAAACCAAAGTATTATTTTCCTCTCTAATTGAAACTTGTAAAAGGAACTCATGAGAACCGTATTGTCTTGATTGTCCAGTCCCTGTGGATTCGATTCTCGTATTTTACCAACTATTACTTGTTGTGACGATCATAGTGGACAATGTACACTTGCACTTCCCACTGTGGACAGTTTGCAACCCACTGCGATTAAAACACACATTTTGCACGTACCAGTGGTTAATCGAAAGAATTATGGAACCCGAGCATCGGGGTGTTCCTGAGTTAATAGATTCGTTTGTAATAGGGAATCCAAGGGGGTGGATTATTAGAGTGAATAGGGAACGTTACTAAGAAACACGCTTTGGGGTCATTGGAAGTTTAAAGAGGCCGAGGGTTGTGATAGTCAAAATGTGGTGGGATAGGTGTGAAATCCTTAAAGAATGTGAATTGTTGCTTATGTGTGAAAGAAAAGTCTAAGAAGGTAAAAGTGGGAGATCTAAGAATGGGTAGTGACGTGGTCTAGTTTCAAGACGGCTTGGTTGAATGCCTTAAGATAAGATCTTGGTGCAACTGTTTGGTTATGTGAGTATTGAGAAAGCAATACCAGCATGTAGAAAGGTCGGGTGAGAGGGGCAAATAATGCTCGGTGGGCAATGCTCCACGCTAACGTGGGGAGGTGAAGATAGTATGTCGGAATAAGTGAGTAGGTTGGAAGTAGTAAACCTGACGGTGATGCCGAAAGGTGCAATGTGGTGTAGACTGTCATTGATAAGCGTGCGAACCGTTGGAAAGAGTATTGAGGAAGGGAATTGTGTTTGATTTTGTACAGGAAAGAAGTGGATGAGACAACTGAATAAGTAAGTTAGTAACTTTGTGAGAAAGGTTTAAACGAACTGATCATGTAGTGATTAAGCTAGTGATAATAGTATGGAGTGACCATGGTTACTCCTCCCAGTTGGGCGAGGATAACCGGAGCTATGTTTTTATGATTAAACGAACGTAGCAATCAGCGAGGAGTGGTTGTGCTTCAGGACAAGTTTAATTAGAGTAGGTGGAAACTTCGGCAATGGGTTGGAGGTTCCTATTCTTAGTTACATATAAGTATGGAGTGGTGAAGTGGTGAGGATTTGAGAGGCGATTGTCGAACTGCGGTCTACGTGGTCCGAGATAAAGGAAATGTATCTGTATAGACGATTGTTGGGTGGTGCAAGGTAGTGAAGGAACTCGGGGTTGTGAGTTGTCGGGATGTACAGGGTTGGCCCTGTGCCAAGATGTCAGGTGAGTGACCGTTTCTTAGTAGATGAATCTCGTGTGGTAGTGGAGGATTCCGCCAGGTTCCTCCTTTTGGGAAGTAAAGGTGCTTGAGAAGCCTAATTTACTCTTCTATGGTTAAGACCGATTGAATAGGAACAACAGTCTGCGAGTTAGAGTACCGTAAGATCTGAAAGGAATGCATCCAATGCTCCATGTTACGAATCTATTGAGGTGGTTGACTGAGTCAGAAGTGGCATTACCTTGGGGAAGTGTCAGTTTTTGGTATGGGCAAGATACCCGCATTTTTTTTCTTTCCAATAAGGAATTCCGGGGACGAAATGTAACGACCCAAAAACATAGGATCCAAGTACGGTTTAATAGATAAATCAAAACTGCCAAAACCTGGCCCTCGACCCAAATTTAACAAGAATTTAAATGGGTTTGCGGAAGTACAACCCTAATTACAACTGAGAATGAGTCTAATAACAAAAATGGAAGGCTTCTAGTCTCAAAGATGCAAGCTCCAGCTCACACCTTCCCCTTCCCTTTGACCGAGCTCCCTAACACCTGCTTACCTGAAAAAGTTTTAGTTTTGAAAAGCGAGGGTTAGACCATGAGGTCTAGTGAGTTCCCTCCACACCGCGTCACACCAAAATATTTCAGTTTATAAAATCAGTTATGAAACATTTGTATAAATCATGGTAATCACACAAAATTGATATGCACACATTGACACATGCTACTGGCACGCGCTAAAGTCACATACACCGTGACAGCACATTCGGGCACACACCGCCCATGTCACACACACCGTGACAGAATAATCGGGTACACACCGCCCATGTCACACACACCGTGACAGAAAAATAATCGGGCACACACCGCCCATGTCACACACACCGTGACAGAAATAATCGGGCACACACCGCCCATATCACACAAAAGCCAGAGCACGGTGTGAGTATTTTGTAACCGGGCTTTTCTAGCGAAAATGCCTACCTCAATTACAAGGATCATTTTTAGGACCGAGTATTTGGTATAAAATTTAGGGAAAATCTAACCTACATTCCTCCTTTTAAATCTTAGTAAAATCATTAAAGTAGCTATTTCACCAACCAAACCAAAGTATTATTTTCCTCTCTAATTGAAACTTGTAAAAGGAACTCATGAGAACCGTATTGTCTTGATTGTCCAGTCCCTGTGGATTCGATTCTGGTATTTTACCAACTATTACTTGCTGTGACGATCATAGTGGACAGTGTACACTTGCACTTCCCACTGTGGACAGTTTGCAACCCACTGCGATTAAAACACACATTTCGCACGTACCAAGTTTTTGGCGCCGTTGCCGGGGACTGGCGTGATTTTTAAATCTCAAGACATTAGTTTTTGTTCGAGCCCGAGTAACTCGTTTTTCTAAGCTGTTCGTGTTGTATGCCACAGCGACAACTCGAACTTTTGGTTCCAATCGATCTTGAAATAGAAAAGACTTTTAGAAGAAGGCGTAAAAACAAAAATCGACAACCCCCTGTGATCCCCACTGTAAACATGGAAGCAGTACCGCCACCCGTAGTGGAGACCACAATCACGATTGCCGATAACAAGGATCGAAAAATACGGGACTATGCTACTTCCGGAGTTGGTGATTTAAGCTCCGGGATTTTGAGACCCAATATTGTTGCAAATCACTTTGAACTCAAACCGGTGATGTTTCAAATGATCCAAGCCATGGGTCAGTTTGGAGGATCACCATCTGAGGATCCACACTCGCACTTAAAATCTTTTTTAGAGATGACTGATTCCTTTCAACTACAAGGTGTGAGTGAGGAAGCATTAAGGTTAAGACTTTTTCCTTTTTCATTAAGGGATAAGGCGAAGACTTGGATGAACTCACAAGCACCTCATTCGATAACCACTTGGGATGAACTTGCTGATAAATTTTTTGCAAAAATACTTTCCTCCCACGAGGAATGTAAGATTTCGAAATGATATTATTCTGTTTAGACAAGAAGAAGATGAGGTTGTTTCAGATGCATGGGAACGATTTAAAGATTTACTTCGAAAATGCCCATATCATGGCATCCCACATTGCATCCAATTGGAGACCTTTTACAATGGTCTTGCCAATGCAGCCAAAATCATCTTAGATGCAACAGCCGGTGGAACATTCACGAGTAAAACCTACAATGAAGGATATAAAATCTTAGAAAAAGTATCCAACAACAATACCGAGTGGTCCAATCCTAGAGCGGTAGTACCAACGACCAACACCATCGATTCTGAAGCACTTAAAACCATGAATGCACAGTTAGTGGCCTTGACCAAAATCGTTTTGAACCAAAATAGAGGCCAAGTTAATTCCGCAACCCATCTCGCCGAAAACTGCTCCCTCTGTGGAGAGGAGCATGTTTTTGATTTTTGTCCAGCAAATCCCGAATCTGTTAATGTCATAGGGACCAACCCGAGGAACAACCCTTATTCACAGACTTATAATCCAGGTTGGAGAAATCATCCGAATTTCTCTTGGTCTGGTAATCAAGGACTCCAACCCCAAGGGCCGAGTCATATCCAGCAAAGACCACACAACCCCCTGGATTTCAATCACATCACAGTGGGCAATCCTCACATCACAGTGGGCAGCACCCACAGAACTTTCACCAAGGGCAGTCCTCACAACAATACCAATCACGATCTACACAACCCGCTGAGACCCAACTGTCACTTGAATCAATTCTCAAGGGTTTTATGAATCAAACTCAAGCATCCATTAGGAACATAGAGACTCAAGTAGGACAACTAGCCATTGAAGTTAAGAATAGACCACCAGGAACATTACCTAGTGACACCGAGCAAGCTAGGGTGATAGAAAAAGGACCAGAACATGTCAAGTCCATAACACTAAGGAGTGGAAAAGATCTGAAAGATATCGTTTTTGAGTCTGATGATTCGCCTCAAAAACCCACTGTGAGCACCACAGTGGGCACTCCTCAAGTCACTGTGATCCCCACAGTGGGGACCGACATCCCTGACCTTCTCACTCTTGGACTTGTCCCAAAGCCTACTGTTCCAAAGCCAATACCACAGCAAACTCAAATCAACCCACGAAATATTCCTTTTCCTGAAAGAATGAAGCCGAAAAATGTCGATGTTCAATTTAAAAAATTCTTAGACATTTTTAAACAACTTCACATTAACATACCTTTGGTAGAAGCTCTCGAGCAAATGCCAACCTATGTTAAATTTTTAAAGGATATTTTGAACAAAAAGAGAAAATTGGGTGAATTTGAAACTGTGGCTTTGACCGAGGAATGTAGGGCCCTCCTCACTAGCAAGATTCCACCTAAGTTGAAAGACCCAGGTAGTTTCACCATTCCATGCACAATAGAAGGACAAGAAGTAGGTCAAGCACTCTGTGATCTAGGAGCTAGTGTCAACTTGATGTCGCTGTCCATTTTTAACAAGTTAGGTATTGGAGAGGCTAGACCCACAACCGTGACATTACAACTAGCCGACCGGTCCATTGCCTATCCCAAGGGAAAAATAGAAGACGTTTTGGTCCAAGTGGATAAATTTATCTTCCCCGTCGATTTTCTAGTTCTAGATTATGAGGCCGATAAAGAAATCCCAATCATCTTAGGGCATCCGTTTCTTGCAACCGGACGTACTTTGATTGATGTGCACAAAGGGGAACTCACGATGAGAGTTAATGACCAAGAGGTGACATTCAATGTCTTCATGGCCCTTAAGTATATGGAAACCGAAGACTGTTTTGCTTTGAGTTCGATTAATGGAACCCACAGTCTTGACACAGTGCCCACAGTGGGGAGTGAGAGTGAGCACTCCGAATCTGAGAGTGATAACACTTTTGAGGATGAGTGTAACGAGATCTTGGCAGCTTTTGAGCAGCTAGATTTCAAAGATAGACATGTCAAACTACCATCCAAAAATCCCCCTGACTTGATGTAACATCCCGAATTTCCTTAATTTTTTATAAATTATAATTATAAACTTTGGGGATAAGTTTGTAATTTTGGGATAAATTATAAATTAAAAGAAATGATCAACATAGGGGTTTCTATGTCATTCCTTAAAGTATAAGGGATTGTTTGGTAAGTTTTGGTATATGAGTCATCCTATCTAGGTATGGGCTAAATATAGAGGCATGTCCTCATTTGACTTTATTGGGTTTCGGTTCCAGCAAAGAAAAGAGAAAGAAAGGAGAGAAAAGAGAAAAAGTGATTTGTGTGAGGTTTGAGGTTTTGATTTCAACCGTAAGAAAGAAGAAGAAGATCAAGGATTTGTAGAAATACAACAAAGGTAATCTCTTCTACAACTCTTATCCATTGGAAATAAAGATGTGCTTTAGGATGATAAGAAAGGAAATTTAATATTATGATGATTTGAGTATTTTGTTTATGGGTAATGTTCTAATGGTAGTAGTGGACTTATATGCAAAATTTCATAAAGATCCATCGATTAAATCTATAGATATATGGATTTTAGATATTTAAACGAACTGGGTATTTTGATGAAGTTCATACGAATCGCAAGTGTTCATTGCGAGGTTTTGGGTTGCGAGGGAATGAGTTGCGATGGGAGGAATAGGGATTGCGAAGTTACTATTCATCGCAGTTACTGTTCATCGCGAGGGTACTGTTCATTGCGAGGGTACTGTTCATTGCGAGCCCATGTTGGCCGTGATGTCAAGTGGATTGCGATGGGTGTAGTAGTTGCGATAGAAATAAGTATGGTTTTAGGATTTGGTATTTAAATATATCATAAGCAATAAATTAATACCAGTACATTTATATATGGGGTATTTCAGTTATTCGTGGTGTTGAAGTTCCTACGACTTAAAAGAAATAAAGTAGCGTGATTTCTTACCAGGTAAGTTCATACTTACCTTACCTGTTATATTATAAATGTTATAATTATGATAAGATGTTGTTATATATGAAATGTTTGAATTATAAAGAAGATTTATGATGTGAAATGTTATATAAAGAGATAGGGTTGCGCTAGATGATTATTAATGTTGATTAATAAATTATAGCAATGATTTGTGTATGGACATATAAAGGATAGGGATTTTTAGACACTAAAGATGATGTACAAGTAAGATAGACGATGGGTTTATTATTCTGATGTTTATGAGCAACGAGCGGCTTAATGTCGGATTCGTAGTCATAATATTTGATATGAGCAACGAGCGGCTTAATGTCGGATTCGTAGTCATAATATTTGATATGAGCAACGAGCGGCTTAATGTCGGATTCGTAGTCATAATATTTGATATGAGCAACGAGCGGCTTAATGTCGGATTCGTAGTCATAATATTTGATATGAGCAACGAGTGGCTTAATGTCGGATTCGTAGTCATAATATTTGATATGAGCAACGAGCGGCTTAATGTCCGATTCGTAGTCATAATATTTGATATGAGCAACGAGCGGCTTAATGTCCGATTCGTAGTCATAATATTTGATATGAGCAACGAGCGGCTTAATGTCGGATTCGTAGTCATAATATTTGGTATGAGCAACGAGCGGCTTAATGTCGGATTCGTAGTCATAATATTTGATATGAGCAACGAGCGGCTTAATGTCGGATTCGTAGTCATAATATTTGATATGAGCAACGAGCGGCGTAATGTCGGATTCGTAGTCATAATATTTGATATGAGCAACGAGCGGCTTAATGTCGGATTCGTAGTCATAATATTTGATATGAGCAACGAGCGGCTTAATGTCGGATTCGTAGTCATAATATTTGATATGAGCAACGAGCGGCTTAATGTCGGATTCGTAGTCATAATATTTGATATGAGCAACGAGCGGCGTAATGTCGGATTCGTAGTCATAATACTTTGATGTGAGCAACGAGCGGCTTAATGTCGGATTCGTAGTCATAATACTTTGATATGAGCAACGAGCGGCTTAATGTCGGATTCGTAGTCACAATATCAGTTTGGTTTTAACTATATTGAGATATGGTTTTGCAAATGGTAAGAAAAGGGTAATTCAGGTTGGTCCAACATTGTTTACAATAAATTATAAATGTTATTTTTGAAACTGATTATTAATGATAATATTAGTCTAATCGATTTGGATACTATTTCCTTATCAGGTTCAGGTACGGGGAAATGAAGGGATGTGGGACGTGAGCTTTTGGATGAGCAAAGGAGATTTCGTTATGAAGATTTTGGATGGCCACTTAGATAACTTAGTTAATCTGATTCAAATGACAAGATTAGATTAATAGGTTATTTAAAGAAGTTTAGTTTGTAAATATGAACCTTAAAGTTAAACCTTTGCTTATGAATCGAAGTTAGACAAGTTATGTTTAATATTGGTTATAAATCAAAGTTTAAATTAGTCGTGATTTTTAGGGTGTTACAGTTTGGTATCAGAGCCTTAGTTTAAGCGAACTAAGTATGCTTAGGAGGTACTTAGACTTAAACTGTAGTGAATTAAGTTATGATTAGTGAGAGATGGGTAGAATTATTAAGACCGGGTAATTTTAATGTCGACAGATACGCAAGATTTGTACGGTAACATTGGTAATAAAGACTCTCATGATTAATATGTTCGAAATTTCAATTTACTAATGTTATTCAGAGTATGCTATTTCACAAGTATGGTTACTCCTCATTGTTGTGAGATTCCACATTGGCGAGGAGAGGGAACGAAGTCCTCCTTTTAAAGGTGGATGGATACCTTCCTTGCATGAGATTTTTCCTGTCGCAGGGTACGGGCTGGGTGCGTCCCGCGTATGCCTGTGCAGGTTAGAACAAAAAAAAAACCGTAGGCGGTACCGGCATGCTGTATGCAGAGGGTATCCGCAAAACGGACCATATCATATATGATGGAATGGAGATATTATATTGTTATTGTGGCTGGATAGCGGTAAAACATGTATCGGATATTGAGTATTGTATGAATCATTATTAATGAATATTTATTTTGTGTTACCAGAGCTATGGTAAATACACCTCCGGGTTCTCCTAATCCTTCTTTGGATAGGACTTGGCTTGAGGAACCGAGAGATATACCGGTTGGAGTGGGCGGAGTTTCTAATACGCCACCAGATTTTCTTTCTCTCGGGGGAATGCGAAATAGGGTGCATCGGGGTGGTACTAGTAATGATGATCACACGCCTTCGGATTCAGGCATGGAAAGTCGGATATTGGATAATGTAACCAGATTAATGAACGCATCCATGGAAAGGCAAATGGAAATGATGAACACAAATATGGAAAGACAAGCTGAAATGTTTATGAAATTGGTTAATGATCGGAATACTGAACCGAGACGAACAGGGATTGACTTCAATCAGGTAAATCCAACTGGTAACCCAGGTTCAGAGACTGAAAGAAGGATTGATAAAAGTTGCTCTTACAAAACATTCCTGAGCTGTAAACCGCCAGAATTCAAAGGAGATGATAATCCAGTGGCGTGTATGAACTGGATCAGAGAAATAGAACAAGCCTTTCGGGCTTGTGAGTGTAACGATGAAAGGTCAAAAGTTAGATTTGGGTCGCAAATGTTACGCGGTAACGCATTACGGTGGTGGGATTTGTTGTCAGCTTCTGTGACAGAAGCGGTTCTGAATACCGTGACTTGGGGACAGTTCAAAACAAAGATTCTGGAGGAATGTTGTAACGAGACGGAAATGGATAGGATCGAAGGCGAATTTAGAAACCTAAAGAAAGGTAATATGACTGTGAGGATGTATACCGAAACCTTCATGGAAAAGCTGAACCTAGTGGGGCATGTGGCTCCGGCTGAGAAAGACAAAATGAAAGCTTATTTGAGGGGTTTACCGGCGGACATGATGACAAGGGTCCGAGGCTCGAAAGTTTCTACTTTAAGAGAGACGATTGAAGAAGCGAAAGTGATAGAAGAAATGTACGCCAAAGATAAAGAAGAGAAAGCGCATGTGGGAGAAAAGAGGAAATGGGAAGGTCGTTCTGAACCTTTTCAGAAGACAAGATTGTTTGGCAAGAATATTCGTTATGATAATCGAAGGGAACCGAGCTGGTGTTTTAAATGCAGAAATAAACATTTTGGGCCGTGTCGAATGACAGCAACAGAATGCGCCAAATGTGGAAAGAGCGGGCATATTATGGCCAACTGTCCAGTTCGGGGATCATTGTGCTTTGAATGTAAACAACCAGTTTATTTTCGGAAGGATTGTCCGAAATTGAAGAAGGAAGAGGATCAAGGAAAGAAGTTGGTTATCCCTAAACCAACAGGTCGTGCATTTCAGATGACTGCCAATGAAGCGAGAGGATCGAAAGATGTTGTCTCGGGTACATTCCTTATAAACTCTATTCCTGCTCATGTGTTATTTGATAGTGGAGAAAACTATTCTTTTGTGTCCAAGTTGTTCTATCCTAAATTAGCTATGCCTGTCACTACTTTAGGAGATGCCTTAGTAGTTGAGGTAGCTAATGGGGTTCTAACTTTGGTCAGTGAAACACTTGTGGATTGTAAAATTTCGATAGAGAAAACTAAATTTCCGATTGACTTGTTGTTAATGGAAATTGGAGGTTTTGATATTATTGTGGGGATGGATTGGTTGAGCACTAACCAGGCAGAAATTATGTGTTCAAAGAAGTTGATTAGAATTCCGTTGACCGATAAAGATGATGTATTCATTTTTGGAGAGAAACAGAAAGGGGATATTCCGTTGATTTCTGTGTTAAAGGCGCGTAAATGTTTGGCTAAGGGATGTTGGTCCTATTTAGCTTATGTTATAGATACAAAATTAGAAAAGAAGAAAGCGCAAGATATTAAAGTGGTAAGTGAATTTCCGGATGTATTCCCGGATGATCTTCCAGGATTACCGGCTGAAAGACAAGTAGAGTTTCGTATCGATCTTATTCCTGGAGCAGCACCGATTGCTCGTGCACCTTATCGTTTAGTACCAGCCGAAATGGCCGAAATGATGTCTCAATTACAAGAGCTGCTGGATAAGGGTTTTGTTAGACCGAGTTCTTCACCTTGGGGAGCTCCGGTACTGTTTGTTAAAAAGAAAGATGGCACTATGAGAATGTGCATAGATTACCGAGAGCTGAATAAAGTGACAATAAAGAATAAGTATCCGCTTCCAAGGATAGATGATTTGTTTGATCAACTCCAGGGGGCGGGTTGTTTTTCCAAAATTGATCTAAGGTCGGGATATCATCAAGTGCGGGTAAGAGAGGAAGATGTTCCAAAGACGGCGTTTAGAACGAGATACGGGCACTATGAATTTCTTGTGATGCCATTTGGGTTGACCAATGCTCCAGCTATATTCATGGATCTGATGAATAGAGTATGTCGACCGTTTTTAGACAAATCGGTGATAGTTTTCATTGATGATATATTGGTTTATAAAAAAAACGAGAACGATCATGAAGTTCACCTTCGAGAAGTGTTAGAAGTGTTACGCAAATAGAAATTGTACGCCAAATTCTCTAAATGCGAATTTTGGTTGAAAGAAGTACAATTTCTCGGGCATGTGATTTCATCGGAAGGTGTGAAGGTGGATCCAGCAAAGATAGAGGCGATGATGAATTGGGAGGCTCCAAAGAGTGTGTCTGAAATAAGAAGCTTCTTGGGTCTCGCAGGTTATTACAGAAGATTTATTAAAGATTTCTCAAAGATTGCTTCTAATCTTACGGTGTTGACTCGTAAGAATGTGAAATTTGTTTGGACTGAAAAACAGGAGACTACTTTCAGGACCTTACGGCAGAAATTGTGTGAAGCTCCTATTCTTGCACTGCCGGAAGGAACTGAAAATTTAGTGGTCTATAGTGACGCATCGAAAATGGGTTTGGGATGTGTATTGATGCAACAAGGCAAAGTGATTGCCTATGCGTCAAGACAGCTGAAAGAACATGAAAAGAATTATCCTACCCACGATTTGGAATTAGCAACTGTGGTGTTTGCTTTAAAGCTGTGGCGTCATTATCTTTATGGAACAAAGTGTACACTCTTCACTGATCACAAAAGTTTGCAGCATGTTTTTGATCAGAAAGAGCTGAATATGAGGCAAAGGCGATGGATGGAATTGTTGAAAGACTATGATTGTGAATTGCATTACCACCCAGGTAAAGCAAATGTTGTGGCCGATGCCTTGAGTAGGAAAGAATATCAAGGATGCTTGAAAACGACAAACGCCAGAATAGACGTAATGTCAAGTCTGATTGAAAGAATAAAAGCTGCACAGATGGAAGCCTTGTTGGAAGACAACTTGAAAGAAGAAGTGACGAGCAAACAATATCTTCAGTTGACTGAAGATAGTCGAGGAGTTAAGTTGTTCCAAGGTCGTATTTGGGTACCAAAGTTAGGTGGAAATAGAAAATTGATTTTGGAAGAGGCACATAAATCTAAATATTCTATACATCCGGGAAGTACCAAGATGTATAGGGATTTGAAATTACATTATTGGTGGCCAGCTATGAAAGTAGATGTGGCACAAATAGTAGAGAAGTGCGGAACTTGTTCGTTAGTAAAAGCAGAACATCAAAAACCATATGGAAGTTTTCAGTCTCTGGAAATTCCGGAGTGGAAATGGGATAAGATTACCATGGATTTCGTGACAAAGTTACCAAAGACACAAAGAGGTAACGATTCTATTTGGGTAATCGTCGATCGACTGACGAAGAGTGCTCATTTCTTAGCTATGAAAGAAGCAACACCAATAGATAAATTGGCAAGGTTATATATTGATGAGGTGGTGTCACGACACGGTATACCGGTGTCTATTGTGTCGGATCGTGACAGTCGATTTACTTCCAGGTTTTGGCAGTCGCTTCAAGAAGAATTGGGTACTAGAGTTAATTTGAGTACTGCTTATCACCCACAGACTGACGGTCAAAGCGAAAGAACAATACAAACTTTAGAAGACATGCTTAGATCATGTGTGCTAGATTTTGGAGGTAACTGGGATTCTCATTTGTCGTTGGTAGAATTTGCCTATAACAACAGTTACCATTCCAGTATTGGAAGAGCACCTTTCGAGGCATTGTATGGTAGGAAATGCAGAACTCCGGTGTGCTGGTTAGAAGCCGGAGAGAAACAATTTGCTGGTCCGGAACTTGTACAGCAAACCGCGGACAAGGTAAAAGAAATTCGGCAACATATGAAAGCGGCTCAAGATAGACAGAAAAGCTATGCTGGTCCAAAAAAGAGGCCGAAAGAATTTCAAGTTGGGGAGCGGGTAATGCTCAAAGTGTCCCCATGGAATGGTGTGATTCGATTTGGAAAGCGTGGAAAGTTGAGTCCTCGTTTTCTAGGACCTTTCGCTATCACCAAAAGAATTGGCTTACAAGCGTATCAATTGGATCTTCCACCTGAGCTGGAAGGGATCCATAATACTTTTCATGTGTGTTATTTGCGAAAATGCTTAGCTGAGGAGCAAGATGTGATTCCACTTACTGATGTTAGGGTGAATGAAGGGAGCCGATGTGTAGAAGAACCAGAGGCGATTCTAGAAAAGTCAGTTAAGAAGTTACGAAGTGGTAAAGAAGTAACTATATTAAAAGTACAATGGAAACACCATCGAGGTGCTAACGTGACGTTAGAATCAGAGGAAGACATGAAGAGTAGATATCCTCATTTGTTTGATTAGCTTCGATTTCGAGGACGAAATCAGTTTCAAGTTGGGGAGTATTGTAACATCCCGAATTTCCTTAATTTTTTATAAATTATAATTATAAACTTTGGGGATAAGTTTGAAATTTTGGGATAAATTATAAATTAAAAGAAATGATCAACATAGGGGTTTCTATGTCATTCCTTAAAGTATAAGGGATTGTTTGGTAAGTTTTGGTATATGAGTCATCCTATCTAGGTATGGGCTAAATATAGAGGCATGTCCTCATTTGACTTTATTGGGTTTCGGTTCCAGCAAAGAAAAGAGAAAGAAAGGAGAGAAAAGAGAAAAAGTGATTTGTGTGAGGTTTGAGGTTTTGATTTCAACCGTAAGAAAGAAGAAGAAGATCAAGGATTTGTAGAAATACAACAAAGGTAATCTCTTCTACAACTCTTATCCATTGGAAATAAAGATGTGCTTTAGGATGATAAGAAAGGAAATTTAATATTATGATGATTTGAGTATTTTGTTTATGGGTAATGTTCTAATGGTAGTAGTGGACTTATATGCAAAATTTCATAAAGATCCATCGATTAAATCTATAGATATATGGATTTTAGATATTTAAACGAACTGGGTATTTTGATGAAGTTCATACGAATCGCAAGTGTTCATTGCGAGGTTTTGGGTTGCGAGGGAATGAGTTGCGATGGGAGGAATAGGGATTGCGAAGTTACTATTCATCGCAGTTACTATTCATCGCAGTTACTGTTCATCGCGAGGGTACTGTTCATTGCGAGGGTACTGTTCATTGCGAGCCCATGTTGGCCGTGATGTCAAGTGGATTGCGATGGGTGTAGTAGTTGCGATAGAAATAAGTATGGTTTTAGGATTTGGTATTTAAATATATCATAAGCAATAAATTAATACCAGTACATTTATATATGGGGTATTTCAGTTATTCGTGGTGTTGAAGTTCCTACGACTTAGAAGAAATAAAGTAGCGTGATTTCTTACCAGGTAAGTTCATACTTACCTTACCTGTTATATTATAAATGTTATAATTATGATAAGATGTTGTTATATATGAAATGTTTGAATTATAAAGAAGATTTATGATGTGAAATGTTATATAAAGAGATAGGGTTGCGCTAGATGATTATTAATGTTGATTAATAAATTATAGCAATGATTTGTGTATGGACATATAAAGGATAGGGATTTTTAGACACTAAAGATGATGTACAAGTAAGATAGACGATGGGTTTATTATTCTGATGTTTATGAGCAACGAGCGGCTTAATGTCGGATTCGTAGTCATAATATTTGATATGAGCAACGAGCGGCTTAATGTCGGATTCGTAGTCATAATATTTGATATGAGCAACGAGCGGCTTAATGTCGGATTCGTAGTCATAATATTTGATATGAGCAACGAGCGGCTTAATGTCGGATTCGTAGTCATAATATTTGATATGAGCAAAGAGCGGCTTAATGTCGGATTCGTAGTCATAATATTTGATATGAGCAACGAGCGGCTTAATGTCGGATTCGTAGTCATAATATTTGATATGAGCAACGAGCGGCTTAATGTCGGATTCGTAGTCATAATATTTGATATGAGCAACGAGCGGCTTAATGTCGGATTCGTAGTCATAATATTTGATATGAGCAACGAGCGGCGTAATGTCGGATTCGTAGTCATAATATTTGATATGAGCAACGAGCGGCTTAATGTCGGATTCGTAGTCATAATATTTGATATGAGCAACGAGCGGCTTAATGTCGGATTCGTAGTCATAATATTTGATATGAGCAACGAGCGGCGTAATGTCGGATTCGTAGTCATAATACTTTGATGTGAGCAACGAGCGGCTTAATGTCGGATTCGTAGTCATAATACTTTGATATGAGCAACGAGCGGCTTAATGTCGGATTCGTAGTCACAATATCAGTTTGGTTTTAACTATATTGAGATATGGTTTTGCAAATGGTAAGAAAAGGGTAATTCAGGTTGGTCCAACATTGTTTACAATAAATTATAAATGTTATTTTTGAAACTGATTATTAATGATAATATTAGTCTAATCGATTTGGATACTGTTTCCTTATCAGGTTCAGGTACGGGGAAATGAAGGGATGTGGGACGTGAGCTTTTGGATGAGCAAAGGAGATTTCGTTATGAAGATTTTGGATGGCCACTTAGATAACTTAGTTAATCTGATTCAAATGACAAGATTAGATTAATAGGTTATTTAAAGAAGTTTAGTTTGTAAATATGAACCTTAAAGTTAAACCTTTGCTTATGAATCGAAGTTAGACAAGTTATGTTTAATATTGGTTATAAATCAAAGTTTAAATTAGTCGTGATTTTTAGGGTGTTACACTTGAATTTGAAGCCATTGCCTTCCCACTTAAAATATGCCTACCTCAATGAGTTAGAAGAACTCTGTCATCACTCCTACATAAATGCAAAAACCAACAAGGAGAAGATCAAGTGGTGGCCTGACCAAAAAATCACTCATGGAGAGTTTGTGGAGGGACAAAAAGTGCTACTTTTTAATTCATGGTTAAAGATGTTTCCGGAAAAATTAAAATCTCGATGGAAAGAGCCTTACACTGTGGTCAAGGTAAGTCCTTTTGGAACTTTGGACTTAATGGCTCCTCAATCCGGAAAAATCTTCAAAGTCAATGGGCAAAGGGTGAAGCACTTTCTTAATGAAAGTGCCCACATCCCTGCCCACTCTCCACCCCACTATGATTAAGAAACATCAGATCCAGTTGTAAATATTTTATTTCAGTTGTTTGCTGCGTTTTTTATTATTTTTGGTCCTTTTAATTTTGCATGGTAGTTTGTTTTTATGTGTGTAGGCGAAATTGTCGTTTTTGGAAGAAAATGCTTCACAGTGGGGAAGGCTCAAGTCCCTGCGCTCCCCACTCCCCATCTGACGGATGAAAGGACAATTTTGGGTGGCCCAAGGCTGACACACATCACCTTTTTCTTACACAAAATGTCACCCTTGGCTGCCATCTGTCCCTTTTGCTTTGTTCCAAGGAAAACCATTATAGTCATTCTCTCTCTCTCTCCTAGACACCAACGGTTCCATCCTAAAACCACCTTAACCTCTCAAAAACCACTTTCACTTCCAAAATATTCAAAAACACTCTTTCTTCTCTTTTTCTCTCCAAGAAAACCCACCAAATCTGAAACCTTCCTAAAACCCTAAAAATGGCAAGAACCAAGAGGATGAACACCAACCCCGATGCAACCACACGTGCGGCAGTCCGCCGCAGGACCGCCGAGGAACAACCACCGGAAGCCGTCACCGGTGACCTGAACGAACCGCCGCCGGTCTCCGACGAAAACCCGATCATCTCCGGTACGGCCGACGAGGGTTCTTCAAAGCATGAAAGCCCAAAGGCTACTTCATCCTTGCGAGTCTCAGACACCAGTGTCACCCATTTCGAGACCGAGGCACTTCTAGCCGAAGAAGAAGAGAGGCGGTTAGCAGAGGAGTTCAAACAGAAAATGGAAGCCATTAGAAAAAGAAAGGAAGAGGTCGAGAGGAGGCGTCGATAGGAAGAAGAAAGAATCATAAAGGAAGAAGAGGAAAAGCGAATGGAAGAAGAAAGGTTGAAGGCTGAGAAGGAAATAATTTTTGAAGAAGAAAGGAAAAGGGCTGAGGCAAAGATTTTTGCTGAAGATGTGGAGTTCCAGAAGAAGGTTGATGATGACTATAAGGAACAATACCGCAAGCTTGGAGGTAGTGTTGAAAGAGAGACAGTGAGGAAGGATGCCCACAGTGGGGAGAACCCAATTCTGCGGGCCACGAGAAAGAAAGGTGTGGTCACCCGGTCTGCGGTGACCAAAGCTCTGAAAAAACCGACAAAAAGGCCGGCAAAACAACCGTCAAGGAAAGGTACAAATCTTCAGCCCTCTTTAAGTTCATCTTCTGTTGAGATTGATGTTGGGGATAACCAAGTTCAAACCCAAAACCCACATCAATCCACAGTGGGCACTGCGCATGCGTCCAGTGGGGTGCCCAGGCAGTTCACCACTCCGGAGGTGGCTGCCCACTATGAGTGCATTGCTACACAGAAACTGAAGTTAGAGAGGGGTTTCGACCCTGAGTTTGTTGAGGCCAACCCATTTGTTAAGAATAGGATTGTAGCGCAAGACTGGTCGATTTTGGCCGAACCCAATGGACGCGCGAATGCCTCGTTAGTGCGTGAATTTTACGCCGAGGCCTCTCAAGCAAAGGATCCCACTGTGGTAGTTCGGGGTAAGCAAGTAAGCTATAGTCCAGGAGCGATTAACCGGGTATTAGGAAGAAGGAGCCCGACTGTGTGTGAGTTTGCCCAGTTTTTAAAGAAAATGACCCCGGCGGACGAGGATCTCGTTTTGCGCAAAATAGCAGCCGAAGGGAAGCCGTGGAATAAAGACGGCCAGAGAAGGTTCCTAAACGCTAGCTCCCTCACTACCGAGGCCGCTGTTTGGTTCCAATTTCTCCGGGCCTCTTTATCCCAAACATCGCACGATACCACATTGTCTATGCATAAATGTGCTTTGTTGTACTGCCTCCTCACTGGAAGAAAGACCAACGTCGGGATTGTTATGCATGCGGCCATAGATCAAGCTCGGAACCGAAAGAAGGTAGTCTTGCCCCTTCCTTGCCTCATTACATTACTAATGATAGACGCAGGTGTACCCTCGGCGGTGGAGGATCAGTGGTTTGACTCCACGAGCAACATCAGCGCACAAACCATCCGCAAAATGGGAAGATACGTCGCCACTCCTCCATCTGAACTAGAAGAAGATATCCCCACAGTGGGGACTGTTCACCCCACTGTGACCATTGCTGAGGAGCATGTTGTGAGAACGCCGCGTACACCACTCCATTCAACCGAGGCCGGATCGTCAAGCAACCAAATGGGAGAAATCTTGGCAACTTTGAAGAAGCTCACATACAAGATCGAGTTGCTGGAAAGTGAGCAGCGATATCAGAACCGGGCCACGCAGAAATTTTGGATGTATACAAGAGAACGGGATGAGGTGACGGGCCTGATGATGAAGGAGGCCAACCCGATGCTAGCTGCTCAGCTCCCAGATTTTGCTGAGGATATTTGCCCAACCAATGCCAGTGAGGACGAGTTTGAAGAAGATGACGCCGCAAGTTCACCAACTGCCACCCCAACCTCCTGAATGGTTTGTTAAAACAATGGTTTATCTCGTTTGCTCCTAAAACAATTTTAATTTCTGTTTGTTTTACTTTTTTGTGCCTATGGCTAGGCGTTGACAATGTTTGCTACATATTTCTTTTTGGCGTTTTAATGCATGAAAATCCTACCACTGGGTAGGTAATTTTGGGTACTAACGTATTTGATGTTTGAATGCTTGTTTGATCTCGTTTCCATTTCAAGGTACAACTTTCGGCTTCCGACTTAAAAAGGTCCTGTTTGTAAGTACGAATCTCAACTTGATGCCATGAAATAAAATAGGCCGTTTTTCGCATCCAAACACGATCCTTTTTGTACCCCAAACCACCACCTTTGTTCGTTAATTCAATGTCACAGTGGGGACACTGTGAGATTAAAGTTTGAGGTGGGAACTTCCAGAGTGACTTCCAGTCTTCCCACAGTGGAGACACTGTGAAGTCTAAGTTTGAGGGGGGTAAGCCATACCCCCCCTCCCAAAAAAAATATACAAAAACAGAAGAAAATCGGAGTGTCAATAACAAACTTGATGGTGTGCCTTTCTGGACCATCAAAGTGTTCACTCCTAGAAAAAGATGGTGTGCCTATTCTGGACCATCGGAATACCCACTTTCGCAAAAATAGCCATACCTAAATAAAGCCTGAAAGTGTGCGTACATACCCACGAAAAATCCAAAACTCCCACTTCTTGAAATAAAAATCTCCAAGCGAGATTTTCGGTCCATGTTTGGAAGTACTTGCCAAAAATCCTTGGGAAAATATTCAAAGCCACAAACCCATCGAACCCAAGAAAGCCCTATTGACTAATGAAAAACAAGGGAAAGATTTCGTCAAACACAAAAGGGAAATTTTCAAGTTTGGAACCGAAGGAAGTATCGAAGGAAGGAGATCAACGCCCATTCAAGTCAAGAAGTAAGTAGGACCCTAAAAGTTCTCTTGCATTTTGTTCATTTTATTTCTTTCTTTTTATTACTTGGGGACAAGTAATGGTTTAAGTTTGAGGTTGTGATAACTCTATTTTTAGAGTTATTATTTCCATTTATTTTCCACTATATTTTGTCAATTTTAGCCATTTCACTTCTTATAACCCCCATTCTTGGTATATTTCACGAAAACGAGCAAAAGGAGTGAACCATGGTCTTTAATAAATTATTTGGTAGAATTTGGGTATTTTTCACGTTTTATCCTGCAGTGACCACTGTTGTGCCCACTCCGGGTCCCCACTCTTCGAGAAGATCAAAAAGAAGAGAAAAAGAAACTATTAGTTGGGATCTAATTTTCTGGAGGAGGAAGGTTCATATGGCAGAGAAATGGCTGGAGAAGTACAAAGTAGTTTTCATTGGAGATAGCATCAAGTACACCTCCTTGTACTTGGAGATTGACTTGGAAAAGGGACCATTGGGTAAAAGGATTACCCATAGAGCTGAATTCTGCCACAACACGGCAGTCTTTACCCATTGGAAGACCCACCTCTTTTGTGTAATACCCAACTCCTTCTCCTAGTATATAAAGGAGCACTTGGGTACCATTAAATGCATGCTTGGCTATCATCTTTGAATACTTGTTTAGTCTTAAATTCTCTCAACTACCACATTAGCTTTAGTCTTTTATTTACTGCAGTAACTAGTTTTAATTTTCAGTAATTTACTTTCTTAGTTTAATTGTAATTCGAACTACACAGTGCAGGGACGACTTCTCGCTCCCCACTGTGAGCAGTTAATTCAAGTCACTTTCAGTTTTATTATATGCAAACCTTCATCTTTTGTTTTCTTTACTTCGGAAATGCAAGGCTAAATATCCTTTGGGATGCAGGAAAGAGAAGTACCTGGATTTTATTAAAAATGCTTGAGTAATCTTTGTACTTAGAATATTTGTTGTTTTGGTCATTCATTCTCGATATTTACCCAAGGATGCGAACAAGCCGATCACTTGCAAGGATCTAAAGTCTAGTTCTCAACTTAGAAATAAGTAGAACGCAGTGACACGAGCTTGAATGATGCTAGGGGATTCGAAAGAATTCTTTTGACACTTACGAAAGTGAGGTCGGCACAATGAGCTAATCTCAACCCACTGGAGTAGTAGGCAAGCTAATTTGTGTATTAAAAACACTTAGAGTATTTGTCTCTACACATTCCATCGAGACCTGAAAAGGTCCATTTTTGAGATTACCATTGACAAAACAATAAATACGACAAGTATGAGATTTTTATCTAACGGTGTGAGTATTTTGTAACCGGACTTTTCTAGCGAAAATGC
Source organism: Saussurea involucrata (assembly GCA_033807775.1). Lineage (NCBI taxonomy): Eukaryota > Viridiplantae > Streptophyta > Magnoliopsida > Asterales > Asteraceae > Saussurea > Saussurea involucrata. Next base: position 107,214,803 of record CM066314.1, on the reverse strand, counting down.
CTACCTCAATTACAAGGATCATTTTTAGGACCGAGTATTTGGTATAAAATTTAGGGAAAATCTAACCTACATTCCTCCTTTTAAATCTTAGTAAAATCGTTAAAGTAGCTATTTCACCAACCAAACCAAAGTATTATTTTCCTCTCTAATTGAAACTTGTAAAAGGAACTCATGAGAACCGTATTGTCTTGATTGTCCAGTCCCTGTGGATTCGATTCTGGTATTTTACCAACTATTACTTGCTGTGACGATCATAGTGGACAGTGTACACTTGCACTTCCCACTGTGGACAGTTTGCAACCCACACATTTTGCACGTACCAGTGGTTAATCGAAAGAATTATGGAACCCGAGCATCGGGGTGTTCCTGAGTTAATAGATCCGTTTGTAATAGGGAATCCAAGGGGGTGGATTATTAGAGTGAATAGGGAACGTTACTAAGAAACACGCTTTGGGGTCATTGGAAGTTTAAAGAGGCCGAGGGTTGTGATAGTCAAAATGTGGTGGGATAGGTGTGAAATCCTTAAAGAATGTGAATTGTTGCTTATGTGTAAAAGAAAAGTCTAAGAAGGTAAAAGTGGGAGATCTAAGAATGGGTAGTGACGTGGTCTAGTTTCAAGACGGCTTGGTTGAATGCCTTAAGATAAGATCTTGGTGCAACTGTTTGGTTATGTGAGTATTGAGAAAGCAATACCAGCATGTAGAAAGGTCGGGTGAGAGGGGCAAATAATGCTCGGTGGGCAATGCTTCACGCTAACGTGGGGAGGTGAAGATAGTATGTTGGAATAAGTGAGTAGGTTGGAAGTAGTAAACCTGACGGTGATGCTGAAAGGTGGAATGTGGTGTAGACTGTCATTGATAAGCGTGCGAACCGTTGGAAAGAGTATTGAGGAAGGGAATTGTGTTTGATTTTGTACAGGAAAGAAGTGGATGAGACAACTGAATAAGTAAGTTAGTAACTTTGTGAGAAAGGTTTAAACGAACTGATCATGTAGTGATTAAGCTAGTGAGAATAGTATGGAGTGACCATGGTTACTCCTCCCAGTTGGGCGAGGATAACCGGAGCTATGTTTTTATGATTAAACGAACGTAGCAATCAGCGAGGAGTGGTTGTGCTTCAGGACAAGTTTAATTCGAGTAGGCGGACACTTCGGCAATGGGTTGGAGGTTCCTATTCTTAGTTACATATAAGTATGGAGTGGTGAAGTGGTGAGGATTTGAGAGGCGATTGTCGAACTGCGGTCTACGTGGTCCGAGATAAAGGAAATGTATCTGTATAGACGATTGTTGGGTGGTGCAAGGTAGTGAGTTGTGATACGATGAAGGAATTCGGGGTTGTGAGTTGTCAGGATGTACAGGGTTGGCCCTGTGCCAAGCTGTCAGGTGAGTGACCGTTTCTTAGTAGATGAATCTCGTGTGGTAGTGGAGGATTCCGCCAGGTTCCTCCTTTTGGGAAGTAAAGGTGCTTGAGAAGCCTTATTTACTCTTCTATGGTTAAGACCGATTGAATAGGAACAACAGTCTGCGAGTTAGAGTACCGTAAGATCTGAAAGGAATGCATCCAATGCTCCATGTTACGAATCTATTGAGGGGGTTGACTGAGTCAGAAGTGGCATTACCTTGGGGAAGTGTCAGTTTTTGGTATGGGCAAGATACCCGCATTTTTTTTTCTTTCCAACAAGGAATTCCGGGGACGAAATGTAACGACCCAAAAACATAGGATCCAAGTACGGTTTAATAGATAAATCAAAACTGCCAAAACCTGGCCCTCGACACAAATTTAACAAGAATTTAAATGGGTTTGCGGAAGTACAACCCTAATTACAACTGAGAATGAGTCTAATAACAAAAATGGAAGGCTTCAAGTCTCAAAGATGCAAGCTCCAGCTCACACCTTCCCCTTCCCTTTGACCGAGCTCCCTAACACCTGCTTACCTGAAAAGGTTTTAGTTTTGAAAAGCGAGGGTTAGACCATGAGGTCTAGTGAGTTCCCTCCACACCGCGTCACACCAAAATATTTCAGTTTATAAAATCAGTTATGAAACATTTGTATAAATCATGGTAATCACACAAAATTGATATGCACACATTGACACATGCTACTGGCACGCGCTAAAGTCACATACACCGTGACAGCGCATTCGGGCACACACCGCCCATGTCACACACACCGTGACAGAATAATCGGGCACACACCGCCCATGTCACACACACCGTGACAGAAAAATAATCGGGCACACACCGCCCATGTCACACACACCGTGACAGAAATAATCGGGCACACACCGCCCATATCACACAAAAGCCAGAGCACGGTCACACACATTTTAATCACACATGTAAGCCACACATAAAGATCACACATTTAAACCTTTCCTTGAACTAAGAGTAGTTGAAAAGCACACTGTTAGACAATAACCACACCGCACACAATTACTTGTCATCTTACAATAAGAGTAATTGAAAAGCACACCGTTTAAATAATAACCATGCCACACGCTCAAATCTTTACTTGTAATAAAAGCCGTTGGAAAACTCACAATTTAAATTATAATCATCAACCACACACTTTGTATAAAATTTAGGTTCAGAAAGACTCACTTGTGGTTACAAGGCAAGCACTCCTGTTCAAAACTTGAGTCACCCAAGCTTAGCACCTAAAAGATCAGATAAATCCTTAATCAGAAATAAAGATCCAGAACTTACCGGGTACACACACTTTCCGGATACTCCAACTCCCCGAATACCTGAACAGTCCGGACACTAGGACTTCCCGGATACCCGAACCCACACCTTTCCGGACACACTCCCGTTTCCGGACACACTCCCTTTTCCGGACACACTCCCTTTTCCGGACACACTCCCCTTTCCGGACACACTCCCTTTTCCGGACACTACGCTTGTCCGGACGCTACACATATTCCGGACACACCACTTATCCGGCAACACTACCCGGACACCTTCACGGGGCACTCACCCGGATACATGCAACATATCCGGACACCACCAAACGCTGGTGTCCGGAAAACGCTGTTGTTCGAACTTAGAATTTCTAAAACCGATTTAAACTCCGATTTAAGCCATTAGTTTGATTAGACAACTATAAGGGTTCATCCACCAACCCCAAACACCCACTTAATCCATCTATAACCCCTTAAATCGGATTATAAATACCAAAACCCTTAAAACCCACTTTTAAGGAAATGTGGGTGAAAACTCATTGAATCACTACCTTTTGACTTGAGAATCCAGACCAAAAGGATAAAGGAACACTAGATTAACAATTACCAGAAATTAGAATAGGTTACCTTACTGATTCTTCTCTTCCTTGATTTCTTTCCCCCAAGAACTCTTCTCCTCTTCCCTTTCTTTCTCTAGCCGCCAAACACCCCAACAATTAGAATAATACTGATTTTTGGTTGATGCCCTAGGGATTTGGTCCATTTTATACCTCCCACAAATTGCACATGGACCCCTCAACTAAACTTCCATTCTTCTCACTTTAACCACCAAGTTTTCGAAACCTACTAAAAATTTGGGTTATTACAACACTCCCCCCTTAAGAGAATTCCGTCCCCGGAATTCCTCAACATAAAGTTACGTATAACCTGCTTTCATCACTACACACGACAAGACTTACGCTTTCATCTAACTCCATCGGTCACCACCCCCGACTTATTAGATAAGGCCCACGGATCATTTCCTATTGCACCTAATGCTAAGGTTATAACTTGCCAGCTGATCCATTTTTATGATAACGTCGAACTCTCTCCCAAGCTCGCGGACACAATTTCAAAGGCACAAGTGACTCTCGACCTCGATACCACATCCATCACGCACCTTCCTCACCAAACCCCGACTGTCAACAGCAGATTCTATTCCTAACACACCTTCCAACCATCTAGGTTTAACACGCAAACATCGGGCAAATCCCGGCGATACCACGAACAGTTTACACCCAAGACAGATAACAATTACATAGAATAAGGTTTTATAGGTACCTGTCTCAACCTCGGGCACCTCTTCCTCCTCTTCAGCCGTCATCCGAAAAACTCTAGCCTTCGCCTGTGCTGGCTCCACTTTCATTCCCCCCACTCTTCCCCTTTGCCTACCATCGAAACCACCTGAATCCCTTCTCTTCAGCTGAGGGCAATCTGGCCTCAAATGTTCTAAAGACCCACACTGGTAGCATGCTCTTGGGTTCCTACAGTCTCGTGCCATATGTCCCAATTTTCGACATTTGAAACATCCCTCGGTTTCTCCCACACATTCTCCACGGTGGACTCGATTACACTTCCCACAAGGTTTCTCTTCAAATTTTGATCCCCCTCGGGACTCCGGCTTAAACACCTTAGCCCGATCCGAATCACGCGCTGACCCTTCCCACTTTCTTTTCTCCTTACCCTTCTCCACATCTTGTCGGTTCTTCTCCTTTTCAACCAATTCAGCTGCGTTGATGGCTGCCTGAAAAGTGGTCGGGTTCCTAGCCATGACCAGTTCCCGCACGCTACTCTTTAACCCAAAGATGTACCTCTCAACTCGACGTTCCTCATTCGGAACGTACAACTCAGCGAACCTCGCTTTCTCCATAAACTTCGTGGTGTATTCTCTCACCGTCATTCCACCTTGTTCCAAACTCATGAACTCTTCTTCTAGTCGTTTCACTGCCGCTAGAGGGCAAAACGACACCTTAAACCTTGAGACAAAGGTCTCCCACGTCATATTCTTAGCATCCTTTGACCCTTCCCCCGCGGTCTCTGCATCCCACCAAAACACAGCTTCTGATTTCAACATGGACAGAGCGAACATTACCCTGTCACTATCAGCACACTTACAGGTGTCGAACACCAGCTCCATTTCCCTGATCCACTTTATCGCCAACACGGGATCGCATTCTCCCTTAAAAGCGGGTGGCTTACAAGAAGCGAATGCCTTGTAACTACACCCTCCACTTAGCACTCGATCATTCACTGCCAACGGGTTTGACTGAGTAGAGCTCCCCGAAGCTGAACCATGAGAGTTAGTCTCCCCTCCCTTACTACCACTGGCCTCCTTACTCCCCGAAGCCGCCTCATTCTGCTTAGCCAACAGTGCTTTCAATGTATCCTGGATTTCTCCCAATGCAGTGGCGAAATTTTCTTGGGTTACGAAGGCTTGAGCCCGGCCTCGCCCACGACTTCCACCTCGGCTCGCTCCCCGCCTGGACGCATAGCTCTCCTGATGAGACGCCTCTGGTTCTTGCGGGATTCCTGCGCTCCTCGTGCCACGAGTAACCCGTGCCCTCACTGCAGCCCTTTCCACGTTCTCATTCACCTGAGTAGTTTCCCGTTGTGGTACTCTTCCTCGTCCCCTTCCTCGGCCTCTTCCTCGACCTCTACCCCTACCGCGTGCGACTGCCAGCACCGGTGGTGCTTCCATTTCGACTTCCTCATCAATAGGTTCCGATACTCCCCTCAAGGATCTCCTCGACATGATTACTTACTGACAAAAAGACACCAACAACATTAAGTCTACAGTTCCAAGATAATAAGGCAATTAAGCACTTACATGTACCTGTAAGCTCGTAATTACACTGGCCAGGTGTAATCGCCAACTTACCTTACATGACAGTCCTCGCCACCCTATTAATCATTCTACCCAGTCTTACTAAGGTCCTCCTAGTTCTCAGTTGTATCCTCTAACTCCACAGTTTAAGTTTAGGCCCGTCCGGTCACCTAAATCTCTTAAACTAAGGCTCTGATACCATTTGTAACGACCCAAAAACATAGGGTCCAAGTACGGTTTAATAGATAAATCAAAACTGCCAAAACCTGGCCCTCGACACAAATTTAACAAGAATTTAAATGGGTTTGCGGAAGTACAACCCTAATTACAACTAAGAATGAGTCTAATAACAAAAATGGAAGGCTTCTAGTCTCAAAGATGCAAGCTCCAGCTCACACCTTCCCCTTCCCTTTGACCGAGCTCCCTAACACCTGCTTACCTGAAAAGGTTTTAGTTTTGAAAAACGAGGGTTAGACCATGAGGTCTAGTGAGTTCCCTCCACACCGCGTCACACCAAAATATTTCAGTTTATAAAATCAGTTATGAAACATTTGTATAAATCATGGTAATCACACAAAATTGATATGCACACATTGACACATGCTACTGGCACGCGCTAAAGTCACATACACCGTGACAGCGCATTCGGGCACACACCGCCCATGTCACACACACCGTGACAGAATAATCGGGCACACACCGCCCATGTCACACACACCGTGACAGAAAAATAATCGGGCACACACCGCCCATGTCACACACACCTTGACAGAAATAATCGGGCATACACCGCCCATATCACACAAAAGCCAGAGCACGGTCACACACATTTTAATCACACATGTAAGCCACACATAAAGATCACACATTTAAACCTTGCCTTGAACTAAGAGCAGTTGAAAAGCACACTGTTAGACAATAACCACACCGCACACAATTACTTGTCATCTTACAATAAGAGTAATTGAAAAGCACACCGTTTAAATAATAACCATGCCACACGCTCAAATCTTTACTTGTAATAAAAGCCGTTGGAAAACTCACAATTTAAATTATAATCATCAACCACACACTTTGTATAAAATTTAGGTTCAAAAAGACTCACCTGTGGTTACAAGGCAAGCACTCATGTTCAAAACTTGAGTCACCCAAGCTTAGTACCTAAAAGATCAGATAAATCCTTAATCAGAAATAAAGATCCAGAACTTACCGGGTACACACACTTTCCGGATACTCCAACTCCCCGAATACCTGAACAGTCCGGACACTAGGACTTCCCGGATACCCGAACCCACTCCTTTCCGGACACACTCCCGTTTCCGGATACACTCCCTTTTCCGGACACACTCCCCTTTCCGGACACACTCCCTTTTCCGGACACACTCCCTTTTCCGGACACTACGCTTGTCCGGACGCTACACTTATTCCGGACACACCACTTATCCGGCAACACTACCCGGACACCTTCACGGGGCACTCACCCGGACACATGCAACATATCCGGACACCACCAAACGCTGGTGTCCGGAAAACGCTGTTGTTCGAACTTAGAATTTCTAAAACCGATTTAAACTCCGATTTAAGCCATTAGTTTGATTAGACAACTATAAGGGTTCATCCACCAACCCCAAACACCCACTTAATCCATCTATAACCCCTTAAATCGGATTATAAATACCAAAACCCTCAAAACCCACTTTTAAGGAAATGTGGGTGAAAACTCATTGAATCACTACCTTTAGACTTGAGAATCCAGACCAAAAGGATAAAGGAACACTAGATTAACAATTATCAGAAATTAGAATAGGTTACCTTACTGATTCTTCTCTTCCTTGATTTCTTTCCCCCAAGAACTCTTTTCCTCTTCCCTTTCTTTTTCTAGCCGCCAAACACCCCAACAATTAGAATAATACTGATTTTTGGTAGATGACCTAGGGATTTGGTCCATTTTATACCTCCCACAAATTGCACATGGACCCCTCAACTAAACTTCCATTCTTCTCACTTTAACCACCAAGTTTTCGAAACCTACTAAAAAATTGGGTTATTACACGAAATTCTTTTAAGGGGGAGTGTTGTAACGACCTAAAATCCTAGTGAGTCTTGGAGTTTGGTGGTCAAAATAAAAGAAACGAAAGTTAAGTTAAGGGGCCATTTCTGTAATTTGATGAAGATATTTAAATGCACAAACATCTAGGGCAGCCCCCATTTGCACAAATCAGTAAAAATTATCTTGTGTGGGTGTTGGTGGCGTGAAGCAAGGAAAGAAGAAGAAGAAGAAGAAAGCAAAGGAGAAGAGAAATCATTCAGGTAATCCTTCCCAAATTCGTACTCTGTGTGACTTAGTATTTTCCTTCTTCATTAGTGTGGATTTCAATGTTTGAAATCAGGGATTTAGTGAGTTTTCAACCACATTTCCTAACAAGTGGGTTTTATGGGTTTTGTCTTAATGAACCGATTTAAGGGGGTTATAGATGGGTTAACTGAGCGATTGGGGTTTGTGGATGAACCCTTATAGTTGTCTAATCAAACTAATGGCAAAAATCGGAGTTTAAGTCAGTTTTAAAATTGTTAAGTTCGAACAGCCGGGTTTTTCGGATACCAGTATTCGGTGGTGTCCGGATAGGTTGCAGGTGTCCGGGTAAGTGCCCCATGAGGGTGTCCGGGTGTTTCTTAGTATCCGGGTAACTGAAGTCTCCGGATAATCGTAGTGTCCGGGTAGTTCTGCCCGGATAAGTCTAGCGTCCGGATTGATGTGTTCGGACAATGCTGTGTCCGGAAAAGTGTGGTATCCGGAGAGGGTGTTGTGTCCGGAAAAGGGCGTTGTGTCCGGAAAGGGGTATCCGGACAGTAACTCTGAACTATTTATCTGATGTGGATCTATTGCCTTAGGTGTTCTGTGGGTATAGCTTGAAGGTGTTTAGGAAGTGCATTGTACGTCAATCAAGGCGAGTTCCCTAAATCCTTTTTATAACGCAAAGTGATACATGTTTTAACTGATTATAGTTCTTAATGAGCATGAAACGTTTACGAACTGATTTGCATGTTTCCCACGAATGCACTTACTTTATTCAAAGAAATGTTTAAGCATGACTATATGAAAGACATGGTTTATAAAGAGCATAGTTGGCATGTTTACATGTTTGCACGAACGTATGTGTACATTATGTGGAGTCGGTTTGCACTGTGGGATCAAAGAGAGGTTCTCGGGGTCTTAGGACTTTTGGTTATGTATGATAGACCGGTGGGTTGGAATCCGTTTCCCTCCTATCCGGTAGAGGGGAGTCCGTGGGGATTCCAAAGCGGCGAGAAGGGAGTCTGCTGGGGCCCTGATCACAATATGTTTATGTGATCCACTACACAGTGCAGTACCATGTTTGATGATATTTATGGTCACTGATAAATGTTTTCCAAATGTTTTTATATGCTATTTTCGGAGGGAATTCACTAGACCTTTTGGTCTAACCCTCGCTTTCAAAACTAAAACATTTTCAGGTAAGCTTGTAGCGAGTTCTTCTAAGTAGAACTAGAGACGGCATGGAGGTTATGGAGCTCGTGAGGCTCTCAGTTTTGGATCTTGATATGTCTAGATAGTGCTCGGCTGTGGCTTAGAAGGACTTCCGCTGTTTTAGCATTGATGTAAGGACAAACACATTTATGTCATTTAAATTGTTAATCTCAGGACTTTGACTTTTATGGAAAGTGGGACGTTACAAATGGCTATGGAGGCCTATCTTTAACTCTCTCTCCTACATTCTTCTTTATATATATATATATATTGATGATTGTTATCTATCTTATAAAATTATAAAATGAAAAAAGAAAAGTTTTAGTAATTATTAAGGATATTTAAGGTATGATTTTTTTTAAATAAATCAAAATTCTATAAACATAGATAAATGGCCATGGAGGCCTATCCTTAACTCTCTCACCTACATTCTCCTTTATATATATATATATATATTGATGATTGTTATCTATCTTATAAAAGAAAAAAAGAAAAAAAGAAAAGTTTTAGAAATTATTAAGGATATTTGATGTATGATTTTTTTTAAATGAATCAAAATTCTATAATAATAGATAAATGGTCATGGAGGCCTATCCTTAACTCTCTCTCCTACATTATCCTTTATATATATATATATATATATATATATATATATATTGATGTTAGCATACTAAAAGATAAAAAACATATATAACCTAGTAAAAGAACTACTGGATTTATAAACACCGTTATGTATCTTATAAAATTATAAAATGAAAAAGAAAAGTTTTAGTAATTATTAAGGATATTTAATGTATGATTTTTTTTAAATAAATCAAAATTCTATAAAAATAGATAAATGGTCATGGAGGTCTATCCTTAACTCTCTCTTCTACATTCTCCTTTATATATATATATATATATATATATATATATTGATTATATATATATATATTGATATTGATGTTAGCCTACTAAAAGATAAAAAAATATAGAACCTAGTAAAAGAACTACTTGATTTATAACCATAGTTATCTATCTTATAAAATTATAAAATGAAAAAAGAAAAAAGTTTTAGTAATTATTAAGGATATTTAATGTACGATTTTTTTAAATAAATCAAAATTCTATAAAAATAGATAAATGGCCATGGAGACCTATCTTTAACTCTATCTCCTACATTCTCCTTTATATATATATATATATATATATATATATATATATATATTTATGATTGTTATCTATCTTATAAAATTATAAAATGAAAAAAGAAAAGTTTTAGTAATTATTAAGGATATTTAATGTATGATTTTTTTTAAATAAATCAAAATTCTATAAAAATAGATAAATGGCCATGGAGGCCTATCCTTAACTCTCTCTCCTACATTATCCTTTATATATATATATATATATATTGATTATATATATATATATTGATATTGATGTTAGCCTACTAAAAGATAAAAAAATGTATAACCTAGTAAAAGAACTACTTGATTTATAACCATTGTTATCTATCTTATAAAATTATAAAATGAAAAAAGAAAAGTTTTAGTAATTATTAAGGATATTTAATGTATGATTTTATTTTAAATAAATCAAAATTCTATAAAAATAGATAAATGGCCATGGAGGCATATCCTTAACTCTCTCTCCTACATTCTCCTATATATATATATATATATATATATATATATATATATATATATTGACGATGATTGATGTTAACTTATTAAGAAAAACAAAAATTAAATAGATAAAATGAAAAATGAAAAGTTTTGTTAGCTTATTTAGAAAATAAAACAATCTAAAAGTTTTGATTTATAATCATTCTTAACTTATTAAGAATAACAAAAGAATAAAAATATAAATAAATATATTTTATTAAATAAGTTTTGATTTATGAGTGGTGTTAACTTATCCATAAAAATGTAAATAAATAAAACATACAATATAAAAAGTATTTTTGATTTATAAGCATTGTTAGCCTACTAAAAGATAAAAAAATATATAACCTAGTAAAAGAACTACTTGATTTATAAGCATTGTTATCTATCTAATAAAATTATAAAATGAAAAAAGAAAAGTTTTAGTAATTATTAAGGATATTTAATGTATGATTTTTTTAAATAAATCAAAAATCTATAGAAATAGATAAATGGCCATAGAGGCCTATCTTTAACTCTCTCTCCTACATTCTCCTTTATATATATGTTGATGATTGTTATCTATTTTATAAATTTATAAAATAAAAAAAGAAAAGTTTTAGTAATTATTAAGGATATTTGACGTATGATTTTTTTTAAATGAATCAAAATTCTATAATAATAGATAAATGGCCATGGAGGCCTATCCTTAACTCTCTCTCCTACATTCTCCTTTATATATATATATATATTGAAGTTATCTATCTTATAAAATTATAAAATGAGAAAAGAAAAGTTTTAGTAATTATTAAGGATATTTAATGTATGATTTTTTTAAATAAATCAAAATTTTATAAAAATAGATAAATGGCCATGGAGGCCTATCTTTAACTCTCTCTCCTACATTCTTCTTTATATATATATATATATATATATTGATGATTGTTATCTATCTTATAAAATTATAAAATGAAAAAAGAAAAGTTTTAGTAATTATTAAGGATATTTAATGTATGATTTTTTTTAAATAAATCAAAATTCTATAAACATAGATAAATGGCCATGGAGGCCTATCCTTAACTCTCTCACCTACATTCTCCTTTATATATATATATATATATTGATGTTTGTTATCTATCTTATAAAATAAAAAAAGAAAAAAAGAAAAGTTTTAGTAATTATTAAGGATATTTGATGTATGAGTTTTTTAAATGAATCAAAATTCTATAATAATAGATAAATGGTCATGGAGGCCTATCCTTAACTCTCTCTCCTACATTATCCATTATATATATATACATATATATATATATATTGATATTGATGTTAGCATACTAAAAGATTAAAAAATATATAACCTAGTAAAAGAACTACTTGATTTATAAACATCGTTATGTATCTTATAAAATTATAAAATGAAAAAAGAAAAGTTTTAGTAATTATTAAGGATATTTAATGTATGATTTTTTTTAAATAAATCAAAATTCTATAAAAATAGATAAATGGCCATGGAGGCATATCCTTAACTCTCTCTTCTACATTCTCCTTTATATATATATATTGATTATATATATATATATATATATATATATATATATATATATATATATATATATATATATATATTGATATTGATGTTAGCCTACTAAAAGATAAAAAAATATAGAACCTAGTAAAAGAACTACTTGATTTATAACCATAGTTATCTATCTTATAAAATTATAAAATGAAAAAAGAAAAAGTTTTAGTAATTATTAAGGATATTTAATGTACGATTTTTTTTAAATAAATCAAAATTCTATAAAAATAGATAAATGGCCATGGAGACCTATCTTTAACTCTCTCTCTCCTACATTCTCCTTTATATATATATATATATTTAGGATTGTTATCTATCTTATAAAATTTTAAAATGAAAAAAGAAAAGTTTTAGTAATTATTAAGGATAATTAATGTATGATTTTTTTAAATAAATCAAAATTCTATAAAAATAGATAAATGGCCATGGAGGCCTATCCTTAACTCTCTCTCCTACATTCTCCTTTATATATATACTAGGTTTGAACCCGTGTATTACACGGGGTAATTTAAAAAAAATATGTCAGAAAACTTATCTTACAGATATGAATGATCATCGAAAGTACGATGCTATTTTTCCAAGCTTTTTCCCATTAAGAGTTGTTTTTTTTTGCAGCTGGTTACAAAAAGTCCTTGTTTTAGGCAGTTTTCACAAAGGATGTTTTGCAAAAAATTAATAAAAAATATGAATAAATATTAAAAACTTATAATTGAGAAGTTATATACAGTACAAAGTGTTTGGATTAGCTTATTGTTGTACCAAAACGTGATAAGCTAATAGAGGAAATAATACAATCATGATTAAGAAAGTATAAATAATTAAATATACTATACTAAAAAATCTGCATATTTATATTTTTTAAAAAGGTTCGAACTCATATTTAAACAGCAACTTGGTGCAAATCCCAGCGGTGTAAATATCTACTGTAAATTGATCAATTAATTTGTATAATTCATTCTGATGTCATATGACTTCTTCTCTCATATCTTAATTGTTCATAGTTTAGTAGCAAAAAAGGATCAAAACAACATTCTCCAACAACAGAAATGGAAACATGTTCATATTAACAATAAAACAGAGCTTGATTACTAAATAGGGAGATAATAAAATTGTAAAAATCTAAAAGATTCTTAGAAATCAAAATCAACCCAAAAAAGAAAAGATGATTTAAAATAATAAAACAAACCCAAATTAGTTTCAGTCAAATCCCAATTCCCCAAATTGGTCCAAAAACAGTAGTTTTGATTGTTTTTTCGTGAAAGAAACCGACACAACATAAATGGGGTTCATAAAATAATCAGTTATGAACATTGAGAAGAAACCCATTTTATTTAAAGCTTTTTTCTTGGCAAAAACCATTAAGGTTCTGATTGTATCCCACCTCAATTGGATTGTTGTGTACAGCGAAACCCCAATAGGGTTCTTCTCAACCAAAAGAAACAAACAAAAACCCTTGAATCTTTTGGGGTCTACAAAAGATTGTTGGATAATAGAATATGGAAAATGGGTTTAGGTGGATATATATATACTAGTGGTGTACCCGCGCGATGCAGCGCGGGTAAATCACAATTCTGAAACATTAGTTTAGCCTGAATCATGTTTCTTTATCACTTTCAATTTTATTTCATGAGTTGTGTGGTTAATTTGAAAGTCAATTAATATATAAAGTTGAAGGTTAATACGGTGTATTAACAAGATCGAATGAATATTCATTGCACGCCTAATGCTTCTAAACCCATAAACTCATAACCTATTACAAAACTTGAAAATCTTGATTGAACAAAGAAATACAATCATTTGTAAATAATGCTCATCCGTATATCCAGAAAGCTGTTTAGTTTCAGTGATGCACTCATCCGCTAATTTCCTGCAAAAAATGTGCAATGATTTTAATAGAAATATATGGTACCAAATGTGTAATAATACAATTGTTGATTATACCTTATTCATCACGTAAAACTTCTTGATAGACGACGTTTGAGGTGTAGACTCCGGCACGATTGAATTTTTTCACAGGCTTCACTAACACCTTCGTATTGCCCCGTGATATCCCTCTCGACAACGCCACGTAAAGTTGCCCGTGTGAGAATACTGATTCCCGTGAACACATGCTACCATTTGTGTTCTCTAACATACAATAAAATACCAATTAAATAGATTTAAAATAAAAAACAATCCGTGAATTTAATATGCGAAATTTATAACTTACGGTTTGGTCGTGTAAAAAAATGAACAGTTTTTGTTCCCTAACATCTTCCCAAATGGACTCTACACGAACACTTGTCACGCTCCATGTTGCATGTACGTCGTTTAGCAATGAAAACGCATCAATATTATATGGAGAGTCCATTTTCTACAAGTTTTGTTGCACTAATTAGAAACTATTATTTATTTAAAATACTCTTAAAGTATATAATGTATTATTATTTATATAGTATATCTTAAAGAACGGTAGATAAATAGATACAAGATTGTAAAAGTATACGAAATTTACTACTTTAATTATACTGATATTAAATAATTAAAATATAAGTGAGAGACATCAATGACACCACTACACAAAAGAAGTGAGAGACAATAAAATCAAAACCAGTATCAGATGTGAGAAAAATATATTAAAAGACCCCCCAGTATCAGATGTGAGAAAAATATATTAAAAGACCCCCTTGTTAGTTTCACTTACATGGAAAACGATTACCTATCTAAAATACATATATTTCAAAAACTTTGGCCAGAGAAAGTTTGCTAAAGTTTCGTATTATGGATGCCAGAGAAAGTTTGCTAAAGTTTGCTTGGGCTGTTGTACTTCAGACCGCTTTCTACTTCTCAAGGTGTGGAACTTTCATAAGTTCTCCCAAAAAAAGTTATATTGTCCCTTATATGAGCTGTAACTTTTTTAAAATTTAATAAGCAACGGTTTTGTGTTTTTGGGCTAGGGTATCACTTTCGGATAATGTATAAATTACGGATAAAACGATTCAATGTAATAAAATAACGATCCATTCCATGAAAGACAAAAAAGGTACTCTTTACACAATAGATTGAATCGGAGGGTTACCTGATCAGTAAACAATAAACAACAGCCACAATCAAAATCAATATCGTCCAGGGCGATCCTGTTAACAAAACCAAAAAGCAAAATCTTTATAAAAATCGTTGAATAAAATGATCCAAGAACAACAAAATCCAAATCCAAGAAAGGGAAACCAAATGATATACAAAATGGAGTATGATGCATATACACGTTATAATTTATAAAGAGAAGACATTCTTGATGCAGCGACCAAATTGAACAATCAATCGAGTTCCATCTAATCCCAAAACCAGATTGATAAAAAATTGTTGAAGGAGAGTAGTTAAGATCTACTACGATTGTTGCTGAAACCATAAAAATTGCAGTAGGAAAACAATAAAATTCTAATGAACCCATATAGACTAAACAAGCTGTTGTATATGCATTCCAAAGACAAAACAAGCTGTTGTATATGCATTCTAAAAAAGCAATTAAGTCTAGCAATTGCAGTTTTTGGATTTTGCATTGGCACCAACGCATGATACGATCGAGAGGCTACCTCAAGACTTCAAATTTCATTTCAATGTATTTTTTAAGTTCTTATGTTACTTAGACATGGTTAATATCAACAACTTAAGCATCACCATTTCTCAACAAACAGATGAAAAATGGAACCATTTTAGCATTTTCAATAGTTGCTGAGTGTTGGTGATTTTAGTGAAATCATCGGTCCATTTTGTGTAGTTGGATTCACAAAGGTAATAGTGGGGTTGGTAGCTAAGCTATAACATGAGTTAGGAGGTGTGGAGTGCACACTCGTGTAAGATAACTAGAACCCGGGATTGTTGGACAGTTAAAATCGACAAGTTACAAAGTGGTTTCTTGAGCTGGGCGTCGGGGCCACTTGTGGCGCTACTTATCTAGCGCGGGAAGTAGCCACAAGCTCTGGAATGTTGCCCGCGCTCCTTTTGGGGCTACTTATCTAGCGCGGGAAGTAGCGCCAGGCTCTGGAATGTTGCCCGCGCTCCTTTTGGGGCTACTTATCTAGCACGGGAAGTAGCGCCGGCGTCAGGGATGTTTTCTCACTTTGTAACTCCCGTTTTTTGTAACCGACGTCATTAAGTCCACAATCAAATCTCTTTAAATGAGAGATTATTTCCTGGTTCAATACAATGTAGGTTACGATTCTCTAAAGGTGTATAAGTATGAATCGATTAGTGCCTTAATCGATACACCGAAACAAAGAGATTATCCCCTAGAGAATTTCGTGATACCCAGGCATATAGGGTCGAAATATCTCTTACGGAAAGCGAGCTCTCACGCGATCTCTGCGTTTATCCAAGTTATTCTACATCTATTTCTCTCCCCAATTTTCGAATTTCTCCAACAATCGTAAGAGATATTTGCTTATCGCGAGAGAGATGGCGAATGACCAGTCCGTGAGAGACATGACTTCCAAGTTCACTAAACTTGAGAAGTTTGAAGGCGTTGATTTCCGTAGATGGCAAAAGAAGATGCACTTCTTGCTGACGACGTTGAAGGTCGTATACGTGCTGAGCACCCCAATGTCGGAGGTGATGGAGAACGAGACATTGGAGGTGACCCGGCGTCGCGGCAAATGGAAGAACGACGACTACATTTGTCATGGCCACATTTTAAACGGTATGTGTGACTCCCTCTTTGATATCTATCAAAATGTTGAATCCGCCAAAGAGCTATGGGACTCTCTCGAGTCCAAATACATGGCGGAGGATGCTTCTAGTAAGAATTTCCTAGTTTGTAATTTCAACAATTACAAGACGGTGGACTCAAGGCCGGTGATGGAGCAATACAATGAGCTCCTTCGCATTTTAGGCCAATATGCTCAACACAATATGAAGATGGACGAATCCATCTCCGTATCGAGCATAATTGATAAATTGCCTCCCTCTTGGAAAGACTTTAAACACATGTTGAAACATAAGAAGGAAGAGTTGTCTCTTGTGCAACTCGGTAGTCACTTGCGCATAGAGGAATCTCTTCGGGCACAAGAGGCTGAGAAACCTAAAGTAAAAGAGGTTTTTGCACCTTCGGTGAACATGGTGGAAGAGGGAAAGACTAATATTTTCAAGGGAAAACAAAAGTTCAACGAAGCCAAGAAAGGGTCCAACAAGAAGGTTAAATTAACCTGTTGGACATGTAGGATGACCGGCCATCTCAAGCGGGATTGTCGGGTTGTCAAGAATAAAGGTGGAGCAAGCACAAGTGGTGTTGGGCAAGGATCCAAGGATCAAAACCCACGTCAAGGCCAGTTTCTTGACTTTGGTTTGTAATTCAAATTTGAATTATGTACCACTAATATCCTAATTTGTTTATGTGCAAGATGATGATGTTGCTTGGTGAATCGACTCGGGTGTAACAAGTCGTGTGTTCAAAGATCGCCGTTGGTTCGCCTATATGGAACCGGTTGAAGACGGATTAATGATACACATGGGGAACGAGTCGAGTGCTACCATTCTTGGAAGAGGCTTAGTTAGGCTAGAATCTAGTTCTAGCAAAATAGTTGAATTTTTAATGTTTTGTATGTACCACGAATTCGAAAGAATTTGGTTTCCGGTAACATCTTGAATAAGTTAGGATATAGGCAAGTTTGTGAGTCGGACAAGTTTATCTTGTCAAAGGATGGCTCTTGTATAGGATTTGATTTTATGTTGAATAACATGCTTGAATTAAATTTGAATGAAAGAATGTTGTTTCAAATTTTGTGTATGATACAATTGAATTGCCTTATGTTGCTTTATAAATTGCTTTATGATACAAATGAATTTTGTGTTTAAAATTCTGGTTATGTTGCAATTGAATTTTGTCTAAATTCTTTTTATGTTACTTATGAATTTTTTGTTTAAAATTCGGTTTATGTCGCATATGAATTTTTGGTTTAAAATTCTGTTTATGTTGCATATGAATTTTTGTTTAAAATTCTGTTTATATTGCAAATGAATTTTGTTTAAAATTCTGCTAATGTTGCAAATGAATCTTGTTTAATATTTTGTTTATGTTGCATATCATGTGAATTTTTGTTTACAATTCTGTTCATGTTGCATGTGAATTTTGTTTTAAAATTCTGTTTATGCTACTTTATGAATTGCTTGATGGATTTTAGGGTGAAGCCATGTTAACGGCTTGTTTCTTGTTGAATCGAGTTCCCAATAAAAGGAACAAGATTACCCCGTATGAACTTTGGTTCAAAGGCCTAACTTGAGTTTTATTCAAGTTTGGGAGTGACGAGCGGTTGTTCGATCACCCGAACCCATAAGGAAGACTTTGGGTGATGCATCTTTGTTGGATATGCCGAGCATTCCAAAGCATATAGGTTCTATGTTATTGAACCTAATGATTCTATAGCGACTCACACCGTTATAGAATCGAGAGATGCGATATTTGATGAGACTAGATTCTCTTCAATGCCGAGGCCTAAGGAACATAGTTCCAAATACTAGTGAAACTAGTGAGGTTGATGAACAAGCAATTGTTCCAACCAATCTCCGATGCTTCGAATGAGCAAAAGAGGAAGGATTGAAAAATCGTTTGGTCCCGATTTCCAAGTGTATTTGGTAGAGGGATCAAGAGATGAGATTGGATCCCAATTCCTTACTGTTATAGTGTTGAGGAGGATCCAAAATCATTTGATGAGGCTATTAAGTCTCAAGATGTTGCTTTCTGGAAAGAAGCAATACATGATGAGATGGACTCCATCATGGGGAATAATACTTGGGTATTATCGGACTTGCCACCGGGTTGCAAACCTTTGGGTTGCAAGTGGATCTTCAACAGGAAGATGAAAGCGGATGGGTCAATCGACAAGTTCAAGGCTCGATTAGTGATCCAAGGCTTTAGGCAACGGGAAGGCATAGATTATTTTGTTACTTATGCCCCGGTTGCAAGAATCTCCATGATTAAATTGTTGATAGCTTTAGGTGCTATTCACAATTTAGTGATTCACCAAATGGATGTCAAAACGACATTCTTGAATGGTGATTTGGAGGAGGAAGTTTACATGAAACAACCGGAAGGTTTTGTTATGCCCGGGATGGAGTATAAGGCATGTAAAACTTGGAATGCCATATGTCGGGTTTCCTTCAATTTTGGAGGGATATTCGGATGCAAGTTGGATTACCAATTTGGAAGACCACTCTTCTACGAGTGGTTGGGTGTACTTGCTTAGGGGAGGTGCCATCTCATGGGCTTCCAAGAAGCAAACTTGCATCACGAGTTCGACTATGGAGTCGGAATTTTTGGCGTTAGCCGCTGCCGGTAAAGAGGCGGAATGGTTAAGAAATTTTGGTCCATGAAATTCCATTATGGCCGAAACCAATATCACCAATTTCTATCCGTCGTGATAGTGAGGCTACTTTGGCTAAAGCTTATAGCCAAATGTATAATGGCAAGTCTAGACACTTAGGTGTTAGACATAGCATGATTCGTGAGGTAATCACGAATGGGGTGATTTCGGTTGAGTTTGTTCGGTCGCAACAAAATCTAGCGGACCACTTGACGAAGGGGTTAGCTAGGGACTTGGTTCACAAGTCGGTAATAGGGATGGGATTAAAGTCCATCTAAATCTCTAACGGTGAGATACCCAATTCCCTTCTAATATAACGTTAGAAGCTGAATTCAATGGGAAAGCTCACCCTAAGAGATTGGAGCACAAGACGATCATCCCAAGGTGTGTGCTCGGTACTGCAAGTGAAGGAGGTAATTGTTCTTTTGTAAAAATGCATGTGCAGGTGCATGAGGAAAAGAACTACCTATATGAGTGTGAAGTGTGGCCGCTTCAAAAAGCTTGGACTTGGCTTTGATACACTCACGAATGGATAAGGACACATGGCCTGTATAGTGTCAAGTTTATATGTTAGAGAGTCTTTTAAATTCATGTGTATGTTATCTTCTGGTACTCAAATGGGTTGACGGGTTCAATCCATAGGACATCCGGATTCTCGAGTATTTGAAATGTGTAATGTAGTAAGATGGAAATTCAATCTTTTAGATATTTTCATTTATGCATGAGTTTGTTTACCTGTATTGTAATTTTATTTTGTGAATCAAGAATTGCATTAAAATGGGGGAGGAATGTTGGTGATTTTAGTGAAATCATCGGTCCATTTTGTGTAGTTGGATTCACAAAGGTAATAATGGGGTTGGTAGCTAAGCTATAACATGAGTTAGGAGGTGTGGAGTGCACACTCGTGTAAGCTAACTAGAACCCGGGATTGTTGGACGGTTAAAATCGACAAGTTACAAAGTGGTTTCTTGAGCTGGGCGTCGGGGCCACTTGTGGCGCTACTTATCTAGCGCGGGAAGTAGCCCCAAGCTCTGGAATGTTGCCCGCGCTCCTTTTGGGGCTACTTATCTAGCGCGGGAAGTAGCGTCGGGCTCTGGAATGTTGCCCGCGCTCCTTTTGGGGCTACTTATCTAGCACGGGAAGTAGCGCCGGCGTCAGGGATGTTTTCTCACTTTGTAACTCCCGTTTTTTGTAACCGACGTCATTACGTCCACAATCAAATCTCATTAAATGAGAGATTATTTCCTAGTTCAATACAATGTAGGTTACGATTCTCTAAAGGTGTATAAGTATGAATCGATTAGTGCCTTAATCGATACACCGAAACAAAGAGAGTATCCCCTCGAGAATTTCGTGATACCCAGGCGTATAGGGTCGAAATATCTCTTAAGAAAAGCGAGCTCTCACGCGATCTCTGCGTTTATCCAAGTTATTCTACATCTATTTCTCTCCCCAATTTTCGAATTCCTCCAACACTGAGTGGGGGTATTAGCTTTCAAATGGTGGGACCATAATACGAAATTTTTGGTTAAAAGAAGCTTTGAAATTTATATATCCACACTTCATTGGTCTCAAACAATTTAAGTCTTGTAATGTTTCATATTAATTGCAAATTTCGATAGTTTGAGCAAATTAAGAAGAGATAGAAATTGTATCGAAGAACTTCATAGGAGACAGACAGACAGACATGTTATCAACTTCATGCTTGCGAACCTCACAAGTCATTGTTTCTTTTTTATGCATATCCAAAAAGTTGAATAGATACACAACTACTTCAAGCTGTAAACCATGTTCACAACGGATAGAGGTGAGACCATTGGTATCAAAGTTGATTCCATCACAGACCTTGTCACCCTTTTCCCACCAATTATCATATTCATCAATTCCAAACTGTATCCATAATCTTCAATCACATTACAAAACTTATCATCTAAAACTAAAAGAAACATTATTTAGGTGGCATAGAATATATATATATATATATATATATATATATATATATATAAATATATATAATCAAAAAATAATGCAGGGAAGGTTGGTAATTTAGATTCTTTGATGATAATTTTCAGCTTGCTGTTAGTGCACAAAATGAGTTAATATGCATTTAATGATTAGATTATTTGTCATGGTATCTTAATTGATGATGATGATGTAAATTCATTTAGCAAGTTGGGTAAAATGATCAGAAGGTTGGTTGCTACCATTTATAAAAGAAAAACGGCCAACTCAAGATCTTGTTGCAGTAACCAAAAACAAAGAAGAAATGGTTGTTTACAAAAACCTACATTTTAAACATTGACACAAATACATAACACATTGCTTTTTCTACAAGAACAACCTAAACAAATTAACCCAAAAACAACTAAATTTGTCTAGAACTCTAAATTTGTAAATTAGACATCACACTAAGAAATTAAGAGAGACATTCACAAAATTGAACATCATAAATCACAGCCCCAAAAGGTAACCCAACAAAATTGTATGATAAAAGATAGAAAAAAGTTTGAAAAACAAAGATATGTAGATACACTCTGATTTTTGTTAACTTAAAGGGCTTATAAATTCAGAAAGTATTTGCCACTTTTTAATCCTTTCTGTAGAATATTAAGCACCATTTGAAGTGTCATACGAGGGGAAAAACAGTAAAATATATACACATATGAACCTCAAAGTATCAAAACCTCAAGCAAGTAGGTGGCCAAATAATTTTCCTAAAAGACATTCCTTCTAACTTAGGAGGCAATTTTTAGAGGGTGTGGCAATTAAGTACATTTACACTACATCCTAAAACACATTCCATCTGGCCTATAGCACCATCACGCGTCGAAACATCCAACATTTCATAATCGAAGTCCTACTCACACTTACTCTTAACCGGGGTTACTTAATGTTGATCCAAACCCTCAGTGATTTGATAATGACCCTCTCTTAAATACTTAGTGAAAATTGTAAGTAAACAATATGTATCAGAGTTTCACTATCGCTGATAAGTACTAAGATCTTACAGCACCGCTGATAGGAACTCTCACTCTTTTAAATTAAACATTCAGCGAACACTGTTCACCATTAATGTGTTGAGTCTGTTCAGTCATTATGATGATCGCTGATAAGTTAGTTGTTTACTTATGATCCCTGAAGACAAGTTTCACGTCAACATAGGTTCTACGCTGAAGTCGAAGATCAAGCTCAAGAACCAGCGACAAGTCTCCTAATGAACTGATGCGGATCAGCGAAGACTCAGATTTGTCCACTCAACGTGAAGTATCAAGTACAAGACTTCAGCTATCGCTGAACTTTATCATCTGCTGAATAGTAAATGATAATCGCTGAATCAACGAAAGCTGATCATGAAGTCCTCCGTACAAAGTACCTTTGTCTTAACCACCCTTGCACGACTCTGTACGAAATGTCAGAAAAGAACCTCCGAATATCTGAAATCGTACAACCACTCTGATACTACACTATTCATCCATACGGCTACTAAGGTTGTCAACCAAGGTCAATGACATGCAACCAACCAGCTGATGACACGTGTAAAGTATATACTGACTTGCATTAAATGCATGCAGTATATAAAGAGATGAACTCACTTCATTTGAAGTAACTTGCTAACTCTGGACAAGTTCAAATCTCTTATCTCAAGATAGGTTATTATTAGTAATTTCCTTATCTCTCTTAGTGCAAGAAACCTTAGTGTTCCAACTTGTTTAGATTTAGGTTTATCCTTAATCTTGTCTCCGCAACAAGCTGTAAATTGTTAATGATTTATCAATAAACAATTTTAGAAAAGTAAAATCTGTGTGTTTGTATTCAACCCCCCCCCCCCTTCTATAAACTTGTATAGGCCTTCGGGACCAACAAGTGGTATCAGAGCAGATTTGTTTAAACTCATAAACAAGATCTAATCTAAGATATTTCTCTTCCTTGCTATTATCTGAAAATGGCCAACACAAACACACATTATATAGACAATGGTTCTCTTGCAAAACCCCCTAGATTTTCCAGAGACAACTTCAACTTGTGGAAAAATAGGATGACACTCTTCTTAGAGGGTGTAGACCCTACTATGACTTACTATCTTGAAAACGGCCCACACATCCCGGTAACAATTGATCCTTTAGTTCCAGCCACTGCAACCAGACCTGCTATTCCAGAAAGGCTGATTCCTAAGGAAATACACATGTGGACCGATGAAGATAAGAAGAAAGTGGCTATAGATACGAAAGCCAGATCCATACTATCCATGGCCCTTCCTAACGAAGTCTACCATTCCGTCATGAACCTGGAGTCATCAAAAGCCATGTGGGACACAATATGTGTTCAGTATGAAGGAACGTCTGAAGTCCAGGACTCAAGAAAGATCAACCTGGTAAGACAATATGAAAGCTTCATTTCTGGTAAGAATGAAACTCTCTCTGAAGTTCACCAACGTTTTAATTGCTTAATTATAGATCTAAAAACCGTTGGTAAGGAATATTCTAACTTTGAAGTGCTGACAAAGTTTCTAGAATGTTTACCTGAAAGCTGGGACAATTATTCCATGTGTCTCAAGCTGTCAAAGGATCTTAAATCAATGACCCTTTCAACCTTATATGGTACATTGCTGAATCATGAGCAATCTAGCCATCTTAAGAAGAATCTTGTAAAAGATTCTAAAAGCACCCCTGTTGCTTTAATCTCAGAGGAACCTTCTACTCAGCGACCCTCGGTCACTATCACTGAGTTAGAAAGTAACTCTGAAAGGTCATCAGACTCTGATTCTTCAGATGATGATGAATCCTTGGCTCTCCTAACTAAAAAGTTCAGGAGATTCGCCAAGAAGAAAATGTTTAGAAAGAACAAACCTCTTTCCATAACTGACAAGCCTAAATCATCAGCTTTTGTTGATAAGGCTACTGCTACTTGTTTCAACTGCGAAAAGACAGGTCATTTCGCTAATGAGTGCAGGTCAAAGAAAATCATGAGACCTTCAGCTTTCTCAAAGAAAAACTTTTTCCAAGGAATAAAGATGACAAATACTCAAAGCTGAAGGAGAAGTATGCAAAGCTGAAAAGCTTTAAGAAGAAAGGAAAAGGCCTGATGGCTGACTATGATTGGGTTGCTTCTGATGAAGAAGCATCATCATCTGACTCTGAAGATGATGAAGCAAATCAATGTCTCATGGCCAAGATTGAAGAAGAGGAAGAAAGTTCAGACATTCCCTCCACTTCAACATTTGCCATTCAGGTATCACCTTCTTTCTTTACCAATATTGCAAATATTGATGAAGCTGATAGTCTCCGTAAGATCGATCTCTTGACTAGAAGTTTATACGAAGCCATGAACGGCAAAACTGTGGTTGAAAACCAAAATCTTGATCTCGCTGAAAAGCTTAAAAACTGCCACCTTCAAATAGAAAAGCTTTCTAAAATTGAAGATGATTTTAAAGATCAAGTCTATTTAAATCAGCTAGTCAAAATCGAACGAGCAGAAGCTATCGCTGCATTAAAAGCTGAACAAGCTACTGTTGAAGGATGGTGTAATTCTTCAACAAAGATCACTGAGATAATTAAGGCTCAGATTCCTCTGAGTGATAAATGTGGTATGGGTTATAAATATGATACTCCAAAACCAACCACTGAACGTTCAATGCTTAAATTTGGAATGTTCGTATCCTCAGTCGCTGACACTTCATCATCTCAGTGCTCCTCGTCCATTACACCAATCCCTGAGGAAACTCCTACCTCCTCAAAAGGTAAGGAGAAAATGGTTTATTCAAAACCTACCTCTGTCTCTAAAGACAAAGGTATAGGAATTGTTATTTATCAAAATCCTCAGAAGGGTACCTTAGTACCAAAGTTGAATGCTTCTAAAGCCTCAGTGACCAACCCCTCTGGATCTAGAAAGCTGATCTCTGGATCTATTCAGCGATCTACTCCTAGACTCAGAGTGGATGTCCATGGTAAGAAATCTGAAGAACTGAATGTTCGTCCCATTTCTAAAGCCAATAGTTTACTTGGTGCTGGCACTTCTAATTCGAAATTAAAAGCTCAGCATACAAGTGGTCCTAGAACTACTTTTAGTTATAGGAAATGTTATCACTGTGGACTTACCGATAATATTGCTAGTAAGTGCCCCACAGCCACCAAAGCTGAAAAGATAGCTAAGGTGAAGATTGCCCCAAGGCAAAGAAGACCAACCCCGATGCATATCAGGTCAAGGTGACTCCTACCACTGAAGTTAAGAAATTAACCAAAGTGAAAAAGACAAAGCTGAATCTTCAAATGCTGCGAAGACCGCTGAACCTTCTATTCCAACTAGCTCCACTGACAAACGTGTATACATGGTTAAGTGGGTACCCAAGCAAAACTAATCTTCCTTTGTAAATGCAGGTTAAGAAGGGTATCTGGTATCTCGATAGCAGATGCTCTAGACACATGACTGGAAAGAAAAACCTGCTCGCTGAATACAAGGAAGAGAAGGGTCCCTCTGTGACTTTCGGTGGAAATGGAAAAGGACACACCCGAGGGTATGGTGTACTTTCAAATGGTACAACCTCCTTCAGAAGAGTCGCATATGTTGAAGGGCTGAAGCATAATCTTCTGAGCATCAGTCAGCTTTGCGACATGGATAACAAAGTGATTTTCACTAAGGAATCCTGCTTTGTCACTGACAAAAAGGAGAAGATAGCTCTCAGCGGTTATCGTTTGGAAAATGTTTATGTAATAAACATGGACTCAACAACCACTGAGAACTCCTGTTTCTTCTCAAAGGCATCTTCTGATGTTAACTGGCTATGGCACAAGAGGCTCTCGCATCTAAATTTCAAGACACTGAATACTCTTTCCTCCAAAGAGTTAGTCATTGGTCTACCTCAGCATTCATACGCCAAAGAGTCTTTATGTTCAGCGTGTGAAAAAGGGAAGCAGACCAAGGCAAGCTTCAAGTCAAAGCAAGTCTCCTCAGTGTCATCTCCTCTACAACTACTCCATATGGATTTGTTTGGCCCTGTTAACAAACAATCCATCGCTGGAAAGAAATATACGCTGGTCATAGTTGATGAATTCTATCGTTACACATGGGTAATGTTTCTCCATTCTAAGAGTGACACCCCTGAAGAACTCATCACCTTTGTTCGGAAGATGGAAACTCTGAACAATATGACTGTTCGCTCAATAAGGAGTGATCATGGAACTGAATTCAAAAACAGTTCTCTTGATTCCTTCCTTGAGAGTAAGGGTATTTCTCACAACTTTTCGTCAGTGAGAACACCGCAACAAAATGGAGTCGCTGAAAGAAGAAATAGAACAATTATTGAAGCTGCACGTTCAATGCTCAGCGATTCTCACCTGCCTACTCAGTTTTGGGCAGAAGCTGTCAACACTGCTTGTTTTACGCAAAACAGGTCGCTGATAGTTAAAAGATTCAAAAAGACAACCTATGAACTCTTTCATGGGAGAAAGCCTTCAATCAGCTTTCTTCACATCTTTGGATGTCAGTGTTTCATACTGAACAACAGAGATGCCCTTGGAAAGTTTGATCCTAAGGCTGATGATGGAATCTTTCTTGGATACTCCTCAGTCTCCAAAGCCTTCAGAGTCTTCAACCGTAGAAGACAAACTATAGAAGAAACTATTCACGTCACGTTTGACGAATCCCGTTCAGCGAACTCTAAATGGATGTTTTCTCATCTTGGTGATTCAGAAGAAGTTTCCACTCCTCATGCTCACACCGTAGAAAATGATGGTCCTACTATCATTCCAGATATGCAGAATAGTGAAGCTGAAACATCTTGGGTCTCAGCTGTTCCTATAAACACTATACCTGCAGTTGATCCAAATATCTCAGAAATTCCATCTATTTCTCAGCAATCAGTGAATGAAGTGACAAATGCAAACATTCCTCTCTTAGCTGATAATCCAGAAGTAGCTGAAGCCTCATCTTCAGTTTCTCCAGTTCAGACTGAGTCAGCGACGTATGCTCCGGCTCAGCGATGGACTGTAAATCACCCAATCGATCAAATTCTTGGTGATCCAAACGCTGGTATTCAGACTCGTAGAAGTGCAGGTAATATTTGTTTATTTGTTAACTTTATTTCTCTAACTGAACCAAAGAAAATAGATGATGCCCTCAGAGATCCAAACTGGGTCAGCGCTATGCAAGAAGAGCTGACTGAATTCGAAAGAAACAAAGTTTGGAAACTCGTTCGTAGACCAACTGACAAAACGGTGATAGGCACTAAATGGGTCTATCGAAACAAGTTGGACGAACATGGTACTGTAACTCGCAACAAAGCTCGTCTTGTTGCTCAGGGATACAGACAAGAGGAAGGCAAAGATTATGACGAAACTTTTGCTCCAGTAGCAAGACTTGAATCTATTCGTCTTTTCTTAGCATATGCTGTACACAAAAACTTCACTGTACATCAGATGGATGTTAAGTCAGCGTTTCTGAATGGAAAGCTGAATGGAGAAGTTTATGTGGAACAACCTCCAGGATTCTCAGATCCTAAGCGTCCAGGTTACGTTTATAAACTGGATAAGGCACTTTATGGCTTAAAGCAAGCTCCTCGTGCATGGTATGATACTCTCTCTACTTATCTCCATATTGAACAATTTGAGAGAGGTAAGATTGACAAAACTCTATTTTTTAGAAAAGTGAAAGGTCATATCATTTTAGTTCAAATATATGTTGATGGCATTATATTTGGTTCTACTAACCCTGAGCTTTGTACTCGTTTCGCTGATAGAATGAAAGATGAGTATAAAATGAGCATGATGGGTGAACTAACATATTTCCTTGGTCTTCAGATTAAGCAAACTGAAAAAGGAACTTTTATTAATTAGGGAAAATATGTTAAAGATATGCTGAAGAAATTCGACTTAACTGAAAGTTCAGCTATGAAAACCCCTATGGCACCACCGCTGACACTTGATAAGGACACAAAGGGTGTTCCTGTCAATGTCACGCTGTACCGTGGGATGATCGGCTCACTATTGTATCTTACAGCTAGCCGACCCGATATTATGTTTGCAACATGCTTGTGTGCACGATATCAAGCTGAACCTAAGATATCTCATATGAAAGCTGTAAAGCGAATCTTTCGATATCTTAAGGGTACAACGAATCTAGGTCTTTGGTATCCCAAAGACTCAGGATTCGATCTAACCGCCTATTCAGACAGTGATTTTGCAGGTTGCAAAATGGATAGGAAAAGCACCACAGGAGGATGTCAGCTCCTGGGTGGAAAGCTGGTAAGTTGGACAAGTAAGAAGCAAAACTCAGTGTCCACTTCCACAGCTGAAGCTGAATATGTAGCCGTTGGAAGCTGTTGTTCTCAAGTCTTGTGGATGAGAAATCAGCTACTAGACTATGATCTTCAGCTCTCCAAAATTCCAATCTATTGCGACAGCACTAGTGCCATCGCTATAGCAAACAATCCAGTACTACACTCAAAGACAAAACACATAGAAATCAGATATCATTTTATCAGAGATCATGTGATGAATGGTGATATAGAACTTCATTTTATCCCAACTGATTATCAGTTAGCTGATTTATTTACCAAACCTCTTGATGAGACAAGATTCAACTTTCTCATCAGCGAGCTTGGAATGCTGAACTTTGAAGGGTAAAATCTTCAGCGGTTCACATTAATCAGCGAAAGGATAAAATCAACTCGTATAACCTATTCAATCATCTTCTCTCTGAATAAACTTGGTTAAACTGATATCCAGGTATGTTTTCTCTCTCTGACAAACGCATGAAAATGCAAGATTTCAAAAACAAATGCATCGCTGAATATCTCTTCCTTAACAGCGATTTTTTGAAATTTCTTAAAACCTTCACTGATATTTCTATTCAGTGTTTCATGTTTTCAAAGAGTCCCTGAGTTTTTTTTTAAACCTCAGAGACAACGAAGAATATGAAAGGACAGTTGTGACGTCATTGCAACGGATAACACCATGCACGACTTCTTTCTGACACACGTTTGCACGTTTCGTTCAAACTTCCAATCAAATGCAAACACGTGTCCGTGTCATGATGAAAACCTTTTCCCGCTCAAGGTTTTCTCTCTCTAAAACTCCCTATATAAACAATCTCTTGGTTTATATTTGTCTTTTACGCGATCAATCTTCCTCCGCAAGAAAAGAATTACTGTTGCATTTGTGCTCTCAAAAGAACTGTTCATCATCTTCTTCATCAAAACTTCAAGGTTAATACG
Source organism: Saussurea involucrata (assembly GCA_033807775.1). Lineage (NCBI taxonomy): Eukaryota > Viridiplantae > Streptophyta > Magnoliopsida > Asterales > Asteraceae > Saussurea > Saussurea involucrata. Next base: position 107,185,007 of record CM066314.1, on the reverse strand, counting down.
TTCTTATTTTTTTTAAATGCAAATAACTTGTTTTTGATCTTATCATTGTTTTAAACAAGATCAAACAAAAGAACTTCTTAAAAATAAGATCATTTCTTTCATGGTTTTATGAACACAACCATTTCATGGTTGTTCTTCAAGTTTTAAATCTAAATCTTAAACTTGTTCTACATTCGTACCCAGTTTTTTTTGAAACTGGAATACAAGAATTTATGGGTTTTACATTTCATTTCAAAATCATGAAAAACCCTAATCTTCATTAAGACATTTATGTCTGAATGAAATGGACAAAATTCGAACCATCTTAATGGAAATTCTTTCCATATTAAGACAATTCTTATTTGTTAACATCTTTGGTTGAACTGATAATACAGCGAAAATGGCATCTTCAAAGATCAATGTTACCGCTGAGTCAATCTCCGCTGACTCTGAGGAAGTGGACATCATCAAAGCCCTCAGGTTAAGTTCAAGCTGGATCAACTAGATTGGACCAAGGTCAACAACCTCTTTGCGCTTCTCGAGTTTCCTCCTCGAAAGCAAGTCACACATCTGGATGATGCTGTGAATTTCCTGAAAAACTGCTGCATTTCAACAGCCCTGACCATCACACCTCCCGCAAGTCAGCTACTACTATCCCAGTTCTGGTACTCTGCCAGACACACTCAGCTACCCTCCGCCAAAGATGCATCCAAAACCATCGATTGCATACTCAGCGATACTGAGTATGGTACAATTAAGATAACCCCCGCAATCATTCGAAAAGCCCTGAACTTCCCCAATGCTACCAAAGAAAAACCATTTGTTCCATTCCCTGACCATAAGAAGCATGCTGACAGAGAAGCAATCATTGCTTTCCTCGACGCAATGGGTTACATCTGGGAAACTGGAAGGGACAAGAAGCCCGAGAAGAAGCTGACGCTGATAAAGAAGTCCAAAATGCCTAGCGAGATGAATTTCATCTTCGCACACCTGATCAGCTGCATGACAGCGAAGACCGGCTCCTCTGATCAAGCCGCTCAACCTCAGCAGGCTATGGGATACGCACTGCTGAAAGGTCTACATATTGACTGGGCATCTATCATTTATGATGACCTAGTGCAAAGAGTAGATTCTGCTGCTGACAGACCTACATGGGTTCCCTACCCCCGTTTCATCAGCGCCATCTTCCAATATGGCCTGAAGGACAGCTATCCTCAAGAGGGTGACCTGAAACTTTCTTAGGTTGGCCCTAAGGTGCTCGATTTCAAACCTGTCGACAATGAGGTACGTCTCTCTACCCTTCTCTCTCTTCTTAACCCTAATTCTTCGACTTCTATGGCTCCTTCAGCGACAATACCCATCGCTGATGCCCCGGCCACACAATCCTCTCCTTCTAAGAAAAGGAAACACTCTCACACCCAACTTGATTCCAAAAGGATCAAGAAAACCAAGGAGCAACCCCAACAATTTCATGCTGAAGACTCCTCAGCTCATTCTGAAGAGCTGAAGGAAAGTTCCGTGGTACGCTCTGCCACACCCATTCAAGCCATCCCTTCAATCCAGACTTCAGCGTCTCCAAACGCTGAGGTTAGAAACTTGGAACCTACCCAACCTCCCTCAGTCTCTCAAAAGACTGATGATGTGATTCTCAGTGATTCCAACGCTGAACTCAGTACCCGAACCCCTTTCTTATCCTTCGCTTCCCCCCCCCCACTCCCTTGGACACTCCTCCAAAGAACACTGTAGATGCCATCATTCCAGAAGCCACCGCTGACGCTTCTCAACGAATGATGAAGACAGGACCTGCAGAGATCACCATACCTCACCGCACTTTTGAGGAAGATATGGAACATTTTTCAGGAATCCGCAACTTTGACGATTTCGTCAATCCTCCTGCAGGTACAAATCAACCCATATACACTGTAACTAAACCTGAAACTTATGAGCTTTACTTTGTTCACAAGTACTTATGTGTTACAGGTCCTAATTTGGGAGACATCAACGAGTCTCTGAAGTCCGTGGAAACAAAGCTGACCGGTCTCACCACCACACTCTCCAACAACTCTACAGCTGTAACAAACGTTGGAGAGGATTTGACAAAGCTGACTACGGTGGTGGAGAAGAAAGCTTCCACAGATGATTTGAAGCAAGTTGATAAGACTCTCAGCGACTTTGCTAAGGTGCTCGCTGATATCTACACAGACTACACCTCACTCAAACAATCAGTTTCCTCCATGTTCGGCGAAGTAACAGCGCTGAAGACATCGGTTGGAGCACTAGAGGGTGATATGTCTGCTGTGAAGACAAATGTTCAAACTCTGATGACTGACTTAGGCTCTGTAAAGACCGACGTTGGTTCGATGAAAACAATGCTTGAAGAGCTGCTCAACAAGGCGAGAACTCCTGCTCCTGAACCTGCCCCTGCCCCTGCTTTGGAAACATTCACAGCAGCGGATCGCAAAGAGCTGGAAAAGATCAATCCTGCTATATCTGGCCTTGAAGACAGATTAGCAGCGATTGAAAGTTGTATTAAAATCTCTGGCCAAGAAGACAGAGAAAATACAAATGTTGAGTCTACCCATTCCTCCCCCAATCATGAGAAAGAGGGGGAGAAGAGCGCTGAACATCCCGCTGAGAAGAGCGTTGAGGATCTTGAAAAGAGCGCTGAAGACCTTTCCCATGATGAATCTATCAGGGGAGAGAAGAATGAATATCTTATCGCTGGACCTCAGGGAGATGAAAACCCTGAGGGAACCGAGAAGCTCGCCTCTGTATCTGAGGGGGAGCAACTCGAAAAAGACGCTGAAGAATCCGAAGCAGAAGATGATGAAGCCGTCGACATCCCTGATGATGAACCATCTTCTTCTCCAAAGAAGGATGATGATGATGATGACGAAGATGACGATGATTTCTTTATCGTCAAACCTGCCCCAAGGATCAAAGCTCTTAAGGGAATTTCAATAAATGAACCAACAGGGGAGCGGACAAAGACAAAGCCCTCAGCCTCTGGCGCTGAGAAAGGCAAAGGCAAAAGCATTGCTGAAGATGACAATCTGATGATCTTGCTTGAAAAGCCGGTTTGTCAGGTACACTAAACATCTCTTACTCCATCCCTCCTCCACACTATAAGTTCTACTTCCCTAGCCTACACCTGAACATATTTATCTTTCTTTTTCTACCCAAGTTCTTCTACCCATGTTCTTATTTGTAAGATCGCTGTGTTTCAGCTAGTCCTCTCCCCTGTTTGAGGATGTCGCTGAAGGTTCTACTATTGCGACTTCACAAATAAAGCCAGCTGCTGCTGATGAAATAATCCCAGTCTTAGATTTGATCTCTGAGACTGATGAACTAGAAGAACAACCTCTCTCGCACAGAAACAGACCTTCCTCAGCTCCTCAAAAGCTGAGTGAAGAGGATCAAAAGAGAAAAGAGGAAATAATAAAGCGATTCGAGGATCAGCGAATTATTCTAAGGCGTGATCAACTGCCTTCAGTTCCTCCAAAGTTCAGAATTTCAAAAGCTGAATACAAGGAACACCTCAGAGCTGAACGCCTCATCGCTGAAAGAAAGGAAGCTGAAGAGAAAGACAGAGAATACGCCATCAAGCTTACTCAACGATCAATCAAAGACCCCAAGCTGAAAAGATTTCCCATTGATGTTCAACGTCAGCTCTGGGATAATGCTCAAGAAATCGTTAGAGAAAAGACAAAGGTCTCTGATACAACCTTGGAATGGGCTAATCAAATGCTGACCTATCGATCAAGACCATCCAAGATAATCAAAGCCAACATCAGAGGAAAAATGTTCGTTGATGTTCCTGTTGTTGAAGTGGATATCTACAGAGATGACAAAACCAAGCAACCCTTCTATGATGCTTCATTAGAAAAGTTTGGTCTCTCTGAATGGTTAGAAACGAAATTAGCCATTCAGGGATCACGCTCAAAATTCAAAAGCCATGTTGAGATGATCTTAAACAAACAGATCGACTTGCTTTCATCTGCTGTGGATATACCTCCTACTCTTCCTCAACCGAAGAAAGCCTCTGCTAAGAAGAAGAAAGTTTCTGACTCAGGTCCAATCATTCGAAATGAAACAGGTATTGGTTTCTCTCGTGCTGAAGTTCTTGGCCCTGATGCTGATCTTTCAATGCTTGACACCTCCCTACCACCTGGAGAAACCTTCATCCCTGGCACAGTGGTAAGTGATCCATATGGTATATTCTTCTTAGACTATGATGGAAATCATCACTTTCAACGTGTCTCTGAGCTCCAAATCGCTCCCACCGAACAACTCAGATATCTCGTACACTGGTGTGAAGTCAGACGCGACATCAAAGCTAGACACCTGAAGCCCTTGATTTTTGAAGCTGCTCTGAAGTTAAAGAATCAAGGAGTAAAAGACCCTGACTGGATGATCCCCACTAAAAAGACCCTTGATGAACTTCTCATTAAGGAAGAACCCTTTGAAAACTGATATAATCTCCTTTTTCTCTATTGTATCAGTTATCCTTCTGTACTTGTAAATTATTTCGCTTGTACTTGTAATCTTTCTGTTCTTCATTGTAACCTGATTCAATATTTTAAAAAAAGATTTCAGCGAACGTACTTTACTCCATCAGTACTGAAAAGATCCCAGAAAACAGTAAAAGGGACAAATATTTTATGAGTTCTTTTTATCCTTATGTTTTCATTAAATAGCAATTTTCTTTGTTGCTATGTCATAATCAAATAGGGGGAGATTGTTGATCCAAACCCTCAGTGATTTGATAATGACCCTCTCTTAAATACTTAGTGAAAATTGTAAGTAAACAATATGTATCAGAGTTTCACTATCGCTGATAAGTACTAAGATCTTACAATACCGCTGATAGGAACTCTCGCTCTTTTAAATTAAACATTCAGCGAACACTGTTCACCATTAATGTGCTGAGTCTGTTCAGTCATTATGATGATCGCTGATAAGTTAGTTGTTTACTTATGATCCCTGAAGACAAGTTTCACTTCAACATAGGTTCTACGCTGAAGTCGAAGATCAAGCTCAAGAACCAGCGACAAGTCTCCTAATGAACTGATGCGGATCAGCGAAGACTCAGATTTGTCCACTCAACGTGAAGTATCAAGTACAAGACTTCAGTTATCGCTGAACTTTATTATCTGCTGAATAGTAAATGATAATCGCTGAATCAACGAAAGCTGATCATGAAGTCCTCCGTACAAAGTACTTTTGTCTTAACCACCCATGCACGACTCCGTACGAAATGTCAGAAAAGAACCTCCGAATATCTGAAATCGTACAACCACTCTGATACTACACTATTCATCCATACGGCTACTAAGGTTGTCAACCAAGGTCAATGACATGCAACCAACCAGCTGATGACACGTGTAAAGTATATACTGACTTGCATTAAATGCATGCAGTATATAAAGAGATGAACTCACTTCATTTGAAGTAACTTGCTAACTCTGGACAAGTTCAAATCTCTTATCTCAAGATAGGTTATTATTAGTAATTTCCTTATCTCTCTTAGTGCAAGAAACCTTAGTGTTCCAACTTGTTTAGATTTAGGTTTATCATTAATCTTGTCTCCGCAACAAGCTGTAAATTGTTAATGATTTATCAATAAACAATTTAGAAAAGTAAAATCTGTGTGTTTGTATTCAACCCCCCCCCCCCTTCTACAAACTTGTATAGGCCTTCGGGACCAACAAGTTTGAGCAAATTAAGAAGAGATAGAACTTGTATCAAAGAACTTCATAGGAGACAGACAGACAGACATGTTATCAACTTCATGCTTGTGAACCTCACAAGTCATTGTTTCTTTTTTATGCTTATCCAAAAAGTTGAATAGATACATAACTACTTCAAGCTGTAAACCATGTTCACAACGGATAGAGGTGAGACCATTGGTATCAAAGTTGATTCCATCACAGACCTTGTCACCCTTTTCCCACCAATTATCATATTCATCAATTCCAAACTGTATCCATAATCTTCAATCACATTACAAAACTTATCATCTAAAACCAAAAGAAACATTATTTAGGTGGCATAGAATATATATATATATATATATATATATATATATATATATATATATATATATATATATATATATATATATATATATATATATATATAATCAAAAAATAATGCAGGGAAGGTTGGTAATTTAGATTCTTTGATGATAATTTTCAGCTTGCTGTTAGTGCACAAAATGAGTTAATATGCATTTAATGATTAGATTATTTGTCATGGTATCTTAATTGATGATGATGATGTAAATTCATTTAGCAAGTTGGGTAAAATGATCAGAAGGTTGGTTGCTACCATTTATAAAAGAAAAACGGCCAACTCAAGATCTTGTTGCAGTAACCAAAAACAAAGAAGAAATGGTTGTTTACAAAAACCTACATTTTAAACATTGACACAAATACATAACACATTGCTTTTTCTACAAGAACAACCTAAACAAATTAACCCAAAAACAACTAAATTTGTCTAGAACTCTAAATTTGTAAATTAGACATCACACTAAGAAATTAAGAGAGACATTCACAAAATTGAACATCATAAATCACAGCCCCAAAAGGTAACCCAACAAAATTGTATGATAAAAGATAGAAAAAAGTTTGAAAAACAAAGATATGTAGATACACTCTGATTTTTGTTAACTTAAAGGGCTTATAAATTCAGAAAGTATTTGCCACTTTTTAATCCTTTCTGTAGAATATTAAGCACCATTTGAAGTGTCATACGAGGGGAAAAACAGTAAAATATATACACATATGAACCTCAAAGTATCAAAACCTCAAGCAAGTAGGTGGCCAAATAATTTTCCTAAAACACATTCCTTCTAACTTAGGAGGCAATTTTTAGAGGGTGTGGCAATTAAGTACATTTACACTACATTCTTAAAACACAATTGAAATTCTTGACACCATAACAAAAACAAAATCAAAATCAAGATCAAGAGTTAGGGTTTTTACCTCAAATCAAAATCGGATAGGAGAAGGTGGGATCGATGAAAATTTCTCTGAATCCATACTGATGATTTATATGCCAGATGAAGATAGGGTGCAAGTAGAGAAGACGTACTGGAGGTATGGTCTTGAAGAAGTAGATAACCGGGGTATGGCTGTACTTGGTTATGGTTGTACTTGGGTAGGTTGCAAATAGTGAAGAACAGAAATACTCGGTATGGCGAGGGGCTATTTGTATGTGCGTATGTGTGAAAAGGTAGGGGAAGAGACTCATTTAATGAATGCAATACCAGGTTGTACCTCATGCCTCATAACTTGTAATTAAGAGTTTTTTGAATTTGATGCTTTAAAGTGTGGTACATTGTGCTTTAAAATTTGTCTTTAAGACATTTGATGTAAATGCTTATATATGTAGTATATATATATATATATATATATATATATATATATATATATATATATATATATATATATATATATATATATATATATATATATATATATATATATTTAACTTTCCAATTAGGAATATTCACAAAATTTGAGGACTCAATTTGATTGTACCTGTGAGAGGAGCACGAAGCAGGTGATGAAAGGAGAGGCAAATTGATCAATTAATTTGCAGCAGGGAATTTGCAGCAGAGAAGGACACGAGTTCAGTTTCATTAGGGGTAAAATAAGATTATTTTTAGGATATACGTTTATTATGGGTAAAATAAGTTTATTTTGGGATAAAATAAGGGTAAATTTTTTTGAATTAGAACTGAATAATTAACATTAATTAGTCAAAATGAAGTTAACTCTATAATAAAATTGAATTTAAAAAATCAAACTATATCAATAATTTAAATTTAAGCTTAGAAGTAAATCCCGTATTTTTTGGATTACGGAATTTTTTTTGAATCTATTATAAGTATGGATATGTACGTATGTATCTAAAGATATTCAATATTAGTCAAAATGAAGTTAACCCTAATCACGAGTATATATTTATGATATTTAATAATATAATTAAATCAAAAAATATTCAATATTGAGCTCATTTCGAAGATATTGACGAAACGATTATAATGGTATAATTTGTAAAAAAATAGAAATGTTTTTTTAATGCATTTTAGTTCATATACATTATTTATGTTTATATGATAAAGGTCTAAAATGAAAAAAAAAAGTAAGGGATTAAAAGTAAACTACATAGATAATTATAAGGGTAGTAAATGTAAGGTATAAATATTAAAAATTGAATTAAGGAGAGATTTAAGGAGGAGTGAATGTGGGTGTGATAATTGAACCTATAATGTAAATGCGTCCAGATACATGTTTAGACAGGAAAACAATAAAGTCGACTCACCAGAAAACGACACATGGCATGCTAGTTACTCATTTATTATATGTATAGATATATATATATATATATATATATATATATATATATATATTGATTATATATATATTGATATTGATGTTAGCCTACTAAAAGATAAAAAAATATATAACCTAGTAAAAGAACTACTTGATTTATAACCATTGTTATCTATCTTATAAAATTAAAAAATTAAAAAAAGAAAAGTTTTAGTAATTATTAAGGATATTTAATGTATGATTTTTTTTAAATAAATCAAAATTCTATAAAAATAGATAAATGACCATGGAGGCCTATCCTTAACTCTCTCTCCTACATCATCCTTTATATATATATATTGAAGTTATCTATCTTATAAAATTATAAAATGAAAAAAGAAAAGTTTTAGTAATTATTAAGGATATTTAATGCATGATTTTTTTAAATAAATCAAAATTTTATAAAAATAGATAAATGGCCATGGAGGCCTATCTTTAACTCTCTCTCCTACATTCTTCTTTATATATATATATATATATATATATATATATATATATATTGATGATTGTTATCTATCTTATAAAATTATAAAATGAAAAAAGAAAAGTTTTTGTAATTATTAAGGATATTTAATGTATGATTTTTTAAATAAATCAAAATTGTATAAAAATAGATAAATGGCCATAGAGGCCTATCTTTAACTCTCTCTCCTACATTCTCCTTTATATATATATATATATGTATATATATTGATGATTGTTATCTATCTTATAAAATTATAAAATGAAAAAAGAAAAGTTTTAGTAATTATTAAGGATATTTAATGTATGATTTTTTTTAAATAAATCAAAATTCTATAAACATAGATAAATGGCCATGGAGGCCTATCCTTAACTCTCTCACCTATATTCTCCTTTTATATATATATATTGATGATTTTTATCTATCTTATAAAATTATAAAATAAAAAAAGAAAAGTTTTAGTAATTATTAAGGATATTTGATGTATGATTTTTTTAAATGAATCAAAATTCTATAATAATTGATAAATGGTCATGGAGGCCTATCCTTAACTCTCTCTCCTACATTATCCTTTATATATATATATATATATTGATATTGATGTTAGCATACTAAAAGATAAAAAAATATATAACCTAGTAAAAGAACTACTTGATTTATAAACATCGTTATGTATCTTATAAAATTATAAAATGAAAAAAGAAAAGTTTTAGTAATTATTAAGGATATTTAATGTATGATTTGTTTTAAATAAATCAAAATTCTATAAAAATAGATAAATGACCATGGAGACATATCCTTAACTCTCTCTTCTACATTCTCCTATATATATATTGATTATATATATATATATATATATATATATATATATATATATATATATATATATATATTGATATTGATGTTAGCCTACTAAAAGATAAAAAAAATATAGAACCTAGTAAAAGAACTACTTGATTTATAACCATAGTTATCTATCTTATAAAATTATAAAATGAAAAAAGAAAAAGTTTTAGTAATTATTAAGGATATTTAATGTACGAATTTTTTAAATAAATCAAAATTCTATAAAAATAGATAAATGGCCATAGAGACCTATCTTTAACTCTCTCTCCTACATTCTCCTTTATATATATATATATATATATATATATATATATATATATATATATATATTTATGATTGTTATCTATCTTATAAAATTATAAAATGAAAAAAGAAAAGTTTTAGTAATTATTAAGGATATTTAATGTATGATTTTTTTTAAATAAATCAAAATTCTATAAAAATAGATAACTGGCCATGGAGGCCTATCCTTAACTCTCTCTCTCCTACATTCTCCTTTATATATATTGATTATATATATATTGATATTGATGTTAGCCTACTAAAAGATAAAAAAATATATAACCTGTAACGACCCGGACCAAAATGGAAGGAAGTTACGTTTTGGGTTAAAAGTTAATATTAAAGAAAGTTGAAAGGCTATTTGGTAAAGAAGAGAGGAGGTACTTAAAGGGCACAAAACCCTAGGTGAGTCATGCTATTACTGATTTTGGTTGTTGTTGACGGTTGGAAGATCAAAAGAAAGAAAGAGAAGGAAAGAATAGAAACCAAAGGAGGAAGGAAGAAAAGGAGACAAAGCAAGAAAGGAGGAAATGATTTCTGATTTGGAGAGGGAAGAAGAGGTCCGTCATCATTCAATCAACCAGGTAAACCTCCTTTAATCTCGAATCTGTGGTTGGGTTATAGAATGTTTATCCTTTTTGAGTTTTGGTTAAAAAGTAGAGTTTGAAGGTGGGAGGGAGAAATCGAGCCTCTTATTGTGATATTGTTGCTAAGAACCCGTTAATTGCTAAGTTTATAGTTGTTGTTGCTATTGTTAATCTTTAGTTCGAGAGAATCGAGTTTAACCTATGGATTTCAGACCAAAAACGGACCAGGTCGACGTCCGGACACCTTCTCGGGCGTCCGGATTCATTCATGACTAGGAGGTCTCCGGACGTGTGGTTTGTCCGGAAAGGAAGTTGTCCGGATAGGAAGTTGTCCGGGTAGGAGTTATGCCCGGTAAAGTATTGTGTCCGGTAAGTTCGGTACCCGGAAAGGGGTATCGTCCGGAGAATAGTAGTTACCCGGATAAGGGTTTTGTCCGGAGTAGGTTGTCGTCCGGTTAGTGTGGGTGTCCGGACTCTTTAGCGTCCGGAAAAGTAGGGTTGTCCGGAAAACCTGAGTTGTCCGGATACTTTTGCTGAGTTGTTGTTTTATGCCCGTTTATTCAGGGAAGTCGATTTGGAAGTTTGGAACTGTTTAGGAACGAGAAGTAAGAGCCTCAGGTGAGTTTTCTAAACTAAAATGTGTGGCTTTTAAAGTGTTTTCAAAATGTGTTATGAATGTTGAGAATTGCCATGCTTTATTATTATGCTTTAATTGCATGAAAGTTGTTTAAAGTAATATGTAGAATGTATGCATACATCAAGGAGACGTAAACTGGCAAAGACGGGAGAGTAGTTCCGCCAGCTCTCGTGCGGGAAGGGAGGTCCCTATATGCCATGAGCGAGGCTCCGCAAGGCAGCATGAGGCTGACTCGTTGTCACCTTCGGGTGGCTTCAAGGTGTCCGATTACGAGGAGGCGGACTTTAGTCCGTATATGATTTTGACGTGTTGAGTATGAATGTTTAAAGCTGAAAAGATAAACTGTTTTTTTTAAATGCTTTGATAACTATTAGGAGGGACTCACTATACCTCATGGTCTAACCTTCGCATTTTCAAATTAAAACCTTTTCAGGTAAGCAGGTTTCCAGGAGCTCGGGCAAATAGGCTGAGCTTAGCAAGAAGAGTCAAGAAGCCTAGTGACACTCTAGTTACTAGTTTTTCTCAGTTGTGTAGGTTGTTTCCGCAAACCTATTTGAACATTTGTAATAACATTTTGAGACCGTGATTTTGGGATGTTATGAAATTGATGTTTTGCATGATAATTTTGGTTGGGTCTTTATAGTTGGTATCAGAGCCGTAGTTTAAGGGATTTAGGTGACCGGACGGGCCTAAACTTAAACTTGGGAGTAGAAATCACAACTGAGAATCAGGAAATGCGTTAAGAGGGCACTAATGTAGATACATGAAACGCGTTAGGAAGACACTATTATAGAGATAGGACTAATAGGGTACTGAGGACTGTCATGTAAGGTAAGTTTGAAATTCCACCTGGCCAGTGTAATTGTGAACTTACAGGTACATGTATGTGCTTAACCTGCCTTATTATTCCGAAGTGGTAGTCAAAAGCTAGTGTTTATGTCGTGTGCCAAGACTTTAGGATGACGGTAAGATCACTAAGAAGTAGACTGAGACTCATTGTTGGGAAGATGTCGTAGAAGATCAGTTATGATGCGATGTATGTACACATCGTAGAGATGGAAGTTGTTTGGAATGTATTGAGTCGTCTAGAGTTAGATCTTCGTGGGTTCGAAGAGAATGAGCGATTACTTGTGAGTAAGACTCCTGGTTCAGGAGAGTCCTGATTCTAGAAATTATGGGGGAGATCAGCTGGGATGATGAGAAAGGACAATGTCGAGATCTTGAAAGCGTAAGTTCAATAGCAAGTGCAAGATTGGGGCATTGACTCTTTAGTCGAGCTTTTCAGTAGCAGGAACGTTGGAGAGAGATATCAGTAGAGAATTAAAAGCGTGTAGTGGTAGAATGTGAGAAAATTGTTCAAGACGAGAATAGTATGGAATGGTTGAGTAAGTGAGATGTGGAAAGCGTGTTCAGCAAGTTATTGCATGACCGAGAGGGCGACCGTTGGTCGTAGGTAGAATGTCAAGGATAAACTCAGCGAGTAAAGCAGTTGACCTTGTTAGAGTGAGTAGCCTTCAAATGCAAGTAGAGTCTCATGCATGGTGTCCTTTTAGGTAACATGAAATTTTCACGATTTAAGTTAAGCGTGTAAAGATAAATTTTTTATCGAAAATGAGTCAGGATGTGCACGCGTATGTTTAAAGAAAAAGATGATTTCATTCACATGGCACAATGAAGCTTCGAGTTTTATAATTTGTAAAGTATTTCACTCTTTTCATGACGAGTTAAATATTTGCAAAAAGCCAAGGAAACGATTGAATGCAAAACTTTTATAACCAAAATAAGTATTGACATGTTGAAGTTACATAAATGATTATGAAAACCGATTGGTTTACTTCGTGTCGGTAATTTCTTTCAGGATGGGGTCGTATGGAAAGATTTTCACTCAATATATATTTATGTCGTCACGACATATTTTGGTGGAGTAAGATTTAGTTTATGGATAGTTACATGCGAACGATTCTCGAGATCGTTGTGCAGGGCATTGAATTTCAAGAGTGATGGGGGCATGTGTACCCATTATGCTTTCAAACGTTGTCCATTGGAAATGATAAAAGGTACGAAATGATTTATCTATTGCGTTGTCATGAATGAAGGCTATGAACTCACTAGGTCGTAGGATGTTGTATGTTAAGCTAAGGAAGAACTTTAAGCGTGGGGAAGTGTCGGACAAATCAGGAAAGAATGTTGTAGCCTTAATATTTATGTTCAAGAGGAAAGGTGATTAGCGGTAGAGTCGGAAGTGAATTACGGTGTCGGTTGTATGAGGGTTTGCACCCTTGTTCGGAAACTAGAAGTACGGTTGTCAAGGGACGGTTGTGTCCGGAGGAAGGATTTGAAGCCTTCAAGGTGTTGGTTTTGCAACTCGTTATGGGTAGTGTAGTAAGGAAGAACGAAATGCCTATGGCATAGAAGTATGAGTTTCGAGGTGAGCTTGTAATGTTGATGTTACATGAGTAGGTTTCGAAAAGAGGGAGACAGATCCTGAAGCTGTTTATGATATGTTGGAAGAGTTGGGTTCCGTGAGGAACCCTTGTTAAAGACTAAGTTAAGAAAGTAGTTTCAGGTTGTCAATCGATGTAAAAGTCGACAGTTGTGTATGATGGCCGAGGCCGACGACCTGAACCAGAAGGGTGAAAGTTGATAGAACACCTTGTAGGGGTGCTAAGAGGATGAGAAGTTATGATTTTGATTAAGTGTTTTATTTATGAAGTATGGAGAGATCGTAGAATGACGAGGTATGAACCCGAGCGAAGTTAGTATGTAGATTTATTGTCCAGCTTATGTAAGGGATCGGACCGTGAAGAGCTAGCTAGAATGTTTGTGTTTGAGTTAATTGAGAACTCGTGAGTTATAGTTCGACAAGCCGGGAGAGGAATAAGTAGCGAGATAGACTCGGTTGTGTTTGCGTGAAGATGTGAAGGCAAGTATAAATGGTGTAAGAATGGCCATGAGAGATTTGGTCTGCAGTATGATGTGATGAGTGAGGAATGTACAGGTAGGTAATGGCATTAATTTCCGAGTTAAATGTACCAGCTAGTATCATAGTGATGTGATGTTAGAAAGAAAGGAAGCTTCAGAAAGAAGCCTTTTGGGGGTTACGTACGAGATATACGATTTGTTAACCAAATTGTTGGAGCACGTAGGTGTAAGCGACGTTGTGATATGATTATGTTCGGAAGGAAATGTCGGAGCGGGAGTGAGTGATTACCCAAATAAGAAACCAAGTGTTTTTTATTGTGTGAGTCGATAAGTAGGTATGTGGTTGAAACCTTTGGAAATTTTAGAGAAGGCGATGGATGGGTTAGTCAAAGATGTGGGGTAGTAGATGCGAAATCTTTGAAGAATGTGAGTTGTTTCTTATGTATGGAGGAATGATTAGAGGATGTATTAGTGAGAGATCCAAAGATGTGCAATGACTTCGAACACAGATGTCATTTCGAGATGACTTGTTTGAATTCCTTAAGTTAGAACTTTGATGCCACCGTTTGGGTATGTTTAGAAACGAGTAAACGTTTCAGCAAGTGAAAAGGTTGAAAGAAAGAGGCAGGTAATGTTTGAGAGGTGATGCTTCACGTTATTGTGGGGAGGTGAAGATAGTACGTTGGGATAGAAGAGAAGGTTAGAAGTAGTAAGCTGGTCAGTAACACCAAGAGGTGGAGTAGCGTGAATAGCTTGCCGGTAAGTGTGTGAACTTCTAGAAAGAGTTTTGAGGAAGGGGATTTTGTACGTCTGGTGCAAGAAAGAAGCGGATAAGATAGTCGAATGTTTCGAGTCGAGTTGGCGATATTGTGAGAAGCGGTCAAACGAACTGATCGTTCAGTGTAAGCTATTGAGAACAGTAGAGTGCGACCTAGGTTACTCTTCCAAGTTGAGCGAGGATAACCGAAGTTATGTTATGAGACTGGACGTTTGTGGCAGTCAGTAAGAAGTTGACGAGCCTTCGAGATAAGTTCAATTCGAACAGGTGAGCACTACAATAAAGAATTTTAGAGTTTCCCATTTTTTGGCCACGATTAAATGTGAAATGATGATGTGGTGAGAACGTGCGAGTTAGTTGTCGAGCGGTAGCCGATGTGATGCGGGAAGGGAATACGGTCTGCTTAGGCGCATATCGGTTGGAAGAAGTGGACTAGAATTACAGGTAACTCGAGGAGAGAACACTTAGGTGTGAGTTCGTCAAGAGGTGCAAGGGTGGCCTTGCGCCAAGTGGTCAGGAGAGTCGTGATTCCTGGTCTTAGAGTCTCGTTGTAGTGGCGGGGAATTTCCGCCAAGTTCCTTCTTTTAAGGGAGTAAAGGGGGTATGAGAAACCGTAAGTAGACGTGTTGAATAACCGTGAGTTCCGACGTGGATTCTTCTAGTGGTGTTTAAGCGAGTATAGTATTCGGAGAGGTTGCAAGTAAATAATGCAAGATGACACGTTTTAGCAAAGTGGTGACTCGCCGAGGGCGGTTTTCTGAGTATGGGGTGCGGTTATGTTCCCCATCAGAACGGTTTGGGGGACTGAGCAGGATTGAGCTGGTTAGATTGAGGAACATAAGGCTTTTGAGCCTTGAAGTTTGAGAGATAGGTAAGATGGACTAAGTCTGTAGAGTCGTCGAAGTTATGAAAGTTGAATAAATGGTGCACGATCTTGAGGTACTCGGTGAGATTTGGAGAAGAAATCTTTAGTGTGTTACACGTCTCTTTCGTGGAAAAGCCGATGTGGGAAGTGAGATGATAGCGATCTTGCGAGAAATACAGGCGATAAGAAGTTGACTTTCGCCATTAGTGAACGAGTTAGAGGATCGGTATACGTGTAAGACTGGCTAGAGAAGTGAACGGGTGTCCATCCGACATTTCATGTCTTGAATCTAAAGTAGTGTTTGTCAGAAGTCGATGTGGTTGATTCTTAGAGGGGACATCAGTATTGATGAGAGTTTGACTTACGTAGGAGGACCGATTGAAGTTGTGAGTAGTAAAGTACGAATGTCGAGACACAAAGAAGTACGCTGAGTGAAGTTTCAGTGGAGGTATCTTAAGAGACGAGAGGCATCGTGGAAGTCAGATCAGTTATGCAGACCTGATACCCTCACCTTTTTGTAAACGGAATTTCGGGGACATAATTCTTTTGAGGGGGAAGTGTTGTAACGACCCGGACCAAAATGGAAGGAAGTTACGTTTTGGGTTAAAAGTTAATATTAAAAAAAGTTGAAGGGCTATTTGGTAAGGAAGAGAGGAGGTACTTAAAGGGCACAAAACCCTAGGTGAGTCATGCTATTACTGATTTTGGTTGTTGTTGACGGCTGGAAGATCAAAAGAAAGAAAGAGAAGGAAAGAATAGAAAACAAAGGAGGAAGGAAGAAAAGGAGACAAAGCAAGAAAGGAGGAAATGATTTCGGATTTGGAGAGGGAAGAAGAGGTCCTTCATCATTCAATCAACCAGGTAAACCTCCTTTAATCTCGAATCTGTGGTTGGGTTATAGAATGTTTATCCTTTTTGAGTTTTGGTTAAAAAGTAGAGTTTGAAGGTGGGAGGGAGAAATCGATCCTCTTATTGTGATATTGTTGCTAAGAACCCGTTAATTGCTAAGTTTATAGTTGTTGTTGCTATTGTTAATCTTTAGTTCGGGAGAATCGAGTTTAGCCTATGGATTTCAGCCCAAAAACGGACCAGGTCGACGTCCGGACACCTTCTCGGGCGTCCGGATTCATTCATGACTAGGAGGTCTCCGGACGTGTGGTTTGTCCGGATAGGAAGTTGTCCGGGTAGGAGTTATGTCCGGTAAAGTATTGTGTCCGGTAAGTTCGGTACCCGGAAAGGGGTATCGTCCGGAGAATAGTAGTTACCCGGATAAGGGTGTTGTCCGGACTAGGTTGTCGTCCGGTTAGTGTGGGTGTCCGGACTCTTTAGCGTCCGGAAAAGTAGGGTTGTCCGGAAAACGTGAGTTGTCCGGATACTTTTGCTGAGTTGTTGTTTTATGCCCGTTTATTCAGGGAAGTCGATTTGGAAGTTTGGAACTGTTTAGGAACGAGAAGTAAGAGCCTCAGGTGAGTTTTCTAAACTAAAATGTGTGGCTTTTAAAGTGTTTTCAAAATGTGTTATGAATCTTGAGAATTGCCATGCTTTATTATTATGCTTTAATTGCATGAAAGTTGTTTAAAGTTTTATGTAGAATGTATGCATACATCAAGGAGACGTAAACTGGCAAAGACGGGAGAGTAGTTCCGCCAGCTCTCGTGCGGGAAGGGAGGTCCCTATATGCCAGGAGCGAGGCTCCGCAAGGCGGCATGAGGCTGACTTGTTGTCACCTCCGGGTGGCTTCAGGGTGTCAGATTACGAGGAGGCGGACTTTAGTCCGTATATGATTTTGACGTGTTGAGTATGAATGTTTAAAGCTGAAAAGATAAACTATTTTTTTAAATGCTTTGATAACTGTTAGGAGGGACTCACTAGACCTCATGGTCTAACCCTCGCATTTTCAAATTAAAACCTTTTCAGGTAAGCAGGTTCCAGGAGCTCGGGCAAATAGGCTGAGCTTAGCAAGAAGAGTCAAGAAGCCTAGTGACACTCTAGTTATTAGTTTTTCTGAGTTGTGTAGATTGTTTCCGCAAACCTATTTGAACATTTGTAATAACATTTTGAGACCGTGATTTTGGGATGTTATAAAATTTATGTTTTGCATGATAATTTTGGTTGGGTCTTTATATAACCTAGTAAAAGAACTACTTGATTTATAACCATTGTTATCTATCTTATAAAATTATAAAATGAAAAAAGAAAAGTTTTAGTAATTATTAAGGATATTTAATGTATGATTTTTTTTAAATAAATCAAAATTCTATAAAAATAGATAAATGGCCATGGAGGGCTATCCTTAACTCTCTCTCCTACATTCTCCTTTATATATATATATATATATATATTGATGATGATTGATGATTGATGTTAACTTATTAAGAAAAACAAAAATTAAATAGATAAAATGAAAAATGAAAAGTTTTGTTAGCTTATTAAGAAAATAAAACAATCTAAAAGTTTTGATTTATAATCATTCTTAACTTATTAAGAATAACAAAAGAATAAAAATAAAAATAAATATATTTTATTAAATAAGTTTTGATTTATAAGTGATGTTAACTTATCCAAAAAATGTAAATAAATAAAACATACAATATTAAAAGTATTTTTGATTTATAAGCATTGTTAACCTACTAAAAGATAAAAAAATATATAACCTAGTAAAAGAACTACTTGATTTATAAGCATTGTTATCTAACTTATAAAATGAAAAAATGAAAAAAAAGTTATAGTAATTATTAAGGATATTTAATGTATGATTTTTTTTAAATAATTCAAAATTCTATAAAAATAGATAAATGGCCATGGAGGCCTATCCTTAACTCTCTCTCCTACATTCTTCTTTATATATATATATATATATATTGATTTTTATCTAACTTATAAAATTATAAAATGAAAAAAGAAAAGTTTTAGTAATTATTAAGGATATTTAATGTATGATTTTTTTTAAATAAATCAAAATTCTATAAAAATAGATAAATGGCCATGGAGGCTTATCTTTAACTCTCTCTCCTACATTCTCCTTTATATATATATTGATGTTAGGCTACTAAAACATAAAAAAATATAACCTAGTAAAAGAACTATTTGATTTATAAGAATTGTTATCTATCTTATAAAATTATAAAATGAAAAAAAGAAAAGTTTTAGTAATTATTAAGGATATTTAATGTATGATTTTTTTTAAATAAATCAAAATTCTATAAAAATAGATAAATGGCCATGGAGGCTTATCTTTAACTCTCTCTCCTACATTCTCCTTTATATATATATATATATATATATATATATATATATATATATATATATATATTGATGTTAGGCTACTAAAACATAAAAAAATATAACCTAGTAAAAGAACTATTTGATTTATAAGAATTGTTATCTATCTTATAAAATTATAAAATGAAAAAAAGAAAAGTTTTAGTAATTTTTAAGGATATTTAATGTATGATTTTTTAAATAAATCAAAATTCTATAAAAATAGATAAATGGCCATGGAGGCTTATCCTTAACTCTCTCTCCTACTGTAACATCCCAAAAACGTAACAAGACAACCAAAGCTTTAAATCATACTCTGTAATAAAACTGGGTCCCAAAATTCAGTTACATCATTCCCAAACTAAGGTTGGCGGAAACAACCTATACACAACTGAGAACAACTACTACTACAAGTGGCATCGGCACAGTCTCTAGCTGCATCTGTACTCAATCATGCTCTTGCTCACTTACTTGAGCCTCTTACTACTTGCTTACCTGAAAATGGTTTAGTTTTGAAAAGCGAGGGTTAGACCAAAAGGTCTAGTGAATTCCCTCCGAAAACAACATATATAAACATTGGGAAAATCGTTTATAAAATTCATCATCAAACTTCACATAACGTCAAACATGGTACTGCACCGTGATGAGGACCGCATAAACTAACCATTATCGGGGCCCAAGCAGACTCCCCTCTCGCCGCGATCGGGGCCCAAGCAGACTCCCCTCTCGCCTCGTACCGGGGCCCAAGCAGACTCCCCTCTACCCGAATAGGAGGGAAACAGATTCCAACCTATCGGCTCATCACCCATGTCCAAGGGATCATCGGATCCCAGAGCATACCGATCCCACGATGCAGACCGACTCCACATAGCATACATCACATGTCATACTTCATACAACTTGGAATCTCGTAAACCATATAATCATTTCATCATGCTAAATATTCTTTGAATAAAGTATGAGCTTTCATGTAAAAACATGCATATCGATTTGGTAAACATTTCGTGCTCAAAGTGAACCATTATAAGTTAAAAGAACAATTAACACATTGCATCGTAAATAGGTTTAGGGAACTCACCTTGATGACGCTGAACGCACTTCTTGAAATCACCAAGCTAATCCAACCGAACACCTAAGGGCATTGAATTCGAATCAGATAAAATATCTCAGCCCTACTGTCCGGATACCCCTTCCCGGACACAGCACTTATCCGGACACAGCACTTATCCGGACACTACACTTATCCGGACACTACACTTATCCGGACACATCACTTATCCGGACACACCACTTATCCGGACACATCACTTATCCGGACACACCACTTATCCGGACACTACACTTATCCGGACACTACACTTATTCGGACACACCACTTATCCGGACAAAACTACCCGGACACCTTCACGAGACACTTACCCGGACACATGCAACATATCCGGACACCACCAAACACTGGTGTCCGGAAAACGCTGTTGTTCGAGCTTAGATATTTCTAAAACCGCTTTAAACTCCGATTTAAGCCATTAGTTTGATTAGACAACTATAAGGGTTCATTCACTAACCCCAAACACTCACTTAAACCATTTATAACCTCTAAAATCGTTTCATTAAGACCAAAACCCATAAAACCCACTTTTTTAGGGAAAATGGGGAAAGCTTAAGAAATCACTAGTTTGAATCATAGAATCCAAGCTAAAGAAGAAGGAAATGCTAAATTACACAGAATACGAACTTAAGAAGGATTACCTGATTGATTTCTCCTCTCTATTGCCTCCTTCTTCTTCTTCTTCTTCCTTCTTTCCTTGCTTCACGTCACCACACACACACAAGACCAAAAATACTGATTTGCAAATGGGGGCTGCCCTAAAAGTTTGTGCATATAAATACCTTCAACAAAATACAGAAATGGTCCCTCAACTTAACTTTCATTTATTTCACTTTGGCCACTAAAATCTAAAACCTACTAGAATTTGGGTTGTTACACCTACATTCTCCTATATATATATATATTGATGTTAGCCTACTAAAAGATAAAAAAATATATAACCTAGTAAAAGAACTACTTGATTTATAACCATAGTTATCTATCTTATAAAATTATAAAATGAAAAAAGAAAAGTTTTTGTAATTATTAAGGATATTTAATGTATGATTTTTTTAAATAAATCAAAATTCTATAAAAATAGATAAATGTCCATAGAGGCCTATCTTTAACTCTCTCTCCTACATTCTCCTATATATATTGATGATTGTTATCTATCTTATAAAATTATAAAATGAAAAAAGAAAAGTTTTAGTAATTATTAAGGATATTTAATCTATGATTTTTTTTAAATAAATCAAAATTCTATAAACATATATAAATGGCCATGGAGGCCTATCCTTAACTCTCTCTCCTACATTCTCTTTTATATATATATATTGATGATTGTTATCTATCTTATAAAATTATAAAATAAAAAAAGAAAAGTTTTAGTAATTATTAAGGATATTTGATGTATGATTTTTTTTTAAATTAATCAAAATTCTATAATAATAGATAAATGGCCATGGAGGCCTATCCTTAACTCTCTCTCATACATTCTCCTTTATATATATATATATTGAAGTTATCTATCTTATAAAATTATAAAATGAAAAAAGAAAATTTTTAGTAATTATTAAGGATATTTAATGTATGATTTTTTTAAATAAATCAAAATTTTATAAAAATAGATAAATGGCCATGGAGGCCTATCTTTAACTCTCTCTCCTACATTCTTCTTTATATATATATATATATATATATATATATATATATATATATATATATATATATATATTGATTATTGTTATCTATCTTATAAAATTATAAAATGAAAAAAAGAAAAGTTTTAGTAATTATTAAGGATATTTAATGTATGATATTTTTTTAAATAAATCAAAATTCTATAAACATAGATAAATGGCCATGGAGGCCTATCCTTAACTCTCTCACCTACATTCTCCTTTATATATATATATATATATATATATATATATATATATATATATTGATGATTGTTATGTATCTTATAAAATTATAAAATAAAAAAAGAAAAGTTTTAGTAATTATTAAGGATATTTGATGTATGATTTTTTTTAAATGAATCAAAATTCTATAATTATAGATAAATGGTCATGGAGGCCTATCCTTAACTCTCTCTCCTACATTATCCTTTATATATATATAGGGGTTAAATCATGTGAGAACCACAAATATGTTATAAACCGTGAGAACCAATGTAACGTCCCCAAAAGTAGATCATACGATAAACCATAAACTGAGCGTTTTACAATGCCAAAAGAAGAGATTGACCAATACATTGAATATATGAGCTTAACAAAATGACAGCGGAAGTCTAACTACCCACAGCCGAGCTCTAGACTAAGGTTAATCATCTATCTTGGAGTCGCTCTATCTCCAAGCCACGATCCTTCTGTCTTTAATCCCTAACACTCGAGACTGAAGCTCGCTTACCTGAAAATGGTTTAGGTTTGAAAAGCGAGGGTTAGACCAAAAGGCCTAGTGAATTCCCTCCATAAAAGAACATGTTTAATATAAAATCATTTGTTAAAATGCATAACAAGTCATCATACATGGTACTGCACTGTGTAATGGATCACTTAACCATTTGCGATCGGGGCCCAAGCAGACTCCCCTTTCGCCCTCTCGTATCGGGGCCCAAGCAGACTCCCCGATACCCGCCTAAGAGGAAACGAATTCCAACCTACCGTCTCGTCATGCCAAACCAAGGAATCATCAGATCCCGAGGCTCATTGATCCCACAGTACAGACCGACATCACATAACATGCACATACGATTCATAAGACATTTGACTATTCATAAATCATGTGCATCATCATATCAAACATTCATTTCTTTCCTTCATGCATATAAGTTCATAAATATTTCATGCGTTTTAAAACCATAAACAGTAAAAGAGTCATTTAACAGTTACGTCGTAAAGAGGTTTAGGGAACTCACCTGATACGATGTCCGTCTCTACACTCTTGTCCGTCCCACGTAAACCTATTTATGAATCAGAATTATCAGGCTCTCTAGTCCCACAATGAACTGACCCTGACATAGACTCCTCTCACATACTGCTCTGAAACTCGCTAGACTCTCAGTTTGCGCAAGCTGAAGAACTCGCAAGCTAAGCCAGCGAAAACCTCACTTTTCGCAAGCAGCACTTGTGAATTCTATGGTTTGCGCAACCCATGGTTGCGAGTTCTGAACTTAGTCTCTAGCCTAGGGCACCTCTGAACTTCTCGCAACCTACGCCTGCGAAAACCATACTTTTCGCAACAGGCCTCTGCGAAAAGTAGCACTTTTCGCAGTAGACCCTTGCGAAAAGTATCCTTCCGACACTGTTCATCGTCTCTTACCTCAGATCACTTATCCAAACTTGCTTAACTCTGACCTTTATTTCAAAAAAATCGATTTTAGATAGCTATAGTCTATACCAACAACAGACCCTATCGATTTTCTACGAAATCTAATCTGAAAGGTTTTGTTCTGAAATACACAGGTCTGATTCATAATCCAAAATCTCAAGAATCATTTGCACTTACACCCCCTTCTTGCCATTAAATTCGAGTCCACTAACACCCCAATTTGTTCGAAAACCAGAAAGATGAAATCAGAGGTTTAAACCCTTCAATAATGGCGAAGTCAGGTGGGAATCCCATCTGATTTCACCATTTTCGATTTTGACATAACCCACAGAGGAGAGAAAAAACCCACGAATTGAGAAATGTTAATGAGGTGTGGATGATTACCTGAACAGAATTTCTTCTTGCACACAATTCGATCTCCACACCAACACCACACTGAATCGTTCTCTTCTTCTTCTTCTCTCAGCTCAGTCGCCAACAATCATTTTCCACAAGAATAATATTGAATAAGGAATTTAAGACTACCCTAGGGATTTGGGCCCAAAAGCCATATTCATAAATAATAAGGCCCCTTTATGCCAACTTCCAAACTTCTTAATTTGACCACCAAACTTTTCCTTTAAACTAAATATTGGGTTATTACAACCAATATAAAAAATATTTTTTACATGAAAATTTTTCATCAAATGCTAGGATTTATTATATTCTACTTCAAATATATGTGTTTCATAATATGATAGTTTCACATGGATTTGTTTCACCATATGAATATTTTTTACGAGTATTTTTCATTTCACTAGGTGAAACAAAATTCGTTTTTCACATGTAAACTTATCATATGGTGAACACGAACATATGTGTAACAATATCTTAAATCATAGGTTTTGATGAAAAAAAAATCATGTAAACAAAATTTTTTACTTTGGTTCTCACGGGTTTATAACCTATTTGTAGTTTTCATTTGATTATCGTCCTATATATATATTGATATTGATGTTAGCATACTAAAAGATAAAAAAATATATAACCTAGTAAAAGAACTACTTGATTTATAAACATCGTTATGTATCTTATAAAATTATAAAATGAAAAAGAAAAATTTTAGTAATTATTAAGGATATTTAATGTATGATTTTTTTTAAATAAATCAAAATTCTATAAAAATAGACAAATGGCCATGGAGGCCTATCCTTAACTCTCTCTTCTACATTCTCCTTTATATATATATATATATTGATTATATATATATATATATATTGATATTGATGTTAGCCTACTAAAAGATAAAAAAAATATAGAACCTAGTAAAAGAACTACTTGATTTATAACCATAGTTATCTATCTTATAAAATTATAAAATGAGAAAAGAAAAAGTTTTAGTAATTATTAAGGATATTTAATGTACGATTTTTTTTAAATAAATCAAAATTCTATAAAAATAGATAAATGGCCATGGAGACCTATCTTTAACTCTCTCTCTCATACATTCTCCTTTATATATATATATATATGATTGTTATCTATCTTATAAAATTATAAAATGAAAAAAGAAAAGTTTAGTAATTATTAAGGATATTTAATGTATGGTTTTTTTTAAATAAATCAAAATTCTATAAAAATAGATAAATGGCCATGGAGGCGTATCCTTAACTCTCTATCCTACATTCTCCTTTAGATATATATATATATATATATATATATATATATACTAGTAGTTTACCCGTGCAATGCACCGGGTGAACAAGGTAAATAGAAATGAAAAATAAATATAATTCCTCGTAAGAAAAAAGATACATAAGGAGTAGGGGCTATTTATCTGAACATTACCAATAAGAGTCAACACTATAACTTACTTTATCTGCTAAGATAAACTCCCAAGTGAAATGATAAAGAACACCATAATACAAGATGATATAGAAGTAGAGAAAGGTTCAAACGAGAACGCTAACTATTTACGAGAACGGCCGTTCATGAACAAAATCACATGTGATCGGGCGACCTGGGACGCGACTTGCAAGTCGTGTGGCAAGTCACACGTATCACATGTGATTTGTACGTGAATCACGTGTGATTTTGTACATGAGCGGCCGTTCTCGTGTTCTCGTAAACAGTTAGCGGTCTCGTTTGAACACACCCGATAGAAGTATACCTTAAATCTCCAACATGAGGGGAACTTATATCGTAATACATTATGTTTCATAAATGGCAAGAATTAAACAACATCAAAGCGACAATATTTAGCACTAAAGTATAACCTTTGTAGCTCTTAGTCATAAAGCTAGCTAGCAAATGGGATGGTGCTTGGTTTAATATCTATGATGGATTTCTTTTGGGGATGATGAAGGGTAGTGGGTTCATAATTACTTTCTCAACACCTCCAACTCCAATCTTGGGATTTAAAACAATAAAATATTGGAGCCATTGTTTCATAGTATTAAAAAGAACATCAATTGCATTTCCAAAATCAATGCTTTCCAAGAAAGGTTTTCTTTACATTGCGTAAACATATTATATATCAACAAACTTTGCCCCAAAACCAGTGGTATAGAAGGATTGTAAGCATTAGAAAGAACAGTAAAGGCGATACACATTTCAATTACATGAGGAGAATGCGAATAAGACATCAACTAAACTTTGGGAATTCTGATATGAGACAACAACCAAACTTTGGTCAGAAAAAAACAACATTTGCACCATACGCTCCCTTCTGAACAAAACTTAAATCTAAGGAGCCATTTACCAAATGCTTACTGGTAAGCGCTTACCTTACCGCCACTGGTTGAGCGTGAAAATGACTGAGAACCTTACCGGGTAAGAGGCATGGCAACAACCAAGGTTCCTAGTCGATAAGTGAGGGAGAAGATCCTTACCGAGTTAGCGCTAACCGGGTAAGAGACGCTTAAAAACAATCAACTTTGATGATTGAGAATCTTACCCCAACAAGGTAAAAGAGGGTTGTGAGTGGTGACTCTTACCAGATAATCATTTGGTAAACAACCCCTAAGTTAACATAATTGGCCATCCACTGCAGCAGATGCAAATTGGCCATAATCTATTACAAAATTCCATCCATCATAGCAACAATGAGTCCACATTATCCGATAGCTAAAACAACACTGCTGCATAATTAGAAGCAGAAACAAGGGATCAGCAGCAAGATTTGAAGTAAAATCTGTTTACCAACCATCCACAACATAAAATCAAAAACCATAGGCTTCATAACAAAAACCTATACACATCTCCACAAGCTGTTAGAAACAAATCCTTCTGCCTTCTGATGTTCCGATGCAATGGTCCTAATCAAAGTTTTGTGCATTAAAAATGATGTGTTGTTAGTTATATAGAAACCTTCTCTCTCTCTTTCTTTTCTTTAAACTACCAACAATTACAACTAAAATCACTAAAGGTATGGGAGAGAGGGATCAAGCATAACTCAGTTTGGATGCAAACCTATACGATACTTTTCAGACGGATCAAGCCTTAGTTTGTCTTAACTTGCAAAATTGTTGCTTACCTGTGGTTTTCTAAATGCTTACTGGGTAATATACCTTGTTGGATGAACTTGGTAAGAGCCAAAAAAACTTACGGTAGAGCAGTGATAAAAATAGATTCTTACCCCGTAAGTAATTGAGGGCGACGACTCTTACCTTGTTAGAGCTTATCGAGTAAATTGATGTATAGGGATACCGTTTTGATGGACTAAATCTAACACGATAAAGTAAGTTATAGTGTTAACTTTTACAGGGTAAACATTGGGTAAATGGTCTGATTACCCATCAAAGTATCATCATTGTTGGCCCAATCGCTTGTATTATACAATTCTAATTAAAGAGTAAAAAAGAATTGTAGACGTTAGAGTGAGTGTGTTTATGCTCCTAAATGAGAATATGATGATCAAACTTTCCTTATCCAAATAATAAATAATTTCAAGATACTCAAACCATACTTACCACTACCTTCATATGTCCTTTTTCTCAATAGGTTCTTTGCAACCTAGATGGTAGGAAGAACAAAAAAAGTAACATTAGAAATAGATGAATAACTGAATCGGAGATGGTGAATATGGAGAGAATAGATATGAATAACCCAACCAGAGATGGAGAATATCGAGAAAATATATATGCAAAACAATCAAGTAGCTTATAATTCACTCAGCCCCTGTTACAAAAAAAATGCCCACAAACAAGCTCACTTCGCCTGAAATGTTTCCTTGAAATAAACCACACGGACTATGTTAAACAAATATAAATGCACAACAAAAATGACCAAAAACAAACGTAACACACTTGATTCCTGGTATGTCGGTCCAGTACACACACACGATTTCCTTTTTTAATATGGAATTAGGTCAAAGATAACAATAATATATTTGTTGTTTTCTTTGGCATTTTATCGAACAGTTCATGAGCATTAGACGTGGATGAAAATGTACAACAACAAAGATAGACCAAACATGAACGAAAATAAGATGGGGGATACCTTAGGGTTTGTAAGCGAGGCCAGTACACATCGATGCTCCAGTACCCAACTCCTTCTTGTTCCTAATCAAGGGTTTGAAACGAAAACGTTGTATATCAGAGATTCAAAATAGTTGAATACAAGTCTCAGGGAGGGAATCACCAGCCTTAGAATCGTGAACAGAGATATGGGGATGATATTCAAAGTTTGAAACTGATCCGGAGGCGTGTGGATAAAGCAAATTGAAATCTACACGCCATCTATCAAAATCAAAATCAAAATCAAAATCAAAATCAAATCTAAATCTTTTAGGACTCTGAAGCTGGAAACAGTCGCTGCACATGGAGAAAGCAACATCTGCTCATACTTATCTCGGTGGTGGTAGCACACAGTGTAATATTACCAAAATCGGTGTTTGAGAGAAAAAGAAGCAGAGCAGAGGTATGGGTCTAGAAAGTGAGGGTATATGGGAAAGCATGGGTGCAGATGTACTTCAGGTATGGGCTTGCTTTCAAAATCTTTGTATCAATCACTTGTAACTTATGCTTTATAAGGTGCACTTAAGAGATTTTGAAGTTTTATGCATAAAGTGGTGGTACCATGTGCTTAAAATCTTGTCTTTAAGACATTTGATGTAAATGCTTATATATGTAGTATATATATATATATATATATATATATATATATATATATATATATTGATTATATATATATATATTGATATTGATGTTAGCCTACTAAAAGATAAAAAAATATATAACCTAGTAAAAGAACTACTTGATTTATAACCATTGTCATCTATCTTATAAAATTATAAAATGAAAAAAGAAAAGTTTTAGTAATTATTAAGGATATTTAATGTATGATTTTTTTTAAATAAATCAAAATTCTATAAAAATAGATAAATGGCCATGGAGGCCTATCCTTAACTCTCTCTCCTACATTCTCCTTTATATATATATATATTGATGATTGTTATCTATCTTATAAAATTATAAAATTGTAACGTCCCAATTTTCAAAGCCAAGCAACACCATAGATTAAGCATTCGAATTACATAAATAACTTGTTCATAAACATTCTTTTGACTAAGCTAAGAAAAATTGACAGCGGAAGTCTCTAATCCACAGCCGAGATCTCTATCTAAACATCAGCCAAAAGACTTGGAGTCGCTCTAAGTTCCAAATCCTTCCTGCCATCACACGGTTCTTACTTGAAGAACCCTTAACATGCTTACCTGAAAATGGTTTAGTTTGAAAGCGAGGGTTAGACCAAAAGGTCTAGTGAATTCCCTCCGAAAACAACATGTAACCAGTATAAAACATTTATGAAAATATCATCGTAAACCTTAACATAACATCAGGCATGGTACTACACTGTTTATAGGATCACATAAACATTCTGCGATCGGGGCCCAATGGGTTACCCTCTCGCCCTCAACCGGAGCCTACGCAAACTCCCCTTCCCGGAGCCTACGCAGACCCCCCTTTCTACTCGAAATAGGAGGAAACGGATTCCAACCTACCAGTCTCTCATAAACATCCAAGGGATCATCATACCCCGAGGATCTATCTCTGATGCTACAGTGTAGACCGACTCCACATAGCACGTCATTCATTTCATAAAACTTGCACCTTTAAAACCTTAGTAAATCGTCATTCCCAGTTCATCAAGTACAATACATTTTCTCAGGTAAAACAAGTATTTCATGGAAAACATGCGTAACAGTTATAAACATTTCATGCTCGTAATGAAACCATAATCAGTCAAAATCATTTAACACTTTAAGTCGTAAAAAGGGTTTAGGGAACTCACCTTGATTGACGTACACAACACTTCTTAAATACTGCCAAGCTAACCCAAACGAACACCTAAGGCAATAGATCCACATCAGATAAATAGTTCAGACCTACTGTCCGGATACCCCTTTCCGGACACAACACCTTTTTCCGGACACAACCCCTTTTCCAGACAACCACCTTTTCCGGACGCAGCATTGTCCGGACACACAACATTCCGGACGCTGGACTTATCCGGGCAAAACTATCCGGATACTAAACTTATCCGGAAACTTCAGCTACCCGGATACTAAGAAATACCCGGACACCCTCACGGGGCCCTTACCCGGACACCTGCAACCTACCCGGACACTATCGAAGGCTGGTGTCCGGAAAACACGGATGTTCGAGTTTAATAAATCTAAAACTGATTTCTAACCCGATTTTAGTCATTAGTTTGATTAGATAACCTCAAGGGTTCATTCACTAACCCCAAACACTCACTTAATCCATTTATAACCTCTAAAACCGTTTCATTAAGACCAAAACCCATAAAACCCACTTTTTAGGGAAAATGGTGAAAGCTTAAGAAATCACTGGTTTAAATCATAGAATCCAAGCTAAAGAAGAAGGGAATGCTAAATTACACCGAATACGAACTTAAGAAGGATTACCTGATTGATTTCTCCTCTCTATTGCCTCCTCCTTCTTCTTCTTCTTCTTCTTCTTCTTCCTTCTTTCCTTGCTTCACGTCACCACACACACAAGACCAAAAAATACTGATTTGCAAATGGGGGCTGCCCTAAAAGTTTGTGCATATAAATACCTTCAACAAAATACAGAAATGGTCCCTCAACTTAACTTTCATTTATTTCACTTTGGCCACCAAACTCTAAAACCTACTAGAATTTGGGTTGTTACAACACTCCCCCCTTAAAAGAATTCCGTCCCCGGAATTCCTCATTGGAAAAGATGCGGGTATCTTGCCCATATCAAAACCGACACTTCCCAAAGCAAAGCTATAACTGACTCAGTCAACCATCTCATCAAACTCGAAACATGGAACCTTGGGTGCATTTCCATCAGTTCTTACGATACTCTAACTCGTAGGCTACTGTTCCTACTCGGTCGATCTTGACTATAGAAGATTTAATAAGGCTTCTCATGCATCAACACTTCCTTTAAGGAGGAACTTGGCTAAAACCTCTGCCACAACACGAGATTCATTTACTAAGAGACGGACACACACTTGACCGCTTGACACAAGTCCAAACCTGAACGTCCCGACAACTCACAACCCAGAGTTCCTTCATCGAAATACAAGCAATCCTAGATTACTTCTCCTAATCAACAATCGACTATGCGAATAACGTTTCCCTTTCTCGGACCACCTCGACCACAGTTCGTCAATCATTTCTTACATCCTCACCACTTCATCACTCCATCCTTGTTCGTAACCCATGGTAGGAACCTTCAAACCTAACGTTGAAGTGTTCCCCTACTCGAATTAAACTTATCCTGAAACACCTCAAATCCTCGCTGATTACCACGTTCGTTCGGTCATAAAACATAACTCCGGTTACCCCCACCCAACTGGGAGGAATAACCATGGTCACACCATACTATTCTCACTAGCTTAAACACTGCACGACCAAATCGTTTACACATTTCTCACAAAATCACTAACTTAATTCATTTAGTTGTCTCATCCACTTCTTTCCTGCAGAAAAACTTACACAATTTCCTTCCTCAATATTCTTTCCAACGGTTCACACACTAATCAAAGACAATCTACACAATATTGTACCTTTCGGAAATACTGTCAAGTTTACTACTTCCAACTTACTCACTTGCTCCGACATACTATCTACACCTTCCCCACGTTAGCGTGGAGCACTGCTCACCAAACATTACTTGCCCCTCTCTCCCGACCTTTCCACATGTTGATATCGCTCTCTCATTCTTACATAACCAAACAGTTGCACCAAAAATCTTATCTTAAGGCATTCAACCAAGCCGTCTTGAAACAAGACCAGTGTTGGACGTCGCTACACATTCTTTAATCTCCAACTTTTACCTTCTCAGACATTTCTATCACACAAAAGCAACAATCAACATTCTTTAAGGATTTCACATCTATCCCACCACATTTTGGCTAACACAACCCTCATCCCCTTTAAACTTCCAATGACCCCAAAGTATGTTTCTTAGTAGCGTCCCCTATTCACTCTAATAATCCACCCCCTTTGGATGCCCTATTACAAACGGATCTATTAATTCAGGAACACCCCGAAACTCGGGTTCCACAATTCTTTCGACTAACCACTATGATCATAAAATCAGACAGACATATATATGTACCGTCATCCCGGCTTTCTTACTTTGGTTTTCCTTAAATAATTCTTTAACAATCAATGTGTTAGTCTCAATAACACTTTCCTAAAATTGTAACACCTTCTGTAATAACAAATGAACGTCATTACTTAACAAATCTATAAAATTTAAATCAACCAACCAAAGGCTTATACCTCTATCATGACAATTCAAATCAACTAACGATCATACTACTACTCAGACCCACAATCATCATCACGTCATTCCTTAAACATAACCAAAATTTCCAACTATTCCTAGGATCATTCCCTCAAGCATAAGGAACAATTTTCATTCTTTAGGGATGTCTCATCTACTATACTACAGCTTGACTAATCTATCCATCATCTTCTTTAAACTTACTCTGCCTTCAAGAATATACTTAACAACATACGTAACCACAAAGCTTGGTCTCACAACTGGGCAATCACCCAATTCTGCCCCGACATTCCATTTCGATAACAATCAAAATACACACCTACTTACAACCCACGTACTTCAACAACTGGGATTGCAAAACGTACACTCTATCCGAAATCCCAAAAAGGACTTCCTTCTAATCCTTCATCTTTCTAACATCGCCTTACTACATCACCGGCTGACACATATATCTTGGCAATTGACGCTACTATTCATTCGTACATCACCACTCCTATTATCACCCCACCGACCAAGTCTCTCATGGTCATTCTTACACAATTCACACTTTCCTTCATATTCTCCCGTATACTACAATCGAGTCTGTCTCGCTACTTAGTTCTCTCCCAACTTGTTGAACTATGACTCACGAGTTCACACTTAGCTCAAACACGAACATCCTAACTAGCTCTTTTATGACCCGAGTCCTTTCTTAGACACGGCACATTTTCTTACAGACTGGCATAGTCTACACTCACCCCGCCTGTGTTACACACCTTGTCCTTCTACGGACCCTTCTCACCTCATAAATAGAACGCCTATTCAACAACAACAGTCTCTTACTAATTTAACACCTCTACAAGATAATCTATCAACTTACACTCATCTGGTTTGAGTCTTCGGCCTCGGCCAACATACACCGTTGCCGACTTCAACAACAAAAGACAACTCTTAACTACTTCCTTAACCTATCCTTTAACATGAGTTCCTTACGGGACCTATTCCTCCCTACACATCATAGTTAACTTTATAATCTGTCGCCCCCATTTCGAAACTTACTCATGTAACCTCAATATTACAAGCTCCCTTCGAATCTCATGACCCACATCGTGGACCTTTCATTCCTGCCTCACAGCACTACTCATAAAGAGTTGCTAAAAACCAATACCTTGATGACTCCTAGTCCTTCCTCCAGGCACCATCGCCCCTCGGCAACTGTGTTCTCAGTCATCGAGCAAAGGTACAGACCCTCATACACCTGACACTAAAATCCATTCCCGACTCTTCCAAGGTCCAACTCTCCTCTTAAACACATATACCAAAGCTACATACGTTCTCCCCTAACTTGACCAACGCCTCTCCGCTCTCGGAGTTCTTCCTTAGCTTAAGACGTAATACTCTACGACCTAGTGGGTTCATAGCCTTCATGCATGACAATACAGTAAATAATTCCTTCAACCCATTTTATCATTTTAAATAAACAACATTTAGAAACTACTCGGGTACCCGTGACCCCATCACTCTTATAACTTCAAAACCCTGCACAAGGATTCGAGAATCGTTGGCATGCATCTTCCCATGAACCTCAATCTTGCTCAATCCGAGCAATGTTATTACGATAGTAATATATTGCATGAAAAATCTTTTCGTATGAGGCAATTCTGAAAGAGTTACCGACACAAAGTAAACCAGTCGGTTCTCACACTCAATTGTATGATATCGAAAGGTCAATAAGCGTTTGGTTGTAAAAGTTTTGCTGGCAAATGTTTTTCTTAACCTTTTTGTAACAATTTAACTTATCATTAAAAGTGTGGAATACCTTGCAAATCGTTAAGCCCAAAATTTCAATGTGCGACGTAACTGAAATCGCTTTTTCTTTAAACGTGTACTCGTACAAGCTGACTCATTTTGTTCAAAGTTGGCAGTTATGTTTTTATTTTTAAATCGTGAAAATTTCATGTTACATAAAAGAACGCTATGCATGAGACTCTATTTGCAATGGAAGGCTACTCACTCAATAAGGTCAACCGCTTACTCACGCAGCTTATACTTGATACTCCACTTACGACCAAGGGTCTCCCCCTCGATCAAGCACTAACTTGATGTACATGCGTTCCACATCTCACTTACTCAACCATTTCACACTACTTTCGCTTTGATCGACTATCTCGCCTTCTACTTCTACATGCTTTTAATTCACTATAAGTATCTTATTCCATTTATTCTGCCAATGAAAAGCTCGGCTAAAAGTCAGGGCTCCATTGATACTTTCAAGGTTTTGACACTGTTCTATATTACCATCCCAACTGATCTATTCTATAATTTCCATAACTGGATCTCTCCCGAAACTGGAGTCTTACTCAAACTGAAACATTCATCCTCTCCGAATCCACGAAGAGCTACCTCTAGATGACTCATAACACTCTTCACAACGTTTCTTCTATACGATGTCTACACACATCATATCATAATGACTCTTACACGACACTTCCCCAAGCAATGGAGCTCGGTCTATCCCTCAGGGATCTTGCTGACCTATTCCTCGACGTTCTCCCAGCCATAGCGCTAAACTGAAAGAAACCGATAGTTAATCCTTGCTAGACGTGACACAACAAATTTGCTATAAGTAAGGTATTGTAAGCACGCACATGTACCTGTAAGTTCGTAATCCCACTGGCCAGGTGAAATTCCAAACTTACCTTACACGTTTGTCCTTGGCACCTTATTCCTAAGCGCATTTATAGTGATCGTTCCTAGAGGCAATCTTATGTCTCGGCTGTGTTCCTCATCTTACAGTTTAAGTTTAGGCCCGAATGGTCACCTAAATCCCTTAAACTAAGTCTCTGATACCATTTGTAACGTCCCAATTTCCAAAGCCAAGCAACACCATAGATTAAGCATTCGAATTACATAAATAACTTGTTCATAAACATTCTTTTGACTAAGCTAAGCAAAATTGACAGCGGAAGTCTCTAATCCACAGCCGAGATCTCTATCTAAACATCAACCAAAAGACTTGGAGTCGCTCTAAGTTCCAAATCCTTCCTTCCATCATACGGTTCTTACTTGAAGAACCCTTAACATGCTTACCTGAAAATGGTTTAGTTTGAAAGCGAGGGTTAGACCAAAAGGTCTAGTGAATTCCCTCCGAAAATAACATGTAACCAGTATAAAACATTTATTAAAATATCATCGTAAACCTTAACATAACATCAGGAATGGTACTACACTGTATATAGGATCACATAAACATTCTGCGATCGGGGCCCAATGGGTTACCCTCTCGCCCTCAACCGGAGCCTACGCAAACTCCCCTTCCCGGAGCTTACGCAGACCCCCCTTTCTACTCGAAATAGGAGGAAACGGATTCCAACCTACCAGTCTGTCATAAACATCCAAGGGATCATCAGAACCCGAGGATCTATCTCTGATCCTACAGTGTAGACCGACTCCACATAGCACGTCATTCATTTCATAAACCTTGCACCTTTAAAACCTTAGTAAATCGTCATTCTCAGTTCATCAAGTACAATACATTTTCTCAGGTAAAACAGGTATTTCATGGAAAACATGCGTAACGGTTATAAACATTTCATGCTCGTAATGAAACCATAATCAGTCAAAATCATTTAACACTTTAAGTCGTAAAAAGGGTTTAGGGAACTCACCTTGATTGACGTACACATCACTTCTTAAATACTGCCAAGCTAACCCAAACGAACACCTAAGGCAATAGATCCACATCAGATATATAGTTCAGACCTACTGTCCGGATACCCCTTTCCGGACACAACACCTTTTTCCGGACACAACCCCTTTTCCGAACAACCACCTTTTCCGGACGCAGCATTGTCCGGACACACAACAATCCGGACGCTGGACTTATCCGGGCAAAACTACCCGGACACTAAACTTATCCGGAAACTTCAGCTACCCGGATACTAAGAAATACCCGGACACCCTCACGGGGCCCTTACCCGGACACCTGCAACCTACCCGGACACTATCGAAGGCTGGTGTCCGGAAAACACGGCTGTTCGAGTTTAATAAATCTAAAACTGATTTCTAACCCGATTTTAGTCATTAGTTTGATTAGATAACCTCAAGGGTTCATTCACTAACCCCAAACACTCACTTAATCCATTTATAACCTCTAAAATCGTTTCATTAAGACCAAAACCCATAAAACCCACTTTTTAGGGAAAATGGTGAAAGCTTAAGAAATCACTGGTTTAAATCATAGAATCCAAGCCAAAGAAGAAGGGAATGCTAAATTACACCGAATACGAACTTAAGAAGGATTACCTGATTGATTTCTCCTCTCTATTGCCTCCTCCTTCTTCTTCCTTCTTTCCTTGCTTCACGTCACCACACACACAAGACCAAAAAATACTGATTTGCAAATGGGGGCTGCCCTAAAAGTTTGTGCATATAAATACCTTCAACAAAATACAGAAATGGTCCCTCAACTTAACTT
Source organism: Saussurea involucrata (assembly GCA_033807775.1). Taxonomy (NCBI): domain Eukaryota; kingdom Viridiplantae; phylum Streptophyta; class Magnoliopsida; order Asterales; family Asteraceae; genus Saussurea; species Saussurea involucrata. The sequence goes on along the minus strand of CM066314.1, from coordinate 107,148,356 downwards.
TCATTTATTTCACTTTGGCCACCAAACTCTAAAACCTACTAGAATTTGGGTTGTTAAAAAATGAAAAAAGAAAAGTTTTAGTAATTATTAAGGATATTTAATGTATGATTTTTTTTATATAAATCAAAATTCTTTAAAAATAGATAAATGGCCATGGAGGCCTATCCTTAACTCTCTCTCTCCTACATTCTCCTACATTCTCCTTTATATATACATATATATACAGCATCACCTAACAGCAGGAATAGTGCTTAACAGCAGCAACGATTAACAGCAGCAACAGCTGTGCTTAACAGCAGCAGCAGCGATTAACAGCAGCAGCAGCAGCTGTGCTTAACATCAACAACAACGATTAACAGCAGCAGCAGCAGCTGTGCTTAACAGCAGCAACATGAAAACATCGCTGGAAAGCATATGATGGAATTCTGAATAAGCCACAAATGAAATCTGAACAGTTGTAACTCTGAACTTGAAATTAGAACTCTGAATACTCATGAATCAAAGCTTCAATATTCTGTCCATAAACTTTATCAGTGAGAGAGAACAAAACAGGCCGAAGCATCTGATAAGCTGTATAAGCTGAGTAATCTATCAATTAAGTCTGAAATGACATGAATGTGACTATGGATACCCATAAAACACAGCAGCCATTATCACTATTAATCCAAGATAAATTCCTCTTTGTGACTCCCAAATTAAATCACCCTTATCACTCCATAAACGAACTTCTATTTTAACACCAAACTGTGACAACAACTTTCTATTGGATTTCTCGATTGTGTTGCAAACTGACAGCAATTTCCTTTTCGTTTAGAACCAAACAACAACAAATTGACAGCTTCTTTATGTGAACAACAACATGTAATCAGCTGCACATTTGAAATGGACAACTGTTTCAACACATCTGTTTCTGTGACTTCTCTGCATATTGAAATCAAGCTCTGATCTGCTAAGGATAGTTCACTTCTCTTCACATGAACAGATAGAGAAGACACAAATTTGGAACATCATTCTATCAACTTTGGATCTGTTTGAACTTTCTGAGGAACACTACAACCTTATAACTCCCATAGCAAAACAACACATATTTGTACAATCTACTGCACATTTTGAATCTGGTTGATCTGTTGAAAATTTTGATTCCATTAAGGCGAAACACAGATTAAGCAGCACTAGATTAACACTTCAAGGTGTGTTTGCATATTAAGCACTGCATGTGTATGGCTTATCTGTGACCTGCACAAATGAATTGTTATAGAAACATTAAATCTGTTATTACAACAGCAAACAACAGATAAAATTATTTAACAGCAAACAGCAGTAAACAAATCATTTTACAACTTGGGTTTTGCGATTTTCGAACTTTTAGAACTTCAAATCACCATAACTTGCTCAAAAATCAGAATTTTGCAATGAAATTTTACAGGGTTACTCGAAATGTGATTCTGAACACATTCTCTGGAATGTTTTCTACTAAAAACACCTACAAGTATGAGTTCAATCAGACCACAATAAACTGAACTTTTTCGAGAAATTTTTTCTTAAAATCAACAAATTGATTTATAAACAGTTATGACCAATAAACCCTGTCTTGATCTGAATCCATTATCCACTGAAGTGTGAGCCTTTAACAGATGTATTAAGGAGTCCATTTCAACTGAAGATTGAGTCCTAAACATATGTGTTTAGGAGTCCGTGTACCTGCAAGACAGATCAAACAATTTTTGGTACCCATTTCCAAATGGGTCCTATTTTGTTAGGATTTGCATGAAGTGCTTTGATGACCTTCTTATGTTCAACAGAAACAAATGGCTTTCGAACATTTTGAACAAGTGAAGAGCATTTGACTATCCAAACCATTATTACTCTTCTAAAAACTTGATTAACTGATTGATCTAGCCTACGATAATAGAAAGGATTAGAAGTAGAGATCTGATTTGTTGAAAACTTGTTTGGCTTAAAGAACTCTTTTGTTTTAACAAAACTTTCAGAACTTTCAGAATTTAATTTGAGAAGCAAATCATTTTGTTCTTTAATGCACAGATCAACTTGTGATTGTAAATCAGATATCAACTTCCTCTCTTTCCTAATCTCAGCAGATAAATCAAAGAACCTTATTGTCAGTCTCTTTACTTCAGATCTAAAGTACAATCTCTTTCTTTCAAAGTCATCTCTTAGGCATTTCACTTGAAATCCTTGAACCTTAAACTTTTCGGACTCTTTTCTTTTAGGAGTCCGTGTACCTGCAAGACAGATCAAACAATTTTTGGTACCCATTTCCAAATGGGTCCTATTTTGTTAGGATTTGCATGAAGTGCTTTGCTGATCTTCTTATGTTCAACAGAAACAAATGGCTATCGAACATTTTGAACAAGTAAAGAGCCTTTGACTATCCAAACCATTTTTACTCTTCTAAAAACTTGATTAACTGATTGATCTAGCCTACGATAATAGAAAGGATTAGAAGTAGAGATCTGATTTGTTGAAAACTTGTTTGGCTTAGAGAACTCTTTTGTTTTAACAGAACTTTCAGAACTCTCAGAATTTAATTTGAGAAGCAAATCATTTCGTTCTTTAATGCACAGATCAACTTGTGATTGTAAATCAGATTTCAACTTCCTCTCTTTCCTAATCTCAGCAGATAAATCAAAGAACCTTATTGTCAGTCTCTTTACTTCAGATCTAAAGTACAATCTCTTTCTTTCAAAGTCATCTTTTAGGCATTTCACTTGAAATCCTTGAACCGTCAACTTTTTGGACTCTTTTCTTTTAGGAGTCTGTGTACCTGCAAGACAGATCAAACAATTTTTGGTACCCATTTCCAAATGGGTCCTATTTTGTTAGGATTTGCATGAGGTGCTTTGCTGATCTTCTTATGTTCAACAGAAACAAATGGCTTTCGAACATTTTGAACAAGTGAAGAGCCTTTGACTATCCAAACCATTTTTACTCTTCTAAAAACTTGATTAACCGATTGATCTAGCCTACGATAATTGAAAGGATTAGAAGTAGAGATCTGATTTGTTGAAAACTTGTTTGGCTTAAAGAACTCTTTTGTTTTAACAGAACTTTCAGAACTTTCAGAATTTAATTTGAGAAGCAAATCATTTCGTTATTTAATGCACAGATCAACTTGTGATTGTATATCAGATTTCAACTTCCTCTCTTTCCTAATCTCAGCAGATAAATCAAAGAACCTTATTGTCAGTCTCTTTACTTCAGATCTAAAGTACAATCTCTTTCTTTCAAAGTCATCTTTTAGGCATTTCACTTGAAATCCTTGAACCTTCAACTTTTCGGACTCTTTTCTTTTAGGAGTCCGTGTACCTACAAGACAGATCAAACAATTTTTGGTACCCATTTCCAAATGGGTCCTATTTTGTTAGGATTTGCATGAAGTGCTTTGCTGATCTTCTTATGTTCAACAGAAACAAATGGCTTTCGAACATTTTGAACAAGTGAAGAGCCTTTGACTATCCAAACCATTTTTACTCTTCTAAAAACTTGATTAACTGATTGATCTGGCCTACGATAATAGAAAGGATTAGAAGTAGAGATCTGATTTGTTGAAAACTTGTTTGTCTTAAAGAACTCTTTTGTTTTAACAGAACTTTCAGAACTCTCAGAATTTAATTTGAGAAGCAAATCATTTCGTTCTTTAATGCACATATCAACTTGTGATTGTAAATCAGATTTCAACTTCCTCTCTTTCCTAATCTCAGCAGATAAATCAAAGAACCTTATTGTCAGTCTCTTTACTTCAGATCTAAAGTACAATCTCTTTCTTTCAAAGTCATCTTTTAGGCATTTCACTTGAAATCCTTGAACCTTCAACTTTTCGGACTCTTTTCTTTTAGGAGTCCGTGTACCTGCAAGACAGATCAAACAATTTTTGGTACCCATTTCCAAATCGGTCCTATTTTGTTAGGATTTGCATGAAGTGCTTTACTGATCTTCTTATGTTCAACAGAAACAAATGGCTTTCGAACATTTTGAACAAGTGAAGAGCCTTTGACTATCCAAACCATTTTTACTCTTCTAAAAACTTGATTAACTGATTTATCTAGCCTACGATAATAGAAAGGATTAGAAGTATAGATCTGATTTGTTGAAAACTTGTTTGGATTAAAGAACTCTTTTGTTTTAACAGAACTTTCAGAACTTTCATAATTTAATTTGAGAAGCAAATCATTTCGTTCTTTAATGCACAGATCAACTTGTGATTGTAAATCAGATTTCAACTTCCTCTCTTTCCTAATCTCAGCAGATAAATCAAAGAACCTTATTGTCAGTCTCTTTACTTCAGATCTAAAGTACAATCTCTTTCTTTCAAAGTCATCTTTTAGGCATTTCACTTGAAATCCTTGAACCTTCAACTTTTCGGACTCTTTTCTTTCAAAATCACACTCTTTCCTCTCCTTTTCAAGAGTTTTCTGTAACTCTGAAATTTTGCAAGAAAGCTCCATAGATTTTGTTTCAAAAGTAGTTTTCTCCTTTTCAATCTTCTCTCTTTCACAAATCACAAGTTTTTCAAAATCAGAAATCAGTTTAGAAAAACTTAAACATTTAAGTTCAAGTCGTTTCTTCTCTTCTTCAAAAACAGTCTTAACTTCCTCAAACTTCTCTTTCTCCTTTTCACAAAACTTTTCTGACTCAGATAATTTCCTTTTCAGTTCAACATTTTCATAGTTTAAGAGTTTACCTGACTCTTCAAGTTCGGCAATCTTTTCTGATTGAACAAGGATGCTTTTCTTCCTATCCTCCGATTCTTTCTCAAGATTAATAATCATATCGCGAAACTTAGGACTAAGTTTAGAAAAGTATCGAAGCTCTACACTCGAATTGAGATATCGTTTCAAAATATTGTTACTCGAGAGATCGTGAGACAATATGGTATTGATTCAAAAACACAGAAATTAATGCAAACACAGAGGTTCAAATACCCAGTTCAGATTAAGTATTAAGAACTTAAAAAAAACTGATTTCAAACAAAGCAGGTAAAAAAAATACAGCAGGTCAGATTAGTTAAAATCTGAAACGACAACAGGTCAAGTATAAGAGTATGAAATTGATAAACCCGTATTTGAAGTTATATGCTGAAAATCTGTAAGGATCAAACAGGGGCTGTTTGAAATCTTCTGCAGAATCTGTGTCTGTGCTGCTGGAAGAACCGATTGACAGCAGCAAAATCGATCAGGTAATTTTTGAATCAACAAAATTGTCTTTGGCTCTGATACCAATTGTTGGATCCCAGATACAACAAGTAACAATAGTAATAGCAATATATTGAATGATTGAGAGTTTACAAGATAAGATTGAAGAACACTCTCTTACAAAATGAAGCTCTCTCTCTCTCAATACGTATGAAGCTAGAAATTAGAGGCTGGGAGATTTTAGAGGCTTTACCTAAAATCTAACAAAGATACACATTAAGTACTAAGGTTTTATGGCCTAAGCCCATTAGCAACTAAAACCCACATATTTAATTTGGGCTTTTACAATTTAACCAAGTAATCTTGAATACAATATAAAATAAAAGCTAACAAGAGGAAACTTTGAAGAAATCTGAATTAGGGAAGAAAGCATTGAAGGTAATTTCATATAAACTCTTCTCCTTGTTTCTTGTGGTCATCTCTTCTGTTTTGTCTAAGATTTTGGAATGAAAAACCTTAAGTTCAATGTCTTCTCCACCTTATTGTTCAAAAAGGGGATTTTGGGTTTTTGAGTTGTAAGTATCGATTTAGAGGTAAAGGAATGGATTAAATGAGTGTTTATGACTGGTGGATGAACCCTTATGTTTGTCTAATCGAGCCTTTAGCAGAAAACAGGTTTTTAATCACTTTTGGATTATGGTTTTTCGATCAGCCCGTAGTTTCCGGACGTCACCCCGCCCGGACAGTAGTGTCCGGACAGTAGTGTCCGGACAATGGGGGTTTCCGTGTGTTGTTCATAGTGTCCGGATGTAAGGCGTTTCCGGGTAAGTTCTAGTTCCGGATGAGTATCCGGAAAGTGTGAAGTGTCCGGACCATTGTCCGGATAATTGTGTCCGGAAAGGACTAGTGTCCGGAAAGTCTATGGTGTCCGGAAAGGTCATAGTGCCCGAAAAATTCAGTAACTGGACAATAGCATCTGACAGTCTAATCTGATGCCTTTCTAATATCTTTAGGTGTCTGGTTCGTTTAGCTCGAAGGTATAGCAAGAGTACGTTCAACGCTAGTATCATGTGAGTTCCCTAAAACCTTTTTACGACGTAAGATGATAAATGCTTTTAACTGAATATGGTTCTTTACGAGCATGAAATATTTACGAACTGATGTGCATGTTTCCCATGAAATACTTATTTTATCTAAAAGAATATTTGGCATGATGAAATGAGAATTATGATTGACAAAGATTCTAAGTTGCATGTTTTATGTAATGAATGAGTATACTATGTGGAGTCGGTCTGCACTGTGGGATCAGAGAGCCTCGAGATCCGATGATCCCTTGGATGTGTATGACAGACCGGTAGGTTGGAATTCGTTTCCCTCCTATTCGGATAGAGAGGAGTCTGCTTGGGCCCCGATACGAGGCGAGAGGGGAGTCTGCTGGGGGGCCCGATCGCGGAATGTTTATGTGATCCCTTACACGGTGCAGTACCATGTTTGACGTTATGTGAAGTTTGATGATGAATTTAATAAACGATTTTCCCACTATGTATATATGTTGTTTTTGGAGGGAATTCACTAGACCTTTTGGTCTAACCCTCGCTTTTCAAAACTAAACCATTTTCAGGTATGCAAGTAGTAAGAGGCTTAAGTAAATGAGCAAGAGCATGATAGAGTACATATGCAGCTAGAGACAGTGCAAGTGCTACCAATAGAAGCTAGAATATTCTTAGTTGTGCATAGGTTGTTTCCGCCAACCTTAGTTTGAGATTGATGTAAAGAAAATTTTTGGGACCCGATTTTGTAAATGTTATGATTTAATCCTATGTTATTGCATGCCATGTTTTTGGGACGTTACAAATGGTATCAGAGCCATAGTTTAAGGGATTTAGGTGACCGGATGGGCCTAAACTTAAACTTTGGAGTAGAAATCACAACTGAGAATCAGGGAATGCGTTAGGAGGGCACTATTGTATATATAAGAAATTCGTTAGGAAGGCACTATGGCAGATATAGGACTAGTAGGGTACCGAGGACAGTCATGTAAGGTAAGTTTGGGATTTCACCTGGCCAGTGTAATTGCGAACTTACAAGTACATGTATGTGCTTGACCTGCCTTATTATTCTGAAGTTGTAGTCTTAAGCTAGTTTATACGTCGTGTTCCAGTAATCTAGAATGTCTGCAAGATCCCTGATGGGGTAGAGTGAGACCCATGATTGGGAAGTATCGTGAAAGATCATTTATGATGTGATGTATGTATACATCGTAGAGAAGAAATGTTGTAAAGAATGTTATGAGTCGTCTAGAGGTAGCTCTTCGTGAATTCGGAGAGGATGAATGTTTGAGTTTGAGTAAGACTCCTGTTTTGGGAGAGTCCTGGTTATAGAAATCATGGGATAGATCAGTCGGGATGGTAAGGAAGGTTTGTGTCGAAATCTTGAATTGTCAATGGAGCTATGACTTCTTAGTTGAGCTTTTCGATGGCAGGGTAAATGAAACAAGATACCTATAGTGAAGTGAAAGCAGGTAGAAATAGAAAGTGAGATAGTTGATCAAAATGAAAATAGTATGAAAGGGTTGAGTAAGTGGACCGTGGAATGTATGTACATCAAGTTATTGCATGACCGAGAGGGTGACCATTGGTCGAAGGTAGAGTGTCAAGAATAAGTTGCGTGAGTAAAACGGTTGACCTTGTTAGGGTGAGTAGCCTTCAATTGAAAGTAGAGTTTCATGCATAGCGTTCTTAGATGTAACATGAAATTTTCACAATTTAAGTTAAATGTGTAATTATCAATTTTGATCGAAAATGAGTCAGAATGTGCAAGCATATGTTTAAAGAAAAGGTGATTTCATACACATTGCACAATGAAATTTTGAGCTTAACGATTTGCAAAGTATTTCACACTTTTCATGATAAGTTAAATTGATACAAAAAGGTCGAGAAAACGTTTGTCAGAAAAACTTTTACAATCAAAATGAGTTTTAACCTGTTGCTATCATATAAATGAGTGAGAGAACCGACTGGTTTACTTGGTGTCGGTAATTTCTTTCAGAATTGTGTCGTATGAAAAGATTTTCATTCAATATATCACTGCCGTAATAACATCGTTCGGATTGGGTAAGATTAAGGTTCTCGGGAAGATGCATGCAAGCGATTCTCGAATCGTTGTGCAGGGCATAGAAGTTATAATAGTAATGGGGTCGTGGGTACCCAAGTTGTTTCCAAATGTTGTTTATTTAAAATGATAAAATGTGTGGAATGATTTATTTACTATGTGGTCTTGCATGAAGGCTATGAACTTACTAGGTCGTAAGATATTACATGTTAAGCTAAGGAAGAACTTCAAGAGTGGAAAAGTGTCGAACAAATTAGGAAAGAATGTTGTAGCTTTAGTATTTGTGTTCAAGAGAAAAGGTGAACAGTGGGAAAATCGAAAGTGGACCTTGGTACCGGTTGGGTGAAGGTCTGTACCCTTGTGCAGTGACTGGAAATACAGTTGCCGAGGGACGATGGTGTCCGGAGGAAGGACTAGAAGTCATCAAAGTGTTAGTTTTAGCAACTCATTGTGAGTAGTGTTGCGAGGCAGAAATGAAATGTCCACGGCGTGGGATATGGGTTTAGAGGTGAACTTGTAATATTGATGTTACATGAGTAGGTTTTGAAATGAGGGAGACAGACTACGAAGTTGATTATGATAGGTTGGAAGGATTAGGTTCCGTAAGGAACCCAGGTTAAAGAATAGGGTAAGAAAGCAGTCACAGGTTGGATTTTGATGTTGAAGTCGACAGCTGAGCAAGATGGTTGAGGCCGAAGGATTGAACCATAAGAGTGAAAGTTGATAGAACACCATTGTAGGGGTGTTAAGTTAGTGAGAGACTGCTGTTTTGGGTAAGCGTTCTATTCGTGAGGTATGGAGGGTTCGTAGAAGGATAAGGTATATAGCATGAACGAAGCGAGTGTGTAGATTTTATCGTTCAGAGAGGGACTGTGCCCTGTTTTTGTAAGGACTCAGATCGTTAAGAGCTAGCTAGAATGTTTGTGTTTGAGCTAATTGAGAACTCGTGAGTTATAGTTCAAAAAGTCGGGAGAGGACTAAGTAGCGAGATAGACTCAGTTATGTATACGGGAGGATATGAAGGCAAGCTTGAATTGTGTGAATGACCATGAGAGATCTGGTCTGCAATGTGACGTTTTGGGCAAGGAGTATACGAATGTCTAGTGACAGTAATGGTCAAGCTCAATGTGCCAACCAGTGTCGTAGTGATGTGATGTTAGAGAGAGAGAAAGCCTCAAACAGAAGCTTTTTTGGGAGTTTTGGATGAGATGTACGATTTGTTAACCAGGTTGTTGGAGCACGTAGGGTGTAAGTTGACGTTGTGACATGATTATGTTCGGGATAGTATGACGGAGTGGTGGTGGGTAGTTACCCAAGGGAGAAACCAAGCGTTTTTTGTTGTAAGAGTCGTTAAGTACGTATATTTTGGGATCATTGGGAATTTAATAAAGATGATGGGTGTGTTAGTCAAAATGTGGTGTAGTAGATGCGAAACCCTTAAAGAATGTGAGCTGTTTCTTATGTGTGAACGAATTGTCTGAGAAAGTAAAAGTTGGAGATTAAAGAATGTATAGTGACGTCGAACACTGGGGTCAGTTCGAGGTGATTTGGTCGAAAGCCTTAAGTTAGAATTCTAGTGCAACCGTTTGGTTATGTATATTAATGAGAAAGTATTTTCAGCTTGGGAATTGTCGGAAGAGAGGGGGCGAGTAATGTTGGTGGGCAGTGCTCTACGCTAACGTGGGGAGGCGAAGATAGTATGTCGGAATAAGTAAGTAAATCGGAAGTAGTAAACATGGCAGTAATGCCGATAGGTGCAGTGTTGTGTAGATTGTCATTGATAAGTGTGCGAACTGTTGGAAAGAGTATTGAGGAAGGAAATTATGTATGATTTTGTGCACGAAAGAAGTGGATAAGACAACTGTATAAGTTAAGTTAGTGACTTTGTGAGAAATGTTTGAATGATTTGGTCGTGCAGTGATTAAGCTAGTGAGAATAGCATGGTGTGACCAGGGTTACTCCTCCCAGTGGAGTGAGGATAACCGGAGTTATGTTTTATATGACTGAATGAACGTGGCAATCAGCGAAGAATTGATGTGCTTCAGGATAAGTTTAATTCGAGTAGGTGAACACTTCAACGATGGGTTTGGATGTTCTTACTCTTAGTTACGTATAAGTATGGAGTGGTGAGGATGCGAGTGATGGTGGACGAACTGTGGTCGAGATGGTCCGATAAAGGGAAATGTTATTTGCATAGACGATTGTTGGTTGGGAGAAGTAATCTAGAATTGCTTGTAATACGATGAAGGAACTCTGGGTTGTGAGTTGTCGGGATGTACAGGGTTGGCCTTGTGCCAAGATGTCAAGTGAGTGATTGTTTCTTGGTAAGAGAACCTCGTGTTGTGGCGGGGCATTCCGTCAAGTTCCTCCTTAAAGGATGTAAAGATGCATGAGAAGCCTTATTTAATCTTATATTGTCAAGATCGATCGAGTAGGAACAGTAGCCTATGAGTTAGAGTACCGTAAGAACTGAAGGGAATGCACCCAATGTTCCATGTTTCGAATTTAATGAGGTGGTTGACCGAGTCAGAAGTGGCATTACTTTGGGGAAGTGTCAGTTTTGGTGAAGGCAAGATACCCACATCTTTTCCAATGAGGAATTCCGGGGACGGAATTCTTTTAAGGGGAGTGTTGTAACAACCCAAATTCTAGTAGGTTTTGAAAGTTTGGTGGTTAAAGTGAAAATAATGGAAGTTTAGTTAAGGGGGCTTTGTGCAATTTGTGGGAAGTATAAAATGGCCCAAATCCCTAGGGCATCCCTTAATTAAATCAGTGTTATTTATTGGGTGGGAGTGTTTGGCGGCTAGAAGAAGAAAAGAGAAGAGAAGAGGAAACTTTGGAGAAATCTGAATTGGGGAAGAAAGCATTAAAGGTAATTTCATCTAAACTCTTCTCCTTGTTTCTTGTGGTCATCTCTTCTGTTTTGTCTAAGATTTTGGAATGAAAAACCTTAAGTTCAATGTGTTCTCCACCTTATTGTTCAAAAAGGGGATTTTGGGTTTTTGAGTTGTAAGTATCGATTTAGAGGTAAAGGAATAGATTAAATGAGTGTTTATGACTGGTGGATGAACCCTTATGTTTGTCTAATCGAGCCTTTAGCAGAAAACAGGTTTTTTGACCACCCCGTAGGTTCCGGACGTCGCCCCGTCCGGACAGTAGTGTCCGGATAGTGGGGGTTTCCGGGTATTGTTCATAGTGTCCGGATGTAAGGAGTTTCCGGGTAAGTTCTAGTCCTGGATGAGTATCCGGAAAGTGTGAAGTGTCCGGACCATTGTCCGGATAATTGTGTCCGGAAAGGACTAGTGTTCGGAAAGTCTATGGTGTCCTGAAAGGTCATAGTGCCCGGAAAGTTCAGTAACTGGACAATAGCATCGGACAGTCTAATCTGATGCCTTTCTAATATCCTTAGGTGTCCGGTTCGTTTAGCTCGAAGGTATAGCAAGAGTACGTTCAACGCTAGTATCAGGTGAGTTCCCTAAAACCTTTTTACGACGTAAGATGATAAATGCTTTTAACTGAATATGGTTCTTTACGAGCATGAAATATTTACGAACTGATGTTTATGTTTCCCATGAAATACTTATTTTATCTAAAAGAATATTTGGCATGATGAAATGAGAATTATGATTGACAAAGATTCTAAGTTGCATGTTTTATGAAATGAATGAGTATACTATGTGGAGTCGGTCTGCACTGTGGGATTAGAGAGCCTCGGGATCCGATGATCCCTTGGATGTGTATGACAGACCGGTAGGTTGGAATTCGTTTCCCTCCTATTCGGGTAGAGGGGAGTCTGCTTGGGCCCCGATACGAGGCGAGAGGGGAGTCTGCTGGGGGCCCCGATCGCGGAATGTTTATGTGATCCATTACACGGTGCAGTACCATGTTTGACGTTATGTGAAGTTTGATGATGAATTTTATAAACGATTTTCCCACTATGTATATATGTTGTTTTCGGAGGGAATTCACTAGACCTTTTGGTCTAACCCTCTCTTTTCAAAACTAAACCATTTTCAGGTAAGCAAGTAGTAAGAGGCTCAAGTAAATGAGCAAGAGCATGATGTAGTACAGGTGCAGCTAGAGACAGTGCAAGTGCTACCCATAGAAGCTAGAATATTCTCAGTTGTGCATAGGTTGTTTCCGCCAACCTTAGTTTGAGATTGTTGTAAAGAAAATTTTTGGGACCCGATTTTGTAAATGTTATGATTTAATCCTATGTTATTGCATGCTATGTTTTTGGGACGTTACATTAACTCTCTCTCCTACATTCTCCTTTATATATATTGATGATGATGATTGATGATTGATGTTAACTTATTAAGAAAAATGAAAATTAAATAGATAAAATGAAAAATGAAAAGTTTTGTTAGCTTATTAAGAAAATAAAACAATTTAAAAGTTTTGATTTATAATCATTCTTAACTTATTAAGAATAACAAAAGAATAAATATATAAATAAATATATTTTATTAAATAAGTTTTGATTTATAAGTGATGTTAACTTATCCATAAAAATGTAAATAAATAAAACATATAATATTGAAGGTATTTTTGATTTATAAGCATTGTTATCCTACTAAAAGATAAAAAAATTATATAACCTAGTAAAAGAACTACTTGATTTATAAGCATTGTTATCTATCTTATAAAATTATAAAATGAAAAATGAAAAGTGTTAGTTATTATTAAGGATATTTGATGTATGATGTTTTTTTAAATAAATCAAAATTCTATAAAAATAAATAAATGGCCATTGAGGTCTATCCTTAACTCTCTCTCCTACATTCTTCTTTATATATATATTGATTGTTAGCCTACTAAAAGATAAAAAAATATATAACCTAGTAAAAGAACTACTTGATTTATAAGCATTGTTATCTATCTTATAAAATTATAAAATGAAAAATGAAAAGTTTTAGTTATTATTAAGGATATTTGATGTATGATGTATTTTTAAATAAATCAAAATTCTATAAAAATAGATAAATGGACATGAAGGCCTATCCTTAATTCTCTCTCCTACATTCTCCTTTATATATATATATATATTGATTGTTAGCCTACTAAAAGATAAAAAAATATATAACCTAGTAAAAAAACTACTTGATTTATAAGCATTGTTATCTATCTTATAAAATTATAAAATGAAAAATAAAAAGTTTTAGTTATTATTAAGGATATTTGATATATGATGTTTTTTTAAATAAATTAAAATTCTATAAAAATAGATAAATGGTCATGGAGGCCTATCCTTAACTCTCTCTCATACATTCTCCTTTATATATATATATATATATATATATATATATATATATATAGGGTCAGGTTCACGTGAGACCAAGCTGTTTCTGTGAGACCGGGTGAGACCAAGCCTTAAAACATTAAACTTCATACCGAAACACTGTGAAGGTAAAAAACATTCGAACCTTCATAATGTAATCACACTATGAAGGTGAAAAAACCTAAACCAAGTTTAAGAAAATCAAACCTTCACAGATAAAAGACTGTGAAGGTATATCCGGACCTTCACAGTGAAGACGCTTGGTCTCACCGGTCTCACGGAACGTAACATTTACGGTGTTTTCCCTATGAAAAGTTCGATTTTTTTACATTCACAGTTTTTTGGTGTGAAGTTTCATACTTTAAAGCTTGGTCTCACCGGTCTCACGGAAACATGTTGGTCTCACATGATCCTAAGTCTATATATATATATATATATATATATATATATATATATATATATATATATATTGATTGTTAGCCTATTAAAAGATAAAAAATATATAACCTAGTAAAAGAACCACTTGATTTATAAGCATTGTTATCTATCTTATAAAATTATAAAATGAAAAATGAAAAGTTTTAGTAATTATTAAGGATATTTAATGTATTGTTAAAGTAAAAGAGAAATAGAACAACAATGAGTAGAGAGAATGAATCGTAATTCTCATTAATCATAAGCCATTTATATAGGGATAAGTTACAAGTAGATAACTACAAGATATTTCAATTCTAATCTATCTCTATCCCTATCTCTATCGTCATATCATTTAGACGATGGCACATTTATCCTACAACACTCCCCTTGTGCCGAGTCAAAGGAGTGAAGGTGCACAATTGTTGCCTCGTTAAAACCTTACGCCAAAATAAAAACCCAGTGGGAAAAAATAAAAATATGACGAAGGAAAGAGTGCAATGCACTAGCTTCTTTCCAATACATAGACTTTTCCTTTAGTCTAGTTTTCTCTTAGATTCGTACATTAATCATGAGAGTTAAGAAAACATGATGGTATATAAACCGTTGCCTCACTAAAACCTTACACCAAGGAACAAAACCCAATGGGAAAAATAAAACCTTGGTTGAAGGAAAGAGCACAACATACCAATATTACATATATAGTAGACTCCCCCTTTTGTCTACTACGCCCCCTGATTTGTGCATTAATCAAAGGAGGTTTAAAACATTTCCATTTTAATACTTTCTACATGTTTCCCAAATATGGTTTTACGTATTGATTTGGTAAACAAACATGTCACATTTTCCTAGCATCTTATTCAGTTCACTTGAATCTTGAGGATAATTGATTATATGAAAACTTAAGAAAAGTATGCTTTGTGTTATAACCCTTGATATATCTTACTTTCATTTCTTCGATACATGATGCATTATTTCCATTTATGCTAGTTGTATAGTGGTTAAACTCAAAATTACCAGTTCCTCTTATATGTGTAATGATAGTCCTTAACCATATACACTCTTAAATAGTCTCATGGAGAGTAAGATTGTTGATAATATAAGAAGATAGTTATTAAGGGTTTGCTTAGTTTACTTCCAAGCAATCGGCAAGTTCCATATGATAATTCCTTATCCAGTTTGGGAACAATCTTTATATGAATCAAACATATACCTAATATCAGTAAATATATACCAAGGCATTGTTTGGTGTTTTTCTATAAGAGCCAGTACTTTTGCCGCTCACAATCTAAGTAGGTATTGAAGTTTCATTATTAATCCATTTATCTTCGTAGGGAAATTATAAGTCCACGTCAATGGTGCCAAAAGATTAATTTGAAATCATTCCAATGACGTTGCGTTGGCGCTGAGCTAAATCTAGCTGACAAGTTCAGTGAGAAGTACAATATACGATCAAGTGTATTATGTTGAGTACAATAATGCGCCTATTGTACATAGGTATGGAATTCCATGTAACAACCCAAACATAATATAGACAAACATGCCATTCATAGATAAAATAACATCTGCCAAAACCTGGCTACACCAAAATTTAATAATATTCAACGAGGGTTTATGCGGAAAATAACCCTATTACAGCTGAGAATAAGTCTAAATTGCCAAAAATGGAGGTCTTCTACTCCTAAGATGCAAGCTCCAGCTCACACCTTCCCTTTCCCTTTTCCCGAGCCTTCCACCCGGTTACCTGAAAGGTTTTTAGTTTTGAAAGCGAGGGTTATACCATAGGGTCTAGTGAGTTCCCTCAAAAGCCACGCCACAAAATAATACAGTTCATGTAAAAGCTTTCAGTAAAAGTATTTAAATATATTCGTTATGAGCACGCATTAATGGCCAGCACACTATGCCAAGCTAATGGCACACACTATGGTCACACACACCATGACAGCAAAAAGGGCACACACCGCCCATATATGAAACACATTCATATATCCACACATATGGGACACACCCCCATCTCACACATTTGCCATAGTCCGTCCACACATCTATAGATTTCATTCACACAATTAAGTCACACTTTTCGCTTATAATCAATTTATAATACGAACACTTACCATAGAATTATGCATAAGGTTCCACACTTTAAAAGGATTTAAGGTCAGAAAAACTCACCTGTCGTCCCGCTTACTTAGTCTGGTTCTCCCTTCAATTGCACCTATAAGGGTATACACTAACACGATAAGCCACTTGATGGGATTACACACTCACACAGTCAGCCCCTTGGACTAACAGCCTGCACTACTAAGTCTCACCACAACTTTCGGGACACTTCATCCGGACAGTCAAAACCATCCGGACACCCAGATCTATCCGGACGTCTTACCCAGACAACCAAGATTATCCGGACGTCCTACCCAGACAACCAAACTATCCGGATTCACAAAGGTTCCCGGTTAACTACCGGAAACTACAGTCAAAATTCTACCCGGACACAACTCTCATCCGGACACCACCAATCGTCCGGACACTACCCTATTCTGGAGGTTTCCGGACGCTACGAGAAAACTTCAAAAACGCAGGGAAGGATTATGCCTCTTATCCTAATTCCCTCGACACCTCTAGATTAGCAATATGGGTCGATAAATACACATTTTCCCAACTATTACACCTCTTAATCGGATTTAATTAGGAATACAATAAACCCACAAAATCCATGTTTCTTCTCCAAATACTCACAAAACACACACTAACATGAAGAGGGATAGGATTGGTTTTACCTGGATGATTGCTGATTCAGGAGTCCTTCCCAAAACGCAGCTGAAATCGTCACCCTTCTTCTTCACTTTGCCAAAACCCTTTCCTTGCTATTTCTCTTAGCCACACTCACAACATACACTGAGCAAAGCTAGAAATGAAAATTTTAGGGTTTCTCTCCTCCTTTTATACCTTCACAAAGAGCACCAAACTTTTTAAACTTTCACACTTAGACCACCAAACTTCAAATTTCCGAAATTCTTCCTACATTTTCCCAATAATGACAAAAAACAAACTCGGTTATTACAACATCCACCCCTCAAAAGAATTCCGTCCCCGGAATTCCATTTTTAAACAAACGGGGATATAGAGTTCTCATGACCGATTCCAATTCCCACGTTGCTTCTTGTCCCTTATGGAATTGCCACTGAACTTTCACAAGAGTTACTTCTTTATTCCTCGTCTTTCGGACCTTGCGATCCGTGATTGACAACGGTTCTTCTTCATAACATAACTTCTCATCCACACGGATGTCCTCCAATGGCACTGCCATACTTTCTTCGGCCATACATTTTATTAGATTCGATACATGAAAGGTCGGGTGCACTCTCCGAAGCTCCTCAGGAAATTCTAACTTATACGCCACCTCACCCACACGTTCGGTGATGGCGAACGACCCGACATACCTAGGCCTTAGTTTCCCTTTCTTCCCAAAATGCACGACTCCCTTCCACGGTGACACCTTAAGCATGACTTTATCTCCCACCATGAACTCGACCGGTTTCCTTCTTTTATTCGCATAGGCCTTTTGTCGATCTTGGGCCACTTTCAACTTATCTCTTATCACACTAGTTTTATCGGCCGTCAGTTGCACTAATTCTGGCCCCGCCAATTGCTTCTCTCCCACCTCATTCCAACATAAAGGTGTCCTGCACTTACGCCCATACAATGTCTCAAACGGTGCTGCCTGAAGACTGGCGTGATAACTATTGTTATACGAGAATTCGATCAACGGCAGATGGGATTCCCATGAGCCCTTGAAGTCAATCACACAAGCACGCAACATGTCTTCCAAGGGTTGTATAGTTCTCTCGCTTTGCCTATCCGTCTGAGGATGATAGGCAGTGCTCATCAATAGCACTCCGTGCCTCGTTACTATTTCATTCACGTACAACTTTGCTAGCCTTTCAAGCGATTCATTCTCCCGAATTGGTAGAAAGTGAGCCGACTTGGTGAGACGGTCCACGATCACCCAAATGGCGTCATGCCCTTTCGGGGTCCTTGGTAACTTCGTGACGAAGGCCATGGTGATACAATCCCACTTTCACACTGGTATCTCTAAGGGTTGTATCTCCCCGTACGACCTCTGATGTTCCGCTTTGACCTTCAAACACGTTACACACCGCTCGACAAGGTAAGCGATGTCCTTTTTCAATCCCGGCCACCAATACATTTGTCTCAGATCTCGATACATCTTATTGGTTCCTGGATGAACCGAATACCGCGCTCTATGAGCCTCCTCCAAAACACGCTCCCGCAAGCCTCCCAGCTTAGGAACCCACACTCGATTCCCCAAACACCTCACACCACTACCGTTAGATACTAAGGATGTCACATAACCAACAATTCTCTCACTTTTCCACTTCTCTTCCTTTAAAGCTTCCTCTTGGAACTTCTTAATCTCTTCCAACAGGTCAGGAATTACGTTGATTCGAAAGGCTACCACTTTAGTTGGATCTCTCCTTTCCTTCCGGCTCAACGCATCGGCCACGACGTTTGCCTTTTCTGGATGGTAGAGGATCTCACAATCATAGTCGCTTAACAATTCCACCCAACGACGCTGCCTCATATTTAGTTCCTTTTGATCGAACAAATGCTTGAGACTTTTGTGATCAGAATAGATCTGACACTTAACCCCGTAGAGGTAGTGTCTCCAAATCTTAAGCGCAAAAACCACCGTTGCTAACTCCATATCGTGCGTGGGGTAATTCTTCTCATGCTCTTTCAATTGACGAGATGCATACGCGATTACCTTTCCATTCTGCATTGGCACACATCCTAAACCCAGCTTGGACGCATCGCTGTAGATTACGAATCCTTCCGACCCGTTAGGCAAGGATAAAATCGGAGCACTGCTCAGCTTGTCCTTCAGCTTGCTAAACGCTTCTTCTTGAGCCTCCGTCAACTTGAACCTAGTACTCTTCTTGGTTAAGGCGGTCAATGGCGTAGCTATCCGGGAAAAATCCTAGATAAACTTCCGATAGTAGCCCGCTAAACCAAGAAAACTCCTAACTTCCGATGGCGACCTTGGTTACTCCCACTCTTTAATGGCCTCCACCTTGGCTGGATCAACTTTGATGCCTTCCCCCGACACTATATGGCCCAAAAATTAGACTTCTCGAAGCCAGAATTCGCACTTGGAAAACTTTGCATACAACTTTTCCCGCCATAGCAATTCTAACACCAGACGAAGATGCTCTTCATGCTCACTCTGGGATCGAGAGTAGATGAGGATGTCATCTAGGAACACTATCACACACTTATCCAACCACGCGCTGCACACACGGTTCATTAAATCCATGAACACTGCCGGAGCATTAGTCAAACCAAAGGGCATGACTAAAAACTCATAGTGGCCATACCTCGTGCGATACCCGGAGCTGTCACCTAAATCTTTTAAAATAAGGCTCTGATACCAACTGTAACAACCCAAACTTAATATAGACAAACATGCCATTCATAGATAAAATAACATCTGCCAAAACCTGGCTACACCAAAATTTAATAATATTCAACGAGGGTTTATGCAGAAAATAACCCTATTACAGCTGAGAATAAGTCTAAATTGCCAAAAATGGAGGTCTTCTACTCCTAAGATGCAAGCTCCAGCTCACACCTTCCCTTTCCCTTTTCCCGAGCCTTCCACCTGGTTACCTGAAAGGTTTTTAGTTTTGAATGCGAGGGTTAGACCATAGGGTCTAGTGAGTTCCCTCAAAAGCCACGCAACAAAATAATACAGTTCATGTAAAAGCTTTCAGTAAAAGTATTTAAATGTATTCGTTATGAGCACGCATTAATGGCCAGCACACTATGACAAGCTAATGGCACACACTATGGTCACACACAATGTGACAACAAAAAGGGCACACACCGCCCATATATGAAACACATTCATATATCCACACATATGGGACACCCCCCCCCCCCCATCTCACACATTTGCCATAGTCCGTCCACACATCTATAGATTTCATTCACACAATTAATTCACACTTTTCGCTTATAATCAATTTATAATACGAACACTTACCATAGAATTATGCATAAGGTACCACACTTTAAAAGGATTTAAGGTCAGAAAAACTCACCTGTCGTCCCGCTTACTTAGTCTGGTTCTCCCTTCAATTGCACCTATAAGGGTACACACTAACACGATAAGCCACTTGATGGGATTACACACTCACACAGTCAGCCCCTTGGACTAACAGCCTGCACTACTAAGTCTCACCACAACTTTCCAGACACTTCATTCGGACAGTTAAAACCATCCGGACACCCAGATCTATCCGGACGTCTTACCCGGACAACCAATATTATCTGGACGTCCTACCCGGACAACCAAACTATCCGGATTCACAAAGGTTCCTGGTTAACTACCGAAAACTACAGTTAAAATTCTACCTGGACACAACTCTCATCCGGACACCACCAATCGTCCGAACACTACCCTATTCTGGAGGTTTCCGGACGCTACGAGAAAACTTCAAAAACGCAGGGAAGGATTATGCCTCTTATCCTAATTCCCTCGACACCTCCAGATTAGCAATATGGGTCGATAAATACACATTTTCCCAACTATTACACCTCTTAATCGGATTTAATTAGGAACACAATAAACCCACAAAATCCATGTTTCCTCTCCAAATACTCACAAAACACACACTAACATGAAGAGGGATAGGATTGGTTTTACCTGGATGGTTGCTGATTCAGGAGTCCTTCCCAAAACCCAGCTGAAATCGTCACCCTTCTTCTTCACTTTTCCAAAACCCTTTCCTTGCTCTTTCTCTTAGCCACACACACAACACACACTGAGCAAAGCTAGAAATGAAAATTTTAGGGTTTCTCTCATCCTTTTATACCTTCACAAAGAGCACCAAACTTTTTAAACTTACACACTTAGACCACCAAACTTCAAATTTCCGAAATTCTTCCTACATTTTCCAAATAATCACCAAAAACAAACTCGGTTATTACATTCCAGCTCCTAACACCTCTTCGTCCTCATCCTTTAGACGAAATGGATTTTTCCTTATATCCAACACATTGACCGATCATGGGAGTGCTAATCGGATGCGCTTTGTCTATATTAGGTCGCCTGATCATTTTCTAGACATATGCGGATCGATGGATTAATATTCCACAAACTCGGTGTCGTAGCTCAAGTATCTAGACAAAACCAAGTTTTCCCACGATATTTCATCTCAAATTCAGATTTCAAGTAGCTTGTGTTTTCTCTTATTTCATCAAGAGTGCCTATTATGTTCATAACATCGACATATAGATCTACTATGAAAATCTGGGACTTGTTTTCTTATATAAATACGCAAGGGCACAGTTTATCGTTCTTATTTATCGTTTCCCAATCAAGTATTCACTTAGGCGAGTATACTACATCCACATAGATTGCTTTAATCTATAAAGTGAGTGTTTCATATTTATTGTAATCACATTTCATGGTTTAGAGTTACTTGATATTGGTATAATGCCATCAAGAACTTTTATATATCTCTGAATTTAGATCCCCATAGAGATATGTAGTAACTACATCGTCGAGCTGCAATTTCTAGTCCTTCGGAAACTACTTGGCTAATTTAATTAGCAGAACGTTGTCCATCACAAGAGAGTAAGTCTTATTGTGGTCAATCCAGTGCGTTGTGAGAAACCTTGCGCCAAAGGAGAGCCTTATATATTATGACTTAATTATTCTCATTACACTTCCCTGACAAATGATTTATCTATGTCCTACAGGCTTTACACTTGGTCGGTTAGCACTACCGAACCAAATACCTGTTCATTTGTCAAATAATTATCCTGGATTGCTTCTTTTCATTTAGGCCAATTTGCTCTTTGTTGACATTATTCAACTGAGCATGGTTCGATGACATCGTGCTCTATTATCTCATAAGCAATGATATATGCAAATATATCATCATTTAGTATTTATGATCTGTCCATCGACTCGTATTCATTTGAGATTTCTTTGATCTCTGGAATCAGTATAACTTTGGAGCGTCCTCCAGTAATTATTCATAGACATAGATTTAATCAGAGATAATCTCATGTATTGATGATATATGGTTGTGCCTTACTCTTCTCTTCCTTTAGATGAGTATCTATCGAACCAAGTAGCGTCCCCCATTTCCTTTTGGGAGCTACGACCTTCAACCACACCTCCACCATGTGTGATTGCAACGTACTTCCAGCGACGTTGTGCCCTTGTTTGGGGACTTTTGACCTTGCGAGTATATTTGCAGCTCATATATGTGATCTTGTCACTTCTAGATAATATTAAACGTATCAGGTATCGAGTCTGATTCGTTTGACTTCAACTTTACGTTGTGAAGTTTTTGGGGTTCAAAATGTGACACAATTGAAATATTCAATGGCACTTCCTGTCGTTCCCATGGAAAATCCTTTTTCCTATCTTCCCCTAACGACGGGAAGGTTGGCTCATCAAAGTGACAACCCACAAATCTAGCGGTAAAGGGTTCACTCGTCAAGGGTTCTAATTAGCGGATAATTGTTGGGGCTTCATATCCAACATTTGATGACTCATCTTTAAGACCCATTTTGGTACGCTGTGGGGGCGTAATTGGCACATATACAACACAACCAAACATACGTAAATGTAAAACATCAGGCTTATATCCAGTTACCAACTGGTACGCACAAGATTGGTTGGCTGGTTGTGGGTCTAAACACGAATAAGTAAAGTTGCATGTAATATTGCATTACCCCATGCAGATGTGGATAAATTGGTGCGCATAACCAATGCCCTGGCTGCCATATATATTCTTTTGATGACAACTTTTATCATTTTACGAGCCCATTTTATATATACACATGCGGTACAAATGCAATAATCATCAAATCCTTATGATGTAAATTCTCTAGCATTCTAAGTCATGTAGACTTGATGAGAAAAAATCAGGGTGGTGAGTCCTTAATGTATGAGTGCAACATTTCATGTGGACTATAATACGACACGTGTTCATCGTGTCAAAACCAGAACCATAAAGTACTTTAATGGCCCGCATTCTGGATGTTTATGTCCATAAAATCACCTTGTATTCGTTGTAAGAATGAAATATTTTTATATCGTGTCTTAGCTTTAGGATGGTCTCATTCCTGATTTGGCTAAGAATCAGGGTATATAAAAGTTCTAGGTATTAGAGAGGGTATGTTATGATGGTGGTGTTGCTTCTTGTGCAGTAGAAGTCAACAGTTACAATTTGGTTAATTCCCTCGTTTTGTCTTTCACTCGAAAGAGAATGTGTCTATGTGTATTTTCCAATACATAGATCACTATGTCATGACCATGGTGTCCCACGTGGTCATGCCGAAACATATATGTGTCATTGTTCCAAAGTTCTTTATTGGTGACAAAATATTATTTACTAACATAGATAATCCATTAATCTGATACACTAATTTCTCTAATATATTTTGCTTTCATATCATTAGAGTTGATGTACATATACCCATTTCCATTCTTATAATATGATTTTCCATTGGTACGAACATCTTAACAAGGTTTCTATTAATATAGTGCTTTAGTGATTGATCTTGTGTCATTAAGCAACAAGTGACAGTCCATCGTCTAAGTGTTTGAAGGAATTAAAAATTATTAATTCAATGAATAACAATCTATTTCTTATGATTGTATGATATGCCACAAAAACAATCAAGTTCTCCTCGATACATTCCTACATGGAACGAAGAACGTTGAGAGTTTTGCATTTGTTTTTGATGTGATCATTTACATCTCTAATGGTTATAAACTCAATTGATTTGATAGTTAAATTATATTTAAATAAACTTATAACATAGCTCATTAATAACTTGTTCCATTTTCTATTAGGAGTTTGTTCCCGACTCTTTGCATGAATTTGACCCTTTCCACAACCTTGTCCATATGGTACATATTTAGCATATGTGTGTGGATTAATATGTTCAACTCACTATCCTTTGGAGTTCTTTCCACCTCCAACGCTTGCCTTATTAACCCCAAGAATTTTCTGTATCCGGGTATGTATAGCGTTGTTAAAAAAACATTGCTACAACTCTTAACCACTTGCATTAAGTTAATGAGTTTGTTAAAGGTTATATTGCAGCTTATATTGTTTCATTAGTATGATTGGTGATATAGGGAAGATGAAAAGATGTTATGATTCGCATAATCTTTTGTGAGTTCCTTGCCACAAAGATTGAGATGCATTTTGAGACATGACATTTCTTTGTCAAAATCAGTTACCTTCTTGTAATCAAGTAAGTAGGTTTCTTTCCACTGTATGATTAGTTTGAGAAGTATATGGTACTGAATATTCCCGAATTTCCTTTTTGGGACTACCCACGGTTCTTGTGGGTTTCTAGTTATTCTCTCTGAAGGTTGTGACTGATGTATCGTCTAAAAAATTTCAAAGTATTTAGTTGTATCTTAACATCTACCTTTTTTCTGGGTCAAAGGGGTTCGATGATTTTTGCATATTTTCTCGTGTTTTTTCGAACCTATTGTATGGTAATCAAGTACTTTTGATTCAAAGATGTCGTAGAAAATGAAGAACATATTATTTTCTAAAATAGTGAATTATGGTTTATACTTATTATGTTATGCATGAAATTTCATTATCATAATAGTATTGGATTTTTGTACTCTTACATTTTATTGATAATATTTCATCAATATTTCAATTTGCGAATAAAAATCACTCAATCTATTGAATCTCCAGATAGTAGGGGAATCACATGGATTTCTTAAGTCCCTACCTTAGGGCTATTTACACCCGTTCGACAAAATCCAAATCGATATCTTGCGATTAATTTGAATATAACATTGTTAATTATAAAGCTTTTGGCAGGAGGCCGAAAAGAATAAGGGTTTGGTATATGAAGCCAATTTCAATGTTTTAATATCTTAATAGTATTTTTAGAGATTTTGCCATTAGACAAATCAATATTAGTTTTGACATAAAGTCAAATTCAAACTTATAACATCTTATTGGTATTTATGGATCTTTTGGTAAAAGACCAAATATTAGGGGGTTGGAAGTGTAACATCCAAAAGTTATTTATAAGATTGGAATTAATGAGTACGAACTCATGATCAAGATAAACATTTGATTAATATTTTAACATTTTCATGTTATTTTTGGAGCTTTTGGTAAAATACCAAAAATATATGGGGGTGGAAGTGTAACTTCCAAATTTAATTATAAGATTGAGAAAAATGAGTAGGAACTCATGTCAAGATAAGCATCATAAAATTATATAAAGAAATCAATTTAAAAAAAAACTAAGTGCTCGCAACTTATTTGTGGAAACGAGTAATATACATGCATAATAATAAGAGCATACAAACATGAAATAAGATACTAAATCTGAACAATACATAAAACTATCATAACACTACATATTTCATTAATATTTTCATTGGTATCGTTAGGCATGGTAAAAAAAAATTATGGGCGACTATTGAGGTCGTGTACAAATAAATATACGAATATATGATTCAAAAATAATTTATAAATATTTAATAAAAATATCTATGTGACATTATGTTACGGTAATAATCGCAGAGTTACAATAAAGGATACATAAAATTATGGTAATCACATTATTTATAAATATTTAATAAAGCATAGATATATAGGCAGTTAGACTTTAATCAATTGAATTAATTTCTAAATTAATTTATATCAACATGATATATATGTAATAGATAAATTGGATAAATATACAACATTTTAATGATCATATGGTTCCTAATCACAAATATAACTTTTAAATTCTTATCTTAATTGCAATTTGTAATTCATAAATTGATAATTAAATTGATAGTTACTTGAATAAAATAATCAATCTTAAAACTATGAATTTCAATTAAGCATGAATCGAAATAAAAAATAATCATGTATCAAGATAAATATTAATTAATTCAAAATAGATTAAATATAACAATATGATTGGTCTAAATATAATATTAACAAAATTAACTAATAAACATATGGCATAAATTTACGACCTCAATACCAAAGTGAAAGTGTATATATTTAATATATAAATAAATAATTAAAAGAGTTAAAGGTTATTTAATAAACAAAAAAAAATCAAACAACAAACAAAGTATTTTATCAAGAAAAGGGGCTGCCGTCAATTAGCCTAAGAACCCTAAATCATGCTTTTTTTTCTTTTTCTTCATACACCATGATCAACCTTAACGAGAAAACGAGAAGTTGTGGTTCGAATCAAATCCTGACTTTACTTCTCAAAGGGCTTTACTTTTAACCCACAAAAGAAAATTGATCGATGCCTAAGTCTTACGACGGATTTGAATCTACGATTAACTCCAATTCCCACTAGATAGCTAATGAATTATCTCAAATAATTTCAAAACAAACTGAATTTATATGCTTTGACAAGGTGTATATATATCTATATACAGTAAAGGTAGATCTATTGACAATATTAAGAACATAAAGTGTAGAAATTCTTACTTGGATTGCGATAGTAATAGATGAATTCATTGATAAGGTTGGAAGCCGAAAATCAATCGATGAATTAACCGACTGAGCTTACGTGCTGATAACGTGTTAAAGTAAAAGAGAAATAGAACAACAATGAGTAGAGAGAATGAATCGTAATTCTCATTAATCATTAGCCATTTATATAAGGATGAGTTACAAGTAGATAACTACAAGATATTTTAATTCTAATCTATCTCTATCCCTATCTCTATCGTCATATCCTTTAGACGATGACACATTTATCCTACAACATGTATGATGTTTTTTTTAAATTAATCAAAATTCTATAAAAATAGATAAATGGCCATGGAGGCCTATCCTTAACTCTTTCTCCTACATTCTTCTTTATATATATATATATTGATGTTATCTATCTTATAAAATTATAAAATGAAAAATGAAAAGTTTTAGTAATTATTAAGGATATTTAATGTATGATGTTTTTTTAAATAAATCAAAATTCTATAAAAATAGATAAATGGTGTAACGACCCAAAAACATAGCATGCATTAAATCATAAGTTAAACATCTGAATTACATAAATAGCTTGTCTTTAACATCAGCAGTGAACTATACTAAACAAATCTTGCTAGCGGAAGTCTCTAAGCTCACAGCCGAGCACTATCTATATTCTTCAAAGCAAAACTGGGAGCCTCACACGCTCCATCACCTCCTTGCTACCTCTCGATTCTACTTGGAAGAACTCGAAGGTCGCTTACCTGAAAATGGTTTAGTTTTTGAAAAGCGAGGGTTAGAGCAGAAGGTCTAGTGAATTCCCTCCATAAAACAACATGTATAAATAATATGAAATCATTTTATAAAAGGATGATCATTTATCGTAAAGCATCACATATGGTACTGCACTATGTGGTGGATCACTTAACCAATCGCGATCGGGGCCCAAGCAGACTCCCCTTTCGCCCTCTCGTATCGGGGCCCAAGCAGACTCCCCGACACCCGCCTAGGAGGAAACGAATTCCAACCTACCGTCTCTTCGTACATAGCCAAGGGACCATCAGATCCCGAGGCTCATTGATCCCACAGTGCAGACCGACATCACATAACATGCACAAACAGTTTATAAAAGCATTTGACAGTTTATAATCATGCGCATCAATACAACATATAAAACATTCCTTTCCTTCCATGCAAATCAGATCGTAAACATTTCATGCGCGTAGTTGAAACCATAATCAGTTCAAATCATTTAACACTTTAAGTTGAAAAAGGGTTTAGGGAACTCACCTGATAGCAAATTATCTTCCTAACCTCTTGCGTCGATCCGACCGTACACCTAGTAATTAAATTTAGAATTTAATTAGATGCATTTAAGTTTTCTTAGCGGGTCTCTTCTAAAGCTTGCTACGTTCAAGGTCTGCCCCTACTTTAGCCCAACAGGGACCCGAAGTCATTTGGTCCAACTCAATGCGTCGGTCCACTAGACTACATGGCCCACCACCGAGTTAAGCCCGGGACTGAATCTAGTCCCGATAGTCTCCGACTCCCGGTACCCAAGACTCCCGGTACCCCAACTCCCGGTACCCGACTCCCGGTACCACCGACTCCCGGTACCACTGACTACCGGTACCACCGACTCCCGGTACCACCGACTCCCGGTACCACCGACTCCCGGTATCACCGACTACCGGTACTACCGACTCCCGGTACCACCGATTACGAGCAGAAGACAAGCTCCACTCGTTTTCAACACCAATCCTTCCTATTCGGTCCAATATACGAGGTTTTATCTCAACATTCTTACCCAATTTATTCCATAAATTCCTTAATCCAGCAACTTCCTAATCGATCGATTCATTGGATTATCAACTCAATCGTAAGATAACTTCCCTACAGTGCTCTGATACAAAAACCCAACTACAACATGAATTCTACACTGGAAAAATAACTTATCTATCTATTTCATTAAGTATCAATAAACAAGGAAAGAAAGACTACTCACCAATTAAAGCCTCTTCCCCAAGAATCGCAGTCCAATTCCTTCTTTCGCTATTTTCTCTTCTTCCAGTGCTCAGCCGCCACAATTAGGAGAATGTTTGCTAGCCCTAGGGATCTGGTCATATAAATAGCTTCCAACATTTACAGAAATAGCCCCTCTACTAAGCTTTCATTTCATACACTTTGGCCACCAAACTATACACTTGACCGAAAACGGGTTGTTACAACTCTCCCCTCCTTAAGAGAATTCCGTCCCCGGAATTCCTCACTGAAAGAGCTGTGGGTAACTCGCCCTCATCTCCGACTCCAACTCCCACGTGGCTTCCGGGCCCTTATGGTGCCGCCACTGAACCTTTACAAGCTTAGTCTCTTTGTTCCATGACTTCCTCACCTTAAAATCTGTGATGGCTTCGGGTTCCTCTACGAAATTCAACCTCTCATTCACTTTAATGTCGTTCAACGGCACTACTTTAGTCACGTCGGCTAAGAATTTCCTCAAATTAGACACGGGAAACGCGTTGTGAATGCCTTGCAACTCCTCCGGTAGATCCAGTCTATAAGCCACCTCCCCAATTCGTTCAGTAATTTCAAACGGTCCGATGTAACGTGGGCTTAGTTTCCCACGTTTTACAAACCGTACTACACCTTTCCACGGGGAGACCTTTAACATCACAAAGTCTCCGACCTAAAATTCTATGTCCTTTCTCCTCTTATCCGCATAACTCTTTTGTCGGTCGCAGGCTACCTTCAGTCTTTCCCGCACTTGATATATCTTGTCCGAAGTGAGTTGCACCAACTCCGGTCCGGCTAGTTGTCTTTCTCCCACCTCATTCCAACACAGGGGTGTCCGACATTTTCTTCCGTAAAGTGCCTCGAATGGCGCTGCCTTGATGCTCGAGTGATAGCTATTATTGTAAGCGAACTCGATTAACGGTAGGTGCTTCTCCCAAGACCCTTGGAAGTCTAAAGCACACGCTCTCAACATATCTTCTAATGTCTGGATCGTTCTCTCACTCTGACCATCGGTCTGAGGATGATATGCAGTACTCATCTTTATCTGCGATCCCATTTCTCTTTGGAAACTCCTCCAAAACGTAGAGGTAAATCTGCTATCTCGGTCTGATACTATCGCCGAAGGCACCCCATGCCGAGTTACAATCTCATCGATATACAACTTGGCTAACTGCTCCAACGAGTAAGACTCACGAATAGGTAAAAAGTGTGCCGACTTCGTGAGGCGGTCCACAATCACCCATATGGCGTCATGACCCTTTGGAGTCTTAGGCAGATGGGTCACGAAGTCCATCGTAATTTGATCCCACTTCCACATAGGTATCTCTAAAGGTTGAAGTTTCCTGTATGGTCGTTGGTGCTCAATTTTAACCCTAGAACACGTTGTACAGGTCTCCACGAAGTGAGCTACGTCCTTTTTCATTCCAGTCCACCAGTAGTCCCGACGTAGATCTCCATACATTTTGTTAGTTCCGGGGTGAATCGAGTACTTGGACTTGTGGGCCTCTTCTAGTATCAGCTTTCGGAGCCCTCCGAGTTTCGGAACCCAGATCCTCCCGCTAAGACACTTCACCCCTCGATTGTCTTCCTCCAGCGAGGACACTTGCCCTACCATCCTTTCCTCCTTAAGATTTCCGGCTTCGAGTGCTTCAACTTGACATTTCTTTATCTCAGCAATTAAATTAAACGTCACATCGGCTCTCATAGCCACGATGCTGGGAATCTCACTTCTTTCCTTCCGACTCAAGGCGTCCGCCACTACGTTCGCCTTACCCGGATGGTATTCGATCTTACAATCGTAATCGGTCAGTAACTCAATCCACCTTCTCTGGCGCATATTCAACTCTTTCTGGTCAAAGAGATGACACAAGCTTTTGTGGTCCGTGAAGATCTGACACTTTGTACCATAAAGATAATGTCGCCAAATCTTCAAGGAAAAAACTACGACCGCCAGTTCTAAATCATGCGTGGGATAGCGAGCCTCGTGATCCTTCAATTGCCGGGAGGCATAAGCGATCACCTTCCCGCGTTGCATCAACACACATCCTAGACCAAGCTTCGATGCGTCACTGTATACCACGAAATCATCCGAGCCGTCCGGTAAGGACAATATCGGGGCACTACTCAACATATCCTTCAACTTTTGAAAAGCTTCTTCTTGTTTCTCCAACCAGGCGAACTTGACGTTCTTCTTCGTTAACGAAGTCAGTGGCGTGGTGACACGGGGTTTTGACACCCCGCGAATCTCACCGCAAGTGTACGAGTCGAAGTCAAGTAATAGTGTACGGAAGTACGAGTATCGAATCACGGGGAACTAGGAACTAAATATCACAATTACTATAAGAACTATTAACTGGACTATTGAAATTGGAGGATTGGTTTTATAACTAATTAATTGCAGAAATTAATATCAAACAAACACCGGACAACTAGTAAGCAGCTGTGGAATTCAGATGGAGAAACAGTTGAGGGTTGGATATCCTTAGGTTTCACACATGAACATCAGACTAAAACAAATATCAGTTAATTCCGCTATAATGAATACTCAACCTTGATCTAACCATTGCTCTCTCTCAAGTAACAACAGTTATATTTGTAACAACATGATGCTTTCTCAAGCTACCATGAAGTTTATTTCGAAAACAAATACAAGATTAATCTCTCGATCTCACCTTATATAGTTCAAAACACATTAAGCGTAGGTTATTATGAGACTAAAGTTTACTCGGTATATCTCTATCCTTTCTTACTTTAGACATGTAATTCCTAATTCTAGATCTCAATTGATTCTCTCGAACATAATTGACAACATTAAAACAATTGCAAGTTAGCTACGCTCACAAAGGCATTAAGAACAATATCACATGCATTCATTAAATCGGAAAACTGATAAAAATCATTCGTCATCCATCATATGTTCAATCCTAATTCAATCCAACCCCCAACATCTTAAAGTTAGTTCATGATGTTGGGGGATTCATACACAAAAGAAAGAGAAACAAAAGTGAAAGTGAACATGTTAACGTGATCGTGGTGAATGTGTAAGATGAATTGATGAACTCCCTTTCCCCGTGTTGAAATCTCCTTTGCGTCTTGAACGATCCTTCGATTGATTCTCGATCTTCGCTCCAAACGGTGTCACGTGGCTCTGAAAATCGCCCCCGAACTGCTCCCAATCGTCTGCCGTAAGTTGGATACCAAAAAAGTGACATAAATCCCGACTTATAAAACTGATTTTTGACAAACAGAGGGATACGCGACCTTCCACGGGACTTGCAAGTCGCGTGGGAAGTCGCGCGCTATGCAGAAGTCTTTCTGGGTCGGGTTTGGTTCGCGGATCGGGTCCTGGTTCGTTCGCGGGTCTTGGGCTTGGCTTTCGGGCTTCCGTTAGGCTTCGTTTTGACTCGTTTTGGGCTCTTTTTAGCTTCCATTTCCGAGGAATGCCGCCTTTTATATAACCTGCGTAAATCACTCAATAAACCGTAAAATACCCACCTCTTTACTTGAGTACAAGCCAATCTCGTTGGTTTGAGAACCAAAAATAACGCCAAAAAGTGGCGTTATCAACAACCCCAAACCGAGCGTTGCTTGTCCCCAAGCAAATTAGCGATAAAAACATAATAAAAGCATATAACTGTGAAAGAATAATAACTGCACAATTCTAATCGGTACCAAGTGATGCATCGGTGATTTCCCATATATGTGAATATCTATCTCACTTTCGCCTCATTCTTTAATTTGTCCGATCTATGACCTTCTATTGGGAGTTGAACTCGTGACAGTTCCGATTACATTAGGGTTAGACTAGGTCCAAACATACTAGGGAAAACATTTCGCCTCGACCCTACCTTACGGGATACTCTCTTTGCACTCGAACCTAGGTTATCGCTCGTGTTGTCATGTTTTGGAGGTTATGTACAAGAATACGCAAAATTACATGACAACTCTATTGAAAGACGCACAAATGTCCAAAAATGGATCTCAGAAAAAAATCAAGTAGCAAGACAGGGAATATCGATAAAGGTAGTCGTAAACCGTAGTCATATTTTCCAAAAGATCATCCAGGTCTTTACACGGGTTGTAATGGGGCTAAGGCTATGGTTATGAAACGACGGGTAAAAAGATTCAAATATCCTTGGCATGTCAATCATTGGCAGTTCCGAACTCTATAGTTTTTCGCTCTCTTATTTGGCCCTTTTCGTCACTATTGGAGTTGCTTTGACTCTCTTATTTTCTGCTATAGATAATATCTAAATAACTGCATATATATATATATATATATATATATATTTATATATATATATATATATATATATATATATATATATATATTTTGGGACTTCATTGGTCCTCTTTATTGATTGGGGCAACATTGGCCCGTTTTACTCTCATTGCTGGCCGAAGTTCTTCTTTTATGCTCTCACTCTATTGGTTCATTACTGCTTCCGATTGACACACTTTCGGATTGGGTTGGCTAAGGTTTATGGCTAAGGGTTTAATGATGGGTTTAGAAACGAATGGGATGAGTGTTTGGCTGCAAGGTGGCTATGGATACACAAAAGGGTAAAAGGGGAAACGATAGCTAAAAATGGTTAAAACAAACACACAATGCCTGGAATCATTTCTTAAGGTCCACACGATATGGTTTACTATACCCTCACCTAATATCCCGATGTTCGTCTTTGCTACTCAATGCAATAATGTAGCGAGATCATTCTACATTCACGACAAGGAATTCGAAAAGTGTATAAGAATTACGTGTATAAATCCCTCGAAATGAAAGACGTATTTTAGGCTCAAAACTCACAATCGGGTGGTCTCCACTAATGTCCCTAGTCATGTCTTTTCCCAGTCCTTCCCTAACGGTCACGTCACTATCATAAAGTTCTTCCCACAATGGTCGGTCTCAATCATTCAAATCAAAAAATTTAGCTACTTTGATCTAGACACTCAGAAGTGCAGGAAATCTATGTGCATAAGCTTGGGCCCGATTGGGCAACCCCAAACCTTACCCACACATTGTCCCCAATGTGCAAGCAAAGTCGTAGGTGATGCGACTCAATCATTGTGCCGTTATTTACAGGTATAAAAGGAACGGGTAAAACCTTAACATAGCAAGCAAAAAGAAATCCCAAAATTTCTAAACTGGGCACCCCAAACCTAGGCCGTGGCCTAGGTTTGCCAGATAAAAGCCAACCCCAAACCTCGGTAAAACCGAGGTTTGCACAGGGTCTAATGCGAGTGTGTAGATGGTTCAGAAATGAGGCACCCCAAACCTAAGTGAAACTTAGGTTTGTTGCATCTCGTGCAATTGAAATAGAATAACACATCCAACACCACTCTTTTAGCAGAGAAGGATTTAGAACATACCTGTTTTGCCCGGTCGGAGGATTCTTGACAGTTGATCATCAATCGGATACGAAAGGGAGAACATGCAACACAAGGGAAAGAAAAACAAAGCAAGCAAAGGAAACACACAAAGCACTAAAGAAAACAAAAACTGCACGAAAAACGAAAAACGGGGCAATCGGGACTCACGTGGTTTAGCCCGCGACTTGCAAGTCGCGTGGAAAACCGCGTAACCCTCTGTTTTAGAAAACCAACAGAGGGCCCCGCGACTTTCTGCGCGGTATGCAAACCGCGTGTAAAGCCGCGTATGTCCCTGTTCAGCTATTTTTTTTTTGACTTTTTTGATTTTTTGATTTTTATGGCTTTTTCATTATTTAAACACACTCAAAAATTAAAAGAAAAGGAAACTAACCTTGGTGGGTTGCCTCCCACCTAGCGCCTTATTTAAAGTCGTGGCACGACTGTGCGGTTCTCAACTCGGCTCAGTGTCCGCGGGGTCAAATCGCCCACACTTGCGATTCTTCGCGGCTTCCTTCATCTTCGGTCCTCCATGTCTAGCTCCAGCTTCTCCTTCACTTCGACCTCCCGCCTTCTCAAACATCTTGAAGATTACTCTCTCACCGCCTACCCGGAAAGTTATCTCACCTTCTTCCATATCGACCAATGCTCGACTCGTAGCCAGGAAGGATCTCCCCAGAATCATCGGGACCTCTTCGTCCTCATCTATGTCTATTACCACAAAGTCGACGGGAAAGTAAAACTTACCCACTTTTATCAGCACATCCTCAATCACCCCGTATGGGTACCTTATCGATCGATCGGCCAGCTTCAATGTCATGTATGTTGGGTTCACCTCACCCAGGCCAAGTTTCCTGAAAATAGAAAGAGGCATCAGATTAATACTAGCCCCTAGATCACATAAAACTCTAGTAAAAGAAAAGTCCCCAATTTGAATAGGGATAGAGAAACTCCCTGGATCCTTGAGCTTCTGGGGAAGCTTATTCTGGAAGATGGCGCTGCACTCTTCAGTGAGTGCAACAGTGGCCTGGTGATCAAGTGTCCTCTTCTTCGATATAATCTCCTTCATGAACTTAGCGTAGGAGGGCATTTGTGTGAGCGCGTCTGCAAAAGGAATATTGATAGTTAGCTTTTTAAAGACATCAAGAAATTTAGAAAAATGAACCTGGCCTTTATTCGCTTTCAGCCTGCTTGGGTAGGGTACTCTTGGGATTTACGGCTTGACCGGTGGTGTCACCTCTTTCTTCTTCTCTTCACTCTTCTCACTCTCTTCAGCTTCTAACTCGTCCATATCAATGATCTCTACATCATCTTCGGCTTCCTTTGCTGGCTCTTCATTCAGCTCCTTGCCATCTCTAAGGTAGATGGCATTGCAGTGTTCCCGGTTTTGTCTTTCGGGTTGACTCGGCAGTTTTCCGGGGGCTCGGTTTTGTAGGGTCTCGGAAATCTGCCCCACTTGCCTCTCGAGGATCTTGATGGCGGCGGTGTTTTGCTCGGTAGCCGCTTTGACAGTGTTGACTGTACTGACTAATCCCTCGACTGTAGTTGCTAACCCCCCGACTGTAGTGTCCATTTTAGACATGAACTTCATCATCATGTCCTCGAGTCCCGGCTTTTTCTCTCCGGACGGTCCCTCGTTCCTTTGCTGAAAACCTGGAGGGCGGTACACACTGTTAGAATTAAAAGAATTGGAAGAGTTAGAAAAGTTACCTGGTTGTTGACCCGGCTGATTCCATGAGAGATTGGGGTGCTTTTTCCACCCCTCGTTATACGTATTCGAGAAAGGATCGTTTCTCGGTTGGTTCCGGTTTGCCACAAAATGAACCTGATCAGGTTCTTGAAGATTCCCTCTATTCAGCTGATTCGTGAGAAAGGCTAGTTGAGCTTTCAGCTCACTCATCTCATTACCTTCTTGGACATTTGCGACTCGTCTTACCGCTGATCTAGGCGTGGAGAAACTATGTTCGGCCAGGTTCTCAATCAGCTCGCACGCTTCCTCATATGACTTGTCCATTAATGCTCCACCCGCGGCAGCAGTGATGTCGTTCTTAAATTGCGGGTGAAGTCCGCTGAAAAGGGTCTGGATGATGACCCAGCCCTGTAGCCCATGATGAGGACATATCTTGATCATGTCCTTATAACGGTCCCATGCCTCATATAACGTTTCCTGGTCCCATTGTGCGAAATGGGTGATCTCGGCCATTAGTTGGGCGGTCCGACTCGGAGGAAAGAAGTTTTGAAGGAATGCAGCCTTCAATTGTGCCCATGTGGTGACCGAATCTGGCTGGATGCTCTCGGTCCATGCTTCGGCTTGGCCTTTGAGGGAGAATCCAAATAATCGCAGCTTGATGGCATCTTCGTTCATGCCATTGATCTTGAAAGTGTTGCAAACCCGCTCAAATGCACGCAGGTGTGCATGAGGGTCTTCTGTCGGTGTCCCTCCATACTGGTTTTGCTGCACCATCACAATGGTGCTCGTCTTCAGCTCGAAGTAGTTTGCCCCAGTAGCGGGCGCTGGAATGCCTATTCGGGCCGCTGCCACATTCGGATCGGCGAACGACCGCATAGGACGTCTCGCAGGAGGTGGTGGTGGGTTGTTGCGAGGCGGATCATTACGTGGAGGTCTCTCGTCGTCAGACATTTCGACTTTCAGATTTCTTCTCGCTTTCGCTTCTTTACGTAGCCGACGAGTGGTTCTTTCTATTTCCGGATCGATTGGCTCGATTCCTTTCCCTCGGGTTTCCCTTGGCATAAACCACTAGCACCTGAAGAGAAAATAACAAGCTTAGCAATCCAGAAATTCAAAGTGATGAAATAAAATACGAAATAAATAAAATAAAAATGTCCAATCTAATAGCGCGTATAGCTAGTAGTGCTATTAGCTGCAGCTAGCTCCCCGGCAACGGCGCCAAAAACTTGACACGGGGTTTTGACACCCCGTGAATCTCACCGCAAGTATACGGGTCGAAGTCAAGTAATAGTGTACGGAAGTACGAGTATCGAATCACGGGGAACTAGGAACTAAATATCACAATTACTATAAGAACTATTAACTGGACTATTGAAATTGGAGGATTGGTTTTATAACTAATTAATTGCAGAAATTAATATCAAACAAACACCGGACAACTAGTAAGCAGTTGTGGAATTCAGATGGAGAAACAGTTGAGGGTTGGATATCCTTAGGTTTCACACATGAACATCAGACTAAAACAAATATCAGTTAATTCCGCTATAATGAATACTCAACCTTGATCTAACCATTGCTCTCTCTCAATTAACAACAGTTATATTTGTAACAACATGATGCTTTCTCAAGCTACCATGAAGTTTATTTCGAAAACAAATACAAGATTAATCTCTCGATCTCACCTTATATAGTTCAAAACACATTAAGTGTAGGTTATTATGAGACTAAAGTTTACTCGGTATATCTCTATCCTTTCTTACTTTAGACATGTAATTTCTAATTCTAGATCTCAATTGATTCTCTCGAACATAATTGACAACAATAAAACAATTGCAAGTTAGCTACGCTCACAAAGGCATTAAGAACAAAATCACATGCATTCATTAAATCGGAAAACTGATAAAAATCATTCGTCATCCATCATATGTTCAATCCTAATTCAATCCAACCCCCAACATCTTAAAGTTAGTTCATGATGTTGGGGGATTCATACACAAAAGAAAGAGAAACAAAAGTGAAAGTGAACATGTTAACGTGATCGTGGTGAATGTGTAAGATGAATTGATGAACTCCCTTTCCCCGTGTTGAAATCTCCTTTGCGTCTTGAACGATCCTTCGATTGATTCTCGATCTTCGCTCCAAACGGTGTCACGTGGCTCTGAAAATTGCCCCCGAACTGCTCCCAATCGTCTGCCGTAAGTTGGATACCGAAAAAGTGACCTAAATCCCGACTTATAAAACTGACTTTCGACAACTATGCAGAAGTCTTTCTGGGTCGAGTTTGGTTCACGGATCGGGTCCTGGTTCGTTCGCGGGTCTTGGGCTTGGCTTTCGGGCTTCCGTTAGGCTTCGTTTTGACTCGTTTTGGGCTCTTTTTAGCTTCCATTTCCGAGGAATGCCGCCTTTTATATAACCTGCGTAAATCACTCAATAAACCGTAAAATACCCGCCTCTTTACTTGAGTACAAGCCAATCTCGTTGGTTTGAGAACCGAAAATAACGCCAAAAAGTGGCGTTATCACGTGGCAATACGCGAAAAGTCCTTGATGAACTTTCGGTAATACCCCGCCAGTCCGAGAAAACTTCGAACTTCTGTCGGGTTCTTAGGTTGTTCCCAATCTTTGATGGCTTCCACCTTAGCTAGATCAACCATGATTCCCTTCTCAGACACCACGTGCCCGAGAAACTGCACTTCTCTCAATCAAAACTCGCATTTGGAAAACTTTGCGTACAGCTTCTCCTGTTTTAACAGATCGAGGATTGTTCGAAGGTGACTCTCGTGCTCCCCTTCCGATTTTGAGAATATCAGGATATCATCTATGAACACTATCACGAACTGATCTAGATAGGGTTGGCACACCCTATTCATCAAATCCATGAATGCTGTCGGGGCGTTAGTTAACCCGAACGGCATCACCAAGAATTCGTAGTGTCCATATCTGGTCCTAAAAGCAGTCTTCGACACATCCTCCTTCCTTACCTTGAGTTGGTGATAACCCGACCTCAAATCTATCTTGGAGAAGTAACTAGCTCCTTGTAATTGATCGAACAGGTCGTCGATCCTCGGTATCGGATACTTGTTCTTGATCGTGACCTTGTTGAGTTCTCGGTAATCTATGCACATCCGCATAGTACCATCCTTCTTCTTCACGAAGAGCACGGGTGCTCCCCATGGAGACGTACTTGGTCT
The DNA here is from genome assembly GCA_033807775.1 of Saussurea involucrata. NCBI lineage: Eukaryota > Viridiplantae > Streptophyta > Magnoliopsida > Asterales > Asteraceae > Saussurea > Saussurea involucrata. The sequence goes on along the minus strand of CM066314.1, from coordinate 107,109,622 downwards.
AACGAACCCCTTGTCTAACAACTCCTGCAACTGTGTCATCATCTCCTTCGTTTCAGATGGTGCCAATCTATACGGTGCACGAGCAATAGGTGCAGCTCCGGGCATCAAATCGATTCTGAACTCGATCTGACGATCCGGGGGTAGATTTGTCAAGTCATCCGGAAATACTTCCGGGTACTCACTTACCACTCGCACATCACCCACCCCACGCTTCTCCTTCTTGGCATCGACCACGTATGCCAAGAATCCTCGACACCCTTTTCTCAAACACTTAGTAGCCTTAATCATAGAGATAAGGCTATTCTTCCTATCACGGCGGTCCCCATAAATCACTATGGGATCCCCATTTGGTGATTGAATCCGGATTAGCTTTTTGTTGCAAACAATATTCGCATCGTTCGCGGCTAACAAATCCATACCCAACACCACATCAAACTCTCCCATTGCCATGGGATATAACTTCATAGGCAATAACCTTCCTTCTATCCCTATTACACATCCTTCTAGTACCTCCTTAACATACACCAAACTATCATTAGCAGTTTCCACCTCTAGTGCCCTCTCCAACCGTTTAGGCTTTACCCCCAAACATTTCATAAAAGCAATTGATATAAAGGAGTGGTTCGCTCCCGAATCAAACAACACCTTAGCGCATTGAGAATTTACTAGAAACGTACCTGCCACAACATCTGGCACTTCTTCCGCCTCCTCCGCAGTCATGCGGAAGGCACGCCCCTTTGGACGCGCCGGTTCTGCTCCTTTACCACTGTCTCTTCCACTCTGCCGATCCCCAAATTGACCTGATCCACCTCTTTTCAGCTGTGGACAATCATACCGAGTGTGACCAGTAGCTCCACATTGGAAACATGATTTCCCTTTGGGGCAATCCCTTGACAGATGACCGGGCAACCCACACCTGTAGCATGAATTTGAGCCTACCATGCACTCCCCACGATGCATCTTGTTGAACTTCGAACACGGTTTCCCAACGGTATCTTTACTAGCGCGATTGTCTGGGTGAAACACTTTCCCTTTTGTGGAGTCATGACTTGACCCATCCCATTTGCGCTTATCCCCACCCTTCTCGGTCGTTTGGCGAACCTTTTCTTTCTCGATCATTTCAGCCGCGTCGATGGCCGCTTGGAAAGTGGTGGGGTTCCTCGTCATCACTAGCTCTCGGATACTACTCTTCAACCCATGAATGAAACGTTCCACCCGACGTCCCTCCGTTGGCACATACAGATCTGCAAACCGAGACTTCTCGATGAATTTGGTAGTGTACTCTCGCACTGTCATACTTCCCTGCTCCAATCCCAAGAACTCTTCTTCCAACCTTTTCACTGCCGCCAACGGGCAGAACTGAGCCCGAAACCTGTCCACAAAAGCTTCCCACAACATTCCCTTGGCCATTGCCGAACCTTTTCCCCCGGTCTCGGCATCCCACCAGTAAACTGCCTCGGCCTTTAACATGGATAGGGCAAACATTACCCGATCCCCATCAGCACACTTGCACGTATCAAACACTAACTCCATTTCTTTCACCCATCTCATTGCCAGAACCAGATCACACTCACCCTTGAAAGTAGGGGGCTTGCATGAGGCAAAGGCCTTGTAGCTACACCCTTTAGCTGCTGACTCATTCACCACTAACGAGATCGCTTTAGAGTGACTCCCAGTACCAGTCTCTACTGGGCTCGACAGCTCCGCACTCTCCTTGTTTTCACTAGCTTCCTTGCTTCCCGAAGCTTACTCATTCTGCTTAGTGAGAAGAGCTTGCAGAGTCTCTTGAATCTTACCAAGCTCCGCTGCCAGATTCTCTCGGGTGACGAATGCAAAACCTCGACCCCGACCGCGTCCAATTGTCGGATTAGCTCGTCTGACCGAAGCTGAACTCTCCTGATGAGAGCTCTCTTGATGTGCGGGCTCCGCACTTCGTACCCTTCGAGTTACTCAGGTTATTCTTTGAGTCGGATGGTCCCCATCCCCGGCCACTTGAGTGGCGGCACGGCGGGGCGTTCTTCCCCGACCACGTCCACGGCCTCTACCTCTTCCCCTTCCACGGTTAGATGTCGCCCTTGCCGGCTCCACCGGCCCATTCTCCAGAATTTAATCATCTTGGTTCCTCGGTACCGCAGGTACTGACCTACTTCTCAGAGTCCTTCCAACCATTTCGCACACGCTGAAAGAAGACAATCGTTAACCTTTGCTAGACATGACACAATAATCTTGCTATATAAGGTAGGTTTAAGCACGCACGCGTACCTGTAAGTTCGCAATTACACTGGCCAGGTGTAATCCCAAACTTACCTTACACGTTTGTCCTGGGAACCTTATTTCCTAACGCATTTATAGTGATCGTTCCTAGAGGCAATCCTATGTCTCGGCTGTGTTCCTCATCTTACAGTTTAAGTTTAGGCCCTAATGGTCACCTAAATCCCTTAAACTAAGGCTCTGATACCATTTGTAACGTCCCAAAAACATAGCATGCATTAAATCATAAGTTAAACATCCGAATTACATAAATAGCTTGTCTTTAACATCAGCAGTGAACTATACTAAACAAATCTTGCTAGCGGAAGTCTCTAAGATCACAGCCGAGCACTATCTATATTCTTCAAAGTAAAACTGGGAGCCTCACACGCTCCATCACCTCCTTGCTACCTCTCGATTCTACTTGGAAGAACTCGAAGGTCGCTTACCTGAAAATGGTTTAGTTTTTGAAAAGCGAGGGTTAGACCAGAAGGTCTAGTGAATTCCCTCCATAAAACAACATGTATAAATAATATGAAATCATTTTATAAAAGGATGATCATTTATCGTAAAGCATCACATATGGTACTGCACTATGTGGTGGATCATTTAACCAATCGTGATCGGGGCCCAAGCAGACTCCCCTTTCGCCCTCTCGTATCGGGGCCCAAGCAGACTCCCCGACACCCGCCTAGGAGGAAACGAATTCCAACCTACCGTCTCTTCGTACATAGCCAAGGGACCATCAGATCCCGAGGCTCATTGATCCCACAGTGCAGACCGACATCACATAACATGCACAAACAGTTTATAAAAGCATTTGACAGTTTATAATCATGCGTATCAATACAACATATAAAACATTCCTTTCCTTCCATGCAAATTAGATCGTAAACATTTCATGCGCGTAGTTGAAACCATAATCAGTTCAAATCATTTAACACTTTAAGTTGAAAAAGGGTTTAGGGAACTCACCTGATAGCAAATTATCTTCCTAACCTCTTTCCTTGATCCGACCGTACACCTAGTAATTAAATTTAGAATTTAATTAGATGCATTTAAGTTTTCTTAGCGGGTCTCTTCTAAAGCTTGCTACGTTCAAGGTCTGCCCCTACCTTAGCCCAACAGGGACCCGAAGTCATTTGGTCCAACTCAATGCGTCGGTCCACTAGACTACATGGCCCACCACCGAGTTAAGCCCGGGACTAAATCTAGTCCCGATAGTCTCCGACTCCCGGTACCCAAGACTCCCGGTACCCAAGACTCCCGGTACCCGACTCCCGGTACCACCGACTCCCGGTACCACTGACTACCGGTACCACCGACTCCCGGTACCACCGACTCCCGGTATCACCGACTACCGGTACTACCGACTCCCGGTACCACCGATTACGAGCAGAAGACAAGCTCCACTCGTTTTCAACACCAATCCTTCCTATTCGGTCCAATATACGAGGTTTTATCTCAACATTCTTACCCAATTTATTCCATAAATTCCTTAATCAAGCAACTTCCTAATCGATCGATTCATTGGATTATCAACTCAATCGTAAGATAACTTCCCTACAGTGCTCTGATACAATAACCCAACTACAACATGAATTCTAGACTGGAAAAATAACTTATCTATCTATTTCATTAAGTATCAATAAACAAGGAAAGAAATATTACTCACCAATTAAAGCCTCTTCCCCAAGAATCGCAGTCCAATTCCTTCTTTCGCTATTTTCTCTTCTTCCAGTGCTCAGCCGCCACAATTAGGAGAATGTTTGCCAGCCCTAGGGATCTAGTCATATAAATAGCTTCCAACATTTACAGAAATAGCCCCTCTACTAAGCTTTCATTTCATACACTTTGGCCACCAAACTATACACTTGACCGAAAAAGGGTTGTTACAAATGGCCATGGAGGCCTATCCTTAACTCTCTTTCCTACATTCTCCTTTATATATATATTGATGATTGATTGTTAGCCTACTAAAAGATAAAAAAATATATAACATAGTAAAAGAACTACTTGATTTATATGCATTGTTATCTATCTTATAAAATTATAACAAAAAATGAAAAGTTTTAGTAATTATTAAGGATATTTAATGTATGATGTTTTTTTCAATAAATCAAAATTCTATAAAAATAGATAAATGGCCATGGAGGCTGTAACAACCCGAATTTCTAGGATGTAGTGAAAGTTTGGTGGCTAAATTCTAAGAATTTAAAGTTAAGTTAAGGGGCCTTTGTGCAAATTGTGAAAGGTACAAATAGGGCTCAAAACCCTAGTTTTCCAATCATTTGGTGGTGGTTGGTTGCTGGAAAGAACTAGAGAGAAGAGAAAGAAGGGTTTTGAGGTCTCAAGAACAAATTGAAGGAAGGAATCATTAATCAACAAAACTGGAAGAGGATGTGGATCTGGAATTCGATTCTACGAGTGATTCTAGCAGGTAATTCCATATCCCAATTCGTATCTGGTTGTTTTGATTTGATGAGTATTTGGAGAGTTTTCTTAAAGTGGTAAAAGATACATTGAGAGAGGGATTTAAACACTCTAATCATGTTTGAGTAGCAAGGAATGGTAAGAAATGGACCTAGCATGTTTATTAGTCGTTTGTCGCCTTGTCGTTTCGTTTATGGGGCGATTAGAAAGATTTCGGCCTCAGAAATCGTCACAGCGCCTTGTCCGGTAAGCTTCAGGTGATGAAGGTTACCGGAAGGGTGTCCGGTAAGCTCCTAGTGATGAGGGTTACCGGGAGAGTGTCCGGTAAGTAGGATTGTCCGGTAAGCATGGTTGTCCGGTAAGTAGAATTGTCTGGTAAGCATGGTTGTCCGGTAAGTAGGATTGTCTGGTAAGCATGTTTGTCCGGTAAGTAGGATTGTCCGGTAAGCATGGTTGTCCGGTAAGCATTGTTATCCGGTAAGCGTGGTTGTCCGGTAAGCATGGTTGTCCGGTAAGTATGGGTGTCCGGAAAGTAGTACCTGGAAAGTAGCGGGTGTCCGGTAAGTCGAATCCGAATGGTGTCTGGACTGTCGGGTTAGCCATCTGAGTAGTTTTTATCTCATCTATTTCTTAGGTAACTCGATCGTAAGCCAAAAGAAAAGTAAGAAAAGATCTTATAAGCATCAGGTGAGTTTTTCTAACTAAAATACGTGATTTTACGTGTTTTCAAAGAAAGTGATTATGTAGAAATGCTATGTTATTTTACATGATTTTACGTAAATGAAAGTTAAATGTTTTTCTGACTAAGGTTCGTTTACGAGCATGAACTGTTTTACAACTGTTAAACATGTTATCCATGAAATATACGCTTCTATTTTGAAAGACGGCTTTTAGCAATATGGAAGGATGTGCAACGATTTCACGTTTATGATTTTACGTTATGCTATGTGTATATTATGTGAAGTCGGTCTGCACAGTGGGATCGTATGCCTCGGGATCTGATGATCCCTTGGACATGAATGATGAGCCGATAGGTTGGAATTTGTTTCCCTCCTATTCGGGTAGAGGGGAGTCTACTTGGGCCCCGATACGAGGCGAGAGGGGAGTCTGCTTGGGCCCCGATCGTGGTTAGCTATGTGATCCTTAAACACTGTGCAGTACCATGCCTGATGCTTATATGGAAAATGTGAAAAGTTTTATAAAATGATTTTATGATGTTAATGTACACTGTTATGTAGGGAACTCACTAGACCTCATGGTCTAACTCTCCTTCTTCAAAACTAAAACCTCTTCAGGTAAGCAAATAGTAGGAGGCTCAGGTAGGTGGGCAAGAGCAAGATAGAGTACTGATGCAGCTAGAGACAGTGCAAGTACCTCGTGTAGAAGCTAGATTATTCTCGGTTGTATATAGGTTGTTTCCGCCAACCTCAGTTTTAGAAGGAATGTAATGAAATTTTGGGACCCAGTTATGAGAATGTTTATGAGTTACTGCTATGTATGTCCTATTTTGTTTTTGGGATGTTACAAATGGTATCAGAGCCATAGTTTAAGGGATTTAGGTGACCGGACGGGCCTAAACTTAAACTTGGGAGTAGAAATCACAACTGAGAATCAGGAAATGCGTTAGAGGGCACTATAGTAGACATAAGACTAATAAGGTACTAAGGACTGTCATGTAAGGTAAGTTTGAGATTCCACCTGGCCAGTGTAATTCCAAAACTTACTGGTACATGTATGTGCTTAACCTACCTTATTAACCTGCCTTATTATTTCCGAAGTGGTAGTCAGAAGCTAGTGTTTATGTCGTGTTCCAAACGTCGGCAAGATCCCTGAGGGGTAGATTGAGACCCCTTGTTGGGGAAGTTTCATGAGAAGTCACTTATGATGTGATGTATGTATACATCATAGAGAAGAAATGTTGTATAGAGTATTATGAGTTGTCTATAGGTAGCTCTTCGTGGATTCAGAGAGGAAGAATGTTTGAGTTTGAGTAAGACTCCTGTTTTGGGAGAGTCCTAGTTCTAGAAATCATGGGTTAGATCAGTCAGGATGGTAAGGAAGGACAGTGTCGAAATCTTGAAAGTGTCAATGGAGCCCTGACTTCGTAGTCGAGCTTCTCAATGGCAGGGTAAATAGAATAAGATACCTATAGTGAAATGAAAGCATGTAGAAGTAGAAAGTGAGATAGTTGATCAAAACGAAAGTAGTATGAAATGGTTGAGTAAGTGAGATGTGGAACGCAGGTTCAGTAAGTTATTGCATGACAGAGAGGGCGACCATTGGTCGAGGGTAAAGTGTCAAGGAGAAGCCGCATGAGTAAAGCGGTTGACCTTGTTAGAGTGAGTAGCCTTCAGTTGCAAGAAGAGTCTCATGCATGACGTTCTTTTATGTAACATGAAATTTTCACGATTTAAGTTAAATGTGTAAATATAAATTTTGATCGAAAATGAGTTAGAATGTGCACGTGTATGTCTAAAGAAAAGGTGATTTCATTCACATCGCACATTGAACTTTGAGATTAACGATTTGAAAAATATCCCACTCTCTTCATGATAAGTCAAATTTGTCGCAAAAGGTCAAGAAATCGATTACCTGCAATTCATTATAACCAAAATGCTTCTTGACCTATTGATATCGTACGAATGAGTATGAGAACCGACTGGTGTACTTTGTGTCGGTAGTTCTTTCAGAATTGTGTCATATGAAAAGATTTTCATACAATATATTATTGTCGTAATAACATCGTTCGGATTGAGCAAGAGTGAGGTTCACGGGAAGATGCATGCAACCGATTCTCGAATCGTTGTGCAGGGCATTGAAGTTATAATAGTAATGGGGTCATGTGTACCCAAGTTGTTTCCAAATGTTGTTTATTTAAAAAAAGGATAAAATGTACGAAATGATTTATTTACCGCGTCGTCATGCATGAAGGCTATGAACTCACTAGGTCGTAGAGTATTACGTCTTAAACTAAGGAAGAACTCCGAGAGTGGAGAGATGATGGACAAGTCAGGGGAGAACGTATGTAGTTTTGGGAATATGTGTTCAAGAGGAGAGTTGGACAGTGGAAGAATCGAGAATGGATTATAGTGTCGGGTATATGAGGGTCCGTACCCTTGCTCGGTGACTGGTAATACAGCTGCCAAGGGACGAGGGTGTCCGGAAGAAAGACTAGGAGTCGTCAAGGTGTCGGTTTTAGCAACTCGTTATGAGTAGTGTGGTAAGGAAGAATTAAATGTCCATGGCATAGGAATATGAGTTCGAGGTGAGCTTGTAATGTTGATGTTACATGAGTAGGTTTCGAAAAGAGGGAGTCAGATCATGAAGTTGATTATGATATGTGGAAGGATTAGGTTCCGTAAGGAACCCATGTTAAAGAATAAGTTAAGAAAGTAGTTACAGATTGTCTGTTGTTGTAGAAGTCGACAGTTTTGTATGGTGGCTGAGGCCAAAGACTTGAACCAGAAGGTTGAAAGGTGATAGAACACCTAGTAGGGATGTTAAGAGGATGAGAAGCTATTATTTTGAACAAGCGTTCTATTTACGAGTTATGGAGGGTTCGTGGAATGATAAGGTATGTAGCACTAGCGAAGCAAGTGTATAGATTGTATCGTCCAGTGAGGGACGGTGTCCAGCGTATGTAAGGGCTCGGATCGTAAAGAGCTAGCTGGAATGTTTGTGATTGAGCTAATTGAGAACTCGGGAGTTATAGTTCAACAAGTTGGGAAAGGACTAAGTGGCGAGATAGACCCGATTATGTATACGGAAGGATTTGAAGGCAAGTTCGAATTGTGTGAATGATCATGAGAGATCCGGTCTATAGCGTGATGTTTTGGGCAAGAGTGTACGTATGTGTAGTGACAGTAATTGTCAAGCTAAATGTGTCAACTAGTGTCGTAGTGATGTGATGTTAGAGAGAGAGGAAGCATTAGATAGAAACCTTTTTGGGGGTTTCGGTTGAGGCGTTCGGTTATTAACTAGATTGTTGGAGCACGTAGGTGTAAGTTAACGTTATGGTACTACTATGTTCGGGATAGAATGACGAAGTGGTGGTGGGTGGTTACCCAAAGGAGAAACCAAGTGTTTTGTAGTTGTAAGGGTCGCTAAGTAGGCATATTTTGGGATCATTGGAAGTTTAAAGAAGATGATGGATTTGTTAGTCGAAATGTGGTGGAATAGATGTGAAATCCTTAAAGAATGTGAGTTGTTTCTTATGTGCGAAAGAATTGTCTGAAAGAGTAAAAGTTGGAGATTATAGAATGTGTAGTGACGTCGAACACTGGTGTCGTTTCAAGACGACTTGGTGGAATGCCTTAAGTTGGAATCTTGGTGCAATTGTGGGGTTATGTAAGTAATGAGAAGGTGATAGCAGCATGTGGAAAGGTCGGGAGAGAGAGGCAAGTAATGATTTGTGGGCGGTGCTCCACGCTAACGCGGGGAGGTGAAGATGGTATGTCGGATTAAGTGAATGAATTAGAAGTAGTAAACTTGACAGTATTGTCGAAAGGTGCAGTGTTGTGTAGATTGTCATTGATAAGTGTGCGAACCGTTGGAAAGAGTATTGAGGAAAGGAATTATGTATGATTTTGTGTAGGAATAGAGTGGATAAGACAGCTGAATGAGTTAAGTTAGTGACCTTGTGAGAAATGTTTAAACGAATTGGTCGTGCAGTGTTTAAGCTAGTGAGAATAGTATGGTGTGACCATGGTTACTCCTCCCAGTTGAGTGAGGATAACCAGAGTTATGTTTCAGGATAAGTTTAATTCGAGTAGGTGGACACTTCAACCATGGGTTTAGAGGTTCCTACTCTTAGTTACGTAGGAGTATGAAGTAGTGTAGTGGTGAGGATATTAGAGATGGCTGACGAACTGTCATCGAGGTGGTCCGAGAAAGGGAAAGATTATCTGCATAGACGATTGTTGGTTGGGATACGATAAAAGAACTCTGGGTTGTGAGTGGTCGGGAAGTACAGGGTTGGCCTAGTGTTGTGGCGGGGGACGCAACCAAGTTCCTTCTTAAAGGAAGTATAGATGCATGATAAGCCTTAGTTAATCTATTGTTGTCAAGATCAATCGAGTAGGAGCAGTAGCCTACGAGTTAGAGTACCGTAAGAACTGAAGGGAATGCACCCAATGTTCCATGTTCCAAATTTAGTGGGATGGTTGACTGAGTCAGAATGTGGCTTTACTTTGGAGAAGTGTCAGTTTTGGTGTGACCAAGATACCCGCATCTTTTCCCAATAAGGAATTCCGGGGACAGAATTCTTTTAAGGAGGGAGTGTTGTAACAACCCGAATTTCTAGGATGTAGTGAAAGTTTGGTGGGTAAATTCTAAGAATTTAAAGTTAAGTTAAAGGGCCTTTGTGCAAATTGTGAAAGATACAAATAGGGCTCAAAACCCTAGTTTTCCAATCATTTGGTGGTGGTTGGTGGCTGGAAAGAACTAGAGAGAAGAGAAAGAAGGGTTTTGAGGTCTCAAGAACAAATTGAAGAGAAGGAATCATTAATCAACAAAACTGGAAGAGGATGTGGATCTGGAATTCGATTCTACGAGTGATTCTAGCAGGTAATTCCATATCCCAATTCGTATCTGGTTGTTTTGATTAGATTGTTGAGTATTTGGAGAGTTTTCTTAAAGTGGTAAAAGATACCTTGAGAGAAGGATTTAAACACTCTAATCATGTTTGAGTAGCAAGGAATGGTAAGAAATGGACCTAGCATGTTTATTAAGTCGTTTGCCGCCTTGTCGTTTCGTTTATGGGGCGATTAGAAAGATTTCGGCCTCAGAAATCGTCACAGCGCCTTGTCCGGTAAGCTTCAGGTGATGAAGGTTACCGGAAGGGTGTCCGGTATGCTCCTAGTGATGAGGGTTACCGGGAGAGTGTCCGGTAAGCAGGATTGTCCGGTAAGCATGGTTGTCCGGTAAGTAGGATTGTCCGGTAAGCATGATTGTCCGGTAAGCAGGATTGTCCGGTAAGCATGATTGTCCGGTAAGCATGGTTATCCGGTAAGCGTGGTTGTCCGGTAAGCATGGTTGTCCGGTAAGTATGGGTGTCCGAAAAATAGTACCCGGAAAGTAGCGGGTGTCCGGTAAGTTGAATCCGGATGGTGTCTGGACTGTCGGGTTAGGCATCTGAGTAGTTTTTATCTCATCTATTTCTCAGGTAACTCGATCGTAAGCCAGAAGAAAAGTAAGAAAAGATCTTATAAGCATCAAGTGAGTTTTTCTAACTAAAATATGTGATTTTACGTGTTTTCAAAGAAAGTGATTATGTAGAAATGCCATGTTATTTTACATGATTTTACGTAAATGAAAGTTAAATGTTTTTCCTGACTAAGGTTCGTTTACGAGCATGAACTGTTTTACAATTGGTACGCATGTTATCCATGAAATATACGCTTCTATTTTGAAAGACGAGCATGAACTGTTTTTCTGACTAAGGATGTGCAAGGATTTCACGTTTGTGATTTTACGTTATGCTATGTGTATGTTATGTGAAGTCGGTCTGCACAGTGGGATGGTATGCCTCGGGATCTGATGATCCCTTGGACATGAGTGATGAGCCTATAGGTTGGAATTTGTTTCCCTCCTATTCGGGTAGAGGGGAGTCTTCTTGGGCCCCGATCGTGGCGAGAGGGGAGTCTGCTTGGGCCCCGATCGTGGTTAGCTATGTGATCCTTAAACACTATGTAGTACCATGCCTGATGCTTATGTGGAAAATGTGAAAAGTTTTATAAAATGATTTTATGATGTTAATGTACATTGTTATGGAGGGAACTCGCTAGACCTCATAGTCTAACCCTCGCTCTTCAAAACTAAAACCTTTTCAGGTAAGCAAATAGTAGGAGGCTCAGGTAGGTGGGCAAGAGCAAGATAGAGTACTGATGCAGCTAGAGACAGTGCAGGTACCTCTTGTAGAAGCTAGATTATTCTCGGTTGTGTATAGGTTGTTTCCGCCAACCTCAGTTTTAGAAGTAATGTAATGGAATTTTGGGACCTAGTTATGAGAATGTTTATGAGTTACTGCTATTGTAACATCCCAAATTTCATAACAGGCAAACAACCATAAATAAGCATTCGAATTACATAAAACCTTGTCTTTACATCATCAATAATTCATACTAAACAAAATTGGCAGCGGAAGTCTCTAAATCCACAGCCGAGATTCTATCTATAGTCATCATTCAAAACCTTGGAGTCGCTATGAGCTCCACACCTTTCTTGGATTCATCTAATTCTTACTAGAATTTCCCACTGTACGCTTACCTGAAAATGGTTTAGTTTTTGAAAAGCGAGAGTTAGACCAAAAGGTCTAGTGAATTCCCTCCATAAACATTTATCACAGTAAAAAGATCATTTCATAAAGGAAATACTTTCACATCTTTCTCATAACATCAACCAAGGTTAAACACGGGGTTCAGGGAATTGCATAAGCTACTCCGATCGGGGCCTAACGGACACCCTCTCGTCTACGCCGGAATCCAAATGGACTCCACGTTCCTTCATGTAGGAGAAAACGAATTCCAACCTACAAGCTAACCTCCATATGCCCAAGGGATCAGAGATCCCAAGGTATCCTGGCCCCACCGTGCAACCGACTCCACATAGCATACACATACATTTGAAACCATATGCATGAAAACATTAAACATCTTTCGTTCGGGTGTAAACATGTAAATCATGAAAGCATGCATAACTTTTATAAATCAATTCATGCTCGATAAAGGAACCATATTCAGTAAAAATGGTACGTCATAAAAAGGAGTGAGAGAACTCACCTTTGATTATCGTAGAGCGTACTTCTTATATACCTCCCAGCTAAACCAGTCGAACACCTAAGGGCATTAGATTCGGATCAGATTAAACGGTTCAAACCTACTGTCCGGATACCCCTTCCCGGACACAGCACTTTTCCGGATACAACACATTTCCGGACACTAGACATATCCGGGCACAACACTTTTCCGGATACTAGACTTATCCGGACGCAACAAATTTCCGGACACTAGACTTATCCGGACACAACACTTTTCCGGACACTAGACTTATCCGGAGACTTCAGCTACCCGGATACTAAGAAACACCCGGACATCCTCACCGGGCACTTACCCGGACACCTGCAACATATCCGGACACCACCGAACACTGGTGTCCAAAAAACACTGCTGTTCGAATTTTAACAAGTCCAAAACTGATTTATACTCCGATTTAACCATTAAGTCGATTAGATATCTACAAGGGTTCATCCACCAACCTCAAATACTCATTTAATCCATTTATAAACTTCTAAATCGGTTTAACAAGACAAAAACCCTTAAAACCCATTTAGAAGGAAAAGAGGTGAAAACTCAAAGAATCACTACAACAAATCCCAAGAATCCAAAACCAGTAGAGATCGAACACAAGAATAAACGAGGAATAAGGGTTACCTTACTGATTTCTTCTTTGATTCCTCTATGATTCTTCACCCGCTTGCTTTCTTCCCAAAAACCTCCTTCTTCTCCCTTTTCTCTCTTAATCGCCAACCTCACACCAACAATACTGATTTTAGGGAATGGAGGCTGCCCTAGAAGTTTGTGCATTTATATACCTTCATCAAATGACAGAAATGACCCCTTAACTTAACTTTCGTTTCTTATATTTTGACCACCAAACTCCAAGACTCACTAGGATTTTGGGTCGTTACAACACTCCCCCTTAAAAGAATTTCGTCCCCGGAATTCCTCATTGGAAAGAAATACACGGGTATCTTGCCCATACCAAAACTGACCCTTCCCCAAGGTAATGCCGCTTCTGACTCAGTCAACCACCTCAATAGTTTCGAAACATGGAACATTGGTTGCATCCCTTTTATTTCTTACGGTACTCTAACTCGTAGGCTACTGTTCCTACTCGATCGAATTTGACAACAGAATATTAACTAAGGCTCCTCAAGCATCTATACTTCCTTTAAGGGGGAACTTGGCTAAATCCTCCGCCATCACCCGAGATTCATTTACCAAGAGACCAACCCACACTTGACAGCTTGGCACCAGGCCAACCCTGTACACCTCGACAACTCACAACCCAGAGTTCCTTCATCGTATCCCAACTCTCAACCCTGTGCCACCCAACAATTGTCTATGCAGATAACATTTCCCAATCTCGGGCCACCTAGACCATAGTTCGTCAACCATCTCTCATATCCTCACCACTTCACCACTCCATACTTATATGTAACTAAGAGTAGGAACCTCCAACCCATTGCTGAAGTGTCCACCTACTCGAATTAAACGTATCCTGAAACACAACCATTCCTCGCTAATTGCCATGTTCGTTCAATCATAAAAAAAACATAACTCCGGTTATCCTCGCCCAACTGGGAGGAGTAACCATGATCACACCATACTATTCTCACTAGCTTAATCACTACACGACCAATTCGTTTAAACATTTCTCACAACGTCACTAACTTAATTCATTCAGTTGTCTCATCCACTTCTTTCCTGTACAAAATCAAACATAATTTCCTTCCTCAATACTCTTTCCAACGGTTCGCACGCTTATCAATGACAATCTACACAACACTGCACCTTTCGGCATCACCGTCAGGTTTACTACTTCCAACTTACTCACATATTCCGACATACTATCTTCACCTCCCCACGTTAGCGTGGAGCATTGCCCACCGAGCATTATTTGCCCCTCTCTCCCGACCTTTCCACATGCTGGTATCGCTTTCTCAATACTCACATAACCAAACAGTTGCACCAAGATCTTATCTTAAGGCATTCAACCAAGCCGTCTTGAAACTAGACCAGTGTTCGACGTCACTACTCATTCTTTAATCTCCAACTTTTACCTTCTCAGACATTTCTTTCACACATAAGCAACAATTCACATCTATCCTACCACATTTTGACTAACACAACCCTCATCCTCTTTAAAACTTCCAATGACCCCAAAGTATGCTTCTTAGTAACGTCCCCTATTCACTCTAATAATCCACCCCCCTTGGATTCCCTATTACAAACGGATCAATTAATTTTGGAACACCCCGAAACTCGGGTTCCACAATTCTTTCGATTAATCACCAAGATCATAAAATCAGATAGATATATATACAGTCATCCCGGATTTCTTACTTAGATTTACCTTAAATAATTCTTTAACAATCGGTGTTTTAATCTCAACAACACTTCCCCAAGAATTCTCGGTAGAATTGTAACACATCATGTATTAACAAATGAATGTCATTATTTAACAAATCTATAAAATTTTAAACAACCAACCAAAGGCTTATACCTCTATCATGACTTTTCAAATTAACTAATGATCATACTATCACTCCGACCCACAATCATCCTCATGTCATTCTTTAAACATAACCTAAATTTCCAACCATTTCCTTCTAGGATCATTCCCTCACGCATAAGAAGCAATTTTCATTCTTTAGCGATTTCTCATCTACTATACTACAGCTTGACTAACCTATTCATCATCTTCTTTAAACTTACTCTGCCTTCAAGAATATACTTACTTAACAACATACACAACCACAAAGCTTGGTCTCCCAGCTGGGCAATCACCCATTTCTGCCCCCGGCATTCCATCCCGATAACAGTCAAAATAAACACCAACTTACAAACCACGTACTTCAACAACTAGGATTGCAAAACGTACACTCTATCCGAAATCCCGAAAGGACTTCCTCCTAATCCTTCATCTTTCTAACATTGCCTTACTACATCATCGGCTGACACAGAAAGCTTGACAAATACTGTCACTACACATCCGTACACTCTTTGCCCATAACATCACACTGCAGAACAGATCTCTCATGATCATCCATACACAGTTTAAACTCGCCCTCAAAGTTACCCGCATGAAATCGAGCCTATCTCGCTACTTAGTCCTTTCGCAACTTGCTGACTATAACTCACGAGTTCTCAATTAGCTCAAATACAGACATTCTAGCTAGCTCTTTACGATTCGAGCTTTTACGTAAGCTGGACACAGTCCCTCACTAAATGATAAATTCTACACACTCGCTTCGCTCGCGCTACTTACCTCATCATTCTATGAACCCTCCATACTTCACAAATAGAATGCTTAATCAAAACAATTTCTCTTACTAATTTAACACCTCTACAAGATGTTCTATCAACTTACACTCATCTGGTTTGAGTCTTCGGCCTCGACCAACATACACCGTTGCTGACTTCAACAACAAAAGACACTCTTAACTACTTCCTTATCCTATCCTTTAACATGAGTTCCTTATGGGACCTATTCCTCCCTACACATCATAGTTAACTTTATAATTCGTCGCCCCTATTTCGAAACTTACTCATGTAACATCAATATTACAAGCTCCCTTCGAAACTCATGGCCCACACCGTGGACCTTTCATCCCTGCCTCACAACACTACTCATAAAGAGTTGCTAAGACCAATACCTTGATGACTCCTAGTCCTTCCTCCGGACACCATCGCCCCTCGGCGACTGTGTTCTCAGTCACCGAGCAAAGGTACAGACCCTCGTACACCTGACACTAAAATCCATTCCTGACTCTTCCAAGGTCCAACTCTCCCCTTAAACACAAATACCAAAACTACTTACGTTCTCCCTTGACTTGACCAACGCCTCTCCGCTCTCGGAGTTCTTCCTTAGCTTAAGACGTAATACTCTACGACCTAGTAGGTTCATAGCCTTCATGCATGACAATAAATCTTTTCGCACATTTCATCATTTTAACTAAACAACGTTTGGAAAACACTTGGGTACACATGACCCCATCACTCTTATAACTTCAACGCCCTGCACCACGATTCGGGAATCGTTTGCATACATCTTTCCGTGAACCTTAATCTTACTCAATTCCGAACGATGTTATTACGGCAGTAATACGTTGAATGAAAATCCTTTCATACGACACAATCTCGAAACAAATTACGGACACCAAGTAAACCAGTCGGTTCTCACACTCTTTTATAAGATATCAATCGGTTAAAATTCATTTGATTGTAAAAGTTTTGCTGGCACACGTCTTCTCGACCTTTTGTAATGATTTAACTTATCATGAAAAGTGTGAAATACTTTGCAATCGTTAGGCTCAAAATTTCATTGTGCAATGTGAATGAAATCACCTTTTCTTTAAACATAAGCTTGAACTGACTCCTTTTCGATCAAAATTGATATTTACACATTTAATTTAAATCGTGAAAATTTTCGTGTTATATTTAAGAAAGCTATGCATGAAACTCCACTTGCAATTGAAGGCTACTCACCCTAGCAAGGTCAACCGCTTTACCCACGCAACTTATCCTTGACACTCTTCCTTCGACCAAGGGTCGTCCCCTCGGTCAAGCACTAACTTGATGTACATGCGTTCCACATCTCACTTACTCAACCATGTCACACTATTTTCGCTTTGATCGACTGTCTCACCTTCTACTTCTACATGCTTTCAATTCACTATAAGTACCTTATTCTCTTTATCCTGCCAATGAAAAGCTAGACTAACCAAGTCAGGGCTCCATTGATACTTTCAAGGTTTTGACACTGTTCGATCTTACCCTCCCAACTGATCTATCCCATGGTTTCCATAACTAGGACTCTCCCGAAATTGGAGTCTTACTCAAACTCAAACATTCATCCTCTCCGAATCCATGAAGAGCTACCTCTAGACGACTCATAACATTCTTTACAACGTTTCTTCTCTTCGATGTCTACATACATCACATCATAATGACTCTTACACGACACTTCCCCAAGCAATGGAGCTCGGTCTATCCCTCAGGGATCTTGCTGACCTATTCCTCAACGTTCTCCCAGCCATAGCGCTAAATTGAAAGAAACCGATAGTTAATCCTTGCTAGACGTGACACAACAAATTTGCTATAAGTAAGGTATTGTAAGCACGCACATGTACCTGTAAGTTCGTAATTACACTGGCCAGGTGTAATCCCAAACTTACCTTACAAGTTTGTCCTTGGCACCTTATTCCTAAGCGCATTTATAGTGATCGTTCCTAGAGGCAATCCTATGTCTCGGCTGTGTTTCTCATCTTACAGTTTAAGTTTAGGCCCGAATGGTCACCTAAATCCCTTAAACTAAGGCTCTGATACCATTTGTAACATCCTAAATTTCATAACAGGCAAACAACCATAAATAAGCATTCGAATTACATAAAACCTTGTCTTTACATCATCAATAATTCATACTAAACAAAATTGACAGCGGAAGTCTCTAAATCCACAGCCGAGATTCTATCTATAGCCATCATTCAAAACCTTGGAGTCGCTATGAGCTCCACACCTTTCTTGGCTTCATCTAATTCTTACTAGAATTTCCCACTGTATGCTTACCTGAAAATGGTTTAGTTTTTGAAAAGCGAGGGTTAGACCAAAAGGTCTAGTGAATTCCCTCCATAAACATTTATCACAGTAAAAAGATCATTTCATAAAGGAAATACTTTCACATCTTTCTCATAACATCAACCAAGGTTAAACACGGGGTTCAGGGAATTGCATAAGCTACTCCGATCGGGGCCTAACGGACACCCTCTCGTCTACGCCGGAATCCAAATGGACTCCCCGTTCCTTCATGTAGGAGAAAACGAATTCCAACCTACAAGCTAACCTCCATATGCCCAAGGGTTCAGAGATCCCAAGGTACCCTGGCCCCACCGTGCAACCGACTCCACATAGCATACACATACATTTGAAACCATATGCATGAAAACATTAAACATATTTCATTCGGGTGTAAACATGTAAATCATGAAAGCATGCATAACTTTTATAAATCAATTCATGCTCGATAAAGGAACCATATTCAGTAAAAATGGTACGTCATAAAAAGGAGTGAGAGAACTCACCTTTGATTATCGTAGAGCGTACTTCTTATATACCTCCCAGCTAAACCAGTCGAACACCTAAGGGTATTAGATTCGGATCAGATTAAACGGTTCAAACCTACTGTCCAGATACCCCTTCCCGGACACAGCACTTTTCCGGATACAACACATTTCCGGACACTAGACATATCCAGGCACAACACTTTTCCGGACACTAGACTTATCCGGACGCAACACTTTTCCGGACACTAGACTTATCCGGACACAACACTTTTCCGGACACTAGACTTATCCGGAGACTTCAGCTACCTGGATACTAAGAAACACCCGGACATCCTCACCGGGCACTTACCCGGACACCTGCAACATATTCGGACACCACCGAACACTGGTGTCCAAAAAACACGGCTGTTCGAATTTTAACAAGTCCAAAACTGATTTATACTCCGATTTAACCATTAAGTCGATTAGATATCTACAAGGGTTCATCCACCAACCTCAAATACTCATTTAATCCATTTATAAACTTCTAAATCGGTTTAACAAGACAAAAACCCTTAAAACCCATTTAGAAGGAAAAGAGGTGAAAACTCAAAGAATCACTACAACAAATCCCAAGAATCCAAAACCAGTAGAGATCGAACACAAGAATAAACGAGGAATAAGGGTTACCTTACTGATTTCTTCTTTGATTCCTCTATGATTCTTCACCCGCTTGCTTTCTTCCCAAAAACCTCCTTCTTCTCCCTTTTCTCTCTTAATCGCCAACCTCACACCAACAATACTGATTTTAGGGAATGGAGGCTGCCCTAGAAGTTTGTGCATTTATATACCTTCATCAAATGACAGATATGACCCCTTAACTTAACTTTCGTTTCTTATATTTTGACCACCAAACTCCAAGACTCACTAGGATTTTGGGTCGTTATAACACTCCCCCTTAAAAGAATTTCGTCCCCGGAATTCCTCATTGGAAAGAAATACACGGGTATCTTGCCCATACCAAAACTGACCCTTCCCCAAGGTAATGCCGCTTCTGACTCAGTCAACCACCTCAATAGTTTCGAAACATGGAACATTGGTTGCATCCCTTTTATTTCTTACGGTACTCTAACTCGTAGGCTACTGTTCCTACTCGATCGAATTTGACAACAGAATATTAACTAAGGCTCCTCAAGCATCTATACTTCCTTTAAGGGGGAACTTGGCTAAATCCTCCGCCATCACCCGAGATTCATTTACCAAGAGACCAACCCACACTTGACAGCTTGGCACCAGGCCAACCCTGTACACCTCGACAACTCACAACCCAGAGTTCCTTCATCGTATCCCAACTCTCAACCCTGTGCCACCCAACAATTGTCTATGCAGATAACATTTCCCAATCTCGGGCCACCTAGACCATAGTTCGTCAACCATCTCTCATATCCTCACCACTTCACCACTCCATACTTATATGTAACTAAGAGTAGGAACCTCCAACCCATTGCTGAAGTGTCCACCTACTCGAATTAAACGT
This sequence comes from Saussurea involucrata, assembly GCA_033807775.1. Lineage (NCBI taxonomy): Eukaryota > Viridiplantae > Streptophyta > Magnoliopsida > Asterales > Asteraceae > Saussurea > Saussurea involucrata. Next base: position 107,089,580 of record CM066314.1, on the reverse strand, counting down.
ATCCTGAAACACAACCATTCCTCGCTAATTGCCATGTTCGTTCAATCATAAAAAAAACATAACTCCGGTTATCCTCGCCCAACTGGGAGGAGTAACCATGATCACACCATACTATTCTCACTAGCTTAATCACTACACGACCAATTCGTTTAAACATTTCTCACAACGTCACTAACTTAATTCATTCAGTTGTCTCATCCACTTCTTTCCTGTACAAAATCAAACATAATTTCCTTCCTCAATACTCTTTCCAACGGTTCGCACGCTTATCAATGACAATCTACACAACACTGCACCTTTCGGCATCACCGTCAGGTTTACTACTTCCAACTTACTCACATATTCCGACATACTATCTTCACCTCCCCACGTTAGCGTGGAGCATTGCCCACCGAGCATTATTTGCCCCTCTCTCCCGACCTTTCCACATGCTGGTATCGCTTTCTCAATACTCACATAACCAAACAGTTGCACCAAGATCTTATCTTAAGGCATTCAACCAAGCCGTCTTGAAACTAGACCAGTGTTCGACGTCACTACTCATTCTTTAATCTCCAACTTTTACCTTCTCAGACATTTCTTTCACACATAAGCAACAATTCACATCTATCCTACCACATTTTGACTAACACAACCCTCATCCTCTTTAAAACTTCCAATGACCCCAAAGTATGCTTCTTAGTAACGTCCCCTATTCACTCTAATAATCCACCCCCCTTGGATTCCCTATTACAAACGGATCAATTAATTTTGGAACACCCCGAAACTCGGGTTCCACAATTCTTTCGATTAATCACCAAGATCATAAAATCAGATAGATATATATACAGTCATCCCGGCTTTCTTACTTAGATTTACCTTAAATAATTCTTTAACAATCGGTGTTTTAATCTCAACAACACTTCCCCAAGAATTCTCGGTAGAATTGTAACACATCCTGTATTAACAAATGAATGTCATTATTTAACAAATCTATAAAATTTTAAACAACCAACCAAAGGCTTATACCTCTATCATGACTTTTCAAATTAACTAATGATCATACTATCACTCCGACCCACAATCATCCTCATGTCATTCTTTAAACATAACCTAAATTTCCAACCATTTCCTTCTAGGATCATTCCATCACGCATAAGAAGCAATTTTCATTCTTTAGCGATTTCTCATCTACTATACTACAGCTTGACTAACCTATTCATCATCTTCTTTAAACTTACTCTGCCTTCAAGAATATACTTACTTAACAACATACACAACCACAAAGCTTGGTCTCCCAGCTGGGCAATCACCCATTTCTGCCCCCGGCATTCCATCCCGATAACAGTCAAAATAAACACCAACTTACAAACCACGTACTTCAACAACTAGGATTGCAAAACGTACACTCTATCCGAAATCCCGAAAGGACTTCCTCCTAATCCTTCATCTTTCTAACATTGCCTTACTACATCATCGGCTGACACATAAAGCTTGACAAATACTGTCACTACACATCCGTACACTCTTTGCCCATAACATCACACTGCAGAACAGATCTCTCATGATCATCCATACACAGTTTAAACTCGCCCTTAAAGTTACCCGCATGAAATCGAGCCTATCTCGCTACTTAGTCCTTTCGCAACTTGCTGACTATAACTCACGAGTTCTCAATTAGCTCAAATACAGACATTCTAGCTAGCTCTTTACGATTCGAGCTTTTACGTAAGCTGGACACAGTCCCTCACTAAATGATAAAGTCTACACACTCGCTTCGCTCGCGCTACTTACCTCATCATTCTATGAACCCTCCATACTTCACAAATAGAATGCTTAATCAAAACAATTTCTCTTACTAATTTAACACCTCTACAAGATGTTCTATCAACTTACACTCATCTGGTTTGAGTCTTCGGCCTCGACCAACATACACCGTTGCTGACTTCAACAACAAAAGACACTCTTAACTACTTCCTTATCCTATCCTTTAACATGAGTTCCTTATGGGACCTATTCCTCCCTACACATCATAGTTAACTTTATAATTCGTCGCCCCTATTTCGAAACTTACTCATGTAACATCAATATTACAAGCTCCGTTCGAAACTCATGGCCCACACCGTGGACCTTTCATCCCTGCCTCACAACACTACTCATAAAGAGTTGCTAAGACCAATACCTTGATGACTCCTAGTCCTTCCTCCGGACACCATCGCCCCTCGGCGACTGTGTTCTCAGTCACCGAGCAAAGGTACAGACCCTCGTACACCTGACACTAAAATCCATTCCTGACTCTTCCAAGGTCCAACTCTCCCCTTAAACACAAATACCAAAACTACTTACGTTCTCCCTTGACTTGACCAACGCCTCTCCGCTCTCGGAGTTCTTCCTTAGCTTAAGACGTAATACTCTACGACCTAGTAGGTTCATAGCCTTCATGCATGACAATAAATCTTTTCGCACATTTCATCATTTTAACTAAACAACGTTTGGAAAACACTTGGGTACACATGACCCCATCACTCTTATAACTTCAACGCCCTGCACCACGATTCGGGAATCGTTTGCATACATCTTTCCGTGAACCTTAATCTTACTCAATTCCGAACGATGTTATTACGGCAGTAATACGTTGAATGAAAATCCTTTCATACGACACAATCTCGAAACAAATTACGGACACCAAGTAAACCAGTCGGTTCTCACACTCTTTTATAAGATATCAATCGGTTAAAATTCAGTTGATTGTAAAAGTTTTGCTGGCACACGTCTTCTCGACCTTTTGTAATGATTTAACTTATCATGAAAAGTGTGAAATACTTTGCAATCGTTAGGCTCAAAATTTCATTGTGCAATGTGAATGAAATCACCTTTTCTTTAAACATACGCTTGCACATTCTGACTCCTTTTCGATCAAAATTGATATTTACACATTTAATTTAAATCGTGAAAATTTTCGTGTTATATTTAAGAAAGCTATGCATGAAACTCCACTTGCAATTGAAGGCTACTCACCCTAGCAAGGTCAACCGCTTTACCCACGCAACTTATCCTTGACACTCTTCCTTCGACCAAAGGTCGTCCCCTCGGTCAAGCACTAACTTGATGTACATGCGTTCCACATCTCACTTACTCAACCATGTCACACTATTTTCGCTTTGATCGACTGTCTCACCTTCTACTTCTACATGCTTTCAATTCACTATAAGTACCTTATTCCCTTTATCCTGCCAATGAAAAGCTAGACTAACCAAGTCAGGGCTCCATTGATACTTTCAAGGTTTTGACACTGTTCGATCTTACCCTCCCAACTGATCTATCCCATGGTTTCCATAACTAGGACTCTCCCGAAATTGGAGTCTTACTCAAACTCAAACATTCATCCTCTCCGAATCCATGAAGAGCTACCTCTAGACGACTCATAACATTCTTTACAACGTTTCTTCTCTACGATGTCTACATACATCACATTATAATGACTCTTACACGACACTTCCCCAAGCAATGGAGCTCGGTCTATCCCTCAGGGATCTTGCTGACCTATTCCTCAACGTTCTCCCAGCCATAGCGCTAAATTGAAAGAAACCGATAGTTAATCCTTGCTAGACGTGACACAACAAATTTGCTATAAGTAAGGTATTGTAAGCACGCACATGTACCTGTAAGTTCGTAATTACACTGGCCAGGTGTAATCCCAAACTTACCTTACACGTTTGTCCTTGGCACCTTATTCCTAAGCGCATTTATAGTGATCGTTCCTAGAGGCAATCCTATGTATCGGCTGTGTTTCTCATCTTACAGTTTAAGTTTAGGCCCGAATGGTCACCTAAATACCTTAAACTAAGGCTCTGATACCATTTGTAACATCCTAAATTTCATAACAGGCAAACAACCATAAATAAGCATTCGAATTACATAAAACCTTGTCTTTACATCATCAATAATTCATACTAAACAAAATTGACAGCGGAAGTCTCTAAATCCACAGCCGAGATTCTATCTATAGCCATCATTCAAAACCTTGGAGTCGCTATGAGCTCCACACCTTTCTTGGCTTCATCTAGTTCTTACTAGAATTTCCCACTGTACGCTTACCTGAAAATGGTTTAGTTTTTGAAAAGCGAGGGTTAGACCAAAAGGTCTAGTGAATTCCCTCCATAAACATTTATCACAGTAAAAAGATCATTTCATAAAGGAAATACTTTCACATCTTTCTCATAACATCAACCAAGGTTAAACACGGGTTCAGGGAATTGCATAAGCTACTCCGATCGGGGCCTAACGGACACCCTCTCGTCTACGCCGGAATCCAAATGGACTCCCCGTTCCTTCATGTAGGAGAAAACGAATTCCAACCTACAAGCTAACCTCCATATGCCCAAGGGTTCAGAGATCCCAAGGTACCCTGGCCCCACCGTGCAACCGACTCCACATAGCATACACATACATTTGAAACCATATGCATGAAAACATTAAACATATTTCATTCGGGTGTAAACATGTAAATCATGAAAGCATGCATAACTTTTATAAATCAATTCATGCTCGATAAAGGAACCATATTCAGTAAAAATGGTACGTCATAAAAAGGAGTGAGAGAACTCACCTTTGATTATCGTAGAGCGTACTTCTTATATACCTCCCAGCTAAACCAGTCGAACACCTAAGGGTATTAGATTCGGATCAGATTAAACGGTTCAAACCTACTGTCCAGATACCCCTTCCCGGACACAGCACTTTTCCGGATACAACACATTTCCGGACACTAGACATATCCGGGCACAACACTTTTCCGGACACTAGACTTATCCGGACGCAACACTTTTCCGGACACTTGACTTATCCGGACACAACACTTTTCCGGACACTAGACTTATCCGGAGACTTCAGCTACCTGGATACTAAGAAACACCCGGACATCCTCACCGGGCACTTACCCGGACACCTGCAACATATTCGGACACCACCGAACACTGGTGTCCAAAAAACACTGCTGTTCGAATTTTAACAAGTCCAAAACTGATTTATACTCCGATTTAACCATTAAGTCGATTAGATATCTACAAGGGTTCATCCACCAACCTCAAATACTCATTTAATCCATTTATAAACTTCTAAATCGGTTTAACAAGACAAAAACCCTTAAAACCCATTTAGAAGGAAAAGAGGTGAAAACTCAAAGAATCACTACAACAAATCCCAAGAATCCAAAACCAATAGAGATCGAACACAAGAATAAACGAGGAATAAGGGTTACCTTACTGATTTCTTCTTTGATTCCTCTATGATTCTTCACCCTCTTGCTTTCTTCCCAAAAACCTCCTTCTTCTCCCCTTTCTCTCTTAATCGCCAACCTCACACCAACAATACTGATTTTAGGGAATGGAGGCTGCCCTAGAAGTTTGTGCATTTATATACCTTCATCAAATGACAGAAATGGCCCCTTAACTTAACTTTCGTTTCTTATATTTTGACCACCAAACTCCAAGACTCACTAGGATTTTGGGTCGTTACAGCTATGTATGTCCTATTGTGTTTTTGGGATGTTACAGAGGCCTGTCCTTAACTCTCTCTCCTACATTCTTCTTTATATATATATATATATATATATATATATATATATATATATATATAAAGAAGAATGTAGGAGAGAGAGTTAAGGACAGGCCTCTGTAACATCCCAAAAACATATATTTTTTTTTTTGATGATTGTTATCTATCTTATAAAATTATAAAATGAAAAAAGATTTAGTAATTATTAAGGTTATTTAATGTATGTTTTTTTTAGATAAATCAAAATTATATAAACAAAGATAAATGGCCATGGAGCCCTATCCTTAACTCTCTCTCTCTCATACATTCTCCTTTATATATATATATATATATATATATATATATATATATATATATTGATGATTGTTATCTATCTTATAAAATTATAAAACGAAAAAAGAAAAGTTTTAGTAATTATTAAGGATATTTAATGTATGATTTTTTTTAAATAAATCAAAATTCTATAAAAATAGATAAATGGCCATGGAGGCCTATCCTTCACTCTCCCTCCTACATTCTCCTTTATATATATATATATATATATATACATATGTATATATTGATTATATATATATATTGATTTTGATATTGATGTTAGCCTACAAAAAGATAAAAAAAAAATATAACCTAGTAAAAGAACTATTTGATTTATAAGCATTGTTATCTATCTTATAACATTATAAAATGAAAAAAGAAAAGTTTTAGTAATTATTAAGGATATTTAATGTATGATTTTTTTAAATAAATCAAAATTCAATAAAAATAGATAAATGACCATGGAGGTCTATCCTTAACACTCTCTCCTACATTCTCCTATATATATATTGATATTGAGGTTAGGCTACTAAAAGATAAAAAAATATATAACCTAGTAAAAGAACTACTTGATTTATAACCATTGTTATCTATCTTATAAAATTATAAAATGCAAAAAGAAAAGTTTTAGTAATTATTAAGGATATTTAATGTATGATTTTTTTTAAATAAATCAAAACTCTATAAAATTAGATAAATGGCCATGGAGGCCTATCCTTAACTCTCTCTCCTACAATCTTCTTTATACATATATATTGATGATTGATTATATATATATATATTATATTGATATTGATGTTAGCCTACTAAAAAATAAAAAAATATATAACCTAGTAAAAGAACTACTTGATTTATAACCATTGTTATCTATCTTATAAAATTATAAAATGAAAAAAGAAAAGTTTTAGTAATTATTAAGGATATTTAATGTATGATTTTTTTAAATAAATCAAAATTCTATAAAAATAGATAAATGGTCATGGAGGCCTATCCTTAACTCTCTCTCCTACATTCTCTTTTATATATATATTGATGATTGTTATCTATCTTATAAAATTATAAAATGAAAAAAGAAAAGTTTTAGTAATTATTAAGGATATTTAATGTATGATTTTTTTTAAATAAATCAAAATTCTATAAAAATAGATAAATGGCCATGGAGGCCTATCCTTAACTCTCTCATCTACATTCTCCTTTATATATATATATTGATATTGATGTTATCTATCTTTTAAAATTATAAAATGAAAAAAGAAAAGTTTTAGTAATTATTAAGGATATTTAATGTATGATTTTTTTTAAATAAATCAAAATTTTATAAAAATAGATAAATGGCCATGGAGGCCTATCCTTAACTCTCTCTCCTACATTCTCCTTTATATATATATATATATATATTTATATATATATATATATATATATATATATATATATATATATATTGATTGTTATCTATCTTATAAAATTATAAAAAGAAAAAAGAAAAGTTTTAGTAATTATTAAGGATATTTAATGTATGATTTTTTTTAAATAAATCAAAATTCTATAAAAATAGATAAATGGCCATGGAGGCCTATCCTTAACTCTCTCTTCTACATTCTCTTATATATATATATTGATTGATTCTTAATTATTAAGAATAACAAAAGAATAAATAAATAAATAAATATATTTTATTAAATAAGTTTTGATTTATAAGTAATGTTAACTTATCCATAAAAATGTAAATAAATAAAACATACAATATTAAAAATATTTTTGATTTATAAGCATTGTTAGCCTACTAAAAGATAAAAAAAAATATAACCTAGTAAAAGAACTATTTGATTTATAAGCATTGTTATCTATCTTATATAGTTATAAAATGAAAAATAAAAAGTTTTAGTAATTATTAAGGATATTTAATGTATGATGTTTTTTTTTAAATAAATCAAAATTCTATAAAAATAGATAAATGGCCATGGAGGCCTATCCTTAACTCTCTCTCCTACATTCTCCTTTATATATATATATATATATATATATATTGATGTTATCTATCTTATAAAATTATAAAATGAAAAAAGAAAAGTTTTAGTAATTATTAAGGATATTTAATGTATGATTTTTTTAAATAAATCAAAATTCTATAAAAATAGATAAATGGCAATGGAGGCCTATCCTTAACTCTCTCTCCCACATTCTCCTTTATATTTATATATATATATATATATATATATATATATATATATTGATGTTTGTTATCTATCTTATAAAATTATAAAATGAAAAAAGAAAAGTTTTAGTAATTATTAAGGATATTTAACGTATGATTTTTTTAAATAAATCAAAATTCTATAAAATAGATAAATGGCAATGGAGGCCTATCCTTAACTCTATCTCCTACATTCTCCTTTATATATATATATATATATTGATGATTGTTATCTATCTTATAAAATTGTAAAATGAAAAATGAAAAATGAAAAGTTTTAGTAATTGTTGATCCAAACCCTCAGTGATTTAATAATGACTCTGAGAAACACTTAGTGAAAATTGTAAGTAGACAATATGTATTAATGTTTTTTCATCAAAGAAAATATACTAAGTCTGTTTAGTATCGCTGATGAAAACATACGCTTTAAATTATACATTCAGCGAACACGGTACATCAGTGAGCCCTGAGTCTATTTCAGTCTCACTGATGATCGCTGATAGTTTATGTTGTTTACTTATGATCCCTGAAGACAAGATTCACGTCAACCATGTTCTACGCTGAAGTCGAAGATCAAGCCAAAGAACCAACGACTAAGTCTACTAATGACCTGATGCGGATATCAGCGAAGCCATGACTTGTCCACTCAACGTGAAGTTTCAAGTAGAAGACTTCAGCGGACGCTGAACTTTATCATTCGCTGATAAAGAATCATTCAGCAAACGCTGATCATGAAGCCTCATCTACAAGCAACTTTTGTCTTACACCACTTGCACGCCTCCGTACGACTGTTTTAGAACGGACATCCCTTTTGTCCAGAATCGTACAACCAACTCTGATCTTACACTGTTCATCATGCAACCACTAGGTTGTCTATTGAAGTCAAACCATGAAACCAACCAGAGGCTGCCACGTGTAAAGGTATACTGACATGCATTAAATGCATGCAGTATATAAAGGAAACCCTACTACATTTGAGAAGTGCTCGGCCATTCCTCTCTTCGCTGAACTGCTGTGTGATAGAATACTTGTGAGTCTCAGATCCGTGCAACGAACAATAAGTAATCAATAGATGAATAACAAACGATATGATTTCAACTGGTCATCCAATTAGCTTTCAATATTGAGAGAGTGTTTACAATAAGTTTAGGAAAGCAAAATAGACAACTAGCTTAATTCTAAGGTAATTACAACTTTATATACTAATGGGCAGGTGGCAACAAGCCCACAGCCCGTTCACAAATAAGGCTCAAAATAAAGAATTAACATTTAGCCCTTGAACTTCTATTCAACCAAATATTGCCCTAACAATCTCCCCCTTTGAATTGAAGTTCGAGTTCGTGCCAGTTATTAACATATCTCTTTCGGAGCGCAAAGTGTACCTCGAACATTCGGATGGCTCGATGGTAGTCGATGCGGTCTTCAATCACTTCTAATGCTTCCCGAGCAGTTGTTTCATTCGGATTGGGAACATACGAATACCTTTTATTTTCGGACTCGTGAGTGATGGTTTTTCGAAGAGCATCTTGAAATTTGAAGAGCGTGCCATCGCAAAATCTGTCGACCTGGCTGAAGCGAAGAAACCTCTTTTCGTTCTAATCGTTGATGTAGACTATCCCAAATTCTGGTTCCAGAAGCAGTGCGTTCTCGGGATACATCTTCAGTTCGGGTGCTTTCAGATTCGGCTTTAGCAGGTTTACCTTCTTCGCTCTGTTCTCGATTGCCATTTGGAAGTCCGTGAGATAGGAGATCATGATGGTACGGACTAGGAATCGACGAACAGCTTCGAGCGCTTTGGTTACTTGAAGCGGTCGGATGGTTCTGGTTCAGAGGTCTTTTAGTATAGCATAGAATTCGAACGGTCGGAGGTTCTTGAAGTCATCTTCGGAAAATCGCCATTCATTTCCGTCTTCTCGTCGGACGGTGAAAACGGGAAACATAACTTTAAGAATTCTACCTGTTTGGTCGTTGAGCACTTCGGTGATCTTGTGCTTTGTTCGGACTTGGCTAACTGGCAGACACCGCTTCATTGCGTTTATGTACTGACTTTGGTATTCCGGGTCGGAACTGTAAATACCAAGGCAAAAAGAAGGTTCGATATTGCGTAACCTGTGAACGAACAACTTTTTCAGTGATTCCTCCAGGTGAGGAATAAGTATCGTGAGCTTATCCCATCGGATTTGTTGCTGTTGAGGAGGAGGAAGATCAGAAGCTGTCGGTAGTTGAGGAGATGTCGGATTTGTAGCGGTTGAAGTTTCGGGTCTTATAGAAGACTCGGTGGCTTGAGCAGAGTGAACGGGTGTACCATAAAGGTTTTGCAGCAGAAACTAGTCGTAGTCAACATTATCGTCTTCATCAGTAGGGAAGATCAGGTTTACCTGGAGATTTACAGCACTGGCGACTTTTTCGTACCATGCATTTTCGGTCTCCGGGTTGATCTGGGTGTCTGGATCTATCATATTGAGAGCAGGCCTATCTGATGTATCAAAGGTGACCAATTCCTGTGATGTTCCCCAGGATTTTCAACAGTCGGGTCTTCGTCATCGGAGATGTCCATATCAATTTCCATCTCGGCTAAACTCAACCTGGCTTCGGGTTGTTCTTCAGTTGTAGTTGCCATAGTTGACAGTTCCGGTTGAACCACAGTAGTTTCAGGGATTATTGGATCAGACTCGGACAAGCGTAGTCTCTTGTTCTCCCCCTCAAGGTGATCAGGATCATCCTGGTCATCGTGCCGTCGCTTGAGTCCGCCAGCCTGACTCTTGTAAGTGTCTTCGAGTGAGGCGACTCTCTCGGACAGCGTTTTGAGTGCTTGTTATACGTCCTTAAGAGTCGTGTCAAGCTGGTCCAATCGTGATGTAACGGATGATGAAGGAGCATTGACCTGGGATTGTAGCACTGAAAGCAGGTCTGCTTCGGTAGAGGCATCGGTATCTTGGTGTTGGAGCAACTGAGCTAGGAGCATGGTCTTCAAAGTATCCACCAAATAGGTAGGCTGAACGGGAGCCGGTGGTGGTGTCGGTACAGTTTCAGGTTCAACCATATTCTCTTTACCTTTGATCAGTGTCTTTAGTTTGTCGAGCTCAGTGGTGAATCGTTGCTCCATTGCCTTGCAGACAGCCTTTAGGGCGCCGTCCATATATCCCTTTGACCCAAAGTCGGGCAAAATAACTTCGACGTCACTTAGAGCACCCGTTGAGGCATCTACCTTAGAGGTAGAGCCACCCACGTTCACGGTTGGCACAGGGGTAGCCGTGGTAGGATTTCCTTCCGATCCTCGGATTCTACTTAAAGGCGGAGATCCTACGGAAGTTCCGATCGGGTCACCAAGTGCACCGATTTGTTGGATCTAATATGGTGTCCTAGCCGAAGAATGTTCAATAACAAGTGGCTCTAGACTCAATGGTGCTTTGAAAGAAGTCGAGACCGGGGGAGGCTGGTCTCTTGTTACAATACTGGTACCCTCCGAGTGAGAGACCAGTAGAAGTTGTGCTAATTCCCCGTGCGAAGTTGAAACATCTGTCTTTTGAGAGACGAATGAGTGGCTAGGGAGGCCGTGCACTTGCGCCGGTAGGTCCACGGCGACTTCTTCAATACCCCGTCCCAATGGATGAGACGGGATAACAGATGTGGCGACCTGGATGACGCTGGTTTGGCGTCGCTCAGAAGCCTCTTTATCTTTACGACTTAATCTTTCTTAGTTCGCTTTCGACCGTAATTCCCTCCGTCTCACATGTTCTAATTGTTCAACTAATTCTCCCTCAGGTCTCCTTGTATCTCCCGTATCAGGCTGGGTAGTAGGGATCAGAGGTGGTGTCGGTGAGTCGGAAGGGAAGCCTTCGGTAAAGTCAGGGTTTGGTCCGATACGGGTAGGGATTACTGTTGCCCGTATGGTACAATCCGTATCGGATTCAGTGGGGTCAGATTCCACATCTTCTACTTGCCTGGTGGGCAAAGGAGGGTCAGAGATGTATGTGTCGGTGTCACGGTGAAGCATGGGGCGTTCAGTATCAGTGACGACCTGAACCTCGTGTAGTCTAGTCGACGGTCCTGCTTCGGTCGCGGTTCGGGTGGTGGGAATGGTTTGATGGCTTATACCGGCTTGCTGGGATTGGGTAGTACTGGGACGCGTATTCAATGCACCGCCCACTCCTGTTCCCCTCCCGCGCACTCTCAACACACCCCGCCCGGGAGTCCCTGCTGCCCGGGCCCTTCCTCCTCTTGTCCTAGGACCCCACACGTCTCTCGGGTCTATCTCCCTGGGGGGGTCCCTCCGGTGCTAGCTAGACCATGGGAGCAGCTACCTCTCTCCTATATTCTACCACACCCGGTGCATTAGGGTCCGCGTGTGCCAGGACGGCTTCAGGTATAGGCATGGCTATGGCGTTTGACGGGTTCCGAATTATCATATATTGTAAGTGGAAAGGGGGACATACCGGATGGTTAATGCGTCGCGGTATCCCTGGATTCACGTCCATGTGTTGTCGCACAGCCAGTGAGAAGAAACAAGAATAAGGTAGGAACTTCTTTTGCTTTGTACCACCGATTTGCTGAATCACTTGAACCATCTCGCGCCATATGATAATCGCGAAGTCGACGTGTCTGTTGTAGCATACATCATGGAACAGGCGCAAGAAATCGGTGGTGCACTGGTCGATGCCCCTCCATCTGGATGAGAGACATCTATTCAGTATGGTGAATAGCGTGTACCAGATAGGCGCCAGATATTTGCGATTGAAGGCTGATGGTCGGTCGATGGCGTGGTTGTATCCGAGTGCGCGTACTTGAGCACATAACGTCGTGTCGTTGACTGCGGGGTCGTAGCCTTGGTGTCCGTCGGAACGCGTCATGTGTGAGCGTGAAGGGATGATTGTCGATCTGCGCTGTGATGGTATGAGTGTTGCTAGCCGTGATGACCTGGGCAGAGAGCCACACTTGATAGACATACAGTAGTGGGACGTCGGCTGTGGCAGTGAGGGCCTCACGAAGAGGGTGACCTAGTAGGATGTCCACGACCACACGGTGTTGTTCCTGTGGTCGGAACTCTTCGGCGTCTAACTGATGATTGTTAGATACTATTTCAAAGCCATGGCCAGGGGCGACCAAAGCATTATCAGCTGCTTCGTCAATAAATTCTTCTTGAGGAGGAATTTTCTCTTCAGGATGTTGTTGTTGTTGTTGATCCGCCATAGAATAGCTGAAAAATAAGAACCAAATTTAGTAACCAAGACGGATGAAGAAGTGCAGGCGCGTATCTTTGTAGTAATGGGCTCAATCCGAGTCAGATTGAGGACTGGCAGTGGGATAATAAGGTACTGGAGTTACGAAAACAGAGGTGTCCAGACAGAATACTTTCTGACATAACTTTCCGGACAAACCAGAGTGTCCGGACAACCAAGGTTTCTGGATATGGTGTAAGTTTCCGGACAATGTAATACTCCGGACAAAAATCGGTTTCCGGATAAAAGAGGTGTTTCCGGATGTCTTTGGTTACCGGACACCCATCAATCCGGATAGTTGAACTTACCGGAAACCCTTAGGTTTCCGGACAACTAGGGTTACCGAATGATGGTGGTGTCCGGATAAAATATGTTTGATATGGTGGTGTCCGGACGATTTGGATGTGTCCGGACGACAATCGGATGGATTAATGGAACAATTTTCAGCCCCAACCATGTGTGAGTACATTCTAGGGGTATCGATTTAAGCATATGAGCACAGAAAATTATCTAAGTAGACCTAAACTACACCAAGAGGACCCGAAGTCGTAGAGAATCAAAATGGGTATTCGGGTTCCGTTAATCGACCAAATCTGTGGTCGATCCTTGTGATTTAGAACACGAGATGTGTACAGACGATGTCGAGATGGAGAAACTAGAAGCATACCTGAGTTGTGAGCGAGAATCGAGCAAGAGGCGATGAAGTTGATGGTTTCCGAATGAGAGAGTAGAAACAAGAGTTTTGAGAGGGTTTTTGAAAATATCAGGATGAATGAGCAGTGCTTTCTGGATCTTGTAAATCGTGCACCAGGTTTCCGGGTGGGTCATCCGGATACCCATCCGATCCGGATAGGTGTCTGGTTCGGAAACCTATCCTATCCGGACACTTTTTCAAGTTAGACAAAGACACCCCTGTTATTTTAATTTTCCCAAAAATAGGACTATTAGGATTTTGAAAGATCCTTCTCTCGCTCCCCCTCAAATGAGGAACATACAGGTATATGCTCCCCTTCAGAAAGTGCACGTAGTGTGAAATGTACATGGGAGTATCCACACACACAAAAAAACACTTTATGGCAGGTTAGAAAAAAAATTGTGTGTGACACTCCCCCTCAACAATAGAGTAAACTTACCTGATATCGGTTCATGATCCCCCTGAACACATGAATACTCGTGAAAGCACAGATATAACACCAATTAAACTAGACGACAATATGAAATAAAAGAAACACACGTGGAAAGAAAGAAAACAAACGAAATCTACCTAATAAATACAGAGACTCAATCTAACAGTGTAACTGATACAAGTAGAATACAAGTGCGAGAAAGTGTATGCTTAATCATCAGGAGTGTGAACAACGGATGATAAGAAGACAGTTTCTCGTAGATGTATGGAACGTGTATCGGGCACACAAACATATCAAGTCTTCAGATTTAGCATACCTAACTTGGACACTAGAGTATTAAAACGTTTTTCGTCCAAGGGTTTTGTAAATAGGTCTGCTAACTGATGCTCAGTATTTACAAAGTAGAGTTCGACTGTACCTCTTTCTACGTGATCCTTGATGAAATGGTACCGAACGTTTATATGCTTTGTCTTCGTATGCTGGACCGGATTGCTGGATATGACAATTGCGCTCTTCGAGTCACATTAGATGGGCACCTTTACGTAAGTGAAGCCGTAGTCTTTGAGTTGCGTGCGCATCCATATGACTTGTGAACAGCAGCTCGCGGTGGCCACGTATTCTGCCTCGGCAGTCGACGTAGAGACGCACTGCTGCTTCTTGGATGTCCAACTCACCAGGCTATCTCCTAAGAACTGCACATGCCCCGATGTGCTCTTCTGGTCCATCATGCTTCCCGCGTGGTCCGCATCAGAATAAGCGGATACTTCAAAACCTATCTCTTTCGGGTACCACAAGACAAGATCAGCAGTACCACGTAAATAACGAAAAATTCGTTTGACGGCTATTAAATTAGACTCTTTTGGTTTTGATTGAAATCGGGCGCATAGAAAAGTTGAAAACATGATATCCGGTCTACTTGCGGTTAGATACATCAAAGAACCGATCATTCCCCGATACAGTTTAGTGTTCACATCCTTTCCGTTAGGATAGGCGTGAAGCTTTGTACTAGGTGCCATGGGAGTTTTCATTGGTGAGGACTGTTCCATCTGGAATTTCCTAAGAATATCCCGGATGTACTTAGCCTGGTTTATGAATATCCCGGTCGACAATTGTTTAACCTGAAGACAAAGGAAGAAATTCATCTCACAAAGCATACTCATTCTAAAACATTGTCCCATAAGTTTGGCAAAGTTCTTTGCATACCGAGGATTAGTAGAACCGAAAATTATGTCATCGACACACACTTGAACTAAGACAATATGACCTTTTTCGTTCTCGATAAACAGAGTTGAATCTATCTTACCTCGTGTGAATTCTGATTTTAGCAAGAACTCGGACAGAGTGTTGTACCAGGCTCGTGGAGCTTGCTTTAGACCGTAAAGCGCCTTGTCTAGAACGTAGACATGATCAGGCTTTGAATCATCCACGAATCCTTCCGGTTGCGATACGTATATTTCTTCCTTGATATCGCCATAGAGGAATGCGGTCTTCACATCCTGTGGATCCCAGATATGCATGCAATCAAACATTAATCAACACAAACAGTAATAACATGCCATAAATCTCACTTGTATTGAAGAATGATTGAATGAAGAACAACAGCAGACTGTGTAGCCGTGTACAAAGGTTTAGCAAAAGTATAATGATCATTAACCCTAAACAAGGTTAACCACAAACTATTTATACCTACAAGGTATTTACAAGATATGACAATTCTAGTCCCTGAACTTCTAATTCCACAAATAATAAGACCTAACAATCTCCCCCTTGGAATTGAAGTTCGCGTTCACGCCAGTCTGGAACATAGCGCCTTCGGATTGCAAAGAGCACTTCAAAGTATCTGATGCAGCTTCTGAATTCAAGCCGGTCTTCTATGGCTTTGAGAAGATCCTTGGCGAGGTACTCACGATGATTGACATACTGCTCTGGAGGAGCATTCCTGACTTCTTCTTCAATTATCTTCTTCAGCTCAGATTGGATTTTCATCAAAGTTCCCTCGCTAAATTTATGCACTTCATTTCTTCTGATGAACCGTTTCTCCCCTTTTCCGTTCAGATACACGAATCCTGTTTCTGGTTTAGATAGTAGAGAGTGTACCTGTGCGTCTTCAGGAAGGTTCAGATTGGGCTTTAAGATGTTGATCTTTTTCTGATTACTTTCGAGTCCCAACTGAAAGTCTTCGATGTAGGATAGTGTGATCGTGCACTTCATAAATCTTTTTATTGCATCGAGGGCTTTGGTGTAATGTAGAGGCCGGATAGTGCGAGTCTTCAATTCTTTGAGCAGAACTGGAAAGTCTCTCAGATGAAGGTGTTTGAAGTCTGACTCCGAGAAATTCCATATATTTCCCTCATCCCTTTTCACTGTAAAGGACGGGAAAACGACTTTCACGATACTGTCTGAATCAATTTCCACGATTTCCGTGATTCTGAGCTTTGAGTGGACCTCGTGTTTCATTCGGCCTCTTTTCATAACTTCTATGTACTGAGATCTGATCGCCTCATTCATGAAAGAGACCCCATGACACTGTACTGGGTCGAGAGGCCTTATCCAGTGAGCGAAGATTTTCTTCTGAGATTCTTCCAGATACGGTACTAGAATATGGAACCTCTCCCAACGAGCTGGTTGAGGTTGTTGGGGTGGAACCGCTTCTGGAATTGGCACAATAATTTCTGATGAACCTGCAGTATCAGTAAGATCAGCCGGAGCGGTAGATACCTGTTCACTCTGAAGAAGAAGTTGGTCATAGTCAAGATCTGTCATTAAGTCATCGTCGCCCTACATATCCCATAAGGCATCAGTTTCTGACTGAATTGCAACAATAGCTCTTTGCCTCCAATCAGATTCAAGTTCCGGATCGCCGGCCGAGTCCTCATCAATCAGCTCTAGGACAGGCCGCTCCGAAACTGTCAGCATTAACGTGTCTTCCGATGGACCTTCGGGCTTTTCAACCATCGGGTCTGCTGACTCTTCTCGGTTATCTCTGACCGGTGATGAATTCCTGAACCATTTCGGACTCTGACGGTTGTTGTTGCTGTGGTTCAGTTGGATTTACCGTTGAAGTTTCTGCCGCCGCGGATGACAGTTCGGTCAGTCTCAGTCTCTTGTCCCCCTCATGTTGATCACGGTCATCCGGATCATCATGTCTTCGTTTTGAACTCTGGATCTGACACTTACAGGTGTCTTCAAGGCTGGTGACCCTCTCGGTTAGCTTTTCGAGGCCTTCATGACTTCGGATAGTTGAGCTGTAATCGAGTCGGTCGGTGTGATAGGGGGCGGTATTTGGGATTGCGAGCGTAGAATGCTCACTAGATCTGCTTTAGATGAGGCGGAAGTGTCAGAGTCGGTCAACAGCTTGCTCAGTAAGGCGGCTTTGAGGTCATCAACAGACATATTCTGGACATTCGGAGCGGTTGACGGCTGTGATAAACTGCTCTGGGGAGTCGGGGTAGGAGCTGAAGAAGCCACGCCTTTACCTGTTACAAATCGGCGAAGGAACGCCAAATCCTCGGACACATTCTTCATAATCCCAGATTGGACAGCCTTTAAGGCGCCGTCCACATATTCCTTGGAGACGAACTCCGGGAAAGTAACACCGGTGGCACTTAGCCATTCCGTTGTAGTAGCTGCGGCGGATTGCACCGCAGTACCGCCTACGTTCACGGTTGGCGTGATGATAGCCGTGGTAGGACTTCCGCCCTGTCCTTGCGAAATACCAAAAGGTAGAATCGCTCCGGGCGTTTCGGTCGAGGCACGAAGACTCTCGACGTTAGCCGTTTGAGTGACCTGTGTCCTAGCCAAAGGAATGTCAATATCAAAGGGATCTAGACTCCATCATGCATCCAAAGAAGGCGAGACCGGGGGAGGCTGGTCTCTAGTTTCAACACCAGAACTCTCCGAGTGAGAGACCGGTAGAAGTTGTGCTTGATCCCCGTGTGAAGTTGAAACCGGATCCTTTTGAGAGGAAATGGAGTGGCTTGGGGGGTTGTGCAATTGCGTCGCTAGGCCCACGACGTCTTCTTCAATATCCCTATGCAACGGATGCAAAGGGATAGTAGAGGTGGCTGCCTGGCTAGATGAAGGCTGGTTGGGGGCAACCTGGGAAGATTGCCCCATCTCTCGCTCACTCTCGTTCTTTTTTGCTTGCTCCTCCTTTCACGCACATGCTCACGTTCTATTTCTTTTTCAACTAAAACTCCCTCCGCTCTCCTTGTCTCTCCAGAAATGGCTACGGGGTTAGATGTGTCATCATCATCATCGGCGTCAGATTCGGTTTCCTCACTATCGGATTCCTCAGACCATACTTCGTCACCGGAAGCCGAGCCTGATTGAGACTCGGATTCGGATTCCGATTCGGAGCCAGAGGCGGTGCCGACAGCTGTTCCGGAGGAAGAACCGGATTCGGAGCTGGAAGAGGAGGCTGCCTCTTCGGTTGTGTGAACGCGGGAAACTCCTTCCACCTCCACATCGTGTAGGGCTGAACCTTCAACTCCGGGTGAAGGTGGTGTACGAGGTCTAGGTCTAGACGTACTAGCATCGCGTGAGGACCTCCCGACACTACCCACGCCTGAACCCCTTACAATATTTTCTCTCTGCTCGCCCCGTCCGACAGCCCCTGCTCGTCGGACCCCTCGTCCTCGCATGCGTGGACCCTCACGTCGCTCGGCTCGCGCTCCTTGGGCAGGTCCAGCCGGATCTGGCTGAGCCATGGGAGCGACTAGGTTGTTCTCAGTCTTATAAGCTATCACACTTAGTGCCGTTTGGTCCGCGATAGCTAGTAAGTCAGCAGGAATAACCATAGGAACAACTCCTTCTAAAACGCGAATGTTTTGAATGCGTGTCATGCGGGTAGAGAGAAGTACCTCGTGAGCATCGCGGCAAGGGATAGTGAGATCGGACGCCATGTAGTGTGCAACAATCATTTGTAGAAATCGTGGATATGGATGAAATGAAAGTCGTCTGTTGCCGTCAAGCTTCTTTTGAACTTGAGCCACAAGTTCCGTCCATAGTATCGTCGCGAAGTCAACATGGCGACTATAGATAACCGCATGGAATAGGCGTAGCATGTTGACTGAAGTACGATCAATTCCTTTTGTCACAGCTGATAGACACCTGTTCAGAATGGTGAACAGTGTGTACCGGATAGGCTGTAGGTGAGTTCGAGTGAAGCTCGATGGTTGATGGAGGCCGCCTTGATATCCGAGAGCCTGAAGGTCTCGGCACAATATGGCATCGGGGACTTGTTCGTCGTATGCTTCTCGTGCTGGAACTGCATTCGCGGCCTGTAGACCAAGGATGGTTCGGAAGGTATTGCGCGTGATTGTAAATTCGGAATCACCAATGCGTGCACGGAGGTCAAAGTGGTGGTCGCGCGCGATAAGTTCGAAGGACCGCCATAGTTGATGTACGTAGACGGCTGGAACCGAAGGATGAGCCGTCAAAGCCTGGTTAAGCGCATGGCGCTTCAGAATCTCTACTATGACGGGGCATTGGCAGTTAAAATTCGTCGGGTCCAAATGGTAGTTGTTTGCAACGAGAGGAAGGTTTGGACCTTCAGGGAGTAGTGGAGCGTCGACTTGGGGTGGATTCGGATTTGGTTGAGCCATGTACCTGTAAAAATGTCTTAATAGTCAGTAACGAGCGCAGTGTGTGACATATAACCCAGTCTCGAGGCCCGTATTCTCGGATTTGAAACACCGAGAGTTGGTACAGTTCAAGATCGATCACAACTCGAGTCTTGTAGGATCCGAGTTTAATGAAAGTATGATAGAACATTTAAGGTGCAGGTGGGCAAATGAGTGTTGTCGCTATGGAGCTTGCAAAGATCAGTACTTGGAATTAGGGAATACCAGACTTAAGAGCACCGGGAGTTAAACTACCGGGACTTCAAGAAAAACATAAAGTACCGGGACATGAGACTACCGGGACATGGAACTACTGGGACATGTGTGACACCCGTCAAACCAAAACACTCAGGTTAGCAATTGAACAACATAATACATGTCTTAACATGTAGAAATAACTCATTAAGACTTAATTATGATGGCTAAGGTTTAGTTTCCTAAGAATTCCAACAGTACGCTTAGAAAATCATGTTACCGCGCGGAACTACTTAAGCTGTCTTATATAATGCCGATTGGAACAGTTAACATTTAATTATAACAATATTATTAATAAGAGGAGTAAATATATAGTTTATATATACCCAAATGTAAATTTTAAAACTTTAAATAACCAAACCAAAAAATAAGTAGATAAATGAGGTTTTAGCTACTTTAAATCAAGCTCTTTATAAAATTCATAATATATATACTTATACAATATTAGTTAACACTTAATAATATATATATATATATATATATATATATATATATATATATATATATATATATATATATATATATATATATATATAATCTTAGACCAGAAAATGGCCCAAAAATTCGGCCTTAACACATGGCCCATCACCCACAACAATTAAAACTCTCATATTCTCAAGAAACCCTCTCATTTTCCCACCTCCTCTCTCTCTCTACATTCAAACACCCAACACCCTCTCCCCTCCCTCTCTCTTGGCCGAAAATCAGCCACAAACACCACACCAAACCAGTCCATTCTTACAAGGTTTTGAAGGTAAACAACAACTCTAGAAGGGGGTAAACCTATCTCTCTTGCATTCTTCTTCTTTTCTTCTTTTTACTTGTAAATTTTTCCTTCTTTTCTCATCTTATTTTGTAATCCTTGAGTTTCTGGATAAAGGGGCCTTAATAGACCCTTTTCATGGTAGATTAATCACCAAAGACATGTTATGTCAAACAAATGGTGATAATCCTTAAGCCATACATCTAGAACTCAAGAACATGATGTTTTGACTACATGCATGTGTGTTTTTGTCATAATCTGAAATGTGTGAGTTCATGCATGTGTTTATAAAAGTCAAAAATAGATTTTTTTTATCTAAGAGCATTGTTAAAGTAGTGGTAAATGAGTGTTCAATCAAAGAACCAACCATATGAGTGAAAATATGGATATAAAACACTCATTTTCCATGAATAAGCATTTTCAGTTTCTGGCAGATTACTTGCATGCACTTCATCCGACCATATCTTGAAAAAAACTTAACTAATAGATATGAATCTTTTTCTGGAACTTTTCTTATTGTGTTATGTTCCAAACCCAAGTGGTTTCATGTAAAAACTCGTAGTTTTGACCCTTCATCTACCCACATCAAATGAAGAAGTGTAAAAACAGTCTAGCAGAGAAAATGTCTACTTAAATCACTCATAACTCACTTGATACTAAACCAAAATTCTTGATTTTTCTTCTGGAAATTATTTTAATGAGTTATGGTTCAAAAAAAAGTGGTTTCACAAAAAAATATTAAGATTTGAGGTCTCAACCATTCAAACCAATATAAGTGTGCAAGAAATCAGAATCTGTCTTAAAATAAAACCCACCTTAAAATCGTCATATCTACCTCAATATGTAACCAAAAATGATGAAATTTTTCTGGAAAATACTTTTATGAGTTAGGGTTAAAACCTATTTTGAATAACTGGAAAATGTTGAGAATTGACCCTCCAAATGGACTTGACAAAAAGATGGTGCAGACTGTTTTGGTAACTATGACACTTAAACTTAAGTGTAATGATTAAAATAGCTAGCCAACTCTAAAAATAGTGATATTTATGTCAAAAGTTCCCTAAAACATTAAATTGACACACATAAAAAGTTGGACTAATAAAAATTTCCAGAAGATATTTAAAAATGACCATAAGTGGACTTAATATTCTGCCATCAGATAAGTAAAACACTAATTCAAAAGAAAAAGGGATTTGTAGAGTCATTAAAAGATGAAAAGCTTGTAAATTGTAGAAATTGTCAAAACCATAAATAAAAACTATATATACATGTATATGAAGGTATAAATAATACCCTAACAAATAATAGATTTATAACAAACCGAACATTTTAAATCACAAGGTAAATGAGAAATACAATTACATATGTAATTAGTGAAAGTATTCGTCATGAAGAAAATATAAAACGTGGTAAAATGGATTAAATACTACTTATAACCTATAAATTTTATTATGTAACAATAAAATCCTACAAACCCTTTTAAACCAATAATTTACTTGAGATCAACAACGCAAAATAATACTTACACTTAATAACTAACACTAAGGCATTTTATAAGACATGATGGGCTAAGCAATGCTTTAGCCATAAGAGTTAGACCGAAACTGATAATGTGTTTCACTTCCTTAGGAAGGACCTAGAATCGAGAAACTGTGCAACCGTGCGGCAACACTTGGAAATTCTTGCTGAACATCGTGAGTATTCACAGCCCCTTTTTACTCTTTTGTTACAATTTGGGGTGAAATGCATGATATTGAATTTCAAATTGATTGAATTATGCTATGAAATGTTGAACCTTAAATTTAATTGTTTGTGCACTAAGGTATGTATACTTTTTGATGTGCTTGAGTTTTAAATGAAAAAGTCCCCACTTGTTAGACACTACTTATTAACTCATTATGAGCCAATGGTATTTGTGGGTAGCGCTATTTGGATTGACAACCCCACTTTAAGCTGACGAGCTAGAAGTGCACTTTACCAATAACAATAATGGTCTTACCCATGTGGAATTAATCCACCGCTGAGGTAGGACGTGAATAATATAAGGGACGTTGGTTTGTCGGAAGGTTTGGTAGTGGCTCAATGCTATGACATCATTGCATACATTATACCTCGTGCAAATACTCGAACAACTGGTTACGTAAACTTCGTGTGAACAAACGTTTCACAATAACAATTTTTGCATACAAATTTATTTTTAGTGCATACGAAAACCTGTGAACTCACCAACTCTTTGTAGTTGACCCTTTCTTTCATCATGCTTTTCAGGTGCTAACAAGTAAGTGAAGGTGTAGGGTGCATTTTGCATGATGACATCAACATCAAGAACATTAAAATTTCTACTGTTAATTTTTGTATCCGGCGTCTTCTTTTTGAAACAATTTGCTTAAGACGTTGTAATGTAATATTTTGAACTATTGTATTGAATGTTGTGGTTGGTGTTGTCTGTTACCTTTTGAATGAAACCCTACGCTGTTATACCTCGTGTTTCCGCTTTAGCGGGGTGTGACAGATTTGGTATCAGAGCCTAAGGTTATAGAGAATGTCGGTTTTCTTATGAAAACCACAAACTATAACCCAACTATAACGCAAACTATTTTCAAAACGGTTTTCGAAATGATTGTCAAAATCTGAGGCATATTGTTAATATAATTAAGTTGAGTGCCACATTATTATACCTCAATTAAACAAAGCCTGATCACCGATGTTTAATTCAGGTATGTATAATGGGAGACTCGAATTAGTTATACTGGAAGTATGCTTAAAATAAATTTTCTACTTAAACATGGAAAGCATGATTTTGTGTGTGCATGCATAAACATTGCATAACTTAGGCACTTACAATAGCACATTTAATAACTAAGCCTGTTATTATCACAGTTCACTATGTCGTCCACGTCCATCCGCACTGAGCAATCTGCCGATGCCTCTGGCTATGTTACTAGTCGACCTAGGAGCTTTGTATCACTAGAGTTAAGACAAAAATTAACTTGAAACCCCAAAAGTTGAAAGGGTCTACGTTATTGAATTTGCTAATGGGCAAGAAGTTAAGGTCAGAGACGTAATTACGGACTGTACTTTAAACTTAGCTAATAAGAACTTTAGTATAGACCTTATTCCAATTGAGCTAGGAAGCTTTGACATAGTCGTGGGCATGGATTGACTATCCAAAAACCAAGTTGATATATGTTGTTCCGAAAAGATCATCCGAATTCCGCTACCA
Organism: Saussurea involucrata; assembly: GCA_033807775.1. Lineage (NCBI taxonomy): Eukaryota > Viridiplantae > Streptophyta > Magnoliopsida > Asterales > Asteraceae > Saussurea > Saussurea involucrata. The sequence goes on along the minus strand of CM066314.1, from coordinate 107,065,325 downwards.
GAGGGTAAAACACTCGTCGTACATGGAGAGAAGTCCGGAAAGAACTTTAAGTTAGTGACGTGTATGAAGATGCGGAAGTACTTGAAAAAGGAATGCATCGCATTTTTGGCTCATGTCATAGTCAAGGAAATCGAAGAAAAACGCATTCAGGATTTTCCTGTGGTTCGGGATTTTCCCGAGGTGTTCCTGGAGGAGCTACCAGGACTACCCCCGTCAATACAAGTCGAGTTTCACATCGACTTAATTCCTGGAGCTGCACCTGTGGCTAAGTCACCGTACCGATTGGCCCTATCAGAAATGCAAGAATTGTCAGGACAACTCCAGGAGCTGCTCGACAAAGGACTTATAAGACCTAGCTCTTCGCCATGGGGTGCACCAGTTCTTTTCGTTAAAAAGAAAGATGGATCCTTGCGGATGTGCATCGATTATAGAGAACTCAATAAGCTAACTATCAAGAACCGATACCCTCTTCCCCGAATCGACGACCTGTTCGACCAACTCCAAGGTGCTACCTACTTTTCAAAAATTGATCTTCGATCTGGATATCATCAAATGAGGGTCCGTGAAGAGGATGTTCCTAAGACGGCATTTAGGACTCGATACGGCCATACGAATTCCTGGTTATGCCTTTCGGGCTAACCAACGCACCAACTGTCTTCATGGACTTAATGAACAGGGTTTGTAGACCGTACCTGGACGAGTTCGTGATCGTGTTCATAGATGATATACTAATTTACTCGCAAAGCAAGGAGGATCATGAGCGACATCTAAAGTTGATACTAGAATTGCTTAGAGACCAGAAATTGTATGCAAAGTTCTCCAAATGCGAATTTTGGATTCGAGAGGTACAATTTCTTGGCCACGTGATTAATGAGAAGGGAATTCATGTAGATCCGACAAAAATTGAGGCCATCAAGAAGTGGGAAGCCCCCAAAAAACCCGACAGAGATTCGCCAATTTCTTGGTTTAGCAGGCTATTATCGGCGATTCATTGCGAATTTATCAAAAATTGCGCAACCGCTAACGACATTAACCCAAAAGGATAAGAAGTTTATTTGGGGAGAGAAACAAGAAGAAGCATTCCAAACTCTTAAGCATAGGTTATGCAATGCACCAATTATGGCACTGCCAGAAGGCACAGAGAATTTCGTAGTCTACTGCGATGCGTCACACCAAGGTTTGGGGTGCGTGTTGATGCAACAGGAAAAGGTCATTGCATATGCTTCAAGGCAACTTAAAGTTCATGAGAAGAACTATACTACTCACGACCTTGAGTTAGGAGTAGTAATGTTCTCACTTAAGATCTGGAGACATTATCTTTACGGCACGAAATGCACCATCTACACCGATCATAAAAGTTTTCAACATATCTTTGACCAGAAAATGCTTAACATGAGGCAAAGAAGATGGGTTGAACTGCTTAGCGACTATGACTGTTAAATAAAGTACCACCCAGGCAAGGCTAATGTGGTAGCCGACGCACTAAGCAGGAAGGAAAGGGTGAAGCCGTCAAGAGTGCGAGCAATGGGTGTGTTCGTTCAGACGAGTCTAAAGACACAAATTCTTAAAGCTCAGGAAGAAGCGTTGAAAGCAAAGAACTTGAAGGACGAGGCCTTACATCAATGGGAACTTAAATTTAAAACGAGGTCAGATGGGGTACGTTACTTTGAAGACAAAGTTTGGTTACCAAAGGTTAATAACCTACGAACAACAATTATGGATGAAGCCCATAAATCAAGATATTCGATTCACACGGGAGCTGATAAGATGTACAAAGATTTAAAGGGATATTACTGGTGGTCGGGTATGAAGAGAGACATTGCTTTATACGTAAACAAGTGCATAAATTGTGCAAAAGTTAAGGCCGAACATCAAAAACCATCTGGTCTATTACAACAACCCAAGATTCCCCAATGGAAATAGGAACAAATAGCTATGGATTTCGTAACTAAGCTACCCATGACTAGGAAAGGGCACGATGCAATATGGGTTATAGTGGACCGACTTACAAAATCTGCGCATTTCCTTCCTATTCGGGAAGACTACAAGATGGAAAAGCTTGCACAAATTTACATCAATGAAATCGTTATGCGTCATGGAGTGCCTATTTCCATCATCTCGGATAGAGATAGTCGTTTTACGTCACGGTTTTGGCGATCACTCCAGAAAGCTTTGGGTCCGCGTTTGGATCTGAGCACTGCCTACCATCCTCAAACGAACGGCCAGTCAGAAAGAACTATACAAACGCTAGAGGATATGCTGCGTGCATGTGTGATAGATTTTGGTGGAAGTTGGGATACTCACCTACCATTAGTGGAGTTCTCCTACAACAATAGATATCATACCAGCATTCAGTGTGCACCGTATGAAGCCTTATATGGACGCAAGTGTAGATCCCCACTTAGTTGGTTGGAAATTGGCGACAGACAATTGTCTAGGCCTGAAATTGTTCAAGAGACTACTGACAAGATCTCAATTATTAAGGACAGAATCAAGGCCTCAAGAGATCGTCAGAAGAGTTACGCAGATAACCGCAGGAAGCCATTAGAATTCCAAGTGGGAGACAAAGTGCTTTTGAAAGTATCGCCATGGAAAGGATTAGTACACTTCGGAAAAAGAGGTAAACTAAGTCCGAGGTATATTGGCCCATTTGAAATAATTGAAAGGATTGGTCCAGTAGCATATAAACTCAGTTTACCACAAGAGCTAAGTGCCATCCACAATACGCTCCATGTGTCAAACCTTAAGAAATGCCTGACTGATGAATCATTGGTTCTACCCCTAGAAGACGTTCAGATCAACGATCGGTTACACTTTATAGAAGAACCGATAGAAATCCTTGATCAATAACTCAAACGAACAAGGCGTAGTAAGATCCCAATTTTGAAAGTTCGTTGGAATTCGAGGCATGGACCTGAGTATACATGGGAGCGAGAAGATTACATGAAACGTAAGTACCCTCACCTATTTGCAAAGGATCAGACGGGGAATAGCAATCAACGAATTTCGGGACGAAATTCTTCTAACAAGGGGAGACTGTGACACCCGTCAAACCAAAACACTTAGGTTAGCAATTGAACAACATAATACATGTCTTAACATGTATAAATAACTCATTAAGACTTAATTATGATGGCTAAGGTTTAGTTTCCTAAGAATTCCAACAGTACGCTTAGAAAATCCTGTTACCGCGCGAAACTGCTTAAGCTGTCTTATATAATGCCGATTGGAACAGTTAACATTTAATTATAACAATATTATTAATAAGAGGAGTAAATATATAGTTTATATATACCCAAATGTAAATTTTAAAACTTTAAATAACCAAACCAAAAATTAAGTAGATAAATGAGGTTTTAGCTACTTTAAATCAAGCTCTTTATAAAATTCATAATATATATACTTATACAATATTAGTTAACACTTAATAATAAATATATATATATATATATATATATATATATATATATATATAATCTTAGACCAGAAAATGGCCCAAAAATTCGGCCTTAACACATGGCCCATCACCCACAACAATTAAAACTCTCATATTCTCAAGAAACCCTCTCATTTTCCCACCTCCTCTCTCTCTCTACATTCAAACACCCAACACCCTCTCCCCTCCCTCTCTCTTGGCCGAAAATCAGCCACAAACACCACACCAAACCAGTCCATTCTTACAAGGTTTTGAAGGTAAACAACAACCCTAGAAGGGGGTAAACCTATCTCTCTTGCATTCTTCTTCTTTTCTTCTTTTTACTTGTAAATTTCTCCTTCTTTTCTCATCTTATTTTGTAATCCTTGAGTTTCTGGATAAAGGGGCCTTAATAGACCTTTTTCATGGTAGATTAATCACCAAAGACATGTTATGTGAAACAAATGGTGATAATCCTTAAGCCATACATCTAGAACTCAAGAACATGATGTTTTGACTACATGCATGTGTATTTTTGTCATAATCTGAAATGTGTGAGTTCATGCATGTGTTTATAAAAGTCAAAAATAGATTTTTTTTATCTAAGAGCATTGTTAAAGTAGTGGTAAATGAGTGTTCAATCAAAGAACCAACCATATGAGTGAAAATATGGATATAAAACACTCATTTTCCATGAATAAGCATTTTCAGTTTCTGGCAGATTACTTGCATGCACTTCATCCGACCATATCTTGGAAAATACTTAACTAATAGATATGAATCTTTTTCTGGAACTTGGCTTATTGTGTTATGTTTCAAACCCAAGTGGTTTCATGTAAACACTCGTAGTTTTGACCCTTCATCTACCCACATCAAATGAAGAAGTGTAAAAACAGTCTAGCAGAGAAAATGTCTACTTAAATCACTCATAACTCACTTGATACTAAACCAAAATTCTTGATTTTTCTTCTGTAAATTATTTTAATGAGTTATGGTTCAAACAAAAGTTGTTTCACAAAAAATTATTAAGATTTGAGGTCTCAACCATTCAAACCAAGATAAGTGTGCAAGAAATCAGAATCTGTCTTAAAATAAAACCCACCTTAAAATCGTCATATCTCCCTCAATATGTAACCAAAAATGATGATTTTTTTCTGGAAAATACTTTTATGAGTTAGGGTTAAAACCTATTTTGAATAACTAGAAAATGTTGAGAATTGACCCTCCAAATGGACTTGACAAAAAGATGGTGCAGACTGTTTTGGTAACTATGACACTTAAACTTAAGTGTAATGATTAAAATAGCTAGCCAACTCTAAAAATAGTGATATTTATGTCAAAAGTTCCCTAAAACATTAAATTGACACACATAAAAAGTTGGACAAATAAAAATGTCCAGAAGATATTTAAAAATGACCATAAGTGGACTTAATATTCTGCCATCAGATAAGTAAAACACTAATTCAAAAGAAAAAGGGATTTGTAGAGTCATTAAAAGATGAAAAGCTTGTAAATTGTAGAAATTGTCAAAACCATAAATAAAAACTATATATAGATGTATATGAAGGTATAAATAATACCCTAACAAATAATAGATTTATAACAAACCGAACATTTTAAATCACAAGGTAAATGAGAAATACAATTACATATGTAATTAATGAAAGTATTCGTCATGAAGAAAATATAAAACGTGGTAAAATGGATTAAATACTACTTATAACCTATAAATTTTATTATGTAACAATAAAATCCTACAAACCCTTTTAAACCAATAATTTACTTGAGATCAACAACGCAAAATAATACTTACACTTAATAACTAACACTAAGGCATTTTATAAGACATGATGGGCTAAGCAATGCTTTAGCCATAAGAGTTAGACCGAAACTGATAATGTGTTTCACTTCCTTAGGAAGGACCTAGAATCGAGAAACTGTGCAACCGTGCGGCAACACTTGGAAATTCTTGCTGAACATCGTGAGTATTCACAGCCCCTTTTTACTCTTTTGTTACAATTTGGGGTGAAAAGCATGATATTGAATTTCAAATTGATTGAATTATGCTATGAAATGTTGAACCTTAAATTTAATTGTTTGTGCACTAAGGTATGTATACTTTTTGATTTGCTTGAGTTTTAAATGAAAAAATCCCCACTTGTTAGACACTACTTATTAACTCATTATGAGCCAATGGTATTTGTGGGTAGCGCTATTTGGATTGACAACCCCACTTTAAGCTGACGAGCTAGAAGTGCACTTTACCAATAACAATAATGGTCTTACCCATGTGGAATTAATCCACCGCTGAGGTAGGACGTGAATAATATAAGGGACATTGGTTTGTCGGAAGGTTTGGTAGTGGCTCAATGCTATGACATCATTGCATACATTATACCTCGTGCAAATACTCGAACAACTGGTTACGTAAACTTCGTGTGAACAAACGTTTCACAATAACAATTTTTGCATACAAATTTATTTTTAGTGCATACGAAAACCTGTGAACTCACCAACTCTTTGTAGTTGACCCTTTCTTTCATCATGCTTTTCAGGTGCTAACAAGTAAGTGAAGGTGTAGGGTGCATTTTGCATGATGACATCAACATCAAGAACATTAAAATTTCTACTGTTAATTTTTGTATCCGGCGTCTTCTTTTTGAAACAATTTGCTTAAGACGTTGTAATGTAATATTTTGAACTATTGTATTGAATGTTGTGGTTGGTGTTGTCTGTTACCTTTTGAATGAAACCCTACGCTGTTATACCTCGTGTTTCCGCTTTAGCGGGGTGTGACAACATGTCGACTACCGGGAGTCGACTACGGGAGTCGAGACTACCGGGAGTCGAAACTACCGGGAGTCGAAAACCCTAACAGCGGCGGCCTCCAAGAAGATTGATGAAATCGATCGATTCTGGTGGCCTTTAGGTCGATTTCAAGATGTAATAACGATTAGATTAGAGTTTAGATTGCTTACCTGAAGAATGGTGAGAATCGGAGTCCGATTTGAGAAGAAATCGCAAGAAGTAGGAGAGATGGTACCGGGAGTGGACCGGGAGTTGAGAAGCGGGAGTTTGAAGATGTGAACGAGTCCAAACTCAACTTTAGTTTAAATACTCCAGTTTGATACCTGGTTAGACTTGGTACCGGGTCCCGTAACTCTCCCGGTTCCATATAATCCAACTGCTAACACTTAAAAGAAATTCCCTTGACAAAAAAAATTTAACTTTTCCCCCTCAGATTTTCAATCTGACATCGCTCCCCCTCAACCTTTCAAAAAATAACAGTCCCCTCTTTTTTCATTTTATATTTTTCTACTTTTTATATTTTCTTTTAAATAAAAAAAATTAAAGAAACGAAAACACACACTTCAAAGAAAAACTAACGAACTAAAAAAAACTTTGACCAAATGACAAAAATTTCCCCTAGACTTGTCAAACTGATATTTCTCCCCCTCGATTTCTAAAAAATATATCTTTTCCTCACAGAGATAGAATACGTACATTTGGAACTAGGCATTCGAGGAATCATCTTGAAAATACACAGTTAGTAGCATGGAAATAACAAAGACTAGACGAATAACGTAAAGACACACGGAAAACTGGGGAAACGAAAGGAAACACTACACGTGAATATACAGAAAACGAGTCACCGATGTGCTTGAAACACCTAAGCCACGCTGCGAGACAAGTGTAACTGCAAGAGATACAGTTATCCCGTTGTGTGGAAAAGGTGTAACCAGTACAACTGAGACTCAAACTTTCAGATTAAGCATACCAAGCTTGGACACTAGATCGAAAAACCGTTTTTCGTCCAACGCCTTGGTAAACAAATCTGCCAGTTGGTTTTCCGTACACACAAAGTAGAGTTCCACGGTACCTCTCTCCACATGGTCTTTGATGAAGTGGTAGCGCACGTCTATATGTTTCGTCTTTGTATGCTGCACCGGATTACTTAAGATTGCGATAGCACTTTTAGAGTCGCAATAGATGGGGATGTTCGAGTAGTTGTACCCGTAATCCTTCAGTTGAGTCCGCATCCAGATCACTTGGGAACAGCAGCTGGCCGCGGGTACGTACTCCGCTTCCGCCGTGGAGGTGGAGACGCTAGTCTGCTACTTTGAGGCCCAGCTAACCAGCTTGTCTCCTAGGAACTGGACGTGTCCCATCGTGCTTTTCCGGTCAAGCATGCTTCCCGCATGATCAGCATCAGAATACGCTGTAAGCTCGAAACCTGTATCCTTCGGGTACCAAAGGCCAAGATTAGCAGTACCTTTCAAGTAACGAATTATACGCTTAACTGCTATCATGTGAGACTCTTTAGGATTAGACTGAAACCTAGCACACAGAAAAGTGGAAAACATTATGTCCGATCGACTTGCCGTCAAATACATCAGCGAACCAATCATTCCTCGATAGGTAGTAGTGTTAACAGCCTTTCCGTTAGGATCAGCGTGTAACTTCGTATCGGCGGACATAGGAGTACGCATGGGAGAGCACTGTTCCATCTTGAATTTCCGAAGAATATCCGCGATGTACTTAGATTGATTGATGAATATCCCGGTCGACAGTTGATGAACTTGAAGACCGAGAAAGAAATTCATCTGTCCCATCATACTCATTTTAAAATGCTTTTTCATGAGAAATGAAAAGTTGCGACAGTATTGTGGGCAAGAGGAACCGAAGATAATGTCATTGACATAGACTTGAACTAAAAGAATGTGCTCACCTTCCCTCTTTATGAAAAGAGTTGTGTCGATCTTACCTTTCGAGAAGCCGGAAATGAGAAGAAAAGTTGACAGTTTATCGTACCAGGCTCTCGGTGCTTGTTTGAGTCCGTATAACGCTTTGTCGAGTCGATACACATGGTTCGGGTGATCCGGATCTACTAAACCTTTTGGCTAGGAGACATACACCTCTTCTTTTAGATCTCCATTAAGAAACGCCGTCTTCACATCCATTTGATATACCGTGAAGTTTTTGTGGGCGACGTACGCGAGAAACATCCGAATGGCATCGATTCGGGCCACTGGTGCAAACGTCTCTTCGTAGTTGATCCCCTCTTGTTGTCGATACCCCTTAGCGACCAAACGTGCCTTGTTTCGGACCACGACACCATTCTCGTCCTTTTTGTTCTTGAAAATCCATTTCGTGCCAATGATGGTTCGGTTCTTCGGGCGAGGGACCAGACGCCAAACTTTGAGACTTTCGAATTCGTTGAGCTCTTCTTGCATGGCCATTATCCAGTCCGGGTCGTGTAAGTCATATTTCACTGATGCCGGTTCGACGTTGCTCAAGAAAACAGAGAAGAGGCACTCGTTACCGGTTGCCGCACGGTTTTGAGTATTGCTCAGCAATGCAGGTGTCGCGTCATCTTCAGCTTCCGTGGTAGCTCGAGTCTGAACTGGAGCTGTCGGATTGCCAATAATTTGTTCCGGAGGGTGCGCTCGACTACATTTCCTCGTGTGGGGTAGAGGCTCCGAATGAGGTTCTGAATTATCCGCATCGACGTATGACCCAAGGGGTAGATTCTGAACAGCTTCAGGGGATGGAACCGGATGAAGTCTTGGAGCGGCCACAGGTTGAGATACAGCAGCAGTGGACGAAGATGCGGCAGTGTCGTCCGAGCCGTTGCTTGCTCCAGGGGATGGAGTGGTTGGAACCACTGATGAGGGAGATGCGGTCGCCGTTTGCGTACTTGAAGATGGCGTCGGCTCAATTACTGGTGAAGTGGGTGAGGCCTCCGAGGATGTACCATTGGGGGTCGGAGGAGGACCGGATATGCTGGTCGACACCACTATAGCTCCATCTGCATTTAAAGGAGCATCAGAAGTAACAAGGGGGAAGACATAAATCATTATAAAAGTCTTGAAGCAGAATATCTAACTCAGATGGTTGTGACTTCGACGTGTTAGACGGCGAAGGATCTACTGTTGGGAGCTTGGGTTCCGATCGAGAGAGATCAGAAGCCAGCACTCCAGTAAGTGCGGGTTCCGAACTGGTATGTCCAGAAGCCAGGTCGACCAATTCGTCGAAGGTCACATTAATACTCTCGATCACACTCTTGGTCCTCTTATTGTAGACGCGGTAAGCTTGGAAGATGTCGAGTAGCCAATGAAGATCCCTTCATCCGCCTTCGGCTTGAGCTTGCCAAGATCATCCTTATCATTCAGAACGAAGCATTTGCACCCAAACGCATGAAAGTATTCGATGTTAGGGGTGCGCTTATTGATGACCTCATAAGGCGTCTTGTTGAAGCGCTTGTGGATAATGGATCTATTTTGAGTGTAGCACGCCGTTGCGATAGCTTCGCCCATAGAAACATAGGGAGTGCGTACTGAGTTAGCATAAGGCGCGCCGCTTCCACCAAAGTGCGGTTACGACGTTCCACCACGCCGTTTTGTTGTGGAGTCCTTGCTGCCGAGAAGGTGTGCGAAATCCCCGCCGAAGTGAGTACGATTCTTGAATTCCGTTCCGTTGTCCATGCGAATTGTGACTACGGTCAGCTGAAGGTTGTTTTGAACTCCCTTGAGGTGGTTGATTATAACATCGGGTGTCTCGTCCTTTGAACGAAGGAACTTGACCCAGGTGTACCTTGAATAGTCGTCCACCATCACTAATACGTACTTCTTGTGACTTATGCTTTGAACGCGCACAGGGCCGCAGAGATCCATGTGGATCAGCTCTAATGGACGTGACGTGCTTGGAACCAGTTTTGGCTTGTGAGACACCTTCTTCATCTTACCCATCTCGCATGTAGAGCAGAGATGTTCTTTTGCGAATTGTAGTTCTGGCATACCCTTGACTAGTTTACCCAGCACTAGCTTATTGATGTTCTTGAAGTTGAGATGCGATAGCCGTCGATGCCATAGCCAGTTCTGTTGAGTAGTAGCTTTGAATCTCAGGCAAACTGCTTTATCGGTTTTGACTGTGGCGATATTGATGGTGTACAAGTTCGTCCGTCGAGTACCAGCGAGAATTTCCGTCCCATCGTCAGCTAGAATACTGCATCTCTTCGCCTTCAAATCGCACTTCAAGATCCTTGTCACAAAACTCGCCGATGCTGAAAAGGTTGTGACCAAGGCCGTCTACGTAGGACACCCGTTTGATCGTGAGTTTGTCCTGAACTAGGTCGCCGTAGCCCATGATCGGGGCCACATTATCGTTTCCAAACCGAACATCACCGCAGTACTCCTCCTTGAAGTTGGTGAGTAGCTCTCTTTTACCAGTCATGTGCTTGGAGCATCCAGAGTCGAGAAACCACACATGACCGGGCTGCAAAATAGAGATTAAGCACGTTTAGGTACCCATCTGGTAGTGGGTCCTTGGGTGTTAGGTGCAGCACCTTTGTTAGAGACCCGTTTAGAGCTGGGTCTTTTTGGTTTGGATTTGCGTGAACCATTAGAATTAAAAATATGATATGAGCCAACCCAATCATTTGCATATCTAGAGTCAATCAAGTCATTCACACCACAAACAGAACAACAAGCATATTACGCGAAAAACCAATCAATTGATGAACATTGTCAAGTTTAACAAGAAATTTAAAACCATGTTCAACAGAATTGTTCCAACCAAATTCATGTTTGTCGTTATTATTCCTATTATTCAAAACAGAAGTAAATGACTTGTTCTTCACAGGGCACATCTTATCATTCTTCTCTACCCACTCTCTTCGAGCCATTTCCCCCGACCCGTACTATCTGAAATTACATTAGTTTGATCGTTAGAGAAGTTTGAGAAAATGGGTTGTTTAGACGAGCCTTTACCGGTTGTAGCACGTTTCTTAGACCGACGTTTAGATTTGGTTTTTGAAGTGGTCTTGGAAACGGTTTTCGAATTCGAACAGTCGCCCTTTTCAAAATTAACCGATTCGGGCAGTTTTTCTACAAATTTAGTGTGACGAGGAAGCTTAGGAGCGAAGTCAATTTTAGAAAACTCATCGTCATGACAAGGAGTGGAGTTCGTAAACTCAGAAAATCTTGTTGCCGAATCAGGTGAAGTGTCTCCATCAGAGTCAGATAAGGAGTTATCCACAAACGGATTGTCAAAAATTGGTAAAAGATCCTTTTGAACAAAATCGGGTTCGATGGCCTTACCTTTATCCTTAACGCTCAAATATTTAGTGATGGTGTCATCAGACACTCCTATAAAGGCTTTGCACGATGAACTATTCGAAAAGATCTGAGCATCATCAAACGAGATTTTTTCAGGAGTGACAGGCGTCATTGGGGTATCCACAGAGTTCCCCTTGGCCATTCTCAGCGTTAAGGCTTCAGATGCCAAAACAGCCAGTTGAGACGTCAACTTATCAATCTTGGTTCCATAGGACACTCTTTCTGATTCGGGTAGTGTGTAGGGTTTAGTCTGTTTGAGCTTTTCAATAGAATCTAAAAGTACAATCCTTTCGGTTTCATAACTGACCTTATCTCTCGCAATTGACTCTTCCAGTTTAAAAATAATGTTTTCCAAAATCAGAGGTGGAACATAACTTTTCAACTTTGTTTGGTCATTAGAGTCTTCATTTGCGGTTGCCGGAACAGGAGGCGGAGTCTCAACCGTTTTGGCAAGAGAGCAGATGTCAAAATAGTCATTGGGGAGATAAGGAATTTTGCTTTTTAAATACGAAGCATTAAGCGTTTCGTACACGAAAGGAATTTGTACATTTAGGTTCTTCCTAGGCGGTGCATCATCCGATTTCTTGTTATTTTCAGAAGAGGAATTATCCGTTTTAGGTTTGCCTCTATTGGAGGTAGAGGTATGGCGGTTTGTCTTTTAAAGTCCTCAAACTCCTCATCTTCCTTAGATGCCTTAGTCCACTTGATTTTGTACTCTGGATATATCTTGTCTAAGCCCATGAAATCAAATTCATAAAGAGTGGGAACCTTAGACAAGACCTTCTTTAGGTAGCACGGATTATCATATCCGAGTCCCCAAAGTGAGTTGTAATATTTGAACTCCTTGGGCTTGTTCAAGTGGATGGTTTGTTCAGATTGACCAAGTTTATAAAGTTTGGATTCAAGTTCCTTAAGCTTAGTGGTCAATTTTTCATTTTCTTTTAAAACATTTTCTTGAACTAAAATGCTTTTAGAAAATTCCACTTGAGATTTCTCTAACTTTTGAGTATATTCAGATATTTGGGTCTCGAGAAGTTTAGCTCTTTCCGAATAGGCCGAGCACTCAGTTTGATAATTATCTATCACACATTTGTCCTCAGCCTTTTCAATCGCTAGTCTGCCTATGGTATCATATTTTAACTGAACCTCGGCTTCTAGCTTAGAGAAGTGAGCGTCTTTGGTCTTAACCTTATTTTTAAACTAATCTAAAGTGCGCACCATTTCATGCATTTGATTTAACAAGTTAGCATTGGAAGAACCACATACCTGGAACTCGTGTTTGTCTTTCTTTTCGTCGAAAGAGTCATTTTCGGAATCAGTATCTTCCGGATTCAGACCAGTGTAACACATATGAGCTTCCGCATCGTCATGCTCATTATCAGTCTTGAGCAGCCAGTGATCGTCTTCCGCCATCAATGCTTGACCTGCCTCTTCCTGCCTTGCTAGAAGCATTTTGTTCTTGTAGTACTCATCATTACGTACTACAGGCTTCCGGCAATCTTTGGCAAAATGACCTCGCCTCCCGCAGTTGTAGAATTTCACGGGTTCATCTTCATCTCGATCATCAGACTTGCCTTCAGTTCGCTTCCCATCGTCATTTCTCTTTCTTCCATCATCATTCTTGCGTTTCCCATCGTTCTTGTCCTTGTAATCCCGACGCTTGGAGTTAGTGGAGTATCGCTGGTTGTTATTCGTCGGCTTCTTGAAGAACTTTTCCGTGCGTACTCCCGGGTTAACAAGGCGACAACTTTCTTGATGCTATCAAGCTCAGGATCAGAATCACTTTCTGGTTCGTCATCTTCATGTTCGGATTCACTCGGAGCTTCTTCTCGATGAGAACTGCGTGAAGACTGTTTTTCCTTCTTGTATGACATTAACGCAAAAGGATCTTCCTTTATCTTCTCTTTAGACTTGCTATCTCCCATCAACTCAGTAACATCATCTTCATCTTGAAGTAACATCTCGTATATCTCGTGCAGCGGAACATTCTCTAGCGAACGATTGTGGCGGACGTGAAGAACAAAGCCCTTCCATTCAGGTTGAAGATTATTGAGAAACTTGATGTTGCATTCTAGATTTGACTTGGAGATGTTGTTCTTGTGCAAATCATTCAGAAGAGTACAGAAGCGTTCATATGTGTCAGTTAGTGATTCACCTCTTTTAGCTTTGAAGTATTCATACCTAGTGAGGCAATTTGTGATCTTCATCTGATTTCCTTCTCGACTGCCTTGCATTATCTTGGCTAGCTGATCCCACATTCCTTTGGCCGTTTCCTTGTAGCTGTCGATGCTACAATAGATGTTGTTGGGAAGACTGTATACCAGATAAGTTTTCGCCAACGTGTCACCATCGGCTTTACGTTTCTCTTCAACCGACAGTTTGTCATACGGTTTGGGCACTCTGTGGGCAGGAGGTCCACCTTCAATAGCAGGAACATCCATTAATGGTTGAACAGTAGGGCCCTCCGTGAGCGAGTGAAGAATCTCCTCGTAAAGTGGCTTGGTTTGAATGAAGCACAGAAATCTGTCTTTCCATACATTATATTCCCCGCGATATAGAACAGGAGGCTTGAATTCAGATCCGATAGCGAGTGTGTTAGTGTCAATTTTGTATATTGTATTCAAGTTGAGGGGCTAATTCTGAAAATATGTGTCTAGGTATAAATAGCCTAGATGAATTCATTTTAAAGAACACTTTTCACTTTCATATCTTAGAACTCACTGTGCATTTCTCTCCATATTGTAATCTTTGTGTTCTTGATGTTAATGAGAGATGGACAGCATTTTGAGTAAATCTTGATTACATTACTTGCAAATCGGGATAACAAGTGGTATCAGAGCCTAGCAGATCGGATTTGTGAAGAATTTGAAATTTTTTTTGGGGCATTTTTTTGTCATTCTCGAATTGCATATGGATTCTGAAATTTGAGGTTGTTTTGGATCGAGATATAGGCACAAACTTGTTAGAATTGAGTATCTAGATCAATTCGTGCAAGGATTCGAACTCAAAACAACAAAAATCAAGAGATTTAGCAGATTTGGGTTTTTCGAAAATGTTTACTGTTCAGATCGATTTGACTGGTTTCTGTTAGTTTCTTGGTGTTTCTTGCAGAAGTAAAAGTGTTCAGACTGTGCTCGCGATCAACCCTACAAAGTTTCAAATCAATTGGAGCTGATTTGAAGATTTTTCGATACTTAGAAAAATTTTCTGTGTAAACTCATAACTGTCGTACGTATCAGTGTTCTTGGTGTTCATAACTGTCGCAAGCTACATAGCATCATAACTGTCGCACGCTTCTTGCCCGACTACTTCTAGTCGTACAAGTATCATACGACAGTTAGCCCGACTACTTCTAGTCGTACGTGTACCATACGACAGTTACTGTAAACAAGTACTAGTCGTATCTATTTCATATGACAATTAGTGTTCATTATCCAAGTCGTATAAATTTCATACGACAGTTGATCCAAGTCGTACAGGGTCATACGACAGTTACTGTTACCGAAGACTTGTCGTATACGTTCCATACGACAGTTACTGTTTAATCCAACTGTCGCATACGTTTCATACGACTGTCGTACCCAATAGCCCGACAGTTTGCAAATTTTTCTTCACAAGTTCAATTATGTGTAAAGATCAAGTCAAGTAATTTTTCAAGATGAATCGTAATGATATCATGAACTCTTTGGGATCCGATACGAGACCTCCCATTTTGATTGAGAAAGAATATGAGCAATGGAAGGAAAGGTTTGAAGACTTTCTTGAACGACAATCGAATGGTGTTCACTTGCTAGATTCTCTTCACAATGGTTTGATGCAACCCGTGTATGTAAATGTTCCAGTTCCAACTAATCCAAATGTCACAATGCCTAAGTTGGTTCCTATATCTGAATACAGTGCTGAACAAAAAGCTAGATATGAGGCAGATAGAAAGGCAAGATCTTTTGTGATCATGGGAATCCCTAACGAAGTATTCAACAAGATTGATAGCTACAAAGACACGGCCAACAACATGTGGAGACAATTGGAAAAGATGTTACAAGGGTCAAAGATTGGAAATCAGATGAAAATAACAATGTGCATCAACAAGTATGAAGAGTTTAGAGCTAAGGAAGATGAATCGCTTCACGACACATATGACAGATTCATGGTTTTACTTAATGAATTAAGTAAAAACAAAATCAAAAAGGATCTAATTGAATTAAACGTCAAATTTCTTACTTCACTACAACCTGAATGGAAGAGTGTGGCTAGAAAAATGAAACAAAATCCGAGACTATTCGAGATGCCTCTACATGAGTTGTATGAGACGATGTTGCAAGATGAGGAGGAAATAGATGAGACAAAAGAGGAGAAGAAAAAGAAAAAGAAGAAAGATTTCTCTCAGGAACCGATTGCACTAAAAGCCGAAGTACAACCGAATAACTTTGGTATTGATGAGTCTGGAGTGTTTGATACTGGTTTCAGGGGAAATGTGTCTGATGATGGTGTTGAACTACATCAAGCTTTGGTTCTTCTCACGAGGCATTTTCAAAAGAAGTTTTACAAACCCTCTTCAACTAACAACAATCTGAGGTATACATCCGGTTCGAGAAAGTTAGAGAACAATTATGAAAGGAAATCTTTTGGGGAGCAAAGAGTTGATAATACTGATAAAAGATTGGAGAAAGCCGAAGGAAAGAAGGTCTATGAGAACTTAGAGAAAAAGGTTGAAGATAAGAAAGCTATGGAGATTCAAAAGTGTTACAACTGTGGTACTCCTGGCCATTATGCAAGAGAATGTAGAAAGAAGGTTGTCAAAAACACTGAGTACTACAAGCAAAAACTACTTCTTGCACAACAAAGAGAAAATGGAAAAGCTCTCATGGTGGAGGAAGAGTACTTTCTTGACTACTCTGATGATGAAGGAGAAAAGGAAGAGTATGCAAATATGTGCCAAGCTGAGTTTGATGATGATGATGAGGATAAGTCTGACACTTCCTCGTAGGTAAATTCCTTTCCTTTTTCTGAATCAGAAAATCAAGAAATAATAAATCTGCGTAATAAACTGAATGATACACTAACTAAATTAGCATGTTCTGAAGAAGAGTGTGCCAATTTATTTAGTAGTTATGAAAAGTTCACACCATATGTTGAAACATTAAAAGAAAATCTACAAAACGAGAGAAAGAAGAATGATGAATTGAAACAAAAGATTGATAATGTTGAATTTGAGATTAAAGAAAAATGTTCTGACTTTAATAATCTCAATGCTCAACATGATCAATTTAAAGCAGAAAAGTTGATTCTTGATTCTAAATTATCTGAATTGAACAAAATAATCAAAGATTTAGAATCTAAGAACAAAGAAAGTGAAATTTCTTTAACAAATCTTTCAGATAAGAATTCAGAATTATTAGATGAAATCAAAGAATTGGAAAAGAAGATTTATTTGAGAGATCAAACTGATCAAACGATTTTCTTGAATAAACCAAGACTTGTAAACAATGTTAACAAGTATTGGGGACTTGGTTATGAAAACCCAAAGCATTTGGCCAAAGCTAGTTGTGTGTTGCCAACATTGTATAATTTCGAATGCTTGAGATATGCACGCTATTGGCCTGAATTTGAAATTTTTTGGACTGGTGAAAAGGAAACACAATTAGAGGAACATGGAAAAAGATTTTCAACAACTCATATTCAAATTCCATTTTGCTATACTAATGAGACGGAGAAGATTCTCAAAAATCTAAATAAACCACTTCCAGATAACTATTTTGATATATGTGCTACAAAGCCAGTTACCAACAATCAAGTTGTTAAAACAAAGAAATATGTTCCTACATTAGTTCTTGAAGGGAAAATTGTTGAACTGGAAATCTTTCGTGCAGAACAAAGGATCAAATTTGATTATGAAAATGATCTCCTTTCAACTATTTTTTCAACTACTTTTAAGGAAATATCTTCTAGTTTCAATGACGAAGTGAAAAAGGAAACTGGTAGAATTGAACATGGTTTGATCAAAAAGTTTTCTGAATCAACTAAAAGTATATTTGATTCAAAACAAAAGATTGATCACAAATGTATCAAACTTTCAAAGAAAGTGGTAGATCTTGAGAATATTCTTCTTTCTGAGCATACCAATTTGGAAAATGAGAAAGTCAATTTTGTAAATCAAATCAATTCATTTGAAGTAAAATTGACTGAGTTGTTAAAAACAAAGACTGATTTAGAGATTGTGTTAGAAAATGAAAGAAAGGAATTTGCTTTGAAGAATTGGTTCAATCTTGAAGAAAGCAACTTTCTTAAAGAACAAAATTGTGAACTTTCTCAAAAAGTGATGACATTGGAAAAATCTCTGAAAGAAGGAAA
Organism: Saussurea involucrata; assembly: GCA_033807775.1. Taxonomy (NCBI): domain Eukaryota; kingdom Viridiplantae; phylum Streptophyta; class Magnoliopsida; order Asterales; family Asteraceae; genus Saussurea; species Saussurea involucrata. Next base: position 107,047,442 of record CM066314.1, on the reverse strand, counting down.
ACAAAATATAATGTCTGATCTTGATGATATTTTCAATCTTGAAAGAGCACAATTTGAATTCGAAAAAGCAACTTTTGAAAAAGAAAAACAATGTTTTGAGAATAAAAGAAAATCAATCGAAGAAGAATTAGAAAAAGAACGAAAAGAAAAAGTTTATAAAAGTTGGAATTCACCAGATTCCAAAGTGGATTTTGAAGTTCACAATGTAGATTCTGATTGTGATTTTAATCCAAATGAGAAGGTGTTTGAAACCAAGTCAAAACCAATAGAAAAGGAAAAAGGAAAAGCTTCTGCATTTGATTTCTCAAAGAAACTTCCGGACCATACTGATTTTATTATTTCTGGAGAAAAGAAAACATGTGATAAGAAAGATGATTTGAAAAAGATTTCTAAGATGAATGAATTGAATACCACTCCTGAAACTAAAGTCAATAATTCTTGTATGTGTGGAAAAACCTATGGATCAGATTTTTTGATTCTTGCAAGAAAGAATCTCGAATGTGTTCAATGTGGTAGTCATTCATTTCAATCATCTCTAGAAAGTCCACTTTTGATAACATCTGTTTCTTTTATAAAGAAAGAAAAATTTTCGAGTACTTTCTATAAAGGTGAGTGTTCAAACTCAAAGGATTCACCTTTAGAAGAAGGAAAGAAAAATGATAAATCAAAGGAATCGCAAATTCCAAGTTCTAAGGTTTCTAATTCCAAATCTTCTGTTATTTCAAATAATTCTGTGAATCTGAAGAAGAAAGCGCAAGAATGGCGGGTAAAGCAAACAACATCTGAGTCATCCAAACAAAATGACAAAAACAGTAGTTTTTCAAAGAATAAACAAGTTGGTGCGAGTAATAAAAATACTTTTGTAAAGCCTCACAAAGTATACTCGAAAGACCAGTTGTTGGATTTTAAAAATGGTGAATGTCTTTGTTTTGTTTGTGGATATGAAAGTATGTTTGCTATGCCTGGTTCTTGTTGTTGGGATAATTCTTTCTTTATTCCAAATGTTAAAAGAAAAACGAATTTGAAGAAAAAGAAAAGGACACAAAAGTCTCAATTCAAAGTTTCTCAAGCTAATCAAAAAGGACCCAAAACTCAATGGGTACCTAAAAATGTTTCAACCTGATTGATGCAGAAAAATAAGTTATGGTATTTAGATTCGGGATGTTCGAAGCATATGACAGGACAACGACACATGTTAAACAATTTTGTGGAGAAAGATCTTGGTCGTGTAAGGTTTGGAAACAATCAGGTTGCTCCTATCAAAGGTTATGGAGATATCATTCAAGATAATCTAACGATTCAAAAGGTCAACTATGTTGAAGGATTAGAGCATAATCTTTTCAGTATAGGTCAGTTTTGCGACAAGGATTTGGAGGTAAATTTCAAGAAGACAAGATGTTGTGTCAAAACCGAGGAAGGAATAGGACTTCTTGTCGGGACTCGCAAATCTAACCTCTACACAATCAACTTGTCAAACATCAAACCAACCACTGAAGTGTGTCTTTTATCCAAAGCTTCCGAAGAACAAAGATGGCTATGGCACCGAAGGTTATCTCATCTAAATTTTCGATACATTCAAAAGCTGGTTTTAGGAGATTCAGTTCGGGGACTTCCAATTTTGAAATTCAATGTTGAAAATCTATGTGATGCATGTGAGAAAGGAAAGATGAAGAGGGTTCCTCACAAGCCAAAACCGGAACCGACAACGAAGAGTGTACTTGAATTATTGCATGTGGATTTGTGCGGTCCAATGAAGACGGAAAGCATAAGTGGGAGGAAATATGTTTTAGTAATTGTCGATGATTTCTCAAGATACACATGGGTTAAGTTTCTAAGGTCAAAAGATGAAACTTCAGAACTTCTAATTGGTGTTATCAAGGCAGCCCAAAACAACATGCAGATTTCAGTTAAAATAGTGCGTTCGGATAATGGTACAAAATTTAAGAACAGTGTCCTAGGTGATTTGTATGAATCAAATGGGATTATACAACAGTTTTCTACCGCCAGAACTCCTGAACAAAACGGTGTTGTAGAACGTCGAAACAGAACGTTAGTCGAGTCTGCGAGAACAATGTTGGCTTATTCTAAGCAACCTCTCTTCTTATGGGCCGAAGCAGTGGCAACCGCATGTTACACACAGAATCGTTCTGTCATACACCGCCGGTTTAATAAAACTCCTTATGAAATAATGAATAACCGGAAACCTAACATAACACATTTTCGTGTTTTTGGTTGTAGGTGTTATGTTCTAAATGACAAAGAACAAAGGAACAAGTTCAGCCCAAAGGCGTTTGATGGTATCTTCGTTGGATACTCTACCTCATCGGCATCATATAGGATATATCTGAAGCAATCCAGGAGTATAATGGAAAGTGTCAATGTCAAATTCGACGAACATCACGAATTGGCTTCTGACCAAAACAGTTCAGAACCCGTAATAACTGGAATATTAGCTTCTGGACATATCAGTTCAGAACCTGGTTCAACTTCAAATCAGGATCAACCTTCTACCTCAAAATCTCAATTAACTGATCTTGATTTATTATTTGATGAATTCTATGATGAATTCTATGGTACTTACAATAATTCTACTAATTCTAACAGGATGGTACAAGCACCTACAACTATTTCCGCTGCGACAACTACTCAAAATGGTGCATCTACTTCAACACCGGTTGATGTGTCCACTCCTGTTCAGAATGTTCAAGAACCAGAAGTTGTTATTCCACAACAAGAGACTAATAGTACAGTGGAAGGATCAACACAAAATCCAAATTCTTCGGTTATTGAACCAATCAATTCTCAGTCACAACCGGAATCTTCTAGTATTCCTACAGAATTTCCAAGTGCTGAACCACTGGTTTCTCCAACCGAAGAAGAGACGAATGCTATTCTTGAAAATGTTCAAGAATCTTATGCTCCTCATCCTCATACAACCAAGTGGACGAAGGCTCATCCGATTCATCAAATAATCGGTGACCCAAGTTCACCAGTTCAAACTCGTTCATCTGCTTTATGTGCTACTGTAAATGAGTGCATGTTCTCAATGTTTTTAAGTAACATTGAACCACTTACAGTAAAAGAAGCATTAAATGATCCGGATTGGATTTTAGCTATGCAAGAAGAGCTAAATCAATTCAAAGCGTTAAAGGTATGGAGATTAGTTCCTAGACCAGCCGATAAAAGTATCATTGGAACAAAGTGGATGTTCAAAAACAAGAAAGATGAAGATGGCATCATAGTTCGTAACAAAGCGAGACTTGTAGCTAAAGGCTATCGACAGCAAGAAGGGATAGATTACGATGAGACTTACGCTCCAGTCGCACGCATTGAAGCAATCAGAATGTTTTTGGCGTATGCGGCATACAAAAACTTTACGGTCTATCAGATGGACGTAAAGACAGCATTTCTTAATGGAATACTAAAAGAGGAGGTATACGTCTCACAACCCGAAGGCTTTGTAGACAAAGAAAATCCAAATCACGTGTACATTTTGGATAAAGCCTTATATGGGTTGAAACAAGCCCCGCGCGCTTGGTATGATGTTCTATCTCAATTTCTACTCGTCTCGGGCTTTGAAAAAGGTAAGGTTGATACGACTTTGTTTGTCAAACGTGAAGAAGGTGAGATGGTAATAGTACAGATATACGTAGATGATATTATATTCGGTGCTTCTAACCCTGGTTTATGTACATGGTTTTCTGATCTGATGACTACTAGATTTCAAATGAGTATGATGGGGGAGATTAACTTTTTCCTTGGATTACAGGTCAAACAATTTTCCACGGGGATATTCATCAACTAGTCAAAGTATATATTTGACATTTTGAAGAAATTCAAGATGGAAAACTGTACTTCCATTGGAACACCGATGGCAACACAATCAAAGATAGGTCCGGATCCTCATGGTAAGGAAACTGATATACGACACTATCGAGGTATGGTCGAATCTTTAATGTACTTAACCGCTAGTCGCCCGGATATTATGTTCGCTACTTGTCTTTGTGCTAGATTTCAGGCGAATACAATGGAATCTCATGTTGGAGCCGTCAAACGTATCTTCCGTTATCTCAAAGGAACTCCCTATCTTGGTCTATGGTATCCTAAAGGCACAGGATTTGAACTTACCGCCTACTCCGACGCGGATCATGGTGGTAGTCTATTGGACCGGAAAAGCACATCCGGACACATCCAATTCTTGGGTGATAAGTTGGTAAGTTGGGCATCTAAGAAACAGAATTGCGTGTCACTTTCAACGGCGGAGGCAGAATATGTCGCGGCTGCTAGTTGTTGCTCGCAAGTTATTTGGATGAAAACCCAACTGACGGATTTTGCATGTAAGTATGAAAAGATTCCAATCTATTGTGACAGCAAGTCCGCAATAGCAATATCTGTGAATCCGGTTCAACATACGAAAACCAAGAACATCGAAGTACGGTATCATTTCATTAAAGATCACGTCGAAAAAGGTACAATTGAACTCTATTTTGTTTCTACTGAATTTCAACTAGCCGACTTGTTTACCAAGGCTTTGGATGAGAAATGCTTCAACTTTCTCGTCTCAAAGCTAGGCATGTTGAATTTAAAAGTTTGATAAATCATAATCTTTATTCAATTGTTTGAAAATAATTCTTAGTCATTCAAATATTGATAAATTTGAGTGAAGAAAACTTATTTTCATAATATTGAATAATCATTATAATTTGTTCAAATTTAAATTTCTTTCAGTAGTTTACAAGCTAGTTTTCAATTTTATTCTTTTTACCGTATTTGTTGTTCAATAAATATTACTTGTGCAGTTTTATGTGTGGTTTATAAGTTTAGGGGGAGCTAAATAATTGATGGTGAGCATGTTTCAAGGGGGAGCATAACATAAAGAAAAGGTGTTCGATCTAAACAACAAAGGTATGTGTTCTAACTCAAATGATTTTCGCAAACCCTACTTGGTGAAAATAATTTTGTTAAATCATATGCATCTTTGTAGGGGGAGCAAAAGAATTCTTTGAACACTGATAAGTGTTTAAATCTGAAAAGTTTTTAATCTGAAAAGTTCACACTTTGAAAACTTGAAAAAGTTCCAAGTCTGGAAAGTAGTCGTACAAGAGGGATACGACAGTTACTGTTCATACACGACAGTCGCATGACTCGTATACGACAGTTACTGTTCATACACGACAGTCGCATGACTCGTGTACGATAGTTACTGTTCATTCACGACTGTTGTACGACTCTTATACGATAGTTACTGTTCCAACACGACTGTCGCACAACTCTTGTCCGACTAGCAATCCTAGTCGTATGAGTTGTGTACGACAGTTACTGTTCCTCATGGCAAGTCGTAGATTCCTTATCCGACTAGCAATCCTAGTCGTGTCTGTATTGTACGACAGTTGATTTCACCTTAGTCGGTCCCTGTTTCATACGACTAAGATGAGGTACTCGTATATTGTTTCGTACGACTACCTGACACGTGTCGGTCAAACTTTGGACCAATCATTTCTTGACACGTGTCACTCTGACCTAAGATCTATATATAGTGCGAGTTTTGAGAGTCTTTTCACTTTCCGACTATTATTTCATCCGACTCTCTCACACTTTAGTATTCGATTCTGAGTTTTTGTTGCTGTTTCGTTGATCTTGTGGATTCGAATCGATTCAGGTATCATCTGTTATCATTACTCATCGTATTTCATTGTTCACATCATCTGATTTGAGTGTTTGTTAGAAAACTCGAAAAAGGGGTTTTAGAAAACCCTTCAAATCGTGACTTGTATGTTAGAGTTAATAAGAACAGAAGATAGATTAGCACTCCTGGTAGAAAACCGATCATAGGACACTAGTTTAACATGCTTTCATTGAAAATCTTAGGTTTTTGGGTTTGACTGTTCATATTCGTTCGAACACTCATAACTGTCGCATGCTACTGTGTTCATCGAAACTCATAACTTTCGCAAGAAACTGAAACTCATAATTGTCGTATATAGCTTGTCCGACAACTCTTGGTCGTGCAGCTTCATCCGATAGTTTGTGTCATGCGACTTGGTGTAGCTTCCGACAGTAACCCATACATAGGGAAAAAAATTGAAAAGTTTTTGGCGAAACACTTCTGATATCCATACGGTCTTACACTGTCAATCATAGATCATGGCACATTTGCAAGAGCAGGGTGACGGTAATTCTTCTGATGAAAACACGGTGATTCCTTCTCATCTCTCGTCACATCCGTCAGTAAATGCTAGAAATTTAGATGATGAACTGATTCTACCAAAAGACAAAAAGGAGTTCAAGTCGAACAATTATACTCTTGATTTCAAAGTAAAGATGGATTATCAGCTGATTATGGAAATTCTTCAACGTCATCCACTTCGCACTGCTCTTGAAAAGACTATTCAAGTTCCAGAGATTTATTTACAACAAGTGTGGCATAATATTAAGTATGTTACTCGAGACGATTCATCTGGCCATTTTACTCTGAAAGTAGATCACTTTTAGGCCAAACTTACTTTGAAGAGGTTGCGAAGAGTTCTGGATCTTCCTTATTCTCTGAATTTTGAAGATATGATGTCTGAAGAAGACTTGTGCCGAGATACTATGCTGATGGGTTATAATGATCCACGTCCGCAATTTAGAGTGCTGACTAGTACATCAAAGTTGAAAAGGAACTATCTACCGCCAATCTATTACACACTGTTTAGTGTTGTAAATAGATGTATGACTTCTAAACACACGAGAGTTGATACGGCAAGCATTTCAGTTATCAGAATGTTCCATGCCATTGTATTTGATCGGAAGATTGACTTCGATATTTCTATCTGGAATGATCTTATTGAGGTTGTCACTGACAAAGCCAAGACTGGAAGAGCCAGATCTTTTGTACCGTTTCAAAGGTATCTTCAGCTTATTATTCATTCTATTATGGAGACGAATACATCAATACCCAGACGTGCCGGAGCAGCTCTTGGTCCTACAAATTACATGAAGTATCTTCGACTTCCGAAAAATCTTTCTTTTCCTAATATCATGGTACTACCTGAAGCACTACTCTCATACGCTGACCAAGAGTCACCATACTTGAGTGAGTATAGAGAAGAGAATGCACTTATGGCCCGGCCAGATCCGGTAGGGCCTACCCAAGGTGCCAACCAATTAGGTGAGGGTGGTGAGGGTTCTAGTGTTAGAAAGAGAGTTCAGGATACTGGGGGTACCTGAACAGGGTGTGTTGAGAGGTAAAAGCGATGTAAGGGGAAAAGGAGATGGGGGTGCTCTTGGTCAGTCGTCCAAATCTAAAAAGAAGATTCAGATCTTTGAGGACGATGTTGAGGAAGATCTTGGTTCTGATGATACTGAAGAAGACTCTGAAGATATCGATGCGGATATTGATGATCCAGCTAATCTGGTCTATAGTTCAGATGATGATGATGCGAATGATGATGATGAAAAAGAGGATGATAATTCTGATGATGATAACGATGATAACAATAATGATCAACTCATGGAGAATCTGGATACCGTGATTGAAAATGTCGTCACTACTAATGTTGGTGGTGATGGAGGAGTAATAAGGGGAAATGAGGGAGTATTAGTTGAAACAGAAAAACGAGTGAGGTTGAGTGAGAAGGAAAGAAAAAAAGATGGTGAGTGTGAGACAGGATTAATAAAAGTTTTAACTAATTATCCTCCCCAAACCGAGTCTAGCCGGGTAGCCACATCTACTGTCGGTGTGCGTTCGTCGCTAGATGACATTGAAGAAGACATAGTCCACCCAGCTATGCAATGCACAACCCCACTCATCCACTCATCAACTTCTTCACAAGTTGATGTTTCATCTTCTCACAGGGGATTAGCACAAACACTATCGGCGACACACTCGGTGTCGACTGGTATTGAAACAGGATGGCAACTGCCCCGGCCACCACCTTCACTTGTTCACAGATCGAGTCTAGAACCTTTCAATTTTACTTCCTTTCCTAGGACACTGAGACCGTTTGTCACTTCATCTATGGTGACACAAAACGTTGGTGTTATGCGTGACCCAACCGGAACGCCCCGAGTGTTGCCGCCATTTGTTGGTACTTCACGAGGACCGGGTGGAAGTCCTACCAACGTTAACACTATGCCAGCGTTGAACGTAGGCCATACAGTCTCTATGACTGCTATGCAAACCAGTAACCTAAGTGGTCTGGGTGTTACCTTGGAACAAGTACGTAGTATTCAGTCTTTGGTGGGTCCTCCTCCTCACAACTATGTATCTAAGAAGTTACTTGAAATGGCCATCCAGTCTCTCTCAAACACTCATAAAGCTCAGGTGTCCGAATTAACTGATATTGTTAAGAAACTGTCTGCCGAAGTACAAATCTTTGTTAAAGGAAAGTCTGTGGCTGATTCTTCATCCGCACCATCCGACACTCAACCAGAATCTCAGCCGAACCCAAAGGTACATCCAACTCTACCTTTACACGAATTGAAATCCCAGTTACTAACCAGATTACTAGAACAAGGCGATGCAAATACTCAAGAAGAAGTAGATATTCTTGGTCTACTTAGACGCCAAACCGAAATACAAGCTACTTTACCAAATTCACTTGATACCCTTCAAAAATCCATATCCAGCCTAACCGATGCTATCTCTTCTGGCTTCACATCACTATCTAACCGAATCAAAGCGATGGAAGAAAAGTGTGGAATTCAATCCCAAACCACCAAACGAAGGCATGATGATCAAGATCCCGATCATGTTCACCATGAGGGGGAGAGAAGTGTAAGACAAAGGGTTGAACAAGATAGTGGTTCGGGTGTTCATGTTACTGAAAATGTGGAAATTACTGAGGAAACGGGTATCGGTAATGTTGGTGGTACACAAGGGGTTGAAAGTGCTGATATTGGTGTTCTGGATGATATCAATCCTACGGTTGAAAAGCCTCAAGGATGTGATAACAGAACTGATGAGGAAATTATGGCTGATGATTTCTTACAGGATCTGATTTATATTGATTCAGATGAGGATCAAAATGTGGTAAAGATTAAAGAGGAGATGGATGATGTATTTGATGGTAGAAATGTTCAACCCGATTCTGATTCCGAGAAAGAATGTAATCTACCTGATCCAGTGATACAAATTCCTGTAATACCTGATCTACCTGAAGGCAAAATCAGAGATGAAGTCTCCAAGGCAGAATTACGTAATCTACAGATGTTAATTGATAAAGAAGCTTTGATTGTCAGACGTGCTCATCGAACAAGGATCATTACTCCATTTCAAGAAGATATAAGGAGTGACTTGTTTGTGAAAAAGGTGCAGCCAATCGACAAGGTAAAGTTGTATTCTATTGAAAAACTTCCACGTCCAAAACAGATTGAATATTTGCATATGATGGGTGATAAAGATCAAAAGCTCAGTGCAGTCAGAACAGATAAAGAAATTGTGAAGATTGTGAAGATAGAATCGGAGAAGATTCTAAAAGTCTTTTATCCAAGATTCTACGTTCTCAGATCAGATGGAAAAGAGTGGAATTTCTGTGAAGCCGACTTCAAATCCTTAACCTGTGCAGACTTCTTCAGACTGTATGATATTCTTGCCCGGATGCCAAACAAAGATATTACCTACTCTGAAGCCTATCAAGCCTTAAAACGTTTCATGAAGAACTTGATCAAGCTTTCATACCTAACTGATTTTTAGATGGCTCTGGAAAGTAATCAAATCAGAGTCAACAAACGAAGGCCAAACAAAGGCTTACCCGACATGCAAGGTATTCCTCTATATACCGTGTTAGAGAAACCAGATTTTGGTGTTGTTTATCATAATGGACAAAAGAAGAAGAAGAAGTTCTTGAGGTTCATTGAAGTCAATCTGTATTCTGATGGAACACTCAATATGATCAAGATTCTGCTGAATGAAAGGCTAAGATTGGATGAACAAAGAAAGGTACCTCTGAAAGAGAAGGAGATAGTTCTGATTAACAATGCTGTGAAAGCCATTGAAGAAAGAATTGATTACAGGAATTCACTCAGGAGGTTTGAAATCATCTTTGGGATCAGAAAGAGATATATTCCACCGGAAGAACTTCATGGTTAAAGCTACTGGCTCACTTGAATACAAAGGGGGAGAATGTTAGTGTCAATTTTGTATATTGTATTCAAGTTGAGGGGCTAATTCTGAAAATATGTGTCTAGGTATAAATAGCCTAGATGAATTCATTTTAAAGAACACTTTTCACTTTCATATCTTAGAACTCACTGTGCATTTCTCTCCATATTGTAATCTTTGTGTTCTTGATGTTAATGAGAGATGGACATCATTTTGAGTAAATCTTGATTACATTACTTGCAAATCGGGATAACAGAGTGCGTCTTGTGAAGCCATTGAGATTGCAGTGGTGATCGTAGGACACGATGTGATTCAAAGGATTTAGTGATACCTAACGCAATTCTAACGCAAGTCCTAACAGAGTGTGGCCTAAGACAGTTCTACTGATTGACACAGAAAAGTACCGGGAGTTGATCGTACCGGGAGATGCCAGCACCGGGAGTTGAAGTACCGGGAGTTAAAGTACCGGGATATGCCAGCACCGGGAGTTATTCACTACCGGGAGATATCAGTATCAGGAGTAGTCACAACCGGGAGATATCAGCACCAGGAGTTATTCACTACCGGGAGATATCAGTATCGGGAGTAGTCACTACCGGGAGATATCAGTACCGGGAGTTATTCACTACCGGGATATATCAGTATCGGGAGTAGTCACTACCGGGAGATATCAGCACCGGGAGTTATTCACTACCGGGAGATATCAGTATCGGGAGTAGTCACTACCGGGAGATATCAGTACCGGGAGTTATTCACTACCGGGAGATATCAGTACCGGGCCTTTGTAAACAAATCAGATACAAGAAAAAAACTTACCCGGTTCGATGATTTTCTGTAGTCTTGATTAGAGATAATCTGCAAGAACTTAGTACCAACAATAAAACTAGCCCAAAACCACATGAAAACAGTACTCAATCGAATCAGCTAGTACTTTTGACAAGAAAAATTGATAATTTTCACGAACAGAGAGAAAAAACCAACCAGATCAAGAATTTTAAAAACTCAATGAATTTTACTCAACCACACGATTTGAAAACGCAGATATATCTTAGAAAACTTATGAGAAGAATTTATCTAGCCTCAATTTTGGGTTTTAACACCAAAATCTAAGCACTCAAATTCTTGATAGGAACACAGTGCGTGCGATGAATGATCAAGAAAAATCAAAAAGAATACCTTTGAATCAACGTCCTTCTGCTCTGATACCAATTGTGGATCCCAGATATGTATGCAATCAAAGATTAATCAACACAAACAGTAATAACATGCCATAAATCTCACTTGTATTGAAGAACGATTGAATGAAGAACAACGGCAGACTGTGTAGCCGTGTACAAAGGTTTAGCAAAAGTATAATGATCATTAACCCTAAACAAGGTTAACCACAAACTATTTATACCTACAAGGTATTTACAAGATATGACAATTCTAGTCCCTGAACTTCTAATTCCACAAATAATAAGACCTAACACATCCATTTGGAAGACCGTGAAGTTCTTGTGCGCGGCGTATGCAAGAAACATACGTATTGCTTCTATTCTTGCCACCGGAGCGTAGGTCTCATCATAGTCGATCCCTTCTTGCTGACAATATCCCTTGGCCACAAGACGCGCCTTGTTACGTACGACAATGCCGTCTTCGTCCTTCTTGTTCTTGAAGATCCACTTAGTACCGATCACCGTTTTATGAGTTCGACGTGGAACAAGTCGCCATACCTTGAGAGCCTCGAATTGGTTGAGCTCATCTTGCATGGCCATGATCCAGTCCAGATCTTCGAGTGCTTCGCGGACGTTGGTAGGCTTGATCTTGCTTAAGAATCCGGAGAAGAGGCATAAATTGGCCGATGCGCCTCGCGTTTGGACTGGTGTGGAGGGATCACCGATGATTTGGTGCAGGGGATGAGCTTTCGTCCATTTGGTGGTGTGTGGAAGCGGTTGCTGAGTTGAATGTGAGGCGTCCGGATCTACATAGTTACCAGATGGAAGGTCTTGTACTGCTTCAAGTGTAGCCGGTTGGTTTCTCGGAGAAGATGGGGGAGGATTCGTCAAAGGTTGAACAACTTCTGGTTCCAAGGAATGCAGAGGCTGATCATCGATTGTAGCAGATGACGAATCATTAGGAGCGATCTCCGGGTTTATTACTGGTTCCTCCAAGGGGATAGTAGTATCAGATGAAGTTGATGACGACGGTTGTGATATCTCCACAGTGATGTAAGGCGTGCTTGTCGAAGGTGGTGGACCGAATAGATTCGCCGAATCCTTGATGCGAGCAGCTTCAAGTCGTGGTTATGCTGAGACATGAGGGGTAGTAACGTTAAATATGTCATCATAAAAATATTTAAACAATAAATCTAAATATGAAAGATCAGCATTCGATGAAGATGCATGATTCAGATTTACTATCGCTTGTGCAGATCCCGAATGTGGAAATTCGGAAGCTAGCACGCCAGTTAAACCGGGTTCTGAACTGATGTGTTCAGAAGCCAAATCTGCGGCTTCGTCGAATGTCACGTTTACACTTTCGGTAACGGTTTTAGTCCGTTTGTTGTAAACGCGATACGCCTTAGCCTGCATGGAGTATCCGATGAAAACTCCTTCGTCCGCCTTGGGGCTGAATTAGCCGAGATCGTCTTTGTCATTCAGGACGTAGCACGTGCATCCGAACGCATGGAAATACTTGATGTTCGGAATGCGTTTGTTCATGATCTCATACGGCGTCTTGTTGAACCACTTGTTGATGATGGAGCGGTTTTGCATATAACAAGCAGTAGACACCGCTTCGGCCCAAGGAAATAGCGGTAGTTTCGATTGAGAATGCATGTTGCGAGCCGCTTCGACGAGGATACGGTTGCGTCTTTCCACCACTCCGTTTTGCTGAGGAGTGCGTGCCGCCGAGAAGGTTTGCGAGATACCGACAGAAGTTTGGTAGTTGTTCACCGTTTGATTCTTGAATTTCGTCCCATTGTCGGTCCTGATAGTCTGAACTTGACTTTGAAGGTTCAGTTGGATGGTCTTCAAGTGATTGATGATCAGTTCCGGAGTTTCGTCTTTCGTACGATGGAACTTGACCCAAGTGTAGCGCGATAAGTCATCCATCATCACCAGGACATATTTGCGCTTGTTGATGCTTGGAACACGCATCGGTCCACACAAATCCATATGGATAAGTTCAAGGGACCGGGACGTGCTCGGAGCGGCCTTCGGCTTGTGCGTCGTTCGCTTCATCTTTCCCGTCTCACATGCCCCACAGAGTCGATCCTTCACGAATTGTAGATCGGGCATGCCTTTCACGTGTCCGCCCAGCACCAGTTTGTCGATACTTTTGAAGTTCAGGTGCGAAAGACGTCGATGCCAAATCCATGCTTGTTTGGAATTAGCCTTTGACATGAGGCAGACAGGGTTATCGGTCTTCAGGACTGCGAGGTCGATGGTGTAGAGGTTGGTCTTGCACTTTCCAACCAGTAGCTCCTCTCCGTCGTCATTGAGTATTCTACACCTTTTGGCTTTGAATCGGACTTCGAGATCTTTGTCGCAGAATTGGCTGATACTGAACAGATTGTGTCCCAATCCCGCGACATGTGATACATTCTTGATAGTGATCTTATCTTGGACATTGTCGCCGTAGCCTAAAATCGGCGCCTTATCATTGTTCCCAAATATCACGTCTCCGCCAAATTGTTCTTTGTAGTTCGTGAGAAGCTCCCTCCTTCCGGTCATGTGCTTGGAGCATCCAAAGTCTATGTACCACACATGACCTTCCTACAAAAATAATTTTAACGGACTTTAGGTACCCATATTTGCATGGGTCCTGGAGGGTTAGGTTTGACACCCTTCGGAGGAACTTGCTTTGACGCAGGTTGCCTCTTAGTTGTAGGTTTTACACCTTTTGGAGTAACTGGTTTTGTAGCAGGTTGCCTTTTGGGTGCCGGTTTAACCTCAGTAGGAGAAACCCGTTTTGGAATGGGTTTTCTCTCCTGCTATGGTTTAACCTCTGATTGGGAACCCCGTTGAGTATGGTGTTTCTTTTTATTTTTACGGGGTATGCTTTTGGGTGTATGATTATATATATGATATGACCCAAACCAATCATTATTATTAATATCATCAAAGTCATTCCAACCACAACTAGAACAGCACAAACAATCATGCGATAATTGAATCAACTGCTGAATGGAATAAAGTTTAATTGGAAAAGAAACATCACGTTTAACAAAATCATTCCTATGATTCCAAGCACAATCGTTTTTGTTCATTCTAGGATAAAAAAACTGTATTAAATGACTTTGATGCAGCATCCTCGGCAGATTCCTTAGTTAGCCACTTTGGTTGTTCTTGTTTAGCGCGACCGTTTTTATCTGAAACAACAGGGACAACACGGTCAGTGACTTTTGAGGAAGCAGTATTTTTGGTAGGCAATCGCTCGGTCTTTTGCCTCGGCTGTGATTGTGTTTGAGAAACAGGTTTAGATTTAGAAATCTTAATCACATCTAGGGTCTTTATTTTAGAACAATCACCCTTTAGAAAATTGACCGGTCGATTGACTACTGGTGACAAAAAATTAGTATGACTCAGAAGAGGTTTGTCGAAGGGGAACGACTCAAACTCTTCATCAGAATTTCCTTCGGAGTTCATGTATTCAGAAAAATTGACATCCGGAATTACGGGACTTGGATCGGTCGAGGAAGGCGAGGAACACTTTGTGCTCGTGTGTTTCGGGGAATTTGGTGCGGAAGCTAGGAAAAAATTAGAGTTTAAATTCCTTGAAACACTCTTATCTTGAGATTCTAGACCGTCTTGTGTTGAAAAGATTTTTCTTATGAAAGGTTTACACGAAGACGTATCATATGATCTTGAGGAAAGTTCAGGTGAAATCTGGTTTTCAGATTGGAGTTGGTCAAGCTGCTCTTGGAGTTGACCATTTCTCGTATACTCCTTCATCGCATATGTTGCCAAGGTAGCCAGTTTTGATGTGAGCATATTGATTTCACACCGAAGGATTTCCTGTCCTTCATCAGACACAGTTTCGGTTTTGATCGATTTTAGATTCTCAAGTTCCTTGATTAGCACTTGCTTTTCCTTTTGAAAGTTGGACCTTTCTTTCTCGAGTGACTCCTCCAATTCAACTATCATTGCTTCCAAGATGAGAGGGGGAACATAGAGCTTGAACTCATCCGTCTCAGTCTTGGTTTCGGTTGCTTGGACCTCATCCTTCTTGGAGGAATCCTTGGGCGATACAACTTTATAGCAATCGAAGTAGTCATTCGGGAGGTACTTTTTGTTCTTCTGATAAGAATAATTCAAAGGTTCATAACAAAACGGAAGTTTCATTTTAGACGTGTTTTTGCGCTTGTATTCCTCAGTTTCCTCTTCCTTTTCAGGTTCAAGAGGACCAGTCCATTTTATCGCATATTCCAGGTACTTTTTATCTATTCCAAGTGTTAGCTCCATTTCTATGAATAGAAGTATTGAAATATAGGCTAAGTATAGAAACCATCAACAGAGCCTCTGCCAAGACATCGATAGAAGATTCAAGTGAAGACTCAGCAGAAGGCATTCACAGAGGACAAGGCCACAGAGCCTCTGTCATACTTGACAGAGCCTCTATGGTATGAAGACTGAAGACTTAGAAGAATACTTGAAGATCAAGACAAAGACGATCGTGTTGCTCATGTTTTCTGCTGTACGAATCCTGAAGATCATTCGTACAAGGCGTGCCCTGTACACTCCACGTGTCATCCTCTGATGGGTTGCGACCTTTGCAGAATAGCGGGGCACTACATTAACGTTGTACCTATAGCAGTCCTACGATCGTGTCTTGTACTCTTTAGTCCTTATTGTCTAGAACTTGTCCCCTGGTGAATAGTATAAATAGAAGGCTCATGTAGAGCTCTTCTATCAAGCTTTGCACGACACACACACCCTTTAGAGGAGAATTCTACTTAACCCTCGGTGTTCTTGGTGTTCTTATTTAAATCAATATACAGTGAATCTTTGAGATAAAGTTCTTGTGTTATTACTGTTTTCACGTATTTGATTGTGTGTCTTACTACCTTAAATATCTTCTTAGTTCCTTAAAACACTTCCACACACTCTATTTATTTGAACTATTAGATATTTATATCATTGTTGAGTAATTTTGGGAACAACAATTGGTATCAGAGCCATCCTTGATTTTCTATATCAAGAGATCTTCTCTTACAATGATTTTCGGTAGAAACTTGGCTTGATTTTAACCTGTTCTTAGTTTATTTCAAACACACTCTGTTTTTCTGCCATTCTCGACCAGTTCGACTTTGGTAAACCTACAGAACCTGTTTTCTCGGTTAAAACTCTCCATTTTAGTGCATTGCTCAGAGTTTTTAAGCTTAAGCTCTTTCCTACAAATCTGACCCATCATCTGAAAACTTGCTGTTCATACTCTGTTTTCTGGTATTTTTCAAACCTCTTTCAAAATGGCAAACACCAACAACTACTTCACTGTCAGTTCCTTAACAAAACCACCCACTTTGCTCATAGATGAGTACCCTCAATGGAAGATACGAATGATCCACTTCTTCGAGGGCTCTGACAAAGAAGTTCTGAAATATGTTTACAATCCTCCTCTCGTTCCTATGAGCACGAGAAACCTAAGACAAAAGATAAATGGTCTGCACCTGACAGGGAGCAATACGAACTTGCTCAGAAGGCCAAGAGACTTCTGATAATGGCCATCCCCAATGACCTCATCCAATCCCTAGATGCGTGTGAATCTGCATACGATCTATGGAAGGAATTGGAGAAACAATTGGAAGGAGGGGCTAAGACTCAGAAAAATCGCAAAGCCCAATGTATCAATGAATATTACTCTTTCAAAGCTCTGCCGACAGAGTCTCTGCAAGCAACTTATGACAGGTTTAACTCTTTGATAAACTAGTGCAGGAAGTTTGGGATCCACAGAACCTCTGAAGAGAACAATGTCATATTCCTAAAGAGCCTCAACTAAGAATGGCTCCAACTGTCTATGTCCCTTCAAACTAATCAGGACTTAGACACCTGGATTTTATCAGATCTTTATGGAACTTTGGCTGCCCAAGAACCTCAAATCACCCAGGCAAAAACTGCTGGGTCTCTGGCACTTGTTGGCATGACTACAGAGGCAAAAGAGAAGCCTAAGAAGGAGAAAACTGTGGAGGAAAAGAAGGAGAAGAAGAAGAAAGTGGTGCTTGTTGATAGTTCTGAGGAGGAATTGGTGGAAGAGGAGGAGGCAACGATGGCCTCGATAGCTAAATCTTTAGCTCTGTTGACGAAAGAATTTGGTAGAGGATGATACAGGAAGAAAGGGTATGAACGTGATGGAAGGGATGACAAAGGAGAGAAGTATGAGCCAAGGAACCAAGGAAGAGATGGTTCGAATGACAAAGGTGAAAGAGGTGAAAGAGGAGATAGAGGTGGTGACCGACAGAGGTCGGACGACAGAGCTGGCAACGGTTCCCAGAACCAGGGGTGTTTCAATTGTGGCAAGCCAGGCCACTATGCTGCTGACTACAGAAGCAAACCAAACCGCCCTTAGAGGGATTCTGCTTTCTACAAAAAGAAGGCAGAATACTATGCTCAGAAGTCACTGATGGTGGAGCAGGAGAACTAGCTGTCAGATGAATCCTCTGACGAAGGCGATAAGAAGAACGCCTTGTTCTGTGGAATGGCAGAGGTCAACTCATCAAAATCTGATAGTGAGGTATCCACTTCTAACTCTTCCTCTAATGAAACTGAAGCTGATTTGCTTAAACTAACCATTGAATATACTGAACTTAAAAAGACTTGAGAAAATATACAGAAAAAGCTTACATTCTTCGAAAGAGAAACAAGACTTCTCACTCAAGAAAAGGCAAAAAAAATTCAAGAAAAGGAAGAGATTGAAACAAATTGGAACAAACATCTAAATCCTTTGAAAGAAAAGATTACAGAACTTAACTCTGCCTTAAAAGCTAAATCTAAAGAACTTATGGATGTTGAGAGCGATAGAATGAATATCCTAGCTCTTAAACACTATTTTTAAAAGGAAAGAGAAGTCCTCTGTCAAGATCTACTCAGAAGAGATCTTTTAATGAAAAAATATCAGGATGCACAGATGGTATATGAAAAGATAAATACACAAATAGGGAGACGGGGAATTGGCTTCTGTGACATAGATCCATACAATGGAACCAAAAGAGACATATCTCTGTCATCTCTATTCTGTATAGGAGATACAAGAAAACCTGGATTTCCAAACTTACTCTCTGTCAGCAAAAGGCAAAATGTCTTTGGGGAACCTCACCAGAGGAAACCTCTGAAGATGATAAATGTGTGGTATCAAAACACATATTTATCACCTTCAATCTCTGTCAAAAGAGAATCCAAACCTAAGAAATATCTGAAAACTCAAGATCAGATAGGGATCTTCAAGTTTGGTGACCCCGAGACTCAAACACAGGTTGCTTTTGTCTGTATGATAGACTCTGAAAAGAAACTATCAGCAGAGGCCCCTGAGTTCATGCCTGCTTCCTCAGAAGAAAACTTAAACATATTTCTGAAAAGGAGTTAATGGAAATTGGGAAAATCAACTTTTATGAAAACCTCTGTTCATCCTCTGTCGAACAAAGACTCTCTGAGGAAATCTTGATAGAGACTTCTGTTGACTTATAAGATAGTCTCAAAGAAAAGGAAGAAAGTGAGTATGGCACGTGCTCTGAAAGACCAGCCTCTGTCGACAGAGATCTAAGTGAATCAACCTCTGTACATGAGGACGATTTATCCTCTGACGAATCTGAGACTGACTCAAATGAGTCAGAGATAGTACCTTGTGACTCAGAGGGTTTTAAGTTACCGTCTGGAATTCTTAACAGAGCTATTCCTCCTAGAGAGAAAATCACAAGTGTTCCTATCTGTCCAGACTTTTTGGACATGTGTATACAAGCCAAAACCTCTCTTGAGCTTGAGAAAATCAAACAACGAAAGGAAATGTCTTCTCAAAATCCAACAAGTCCTAGAACCTCTGTTAAGTCTAAAATATGTCTTCAAGATTTAATGATAAAGTCAAAGTCAAAGTCAATGTATTATGTGTTAGTGAAAGTCAAACTTAGCTTAATGTCTTGCATAGATCTTAGGTATAAATAGCTTTGTTTAGACTAATCTTGTAACTAAGAAACTAAACAATAGTGCATAACTCTAATCTTGTAACAGTTCACATATTGAGAGTAATAGATGACGTACTTCTCTCTCTAGATTTCTCTCTCTACTCTTGTTTTGATCTTGGAATAACAATTGGTATCAGAGCACGTTATTGAAGATCTAGTGAAGAATTTACACAAATTCATCTATCAAATTTGTGAATTTGAAGAAAAATTGATCGATTTTCTTGATTTTTTTCAAGAAAGTCTATTTTTCTTGATTTTCTACAAATTTGTGTGAATTTGATCTTGTTCTTGGGCTCGTTGAATTCGTTTTTGATAGGGGAACAAATCTTATTCAAGGATCGAGAGCTAATTTCAAAGATTTGAAGTTCAATTTGAAGATTTTTTCAGATTTTGTTCGGTTCGTCAAAAATAGTCTGTTCGATCATTTAGATTTCGATTCAGCGTTTTTTAGCGAAATTGGTTCACATCATCGTGTTAGAAACTTGTTTTCTAACATATCTGCAAATTTTGGTTGGTTAATTCGAAGATTTGATGGAGATTTGAAATGATTTTGAAATTGATCATGTTTTGCACCAGATTCATGAATTGCACCAGTTCATATGAGTATTGCGCCACCCACTGTTGCTGAATTGCGCCATATATGAGTATTGCGCTACCCACTGTTGCTGAATTGCGCCACCCATTGAAGCCCACTTTGCGCCACCTACATGCTTGCTTCGATATCGTCAATTAATTAGTTTCACCTACTTGCTTTCTTGCTTAATTAGTTTAAGCTACTTGCTTGCTTGCTTAATTAGTTTAAGCTACTTGCTTGCTTGATTCTTACAGAATTACCATCTGATTTGATTTTGCTCCATACTTTGCGCTAGCATCAGTGAAGAGTTTTAGAGTTCGAATTTTTCTAAGTTCAGATTGCGCCACCTTCTTTGGCGCATTTTCCACTTTGCGCCACCCTCATTGGCGCATTTCATACTTTGCGCGACAGTCTTTGGCGCATTTTGAGCTTTGCGCCACTGCCTGTGGAGAGTTTCAGACTTAGAAAATTTTTCGAGTTTTACTAATTGTTAATTGTTTGAATTTTTCAGATTAAATTTTCAATCATGAATCTACCTCCGGTGCTGATCAAAGACTCCGCTTTTGAACAATGGACTGTTGCGTTCATCCACTTTATTTCAAGTAGAGAAAATGGTGAAAATATGATAAAATCTTTCTCCGAAGGTCCAATGAGCAGAAACAAAATGGAGAATGATTTTACAAAAGAAGAGATTAAAAGAATGAAAACCGACAAGGAAGATATTTTAGCAAGAAATACGAAAGCTAACAAAGAATTTGGCTGTGTTATCAACTGATATTATGATAGAGAAGAGGGTTAAGTCTGACATTCAGAAAAAGCTTGATTTGGTGACCAAGGAACGTAATGACTTATCTTACAAAGTCAAGTCACTTAACAAATCCAAAAACTATTCAGAATGTCCGATTCGTCCTTCTAATCTATTTTATGATCATTCAGTGGATAATTCTTCCAAATTTCAATTTGCTGATCTTCCTTCATACAAGAAAGTCAACATGCAATGGAGAGTAAAAGGTACGACTCCTGAAAAAGATGTACCAAAATCATCTGTTCCCAACAAGAACACTAACCTGAAAGGTAAATCTTTTACTAAACCTAGTTCATTATATTCCGAAAATCATTTAATCAGGTTAGCACAAAAGAATTTTTGCTGTTCTTATTGTGGAACTAATGATTTTATTAAAAATAATGATGCTCAATATTGGTACGATACTTATCATTTTCCTTCTTATAGAGCTCCGTTTAACAGGCCAGGACCCAAGACTCGTTGGGTACCAAAATCTACTTAATCTGTTTTTGCAGATTTAGAAGCAAAGCGTTGAACTCTCGGAAGAAGATTACTTGTGCCAATAAGGGGGAGTAAAGAGAATTGGTTTCTAAACACATCAGTTTAGAACCCGGATTTCACAGTTAATGGTTTCTGGACAAATCAGTTCAGGACCCGTGCTTCAACGACTATGGCTTCTGAACAATTCAGTTCAGGACCCGTACTTCAAAGACTAAGACTTCTAAACAAATCAGTTTAGAACTCATACTTATCAGGTGATATCCTTAACTGTCACATCTTTCAATTCAAAGGAACAAGTGTTGAAAGGTAACATTGTATTATGTTTCATTTCTACTGCTTTGAAAATTTGAATCTCAACAAATTTAATTCAATGAGATGAAAATTTTCAATTTTCATTCATGGAATTAAATGTGTGCTAAAGGATCATTTTACAAGTATTGTTGTATTATCTGCGTTATATTTGTTTCAACTTTCGCTTCTGAAATAAATCGAAAGGTCAGCAAAACATGAATGAAATTTTGATATATGCGCAAAATTGTGTAAATCTAGACTTATATAGAATACGATGCTCACAAAGCCTATTTGTCAGAATGAAGAATGGAAATGAAAATATGAGGGAAGCACAAAGTTTTATAACTGTTAGCTTCAATCTTCCTAATCATAGAAGTATTTAGAAGTAGTGAAAAATAGGCTAAGTGAAGAAAGCCTCTTACAGAGGCTCTGCCGGACTTACCGAGGGCTCAAGATCAAGAATCTACAGAAGCTAAAGAGGCGCGCTACAGAAGCTCTGTCATACACGCAAAGAAGACCAAACCGCAGAACCTCTGTAACTCATTACAGACACGGTGAAGACTGCTCCACAGAGGACCAGACCGCAGAACCTCTGTAACTCATTACAGAGCCTCTGTGGTCCTTACTGAAAGACTTGAAGATATTTATAATATCTTGCTACTGTTACAGGACCCGTTCATCAACTTGCATGGTAGCATGCCCTGTCCAACGTCGACGTGTCAAACTCTGATTGGACTCAATAGGGCTTAGTACATAATAGACGTCTGCTGCATTAAATGCAATACAACACGTCTTACTGTTCATGCTGTTCTTGCAACTGTTCACGACATCCGTTCAACTATTCATCAGTACCGTCTGAATAGTAGCATATGCTTTATAGTCCCCTTTAGAGTAGTATATAAGGAAGACTCATGTTGAGTTCTTCCTTATTATTATCATCATCAATCACATATAAATCGACCATCATACGAACACAAAAAGCTTATTCACCTTAAGAGTCATATCTATTTTGAAGCTTTTCTTACTCATTGTTCTTAAATCTGTTCTTAATATATATTCAGTAAACTTTGAAATATTATTTTCTGTTCATTGTTTATTTATATTTTGGTCTAAATCTATCAAACTTATCTGTTAGTTCTTCAAATACGCTTCCGCATCAAACATTAACTTGAACTAATAGATCTGATAAATCTTGTTTAAAGCAAAACAGGAACCAACAATTGGTATCAGAGCAAAGCTTGATTTTCAATATCAAGTGATCCTCGTTTTACAACTTTTTTCTGATAGATTATTTTCTCTCTTCGTCACCAGATTTCTGGATATTGGTTGTACCCAGAAAAACTTTCAGATCTTCAGACTCATAAATCCTCCATCAGATTATCCTTTTCTCAAAATGACAAATACCAATAACTTTTTTACTGCTGGCTCATTAACTAAACCTCCTACTCTTCTTAGAGATGAGTATCCTCAATGGAAAATAAGAATGGTTAATTTTTTTGAGGGTACTGAAAAAAATCTCAAACAATATCTTTATAATCTTCCTCCGGTTCCTATGATAACTATGCCACGTGTACCAGCTACTGACGAATCTCTTGAAATCCCTGAACATAAGAAACCTAAGCCGAGAGTAGACTGGTCAGATGAAGATAAGGCAGAAGATGAAGTTGCACAGAAAACGAAAAGAATATTAATCATGCCTATCCCCAACGAAATATTTCAATCTTTAGATGCATGCGAAACAGCGCACGATCTTTGGAAAGAATTAGAAAGACAACTGGAAGGGGGTGCTAAAACACAGAAGAACCGAAGGGCACAATACATAAACGAGTATCATGCCTTCAGAGCCTCTGCAACAGAATCGCTGCAAACAACATACGATCGGTTCAACTCTCTCATAAACAAATGCAGAAAGTCTGGTATTCACAGAACCACGGAAGAAAATAATGTCATGTTTCTAAAGAGCCTGAACGATGAGTGGCTTCAGTTGTCTATGTCTTTACAAACAAATCAAGATCTAGACTCCTGGACACTCTCTGATCTCTATGGAACACTAGCCGCACAAGAGCCTCAAATAGCTCAAGCTAAAACACTAACCATTGTACCATACGCATTGGTTAGTAAATCTACAGAGGCTACGGACAGACCAAGAAATGAGAGATCTACAAAGGAGAAAAAGAAGGAGAAAAAGAAGATGGTAATGATTGATAGCGAAGAAGACGAGCTGAAAGAGGAAGAAATAACTCTTGCGTCATTAGCTAAATCAATGGCTCTATTGACAAGAGAGTTTAGAAATAACCAAAGGAATTCTGGTAGAAGAGATGACGGTAGAAGAGATGATGGTAGAAGAGATGAAGGAAGAAGAGAAGAATCAAGTGACCGACAGAGGTCAGACTACAGAAATGATGACCAACAGAGGTCGAGCGAAAGAAGCTACAGAGGAAATGACCGACAGAGATCAGATGACAAGGTAGGCCACACACAAGAATGCTACAAATGTGGTAAGCCTAGTCATTACGCAAACGAATGCAGAACAGAGAAAGGTGGAGACCAACAGAAGTCCGAAGATCGAACTGGAAACACCTCCCAAGGTTGTTTCAACTGCGGCAAGCCAGGTCATTTCGCTAAAGAATGCAGAAGTAGACAAAATCGCCCACAGAAGGACTCAACTTTTTAAAAAAAGAAGGCTGAGTATTATGCGCAAAAATCCCTAATGGCGAACAAAGGGCATTCTGAGGCAAGCAAGGAGGACTTCGAGTCAGACTCTACCTCTGACGATGAATTTCCCACAAATGCCCTGTTCTGTGGCATGGCAGAAGTTGACTCCGGCACTGACACTGAGGTATCCATTTCAAACTCTACCTCAAATATTAATACTGTAGATGATGATTTATTTGAACTTAACAATGAACTGAAAGAAGTAAATAAAAGCATTCAGAAAAGGCTGACCTTTAATGAGAGAGAAGTAAGGCTTCTCACTCAAGAAAAGGCCAAAATCTTTGAAGAAAAAGAAAGAATCGAAAAATATTGGAGCAAAAACGTAGATCCTTTAAAAAGACAAATTTCTGATCTAACCTATGCTTTAAAAATCAAAACAAAAGAACTTTCAGTTTCAAGAAGTGAAACAACAGACATAAGAGCTCTCAAAGAATACTTTCAAAAGGAAAGAGAGGTACTTTGGCAAGATCTTTTAAGAAGAGAAGTTTTACTTAAAAACTATAAAGATGCACAGAAGGTGTATGAAAAAGTAAACTCTCAAATAGCAAGACGAGGTATAGGGTACAGTGACATTACCTTAGGAGTTGAAAATAAACAACTAAAACCTCTGTCTTCTCTATTTGTTTTGGGAAAAACTAACAAACCAAACTTTCCAAACTTACTTTCTGTAAGTAAAAGGGTTAAAATCTCTGCAGAACCTCACTTGAGGAAACATACGAAGATGATCAATGTATGGTTTGAAAACACAGATTCATCATCTTCAACCTCTGTCAATAGAGGAATCAAACCAAAGAAATATCTGAAACACAAGATCAGATTGGTATCTTTAAGTTTGGTAAATCAGAGACTCAAACACAGGTCGCTTTTGTCTGCATGATAAACGAAGAAAAGAAATTATCAGCAGAAGCTCCTGAGTTTAAACCCATCTTTTCAGAAGAAAAACTTGAAAAATCTATTGAAAAAGAAATTTTGGAAGTTTTAAAATCAAATGTTTTAGAAAATCTCAGTACATCTTCTATAGATCAAATTCTCGCTGAAAATATCTCATCAGATACCTCTGCCATCTATGAAAGTCATTCTCTAGAGGAAGAAAGCTCGTACGATACTTGCTCAGAAAATCCAGCCTCTGTCGAAAGAGATGACTCAACCTCTGTATATGAGGACGATTCATCCTCTGAAGACTCGGAGACTGATTCTAAATCAGGGATAGTTCACTATGACACAGAGGATGTTAAAATCTCCTCTGAAGTTCTTAACAGAACTATTTCTCCAAAAGAGAAATTCACAGAGATACCTATCTGCCCAGATTTTCTGAACATATATTTAAAAGTCAAAACCTCTGCTGAGCTTGATATGTTAAAGAAGACCTCTGTAGATCCTAAAAGTTCAAAATTTTCAAAACCTTTAAGGAAAATTAAAGAGAATCTCACTTGGAAACAAAAGGGAAAATGGCCTGAAGCTAACATATACTTTTCCTCTGTGACAGTGAAGAAAGATGTTCACCACAGAAGAGAGTCACAGAAGGCAGGAACAAAACAAGACTTTTGCAAACAACATTCTAGTATTTATAGATCTTCTTGTAATAGGAAATCTAATGTGAAGAAAGAATGTAATGCCTCTGTGGTTCAGTTCAATAAATTAAATGAAAAGTTCAAACAAATCACGTCTCATATTAAATACTGTCATTGCTTTGATCTTATGTTCAAATTAAATAATCACTTCTCAAGTCCAGATTGCTTACTCTCCACTAAAATTCAAACTCCAAAGTCAAAACCTCGAGAGAAACAATCTGATCTTTCTACAAAGGATAAAATGTATTTCAAGAATGCTAAGGCAAACGTGAAAAATTCTAACAATATTGGACCCATATGGTTATGGGTACCTAAGTCTCTGTGATTGTCTTGCAGAAGCAACATGTGCCAATTTGGTATCTTGACTCCGGATGCTCAAGGCACATGACTGGCGACAGAAGATTACTATCCACATACAAAGAAACACACGATGGTGGATCTGTAACTTTTGGAGACAACAAGAAGGGACACATCAAAGGCTATGGAGTCATACAGAAAGAAAATATCTCTGTATACAAAGTTGCATATGTGAATGGCCTCAAACACAACCTACTAAGTGTAAGTCAACTCTGTGATATAGGATTCGATGTGTTATTCAAAAGAACTTTCTGCTCTCTACAAAGTGAAAACACAGGAATGGAACTTCTGCGAGCTGAAAGAAGAGGTGATCTATATCTAATGAATTTTACTTCAAAATCCAAGGACAAAGTTTTCCTAGTAGCCTGCAAAAGTGAAGAAGCGTGGTTATGGCACAACAGGTTCTGTCACTTAAACTTTCTGTTGATCCAAACCCTCAGTGATTTGATAATGACCCTCTCTTATATACTTAGTGAAAATTGTAAGTAAACAATATGTATCAGAGTTTCACTATCGCTGATAAGTACTAAGATCTTACAGTACCACTGATAGGAACTCTCACTCTTTTAAATTAAACATTCAGCGAACACTGTTCATCATTAATGCGCTGAGTCTGTTCAGTCATTATGATGATCGCTGATAAGTTAGTTGTTTACTTATGATCCCTGAAGACAAGTTTCACGTCAACAAAGGTTCTACGCTGAAGTCGAAGATCAAGCTCAAGAACCAGCGACAAGTCTCCTAATGAACTGAAGCGGATCAGCGAACACTCAGATTTGTCCACTCAACGTGAAGTATCAAGTACAAGACTTCAGCTATCGCTGAACTTTATCATCTGCTGAATAGTAAATGATAATCGCTGAATCAACGAAAGCTGATCATGAAGTCCTCCGTACAAAGTACTTTTGTCTTAACCACCCTTGCACGCCTCCGTACGAAATGTCAGAAAAGAACCTCCGAATATCTGAAATCGTACAACCACTCTGATACTACACTGTTCATCCTTACGGCTACTAAGGTTGTCAACCAAGGTCAATGACATGCAACCAACCAGCTGATGACACGTGTAAAGTATATACTGACTTGCATTAAATGCATGCAGTATATAAAGAGATGAACTCACTTCATTTGAAGTAACTTGCTAACTCTGGACAAGTTCAAATCTTTCTCAAGATAGGATTTTATTAGTAATCTCCTTATCTTTCTTAGTGCAAGAAACCTTAGTGTTCCAACTTGTTTAGATTTAGGTTTATCCTTAATCTTGTTTCCGCAACAAGCTGTAAATTGTTAATGATTTATCAATAAACAATTTAGAAAAGTAAAAAAGTGTGTTTGTATTCAACCCCCCCCCCCCCCCTTCTACAAACTTGTATAGGCCTTTCGGGACCAACAAGTGGTATCAGAGCGGATTTGTTTAATCTCATAAACAAGATCTAATCTAAGATATTTCTCTTCCTTGCTATTATCTGAAAATGGCCAACACAAACACACACTATATAGACAATGGTTCTCTTGCAAAACCCCCTAGATTTTCCAGAGATAACTTCAACTTATGGAAAAATAGGATGATGCTCTTCTTAGAAGGTGTAGACCCTACTATGACCTACTATCTTGAAAACGGCCCACACATCCCTGTAACAATTTATCCTTTAGTTTCAGCCACTGCAACTAGAGTTGCTATTCCTGAAAGGCTGATTCCAAAGGAAATACACATGTGGACCGATGAAGATAAGAAGAAAGTGGCTATAGATACAAAAGCCAGATCCATACTATCCATGGCCCTTCCTGACGAAGTCTACCATTCCGTCATGAACCTGAAATCATCAAAAGCCATGTGGGACACAATATGTGTTCAGTAAGAAGGAACGTCTGAAGTCCAGGACTCAAGAAAGATCACCCTGGTAAGACAATACGAAAGCTTCGTTTCTGGTAAGAATGAAACTCTCTCTGAAGTTCACCAGCGTTTTAATTGCTTAATTATAGATCTAAAAACTGTTGGTAAGGAATATTCTAACTTTGAAGTGCTGACAAAGTTTCTAGAATGTTTACCTGAAAGCTGGGACAATTATTCCATGTGTCTCAAGCTGTCAAAGGATCTTAAATCAATGACCCTTTCAACCTTATATGGTACATTGCTGAATCATGAGCAATCTAGCCATCTTAAGAAGAATCTTGTAAAAGATTCCAAAAGCACTCCTGTTGCTTTAATCTCAGAAGAACCTTCTACTCAGCGACCCTCGGTCACTATTACTGAGTTAGAAAGTAACTCTGAAAGGTCATCAGACTCTGATTCTTCAGATGATGATGAATCCTTGGCTCTCCTAACTAAAAAGTTCAGGAGATTCGCCAAGAAGAAAATGTTTAGAAAGAACAAAACTCTTTCCATAGCTGACAAGCCTAGAACATCAGCTTTTGTTGATAAGGCTACTGCTACTTGTTTCAACTGCGAAAAGACAGGTCATTTCGCTAATGAGTGCAGGTCAAAGAAAATCATGAGACCTTCAGCTTTTACAAAGAAATCCTTTGTTCCAAGGAATAAAGATGACAAATACTCAAAGCTGAAGGAGAAGTATGCAAAGCTGAAAAGCTTTAAGAAGAAAGGAAAAGGCCTGATGGCTGACTATGATTGGGCTGCTTCTGATGAAGAAGCATAATCATCTGATTCTGAAGATGATGAAGCAAATCAATGTCTCATGGCCAAGATTGAAGAAGAGGAAGAAAGTTCAGACATTCCCTCCACTTCAACATCTGCCATTCAGGTATCACCTTCTTTCTTTACCAATATTGCAAATATTGATGAAGCTGATAGTCTCCGTAAAATCGATCTATTGACTAGAAGTTTATACGAAGCCATGAACGGCAAAGCTGTGGTTGAAAACCAAAATCTTGATCTCGCTGAAAAGCTTAAAAACTGCCACCTTCAAATAGAAAAGCTTTCTAAAATTGAAGATGATTTTAAAGATCAAGTCTATTTAAATCAGCTAGTCAAAATCCAACGAGCAGAATCTATCGTTGCATTAAAAGCTGAACAAGCTACTGTTGAAGGATGGTGTAATTCTTCAACAAAGATCACTGAGATAATTAAGGCTCAGATTCCTCTGAGTGATAAACGTGGTCTGGGTTATAAATATGATACTCCAAAACCAACCACTGAACGTTCAATGCTTAAATTTGGAACGTTCGTATCCTCAGTCGCTGACACTTCATCATCTCAGTGCTCCTCGTCTGTTACACCAATCCCTGAGGAAACTCCTACCTCCTCAAAAGGTAAGGAGAAAATGGTTTATTCAAAACCTACCTCTGTCTCTAAAGACAAAGGTAAAGGAATTGTTATTTATCAAAATCCTCAAAAGGGTACCTTAGTACCTAAGCTGAATGCTTCCAAAGCCTTGGTAATTCATTCATCTGGTTCTAGAATTCAGACCTCTGGATCAGTTCAGCGACCTACTCCTAGACTCAGAGTAGATGTCCTTGGTAAGAAATCTGAAGAACTGAATGTTCGTCCTATTTCAAAAACCAATAGTGTACTTGGTGCTGGCACTTCAAATTCCAAATTAAAAGCTCAGCACTCAAGTGGTCCTAGAACTAATTTTGGTTATAGGAAATGTTATCACTGTGGATTTACCGATCATATTGCAAGTAAGTGCCCCACAACCACCAAAGCTGATAAGATAGCTAAGGTGAAGATAGCACCCAAGTCCAAGAAGACCAACCCAGTTGCAATTCAGGTCAAGGTGACTCCTACCGCTGAGGTCAAGAAATTGACCAAAGTGAAGAAAGACAAAGCTGAATCTTCAAATGCTGCGAAGACTGCTGAACCCATTCCAACAACTTCCACTGACAAACGCGTATACATGGTGAAGTGGGTACCCAAGCAAAACTAATCTTCCTTTGTAAATGCAGGTTAAGAAGGGTATCTGGTATCTTGATAGCGGATGCTCTAGACACATGACTGGTAAGAAAAAACTACTCGCTGAATACAAGGAAGAGAAGGGTCCCTCTGTGACATTTGGTGGAAATGGAAAAGGACATACCTGAGGGTATGGTGTACATTCAAATGGTACAACATCCTTCAGAAGAGTCGCATATGTTGAAGGGCTGAAGCATAATCTTCTGAGCATCAGTCAGCTTTGCGACATGGATAACAAAGTGATTTTCACTAAGGAATCCTGCTTTGTCTCTGACAAAAAGGAGAAGATAGCTCTCAGCGGTTATCGTTTGGAAAATGTTTATGTAATAAACATAGACTTAACAACCACTGAGAACTCTTGTTTCTTCTCAAAGGCATCTTCTGATGTTAACTGGCTATGGCACAAAAGGCTCTCACATCTCAACTTCAAGACGCTGAATACTCTTTCCTCCAAAGAGTTAGTCACTGGTCTACCTCAACATTCATACGCCAAAGAGTCTTTATGTTCAGCGTGTGAAAAAGGGAAGCAGACCAAGGCAAGCTTCAAGTCAAAGCAAGTCTCCTCAGTGTCATCTCCTCTACAATTACTACATATGGATTTGTTTGGCCCTGTTAACAAACAATCCATCGCTGGAAAGAAATATACGCTAGTCATAGTTGATGAATTCTCTCGTTACACATGGGTAATGTTTATCCGTTCTAAGAGTGACACCCCTGAAGAACTCATCACCTTTGTTCGGAAGATGGAAACTCTGAACAATATGACTGTTCGCTCAATAAGAAGTGATCATGGAACTGAATTCAAAAACAGTTCTCTTGATTCCTTCCTTGAGAGCAAGGGTATTTCTCACAACTTTTCGTCAGTGAGAACACCGCAACAAAATGGAGTCGCTGAAAGAAGAAATAGAACAATTATTGAAGCTGCACGTTCAATGCTTAGCGATTCTCACCTGCCTACTCAGTTTTGGGCAGAAGCTGTCAACACTGCTTATTTTACGCAAAACAGGTCGCTGATAGTTAAAAGATTCAAAAAGACAGCCTATGAACTCTTTCATGGGAGAAAGCCTTCAATCAGCTTTCTTCACATCTTTGGATGTCAGTGTTTCATACTGAACAACAGAGATGCCCTTGGAAAGTTTGATCCTAAGGCTGATGATGGAATCTTTCTTGGATACTCCTCAGTCTCCAAAGCCTTCAGAGTCTTCAACCGTAGAAGACAAACTGTAGAAGAAACTATTCACGTCACGTTTGACGAATCCCGTTCAGCGAACTCTAAACCGAACGCTGATACTGAAGAACTGAATCAATGGATGTTTTCTCATCTTGGTGATTCAGAAGAAGTTCCCACTCCTCATGCTCATACCGTAGAAAATGATGGTCCTACTATCATTCCAGATATGCAGAATAGTGAAGCTGAAACATATTGGGTCTCAGCTGTTCCTATAAACACTATACCTGCAGTTGATCCAAATGCCTCAGAAATTCCGTCTATTTCTCAGCAATCAGTGAATGAAGTGACAAATGCAAACATTCCTCTCTTAGCTGATAATCCAGAAGTAGCTGAAGCCTCATCTTCAGTTTCTCCAGTTCAGACTGAATCAGCGACGTATGCTCCTGCTCAGCGATGGACTATAAATCACCCAATCGATCAAATTCTTGGTGATCCCAATGCTGGTATTCAGACTCGTAGAAGTGCAGGTAATATTTGTTTATTTGTTAACTTTATTTCTCTAACTGAACCAAAGAAAATAGATGATGCCCTCAGAGATCCAAACTGGGTCAGCGCTATGCAAGAAGAGCTGACTGAATTCGAAAGAAACAAAGTTTGGAAACTTGTTCGGAGACCAACTGATAAAACGGTGATAGGCACTAAGTGGGTCTATCGAAACAAGTTGGACGAACATGGTACTGTAACTCGCAACAAAGCTCGTCTTGTTGCTTAGGGATACAGGCAAGAGGAAGGCATAGATTATGACGAAACTTTTGCTCCAGTAGCAAGACTTGAATCTATTCGTCTTTTCTTAGCATATGTTGTACACAAAAACTTCACTGTACATCAGATGGATGTTAAGTCAGCGTTTCTGAATGGAAAGCTGAATGAAGAAGTGTATGTGGAACAACCTCCAGGATTCTCAGATCCTAAGCGTCCAGGTTATGTTTATAAACTAGACAAGGCACTTTATGGCTTAAAGCAAGCTCCTCGTGCATGGTATGATACTCTCTCTACTTATCTCCATATTGAAAAATTTGAGAGAGGAAAGATTGACAAAACTTTATTTTTTAGAAAAGTGAAAGGTCATATCATTTTAGTTCAAATATATGTTGATGACATTATATTTGGTTCTACTAACCCTGAGCTTTGTACTCGTTTCGCTGATAGAATGAAAGATGAGTATAAAATGAGCATGATGGGTGAACTAACATGTTTCCTTGGTCTTCAGATTAAGCAAACTGAAAAAGGAACTTTTATAAATCAGGGAAAATATGTTAAAGATATGCTGAAGAAATTCGACTTAACTGAAAGTTCAGCTATGAAAACCCCTATGGCACCACCGCTGACACTTGATAAGGACACAAAGGGTGTTCCTGTCAATGTCACGCTGTACCGTGGGATGATCGGCTCACTATTGTATCTTACAGCTAGACGACCCGATATTATGTTTGCAACATGCTTGTGTGCACGATATCAAGCTGAACCTAAGATATCTCATATGAAAGCTGTAAAGCGAATCTTTCGATATCTTAAGGGTACAACGAATCTAGGTCTTTGGTATCCCAAAGACTCAGGATTCGATCTAACCGCCTATTCAGACAGTGATTTTGCATGTTGAAAAATGGATAGGAAGAGCACCACAAGAGGATGTCAGCTCCTGGGTGGAAAGCTGGTAAGTTGGACAAGTAAGAAGCAAAACTCAGTGTCCACTTCCACAGCTGAGGCTGAATATGTAGCCGCTGGAAGCTGTTGTTCTCAAGTCTTGTGGATGAGAAATCAGCTACTAGACTATGATCTTCAGCTCTCCAAAATTCCAATCTATTGCGACAGCACTAGTGCCATCGCTATAGCAAACAATCCAGTGCTACACTCAAAGACAAAACACATAGAAATCAGATATCATTTTATCAGAGATCATGTGATGAATGGTAATATAGAACTTCATTTTATCCCAACTGATTATCAGTTAGCTGATTTAAACCTCTTGATGAGACAAGATTCAACTTTCTCATCAGCGAGCTTGGAATGCTGAACTTTGAAGGGTAAAATCTTCAGCGGTTCACATTTGATCAGCGATACGTTTATACAAACTTGTATAGCCTTCGGGATAAAATCAACTCATATAATCCATTTCATCATCTTCTCTCTGAATAAACTTGGTTAAACTGATATCCAGGTATGTTTTCTCTCTCTGACAAATCGCATGTAAATGCAAGATTTCAAGATAAATTACATCGCTGAATATCTCTTCCTTAACAGCGATATTTTGAAAGTTCTTTAAACCTTCACTGATATTTTCTATTCAGTGCTTCATGTTTTTCAAAAGAGTCCCTGAGCTTTCAAAACCTCAGAGACATCCTAAAAGAATGTGAAAGGACAGTTGTGACGTCATTGCAACGGATAACACTAGGCACGATTTCTTTCTGACACACGTTTGCACGTTTCGTTCAAACTTCCAACCAAATGCAAACACGTGTCCGTGTCATGATGAAAACCTTTTCCCGCTCAAGGTTTTCTCTCTCTAAAACTCCCTATATAAACAACTCTTGGTTTATATTTGTCTTTTACGCGAACAATCTTTCTCCGCAAGAAAAGAATCCTCTGTTGCATTTGTGCTCTCAAAAACCTCAAGAACTGTTCATCATCTTCCTCATCAAAACATCAAGGTTAATATGTTCTTATCAATTATCAAATGCGTATAACTTGTTTTCGATCTTCTCATTGTTTTAACAAGATCAAACAAAAGAACTTTGTAAAATAAAATCATTTCTTTCATGGTTTTATGAACACAACCATTTCATGGTTGTTCTTCAAGTTTTAAATCTAAAATCTTAAACTTGTTCTTCATTCATATCCAGTTTTCTTTCAGAAACTGGAATACAACCCTCTGCCAAAGATGCATCCAAAACCATCGACTGCATACGCATCCAAGTCCGGCTCTTCTGATCAAGCCGCCCAACCTCAGCAGTCCATGGGATACGCACTGCTGAAAGGTCTAAACATTGACTGGGCCTCCATTATTTATGATGACCTGATTCAACGTGTCGATTCTGCCGCTGACAGACCAGCATGGGTTCCTTACCCACGATTCATCAGCGCCATCTTTCAATATGGCCTAAAGGACAGCTATCCTGAAGAGGGTGATCTGAAACTTTCTCAGATTGGCCCTAAGGTTCTCGACTTCAAGCCTGTCGCAAATGAGGTACGTCTCTCTACTCTTCTCACTCTTCTAAATTCTCCGCTTTCTGTGGCTCCTTCAGCGACAATACCCATCGCTGTTACCCCGGCCACAAAATCCTCTCCTTCTAAGAAAAGGAAACCCTCTCACACCCAACTTGATTCCAAAAGGATCAAGAAAACCAAGGAGCAAC
Organism: Saussurea involucrata; assembly: GCA_033807775.1. Taxonomy (NCBI): domain Eukaryota; kingdom Viridiplantae; phylum Streptophyta; class Magnoliopsida; order Asterales; family Asteraceae; genus Saussurea; species Saussurea involucrata. The sequence continues at coordinate 107,012,917 of CM066314.1, read as the reverse complement.
CCCAGCAATTCCATGCTGAAGACTCCTCAGCTCATTCTGACGAGCTGAAGGAAAGTTCCGTGGTACGCTCTGCCACACCCGTTCAAGCCATCCCTCCAATCCAGACTTCAGCGTCTCTAAACGCTGAGGTTAGAAACTTGGAAACTACCCAACCTCCCTCAGTCTCTCAAAAGACTGATGAAGTGACTGTCAGCGATTCCAACGCTGAACTCATAACCCGAACCCAAATCTTATCCTTCGCTTCTCCCTCCACTCACTTGGACACTCCTCCAAAGATCACTGGAGATGCCATCATTCCAGAAGCCACCGCTGACGCTTCTCAACAAATGATGAAGAAAGGACCTGCAGAGATCACCATACCTCACCGTACTTTCGAAGAGGATATGGAACATTATTCAGGAACTTGCAACTTTGACGAGTTCATCAATCCTCCTGCAGGTACAAATCCCACCTTAAACACTGTAACTAAACCTGAAACTTCTGAGCTTTCCTATGTTCACAAGTACTTATATGTTACAGGTCCTAATTTAGGAGACATCAACGCTTCTCTGAAGTCCGTGGAAACAAAGCTGACCAGTCTCACCACAACACTCTCCAACAATTCTACAGCTGTAACAAACGCTGGAGAAAATTTGACAAAGCTGACAACGGTGGTGGAGAAGAAAGCTTCCACTGAAGACATCAAGGGACTTGATAAGACTCTCGCCGATTTTGCCAAGGTGCTCTCTGACATCTACACTGACTACACCAGCCTCAAAAACTCAGTTTCGACCGTGTCCAGCGAAGTAACAACGCTGAAGACATCGGTTGGAAAACTCGAGGGTGATATGTCAGCGGTCAAGACCGACTTAGGCTCTGTAAAGACCGACGTTGGTTCTATGAAGACGATGATCGAGACGTTGGTCAACAAGGCAAATAATCCAGCTCCTGCTCCTGCCCCTATTTTGGAATCTTTCACAGCGGCGGATCGCACAGAGCTGAATAAAATCACGCCTGCTATTTCTGTCCTAGAAGACAGAATAGCAAAGATTGAAGGTTGTGTGAAAATCTCTGGCCCAGAAGACAGAGATAACACCAATGCTGAGTCTACTCATTCCTCCCCCAATCATGAGAAAGAGGGGGAGAAGAGCGCTGAACATACCAGGGAGAAGAGCGCTAAAAATCTTGAGAAGAGCGCTGAAGATCTAAACAAAAGCGCTGAAGACCTTTCCCATGATGAATCTATCAGGGGAGAGAGGAATGAAGATCTAACCGCTGGACCTCAGGGAGATGAAAACCCTGAGGGAACCGAGAAGCTCGCCTCTGTATCTGAGGGGGAGCAACTCGAAGAAGATGCTGAGGAATCCGAAGCAGAAGAAGATGAAGACATCGACATCCCTGAAGATGAACCATCCTCCTCTCCAAGGAAGGATGATGATGATGATGATGAAGATGATGATGATGATGATTTCTTTATCGTCAAACCTGCCCCAAGGATCAAAGCTCTTAAGGGAATCTCAATAAAAGAACCTTCAGGGGAGAAGACAAAGACAAAGCCCTCAGCCTCTGGCGCTGAGAAAAGCAAAGGCAAAGGCCTCGCTGAAGATGAAAATCTGGCGATCTTGCTTGAAAAGCCGGTTTGTCAGGTACACTAAACTTTACTTATATTCCTTCCCTGAACATATCTATACACAATCAGTTCTCTACTCAACAACCTCTCTACACATCCACAATCTTTTTCTATCTTTTCTACCCATGTTCTTCTACCCAGTTCTTATTAGTAAGATCGCTGCGTTTCAGCTAGTCCTCTCCCCTGTTTGAAGATATCGCTGAAGGCTCTACAACTGCGACTTCACCAATAATTCCAGCTGCCGCTGAAGACATAATCCCAGTCTTGGATTTGAGATCTGAGACTGATGAACCAGAAGAACAACCTCTCTCGCACAGAAACAGACCTTCCTCAGCTCCTCAAAAGCTGAGTGAAGAGGATCAAAAGAGAAGAGAAGAAATGATAAAGCGATTCGAGGATCAGCGAATCATTCTAAGGCGTGATCAACTGCCTTCAGTTCCTCCAAAGTTCAGAATTTCAAAAGCTGAATACAAGGAACACCTCAGAGCTGAACGCGTCATCGCTGAAAGAAAGGAAGTTGAAGAGAAAGACAGAGAATACGCCATCAAGCTTACTCAAGAGTCTGTCAAAGACCCAAAGCTAAAGCGTGTTCCCATTCAAGTCCAACAAAAACTTTGGGAAGAAGCCCAGAAGATCGTGGAAAAGAAAACTGAAGTTTCTCAGACCACCCTGATCTGGTGTAAAGAGAAAATTCACTTCAGATATCGTCCAGCGAAGATCAACAAGGTATTCATCTCTGGAAGAACCTCTATCGGAGTACCTATTGTTGACATCAAACTTTTCAGAGAAGATGGCCAAACTGAAACCTTTCGCGCTGACACTGTAAAAAGGTATGGTCTCTCTGAATGGCTGGAGATGAGGTTAGCTATCCAATCGTCACAATCTAAGTACAAGGATCATTTCAAAAAGCTGATAAACAGACAGATCGATTTGATATCTTCTTGTGTGGACATTCCTCCTGTTCCTGATCAAAAGCTGAAAAGAAAAAGGGGCTCTCCAAAGAAGAAACGTCAAGAATCAAACTCAGGTCCTGTCATACGAAATGAAACTGGAATTGGTTTCTCTCGCGCTGAAGTGCTTGGTCCTGATCCTGATCTATCTGCCCTTGACATTTCTTTGCCACCATGTGAACTTTTCGTCCCTGGTAAAGTCATCAGTAATCCTTATGGAATATTCTTTCTTGACTACGACGGACGTAAATGCTTTCAACGGATCGCTGAGCTTCCAATCACTCCAATCGAACAGCTCAGAGATCTCATCTACTGGTGTGACTTCAGAAAAGACATTCAGGCACGACACCTAAAACCCTTGATCTTTAAAGAAGCGCTGATCAAAAGAAAACAAGGCGTAACGGTTCCTGACTGGATGATCCCCACTGAAAAGACGACCCTTGATGAACTCCTCATTAAGGAAGAACCTTTTGAAAACTGATATAATCTCCTTTTTCTCTATTGTATCAGTTATCCTTCTGTACTTGTAAATTATTTCGCTTGTACTTGTAATCTTTCTGTTCTTCATTGTAACCTGATTCAATATTTTAAAGAAAGATTTCAGCGAATGTACTTTACTCCATCAGTACTGAAAAGATCCTAGAAAACAGTAAAAGGGACAAATATTTTATGAGTTCTTTTTATCCTTATGTTTTCATTAAATAGCAATTTTCTTTGTTGCTATGTCATAATCAAATAGGGGGAGATTGTTGATCCAAACCCTTAGTGATTTGATAATGACCCTCTCTTATATACTTAGTGAAAATTGTAAGTAAACAATATGTATCAGAGTTTCACTATCGCTGATAAGTACTAAGATCTTACAGTACCACTGATAGGAACTCTCGCTCTTTTAAATTAAACATTCAGCGAACACTGTTCATCATTAATGCGCTGAGTCTGTTCAGTCATTATGATGATCGCTGATAAGTTAGTTGTTTACTTATAATCCCTGAAGACAAGTTTCACGTCAACAAAGGTTCTACGCTGAAGTCGAAGATCAAGCTCAAGAACCAGTGACAAGTCTCCTAATGAACTGATGCGGATCAACGAAGACTCAGATTTGTCCACTCAACGTGAAGTATCAAGTACAAGACTTCAGCTATCGCTGAACTTTATCATCTGCTGAATAGTAAATGATAATCGCTGAATCAACGAAAGCTGATCATGAAGTCCTCCGTACAAAGTACTTTTGTCTTAACCACCCTTGCACGCCTCCGTACGAAATGTCAGAAAAGAACCTCCGAATATCTGAAATCGTACAACCACTCTGATACTACACTGTTCATCCTTACGGCTACTAAGGTTGTCAACCAAGGTCAATGACATGCAACCAACCAGCTGATGACACGTGTAAAGTATATACTGACTTGCATTAAATGCATGCAGTATATGAAGAGATGAACTCACTTCATTTGAAGTAACTTGCTAACTCTGGACAAGTTCAAATCTCTCTCAAGATAGGATTTTATTAGTAATCTCCTTATCTTTCTTAGTGCAAGAAACCTTAGTGTTCCAACTTGTTTAGATTTAGGTTTATCCTTAATCTTGTTTCCGCAACAAGCTGTAAATTGTTAATGATTTATCAATAAACAATTTAGAAAAGTAAAATAGTGTGTTTGTATTCAACCCCCCCCCCCCCCCCCCTTCTACAAACTTGTATAGGCCTTTCGGGACCAACACTTTCACACCCTGGATAAACTAGTAAAACTCGATCTAGTTAAAGGTTTGCCAAATGTTAAATTCAATAAGGATCACTTGTGTTCGGCCTGTGAAATGGGAAAACACAGAAGGGCTTCCCACAAAGGCAAAACAGGCGTGTCGTGCACTAGGCCTCTGTACATGCTTCATGTCGACCTCTGCGGTCCCATTGCTATACAGAGCCTAGGTGACAAGAAATACATACTTGTCCTAATTGATGAGTATTCACGTTTCACATGGGTTGAATTTATTAGAAAGAAATCAGATGTTCCAATTATACTGATAAATCTAATGAAAAGAATTCAAGTTCTTTATGACTGCAGAATACAGAAGTTAAGAAGTGACAATGGCACAGAATTTAAAAACTGTGTCATTGAAGCCTATCTTTCTACAGAAGGAATATCACAGAACTTCTCTGCCGCTCGAACTCCACAACAGAACGGTGTAGTCGAAAGAAAGAATCGAACACTTGTGGAGGCCGCAAGAACTATGGTATCTGCATGCGGATTATCAATGAACTTTTGGGCAGAAGCAATTTCTACTGCGTGTTATACACATAATCGTTCAACCATTGTGAAAAGACAACTCAAGACGCCTTACGAATTACTTCACAAAAGGCGGCCAAACATCATGTTTTTCCATGTATTCGGATGCAAATGCTTTGTTTTAAACGACAGAGATTCGAGAGGAAAATTTGAAGTAAAAGCTGATGAAGGCAAATTCATTGGATACTCTGCCACTTCCAAAGCCTACAGAACCTTCCTTACAAAGTCTCGCAAGATTGTAGAAAGCATTAATGTTTCTTTTGATGATTCATTCCAGATGACTTCTGAACAAATCAGTTCAGAACTCGGAATTAAAGGGAAATCCTCTGACATCTCAAAAACAAAAGAAGATTTGGATCTTCTATTTTTAGAGATGTTCAACAATGACATTGATCCTTCTGTTGGAACCATCAGAATTTCTGAAGAACCATCCTCTGTCGGACAAAATCCTACAGGTATGACTCTAACAGGTCCAAATAATGCTTCATCTTCTTCTATAAATACTACAGATGCAATTGCCGAAGAAGAACATGCAGAAGATGAAACATCAAGAAAAACGACCACAGAAGTTGCTGAAAAACAAACTCCACAATCCACAGAAGAACCAATTACAGAGGAAATTGAGGACCAAGACTATACGTCCTCAGAGGAACAAACCCCACCACCACTCATACCAATATTTCCACAAACGGTAGAATCAACTACCAAGGCACGAAGAACGACAGAGGCTACACAAGAAGAAACACAAGAAGCCGCTGACGAAAGGTTCGAGGACATTGATGATCATCTTCCACGCACAACTCAGTGGACAAAAAGCCATCCTCCAAGGCAAATAATCGGAGAACCTTCTGACTCAGTAAAAACCAGGTCTGCCACTACTAATTTTTGTTTTTTTACTAACTTTATCAGTGTGATAGAACCAAAGAAGATTTTTGAAGCCCTAGATGACCCAAATTGGGTAGACGCCATGCAAGAAGAACTTCTGCAGTTTGAGCGTAACAAAGTATGGACTTTAGTACCTCTGCCACGAGGGAAATAGGCCATTGGGACTAAATGGGTCTACAGAAACAAGAAGGATGAAGATGGAGTGGTCATTAGAAACAAAGCAAGATTAGTAGCAAAGGGATATAGACAAGAAGAAGGCATAGACTACGATGAGACTTTTGCCCCTGTCGCACGACTCGAAGCAATAAGAATATTCTTAGCCTTCGCAGCCCACAGAGGTTTTAAAGTCTATCAGATGGACGTAAAATCAGCTTTTCTAAACGGTGAAATCCAAGAAGAGGTTTACGTAAATCAGCCACCAGGGTTTGAAAGCTCAAAGTTTCCAAGGCATGTATACTACCTTGAAAAGGCTCTATACGGACTGAAACAGGCTCCAAGAGCATGGTACGAACGACTTTCTACCTTCCTTCTAGTCAATGGATACAACAGAGGTACAACAGATACTACCTTATTCTATAAACATAAAAAGGGTGAGATAATGCTTGTACAAATCTATGTGGATGACATAATTTTCGGGTCTACTAATTCAGAAGAGTGTAAAAGTTTTGAAAAACTCATGCAGAGTGAGTTTGAAATGAGTATGATGGGAGAATTAACATTCTTCCTCGGACTTAAAGTCAAACAAACTTCAGAGGGAATTTTTATAAATCAAGCCAAATATGTCTCTGACATTCTGTCAAAATATAAACTCTCTGATACCTCTGCAATGAAAACTCCAATGGCCACTGGAAATAAGTTATTCTTAGATCCAGATGGCATCTTTGTAGAATGCACTCTCTACAGAGGCATGATTGGATCTCTGTTATACTTAACAGCAAGCAGAACTGACATCATGCATGCCACATGTCTTTGTGCACGTTACCAAGCTAATCCTAAGAAATCACATTATGATGCGGTGAAGAGAATCTTTAGATACCTAAAGGGGACCAAAAATCTCGGTCTCTGTTATCCACAGAACTCTGGTTTTAGTCTTAAAGCTTATACAGATTCAGACTATGGAGGATGCATGCTCGACAGAAAGAGTACCTCTGGGAGTTGCCAATTCCTAGGTGGTAAACTAGTCAGTTGGACCTCCAAGAAGCAGAATTGTGTCTCAACATCCACTGCAGAAGCTGAATACGTTGCTGCTGCTAGCTGTTGTTCTCAGGTTCTATGGATGAAAACTCAACTAAAAGACTACGGCCACATCCTATTCAAAATACCCATCTTCTGTGATTCCAAAAGTGCCATTGCTATCTCTGCCAATCCTGTGCAACACTCGAAAACCAAGCATATCGATATAAGGTACCATTTCTTGAAACATCATGTTGAATACGGTACAATTGAAATGCATTTCGTGCCAACAGAATATCAACTCGCTGACTTATTCACCAAAGCACTAGACGAGAAAAGATTCAATTCCTTGGTGGGTAAGTTAGGAATGATAAACATGGTGTGACAATCCTTTGTAAGTATAGCTTTATCTTTTGTAAATATGTACAAATTTCCTTTATTTTTGCTTTAAGTTAATTTATTTCTGTTTGTAAGTTCTCAATCTTAAATAGTTCTTAAAATCACAGAGCTTCTGTAAGTCAACTCAGAACCTCTGACGACCCACACAGAACCTCTGGAAAACATGACCTATGTTCTATGCAAAACTTATCATTCTTTGATCCAAGCATAGGTCAAGGGGGAGCAAAAGGAAATTACTTGATCTACAGAGGTGATTAGATCAAGGGGGAGCAAAATGAAATTACTTGATCTACAGAGGTGATTAGATCAAGGGGGAGCAAAAGGGGGACCCTGAAATGATCTAAAGAGATAAAACTTTCAAGGGAAAGCCAAAGAAGAATGTCGATGACTCCATATCGACAGAAGTCAGACATCACTGCCGAGAAAAGAAGAACCAAAAGGTATGTCTCTCGCACAAAAGGTATTATAAAACAGTTTTCCAGGGCAAGAATTGTCAAATATTTCCTAAATATACTGTGAATAACATTTCAAAAATCAAAAGCTCAAAAAGTTACACAAAATTCGAATTAGGAGAAATTTAAGGTCATAGAGCTTCTGCTGAGCTCAACAGAGGTTCTGCGAGAAATATGCTCTGTGATCACAAATTAACCCTCTATCGATCTTTTGGAATGTTATCTCGGAAACCGAAAACACAAACCATGACCTTCTCGAACAAACCGTTTTTTTTAACACTTTTCTCGGACACAAACTTTCAAATATGTCCGAAAAACATCTCTTAAACCAAATCAAAAATTGGATGATCAAAATTTTTAATAAAATTTTTGTTATGAGATTTTTTCCCTCATAGAGCTTCTGCTGGCCCTCACAGAACTTCTGCAAGTTCCAACAGAGCCACAAAACCTCTGCGAAGCAAATTTCTTGACAAAAATCCTATTTTATCCTCTCCAATGCCTTTACAAATGTTTTGGTTCAAGAAGAACCCCACAGAAGTCATGATAACAATGAGATATATGAAAGGGATAAACAACAAAGATTTTCAAGATCACAGAGCTTCTGTAAGGTACAGAAGTTCTGGAGTAATAACGGTTACTTTTACTGAGAATGAATTACATATGGCTAAGAATAACCCCACGCGCCTAGCATTAATGGGCCGCGCACGACGTCATGTCATCTTCTGACATGGCCTACGTGTCCCATTTTCATTGGGCGTACATGGAACGTTTTCTGTGGAAAGTTGAACCCGTCGTTCTAACTTGAGTTCGGATTCCAAATTTTAATCCATTGCCATATATTTTACTCTTTCGAATTCTACCGTTTTACCCTCCTATAAAAACCAAGCTTACCCTCTCATAAACCTTTTACAAACTCTCATTCTTCTCCGGCGAAACCCTGCAAAAACCTGCAAGTTTCTTATTCTCAGTATCAAATGGCTTCATCTTCTCAAGCTATCTCCCCTGCACACTCTCCGGCAACCTCACCAGAACATTCACCGGCTCATTCTGAACATTCAGAAAACCCCAACCCTGCCCAGAACATTGAACTAGAAGATTCCGACGACTCAGCAGACTTTGCTCCGACAACACATCTGCAAAACGTCATAGCTAAGGATCACTTCGAAAAGGTACTACCAATCAAATCCAACAACTGCTATTTGGTCCCCTCACCCACTGCTTTCGGCGAAGCCCACACCATTCTTCTGAACATAATGGAAAATCACATCCTCTTCCCTCTACTCTCAAGAACCCTAAAGAAAATACCAGTCAGATATCTGAACCAGTTTTGGCAAAGCTGCCGATTTGATAAAGACGACTCTATTATCAAAGGGTACATTTCAAGACCTGACAAATCTGAACATATTGAAATCAAGTTCAACAGAACAATGTTCTCACTTGAGTTCAACCTACCCACGAGGGGTCTTCTTGGTTTGAAGAAATATGCAGAGCAACCAACAGACGACGAGCCCTATCGCTTCGTAGAAATGCTTGGGTACAACACACAACTACGGAAGAGAAATGACTTCCGCAGAGGCAGATTACCACCTCTATGGAACACCTTGTTCTCTATACTTAACAGATGCCTGACAAGGAAGATAGGCAGCATTGACCAGACCTCGCATCAGATCTTAACCATCATGTACGGGGTGTACTATGATCTTCCACTCGATTACGCGACGATAATGATGCAAGAGATCATCAACACCATCGACAGAAAGAACAACACCAAACGGGTCAAAGAGAACGATCCCAACTTTCTACCACCTCTGCAATTCCAACGAATATTGGGAGTACTGTTCGAACATCTGTTGCTGATACAGAAATGGCCAATGGAAGGGCCAATTCCCAAACAGTTTCCAATGAGCAAAAATGTCCCCACTGATCATGTAGATGGCTACACACACTGCAGACCTTTGTCAAGGAAACTTCTGAAGTATGCCTCGAATAAAACCCTTAAGAAAGAGTATATACGCGATCATAGAACTCTTAACCGAGTCCTATGACACCCCCGCATTTAGGTGTCCCCCTAGGAACAATGATTGCAGAACCTCTTTCCACTCGAGAAGAAAAAGATGAGAAATTAGCAAAACACATGGCTATTCAACTTAGCTTCATAGCCAAACGTGCAGAGCTCATGGGAAAGAAGTCCTCTTCAAAAACCTCTGCATCTACTCCAACAGCAAAGAAAAGAAAAACTACAGAAGGCACCTCTACAAGCGCTGCAAAAGATCAACCATCACCTCCTCATGCCACAGAAATTGGCTCCTCTGTTCCTCCATCTTCTCCAAAACAGAGGAAGAAAAGAAAATCGAAAATAACAGAGGAAGGGGCACCAAAACCCAAGAGGAGGAAAACCAAAAAGAAGCATGGTAAATCACTTGAAAAGTTGGTTACCATTGCAGAAGAAGAAGAAATCGCAGAAGAAAGAACTGCAGAAGAAGATGCAGAAGAAGGGATGGCAACAGAAGAATATCAATCACCGTATCAATCTCCAGATAGATTTGCTCACCAAGGAGACCTGAACGACTTCCTACAGAACCCTGACATTGCCAACACCTTAAATACAGCAGGGTGGACGGCACAACCTCTCGACCACCACTCCCCAGAAGAACAATATTTCTCCATTTCTGGCATTGACACACATCTGCAAGAAGATGACACAACAGCCAAAGATCAACCAGCTAACACACCTATTATCCTACAGAACCCCTTCATTCAACAAGGATTGGACGTCCACAGAAAGAGTCCAAGCACAGATACAGAAGAAGGAATAGAGGAAATAGACATGTCAGAAGAAGCTATCAAAGAACGGAATCAAAAGAACGCAACAGAGTGGAATAGAGAAAAGGTTAAGGAAATCATAGAGAAAATGGGAGAAAAAGAAAAGGGAAAAGAAAAAGATGCCGAAGTTGAAGAAGTCACAAATCCCTCACCCCCTCCCAGTGCAACCCACATATCTAACTCCGCAGGTCTAGCTGCAGAAGGAGTTATTGAAATAGAGCAGCACAGCTCGATCCAAACCCAACCCAACCAGCCAGAAGTCACTCTTTCGACTTCTGCGCCCACAGAAACCGGGGAATCCATTCCTAGGGAGTCTCCTCAGAGAGACTCACCTACAGTTCGTGATTCATCGCCCCAGATCACAACAGAACACCCTACAGAGGAATTTGTTTCCTCTGCCACACACACACAACTAGGGCCAACACTTCTTTCAGAGAGAAGTAGCGAGCACAACGACGAAGAGACTCTAGACAAGTCTACGAGTCAACAGAAGGATAATCTAGTACCCACCTCTGAAGTGGATCTAGACAATGTCATTCACAGAACTTCTGTAGAGTCTGAAGCACTAGATGCTTCTGCTCAAGGATCAGATGGAAATCCTTTCACCCCCATCGTACAAACAAGGGTGAACAAAGGTGTCCCAAGAACATGGACTCACTCTGGAGACGAATGTTTTCCTCCAGAGGTTACCCAAGGAACACAAGTATCAAGGGATGAGTTCCAAACCCTTATCACCTCTGTGAACCAAACAATGAAAGAGTTGCAAAGCTCTTTCAAATCTTTTGCAGAGACAACATCGACGGCTATCCTGAAACTAAACACCAAAATGGACAATCTGTCCACAGAGGTGAAATCTGCCATCTCAGCGATGAAGTCTTCTGCCGAAACTACTGCCAAAGCTACAGCCACTTCTGCCGCTCAAGAATTCGGAACAACTGCAACTTATGCGTTCAAAGACTCTGTCAAAAACTTCCTTGAACAAATGAATACGCAATTCAACAGAGCAGAGGGCATTACTCCTGCAGATCTACATAATGCTCTAAAACAAGTACAAGCAGAGGCAATGCGCAACACGACAATGATGCAGCCAAAAGACTACATGACTAGAGCACAGCTAACAGAGCTAGGACAGAACGTCATAAACCAGGTCACAGAATTCATTGTCTCCTTCACAACAGCAAATGCCAACTTTGTCAAGGATTTCAGAAAAAGTGTTGGCAGAATGCGTTTTAAAACAGAGGCAGAGCTTGCGACTCTACTTGGCATATGTGATGACGTCTGGGAAAAGTTGATAGCAGCAGGAGCAGAATTACCGAAGAAAACCAAAGCTTCTTGCAGAGCAGAGGGTAGTTCTGATAAGAGTCAGGATGATTCTGATGATGACCATCCTGGTCCATCAGATAATCTAGAGGGGGAGAATACAAGGGAGAAAGCTACGAACAGAGGAATACAAACTCCACCAATCGCAGTAGAACCAATCAGTCAAGCTCCTCCAGAACAAACCCAAGATCAACAACAAACTCAACAGCCCACAGAGACAACACCCATCTCTGTGGAATCAAGTCCTGAAGAAACAAATATTCCAGAAGCAGATCAGCAACCCACAGAGGCAACAACCACCCCTGTGGTAATCATTTTGGAAGAAAGTCCTTCAACAAAATCAACAGAAAAACCCCCAACCATACCAAGAAGAAAGTCGATTGCCACCAAACTAATAAGAGCAACGACCTCTGTGACCTCTGCTTCTGACATTCTGAAAAAGATGCACAATACAATGACTGATCGAATGTCACAGAGAGAAGAAGAAAGGCACAGGTTCACACTAGCGTTCAAAATGGCAAGAAGATTCGACATACCTCAATCCATAGAAACCGAGCTTACAAAAGAAGTCACCAAAGAACCTCCTACAGAGGTTACAGAGCAAAGAAAGCCAACAGAACCAACGCCACAAAAGTCCTCTAAAAAACAAGTGTCAAAACCTACAGAGGCAACCCCCATCAATCCAACAGAAGCACCAACCTCCAAACCTACAGAAGAAACAGGTTCTGCACCTCCAAAAGCCAAAGACAAGGGCAAAGCAATACTGACAGAAGAGCCCAAGAAAAAGAAATCATTGCCCAAGCCTACAGAGAAATTGATGAAGAGCGCCTTTGATGCCTTTCAAACTCCAAAGCCTGAAGAAGTTGACTGGGCATGTGGATTGAAGCCTCTGTCAGACATTCTTCTAACTGGTAGAGCTGCAGAAGTTGTTCAAAAAATGGAGAGTCTCAGAAGACAAGTACCACAACCTGGTCCAACACATGAAGAGATGGAAGAAGTGGTATACAAATACCTCTATAAACAATCCTTTCAGACCAATCATCCTACAGATCACGTGATAGATCCAAGGATCAGAGAAGAATTTGAGAACATCTTCACAAGGACAAAGCCAAGAACCAAAGCAGATGTCTTCTCAATCCACAAGATCAAAAAGGTAATCTTCTGCAAATTCTCCTTTACAATAACCTATCCAAGGGTCGGGTACAATCTTTACAAAGTCAGAAGAGAAGACAATTCAGAAACCACCTTCGCTGATGCTGACCTAAGAAATATCAATCCTTATGATCTACCTGATCTTCTGCAATGGACAAAGGACAACTACAACACAGAGGCAAACACCAGAGCCTATCAAGTGTTGAGAAAAGCGATGAGGGAAAAGCTTCTGCTCTACAGCATGATAGATTTCCAGCTGGGAAAGGATCTTAGTCTCAAACATCTGGATTTACGGCCACTAGAGGATCGCTGCCCACCGGACGCCGTACCTAACTCAATCATCACAGAACCACGGTTTGGGTTAGTATTTCAAAACCCACAAGGCGAAGTTAAACTGTTTGTATGCATGGACTGTCAGAAGTACTCAACTAGGACTCTGAACAAGTTCAGATCAAGCCTTGTAAAATACAGAGGTACAGAGAAAATGGATAGAGATGCTGCAGATACTTTCATCAGAGAAATTGATGCCACAATCCGCCTAAGAGAACTCTGCATCAGTTTCTACAAAGAGATCAGAAGAGTCGGAAGAGACAACAGAAGCTACGACGACTTCAAAGATGCCAAAATCTGATTCTCAGACCTCCAATCCCTGCAAACCAAGTCAAAGTCTATCTTTCATTGTACTCAAATGTAAAATGCCTCTGGCATGTTTCTAAATGAAAGAACCTTCGAGGTATTGTTTAACCTCTGTCTTATCTAACTTAGCCTAACTAAACTCGAAGTTAAATTTTTTATTTTTCACTACTTAGGGGGAGATTGTTAGCTTCAATCTTCCTAATCATAGAAGTATTTAGAAGTAGTGAAAAATAGGCTAAGTGAAGAAAGCCTCTTACAGAGGCTCTGCCGGACTTACCGAGGGCTCAAGATCAAGAATCTACAGAAGCTAAAGAGGCGCGCTACAGAAGCTCTGTCATACTTACAAAGAAGACCAAAGACTCGGAATCCGGTGAAGACTGCTCCACAGAGGACCAGACCGCAGAACCTCTGTAACTCATTACAGAGCCTCTGTGGTCCTCACTGAAAGACTTGAAGATATTTATAATATCTTGCTACTGTTACATGACCCGTTCATCAACTTGCATGGTAGCATGCCCTGTCCAACGTCGACGTGTCAAACTCTGATTGGACTCAATAGGGCTTAGTACATAATAGACGTCTGCTGCATTAAATGCAATACAACACGTCTTACTGTTCATGTCGTTCTTGCAACTGGTCACGACATCCGTTCAACTATTCATCAGCACCGTCTGAATAGTAGCATATGCTTTATGGTCCCCTTTAGAGTAGTATATAAGGAAGACTCATGTTGAGTTCTTCCTTATTATTATCATCATCAATCACATATAAATCGACCATCATAAGAACACAAAAAACTTATTCACCTTAAGAGTCATATCTATTTTGAAGCTTTTCTTACTCCTTGTTCTTAAATCTGTTCTTAATATATATTCAGTAAACTTTGAAATATTATTTCCTGTTCATTGTTTATTTATATTTTGGTCTAAATCTATAAAACTTATCTGTTAGTTCTTCAAATACGCTTCCGCATCAAACATTAACTTGAACTAATAGATCTGATAAATCTTGTTTAAAGCAAAACGGGAACCAACAATAACCAAGTGATTGAGATGCTATATAAAAAATAAAAAATAAATAAAGCCTCTAATCAGAGAATTTTCAAAACATCAATCTAGTCAGCATAGGTCTCCTTGTAATAGGAAGTCTAGTGCTAGAGAAGATTGTAAAAATAAACCCTCTGTACCCTGTTTCAATGTTTTCAATGAAAAGTTCAAGCAAATCTCTTCGCAAATTCATTATTGTCATTGCTTTGATCTCATGTTTCAATTGAACCAACATTTCTCAAGTCCTCACTGTTTCCTCTCTTTGCCCAAAAAGAATGCTAAATTCAAAGGAAAGAAGAAACAAAATGGTTCTTCAACAGAAGCTAAAACCAAACCCAAGGATGCTAAGGAGACCTTAAAGACATCTGACAAAAAGGGACCCATTTGGATATGGGTACCTAAAAAACTCTGATTATCTTGCAGAAGCAGTGTGTGCCGATATGGTATCTTGACTCCGGGTGCTCGCGGCACATGACTGGCGACAGAGGTTTACTACCTCCTACAAAGACAAACTCGATGGAGGATTTGTAACCTTTGGCGACAACAAGAAGGGATATATTAAAGGCTACGGAGTCATCGAAAAGAAAAACATATCAGTATGCAAAGTTGCATATGTGGTTGGCCTAAAGCACAATCTTTTAAGTGTTAGCCAACTCTGCG
This sequence comes from Saussurea involucrata, assembly GCA_033807775.1. Taxonomy (NCBI): domain Eukaryota; kingdom Viridiplantae; phylum Streptophyta; class Magnoliopsida; order Asterales; family Asteraceae; genus Saussurea; species Saussurea involucrata. Next base: position 106,997,527 of record CM066314.1, on the reverse strand, counting down.
ATACTGGTTTCGACGTTATGTTCAAAAGAACTTTCTGCTCTCTGCAAGGAGAAGATACTGGAGTCGAACTTATGCGGGTTGAACAAATAGGAGATCTATATCTTATGAACTATAGTGTCAAGAACAAAGAAGACAAGCTCTGCTTTGTTGCTTGTAAAAACGAAGAAGCCTGGCTATGGCACAACAGGTTCTGCCATTTGAACTTTCATACTCTAGACAAGCTTGTGAAACTTGATCTTGTTAAAGGTCTGCCGAATGTTAAATTCAGTAAAGATCATATGTGCTCAGCATGTGAAATGGGTAAGCTCAAGAGAGCTTCCCACAAAGGCAAGACTGATGTGTCTTGTCCTAGGCCTCTGTACATGCTTCACGTTGACCTCTGCGGTCCAATCGCTACGCAGAGCCTAGGAGGCAAGAAATACATACTAGTGGTGATCGATGAATACTCAAGATACACATGGGTAGAATTCGTCAGAAAGAAATCAGATGTTCCTAACATTCTGATAAACCTAATCAAAAGGATCCAGGTTTTGTACGAGTGCAAATTTCAGAAGTTGAGAAGCGACAATGGCACAGAATTCAAAAACTCTGTCATTGAAGCCTACCTCACTGACCAAGGCATCTCCCAGAATTTCTCTACAGCACGCACTCCACAACAGAATGGCGTAGTTGAACGAAAGAACCGAACGCTTGTGGAGCTGCCAGAACTATGCTAACAGCGTCTAGATTGCCAATTTCGTTCTGGGCAGAAGCTATATCAACAGCATGCTATACCCAAAATCGATCATCCATAGTCAAAAGGCACATCAAGACTCCTTATCAATTGATCAATCAGAGGCGACCCAATATCAAGTTCTTCCATGTATTTGGATGCAAGTGCTTCGTTCTAAACGACAGAGAAGCCAGAGGAAAGTTCGATGTGAAAGCGGATGAAGGAAAGTTCATAGGATACTCTACCACTTCAAAGGCTTACAGAGTGTATCTTCTGAGGTCTCAATCTATTGTGGAAAGCATAAATGTCTCTTTTGACGATTCATTTCAGAAGACTTCTGAACAAATCAGTTCAGAACTCGGTCTGAAAAAGGAATCCTCTGGCATCTCAAAGACAAGAGAAGCAGACCTAAATCTGCTATTTGAAGAGATGTTACATGATGATATTGATCCCTCTGCTGGAGCTGCCAGAGCCTCTGGAGAAACATCTTCTGCCAACCAGACTGAGTCAGGAAAATCTCTAAATGTCCATTAATTACTTCAACCTTTTATGTGAATCATGCAGATGCACGTGTTGAGGGGGAGCCAACAGAAGATGAAACAACCAAAGATTCTACCACAGAGGCACTGGACATACCAACTCCAGCTACAACAGAGGAAGCAATACCAGAGGAAAACGAGGATTCAGTCTCTATCGCATCAGAGGAATCTGTTCCAGCTCTAATCCCGATACCCACACAAGCTGAAAAACCAAGTTCAAGCACAGCAATACCCTCCACTACAGAGGTTGCGCAAGAATCAACAAATGCCAATGACCATCTCCCCAGAACAACAAAGTGGACGATGAGCCATCCTCCTAGCCTGATTATCGGCGATACTTCTGAGAAGGTCAAGACAAGATCAACCTCTGCTAATTTTTGTTTCTTTATAAATTTTATCAGTGTGATCGAGCCAAAACGTGTCTCTGAAGCCCTATATGATCCAAACTGGGTAGACACTATGCAAGAAGAGCTTCTACAGTTTGAGAGAAACAAAGTCTAGACCCTAGTTTCTCTGCCGAAAGGAAAACAAGCAATAGGGACTAAATGGTCTTCAGAAACAAAAAGGATGAGGATTGGGTGGTCATTAGAAATAAAGCGAGATTGGTGGCTAAGGGATATCGCCAAGAAGAAGGCATTGATTATGATGAAACTTTTGCCCCTGTTGCATGGCTCGAAGCAATAAGAATCTTCTTAGCTTTCGCAGCCCACAGAGGTTTCAAAGTCTTTCAAAAGGATGTAAAATTTGCCTTTCTAAATGGTGAAATTCATGAAGAAGTATACGTCCAGCAGCCACCAGGGTTTGAAAGTGCCAAGTACCCAAACTACGTGTATTATCTCGACAAAGCTCTGTATGGACTGTAACAGGCTCCAAGAGCATGGTATGAACGCCTTTCAACCTTTCTTCTCGAAAATAGTTTTGAAAGAGGTACAACTGATAATACTTTGTTTTATAAAAGAAAAGGTGATGAGATTCTGCTTGTACATATCTATGTGGACGATATTATTTTTGGGTCCACAAATGCAAAACACTGCACTGATTTTGAAAAACTCATGCAGAGTGAGTTTGAGATGAGTATGATGGGAGAACTGAACTTCTTCCTAGGACTCCAGTCAAACAAACGTCAGAGGGAATTTTTATAAATCAAGCTAAATATGTCTCTGACATTCTTTCGAAATTTAATCTCTCTGATGCCTCTGTCATGAAGACCCCCATGTCAACTGGAAATAAGTTACACTCAGATCCAGGTGGAAAATCTGTAGAGTGCAAGCTCTACAGAGGCATGATTGGGTCTCTTTTATACTTAATCGCGAGTAGACCTGATATAATGTTTGCCACATGCCTCTGTACAAGGTATCAAGCTAATCCAAAAGAATCACACTTTCCTGCTGTAAAGAGGATATTCAGATACCTAAAGGGAACCAAAAATCTTGGCCTCTGGTATCCGAAGAACTCTGGCTTTAATCTCACGGCTTACTAAGATTCAGATTATGGAGGATGAAAACTTGATCGAAAGAGCACCTCTGGGAGTTGTCAATTCCTAGGTGGTAAACTAGTTAGCTGGACTTCAAAGAACCAGAACTGTGTATCGACATCTACGGCAGAAGCTGAATATGTTGCTGCTGCTAGTTGTTGTTCCCAAGTTCTGTGGATGCGAACTCAGCTAAGGGACTACGGTCACAATATCTACAAGATACCCATCCTCTGTGATTCCAAAAGCGCCATAGCAATTTCAGCAAACCCTGTACAACACTAAAAAACAAAGCATATCGATATCCGTTATCACTTTCTGAAGCATCATGTTGAACGTGGCACAATCGAGATGTACTTTGTGTCAACTGAATACCAGCTTGCAGACTTATTCACCAAGGCACTAGATGAGAAAAGATTCCTTTTTTCTTGGTGGGTAAGTTGGGTATGATAAATATGAGCTGAGACCTCTGTAAGTAAGACTTGATCTTCTTGTGAATATGTATATATATTTAAACTCTTCTGCATGTAAATTCTTCATCACCAAAAGTTCTGTACCCAACAGAGCTTCTGTGGGATTGCTCAGAGCCTCTGTCGATTCCCACAGAACCTCTGGTAAGTTTGACCCATGTTCTATGCATTACTTATCTCTTATGATCCAAGCATAGGTCAAGGGGGAGCAGAAGGAGACATTGAATTAATCTACAGAGGTTGTTAATTCAAGGGGGAGCCAAAGAGGAGTCGTGGTCAACAATATCCACAGAAGTCAGACAGTTTGCCGAGCAAAGGAGAGTAAAAGGAAGAATGTCTCGCACAAAACCTTTTTCCAAAACAGTTTTCCAGGACACAAACTTTCAAATATGTCCTAAAACAGTGTTTAAAACAATGAAAACTCTGGATGATCAAAAGGTTTCATAAATATTTAGTTATTAGAAAGTTGCACTCACAGAGCCTCTTGTTGATCCAAACCCTCAGTGATTTGATAATGACCCTCTCTTAAATACTTAGTGAAAATTGTAAGTAACCAATATGTATCAGAGTTTCACTATCGCTGATAAGTACTAAGACCTTACAGTACCGCTGATAGGAACTCTCGCGCTTTAGATTAAACATTCAGCGAACACTGTTCACCATAATGCTCTGAGCCTGTTCAGTCCTTATGGTGATCACTGATAAGTTAGTTGTTTACTTATGATCCCTGAAGACAAGTTTCACGTTAACATAGGTTCTATGCTGAAGTCGAAGATCAAGCTCAAGAACCAGCGACAAATCTCCTAATGAACTGATGCGGATCAGCGAAGACTCAGATTTGTCCACTCAACGTGAAGTATCAAGTACAAGACTTCAGCTATCGCTGAACTTTATCATTCGCTGATATAGAATGACAGAGCGCTGAATCAATGAAAAGGTGATCATGAAGTCCTCCGTACAAAGTACTTTTGTCTTAACCACCCTTGCACGTCTCCGTACGATATGTCAAAAAAGAACCTCCTTATTGTCTGAAATCGTACAACTACTCTGATACTACACTGTTCACCATGCGGCTACTAAGGTTGTCTACTCAAGTCAGATCCTACAACCAATCAGCTGCTGCCACGTGTAAAGTATAAACTGCCATGCATTAAATGCATGCAGTATATAAGAAGAAGACCTCACTTCATTTTGAAGTAACTTGCTAACTCTGGTCAAGTTCATCTTCTTATCTTGAGATAAGTTATTATTAGTAATTTCCTTCTCTTTCTTAGTGCAAGAAACTTAGTGTTCCAACTTGTTTAGATTTAGGTTTATCCTTAATCTTGTTCCGCAGCAAGCTGTAAATTGTTAATGATTTATCAATAAACAATTTAGAAAAGTAAAATCTGTGTGTTTGTATTCAACCCCCCCTTCTTCAAACTTGTATAGCCCTTCGGGACCAACAAGTGGTATCAGAGCAGATTTGTTTAATCTCATAAACAAGATCTAATATATACTAAGATTTCTCTTCCTTGCTATTTCTAAAAATGGCTACCAACACAAACACAAACTATATTGACAATGGTTCTCTTGCAAAACCCCCTAGATTCTCCAGAGATAATTTTAATCTATGGAAAAATAGGATGATTCTCTTCTTAGAAGGTGTAGACCCTACTATGCCTTATTATCTTGAAAACGGCCCATATATTTCTGTAAGAATTGATGTTGCAGTTCCAGCCGCTGAGAATAGACCTACTATTCCAGAAAGGCTGATACCCAAGGAAGTTCATATGTGGACTGATGAAGATAAGAAGAAAGTGGCTATCGACACCAAAGCCAGATCCATACTCTCCATGGCTCTTCCTGACGAAGTCTACCATTCCGTCATGAACCTGAAAACCTCAAAAGCTATGTGGGACACAATCTGTGTTTAGTATGAAGGTACTTCTGAAGTCCAGGACTCTCGAAAGATCAACCTGGTAAGACAGTATGAAAGCTTCATTTGTGGTAAAAATGAAACTCTCTCTGAAGTACACCAACGTTTTAACTGTTTAATAATAGATCTGAAAACTGTTGGTAAGGAATATTCTAACTTTGAAGTGCTGACAAAGTTTTTAGAATGTTTACCTGAAAGTTGGGACAGTTATTCTATGTGTCTCAAGCTGTCAAAGGATCTAAGATCAATGACTCTTTGTACCTTATATGGCATGATGCTGAATCATGAGCAATCGAGTCATCTTAAGAAGAATCTTGTAAAAGATTCCAAAAGCACCCATGTTGCTTTAATCTCAGAGGAACCTTCCACTCAGCGACCCTCGGTCACTATCACTGTGTTGGAGAGTAACTCTGAAAGGTCATCAGATTCTGACTCTTCAGATGATGAATCTTTGACTCTCCTCACTAAAACGTTCAGGAGATTCGCCAAAAAGAAAATGTTCAGAAAGAGTAAACCTCTTTCCATTGCTGACAAGCCAAGATCATCAGCTCATGTTGATAAGGCTACTGCTACTTGTTTTAATTATGAAAAGATAGGACATTTCGCTAATGAGTGCAGGTCAAAGAAAGTTTCGAGAAACTCATCGTTTCCCAAGAAATCCTCTAACCTCAGGTCTAGAGATGACAAATACGCAAGCTGAAAGAAAGATATGCGAAGCTGAAAAGCTTTAAGAAGAAAGGAAAAGGCCCGATGGCTGACTATGATTGGGCTGACTCTGATGATGAAGAATCATATGACTCTGAAGATGATGAAGCCAATCTCTGTCTTATGGCCAAACTTGAATATGAGGAAGAAAATTCTGACATTCCCTCCACTTCAACCTCTGCTACTCAGGTATCACCTTCTTTCTTTACCAATATTGCAAATATTGATGAAGCTGATAGTCTTCGAAAGATCGGTCTCTTGACTAGAAGTTTATATGAAGCCATGAATGGCAAAACTGTAGTTGAAAATCAAAACCTTGATCTCACTGAACAACTTAAAAACTGTCACCTTCAAATAGAAAATCTTTCTAAAATTGAAGAAGACTTTAAAGATCAAGTGCACTTAAATCAGCTAATCAAAATCGAGCGCGAAGAAGCTATCGCTGCATTAAAAGCTGAAAAAGCTACTGTTGATGGATGGTATAATTCCTCAACAAAGATCACTGAGATAATTAAGTCTCAGATTCCCCTGAGTGATAAACGTGGTCTTGGTTTCAAAGCTGATACTTTAGAACCAGCCACTAATCGTTATATGCTCTTATTTGGAAGTTTCGTATCCTCAGTCGCTGATACTTCATCCTTTCAGTGTTCCTCTTCTCAACCGCCTATCCCTGATGAAATTTCTACCTCTTCAAAAGGTAAATAGAAAACGGTTTATCCAAAACCTACCTTTGTCTTTAAAGATAAAGGTAAAGGAATTGCTTTTAACCAAAATCCTCAAAAGGGTATCTGTATACCTAAGCTGAATGCTTCTAAAGCTTCAGTGACCTATCCCTCTGGATCAAGGAATCGGATCTCTGGATCTACTCAGCGTGGATTTATTCAGTGATCTACTCCTAGAATTAGAGTGGATGTGTTTGGTAAGAAATCCGAAGAACTAAATGTTCCTCCCATTTCAAAAACCAATAGCTTATTTGGTGTTGGTCCTTCTAATTCAAAATCTAAAGCTCAACATTCAAATGGTCCTAGAACTACTTTTAGTTATAGGAAATGTTATCACTGTGGACTTACTGATCATATTACTCGTAAGTGCCCCACAACCACCAAAGCTGAAAAGATAGCTAAGGTGAAGATCACTGCCCCCAAGGCAAAGAAGACCACTGAGGTTAAGAAATTAACCAAAGTGAAGACTGACAAAGCTGAATCTTCAAATGCTGCGAAGACTGCTGAACCTTCCATTCCAACTACTTCCTCTGACAAATGTGTACACATGGTTAAGTGGGTACCCAAGAAAAACTAATCTTCCTTTGTAATGCAGGTTAAGAAGGGTATCTGGTATCTCGGTAGCGGATATTCTAGACACATGACTGGAAAGAAAAGCCTACTCGTTGAATACAAGGAAGAGAAGGGTCCCTCTGTGACTTTCGGTGGAAATGGAAAAGGACATACCTGAGGGTTTGGTGTACTCTCAAATGGTACAACAACCTTCAGAAGAGTCGCATATGTTGAAGGGATGAAGCATAATCTTCTAAGCATCAGTCAGCTTTGCGACAAGGACAACAAAGTAATCTTTACTAAGGAATCCTGCTTTGTCGCTGACAAAAAGGAGAAGATAGCTCTAAGCGGTTATCGTTTGGAAAATGTTTATGTAATAAACATGGACTCAACAACCACTGAGAACTCCCGTTTCTTCTCAAAAGCCTCATCTGATGTCAACTGGCTATGGCATAAGAGGCTCTCTCATCTAAACTTCAAGACACTGAATACTCTTTCTTCAAAAGAGTTAGTCACTGGTCTACCTCAACACTCATACGCCAAAGAGTCCTTATGTTCAGCGTGTGAGAGAGGGAAGCAGACCAAAGCAGGCTTTAAGTCAAAGCAAGTCTCCTCAGTGTCATCTCCTCTAATGGATTTGTTTGGCCCTGTTAACAAACAATCCATCGCTGGAAAGAAATATACATTGGTCATAGTTGATGAATTCTCTCGCTATACATGGGTTATGTTTCTCCGTTCTAAGAGTGACACCCCTGAAGAAGTCATCACCTTTGTTCGGAAGATGGAAACCCTGAACAACTTGACCGTTCGCTCAATAAGGAGTGATCATGGGACTGAATTCAAAAACAGTTCTCTTGATTGTAAGGGTATTTCTCATAACTTTTCTTCAGTGAGAACACCGCAACAAAATGGAGTCGCTGAAAGAAGAAATAGAACAATTATTGAAGCTGCACGTTCAATGCTCAGCGATTCTCACCTGCCTACTCAGTTTTGGGCAGAAGCTGTCAACACTACTTGTTTTACGCAAAACAGGTCGCTGATAGTCAAAAGATTCAATAAGACAGCCTATTAACGTTTTCATGGGAGAAAGCCTTCAATTAGCTTTCTTCACATCTTTGGATGTTAGTGTTTCATACTGAACAACAGAGATGCCCTTGGAAAGTTTGATCCTAAGGCTGATGATGGAATCTTTCTTGGATATTCTTCAATTTCCAAAGCCTTCAGAGTCTTCAATCGAAGAAGACAAACTGTTGAAGAAACTATTCACGTCACGTTTGACGAATCCCGTTCAGCGAACTCTAAACCGTCCGCTGATACTGAAGAACTAAATCAATGGATGTTTTCTCATCTTGGTGATTCAGAAGATATTCCCACTCCTCACACTCGTACAGTTGAAGATGATAGTCCTACTATCATTCCAAATATGAAGAATAGTGAAGCTGAAACATCATGGGTCTCAGCTGTTCCTTTAAAGGCTATACCTGGTTCTGAATTGACATCTGCACCTACTCCTCTCTTGGCTGATATTCCAGAAGTTGCTGAAGCTTCATCTTCAGCTCCTCCAGTTCAATTTGAGTTAGCGACTTATGCTCCGGCTCAGTGATGGACTGTAAATCACCCAATTGATCAAATTCTTGGTGATCCAAACGCTGGTGTTCGGACTCGAAGAAGTGCAGGTAATATTTGTTTATTTGTTAACTTTATTTCTATGACTGAATCAAAGAAAGTAGATGATGCCCTCAAAGATCCAAACTGGGTCAGTGCTATGCAAGAAGAGCTGACTGAATTCGAAAGAAACAAAGGTTGGAAACTTGTTCGAAGACCAACTGACAAGACAGTGATAGGCACTAAATGGGTCTATCGAAACAAGTTGGACGAACATGGAACTGTAACCCGCAACAAGGCTCGACTTGTTGCTCAGGGATACAGACAAGAGGAAGGCATAGATTACGACGAAATATTTGCTCCTGTAGCAAGACTATAATCTATTAGTCTATTCTTAGCATATGCTGTACACAAAGACTTCAAAGTATATCAGATGGATGTTAAGTCAGCGTTTCTAAATGGAAAGCTGAATGAAGAAGTCTATGTGGAACAACCTCCAGGATTCTCAGATCCTAAGCGTCCAAGTTATGTTTATAAACTGGATAAGGCACTTTATGGCCTAAAGCAAGCTCCTCGTGCATGGTATGACACTCTATCTACTTATCTCCATATTGAAAATTTTGAGTGTGGTAAAATCGATAAGACTCTATTCTTCCGGAAAGTAAAAGGTCATATTATTCTTGTTCAGATATATGTTGATGACATTATATTTGGTTCTACTAACCCTGACCTTTGTACTCGTTTCGCTGATAGAATGAAAGAAGAGTATAAAATGAGCATGATGGGTGAGCTAACATATTTCCTTGGTCTTCAGATAAAACAAAATGAAAAAGGAACTTTCATTAATCAGGGAAAGTATGTTAAAGATATGCTGAAGAAATTCGATTTAACTTAGAGTTCAGCTATGAAAACCCCTATGGCACCACCGCTGACACTAGACAAGGATTTAAATGGAATACTTGTTAATGTCACGCTGTACCATTGGATGATCGGCTCTCTTTTGTATCTTACAGCTAGCCGACCCGATATTATGTACACAACCTGTTTGTGTGCACGATATCAAGCTGAACCTAAGGAATCTCATATGATCGCTGTAAAGCGAATTTTTCGATACCTTAAGGGTACTGCGAACCTAGGTCTTTGGTATCCCAAAGACTCAGGGTTCGATCTAATCGCCTATTCAGATAGTGATTTTGCAGGTTGGAAATTAGATAGGAAAAGCACCACATGAGGGTGTCAGCTCTTGGAGGGAAAGCTGGTGAGTTGGACAAGTAAAAAGCAAAACTCAGTGTCCACCTCCACAGTTGAAGCTAAGTATGTAGCCATTGGAAGCTGTTGTTCTCAGGTCTTGTGGATGAGAAATCAACTACTAGACTATGACCTTCAGCTCTCGAAAATTCCAATCTATTGCGACAGCACAAGTGCCATCGCTATAGCCAACAATCCTACACTCAAAGACAAAACACATCGACATCAGGTATCATTTTATCAGAGATCATGTGATGAATGGTGATATAGAACTTCATTTTATCCCAACTGATTATCAGTTAGCTGATTTGTTCACCAAACCCCTTGATGAGACAGGATTCAACTTTCTCATCAGCGAGCTTGGAATGCTGAACTTTGAAGAGTAAAATCATCAGCGGTTCACATTTGATCAGCGATAGGATAAAATCAACTTATATAACCCATTCTATCATTTTCTCTGAATATAATTGATTCGCTGATATCAAGGTATGTTTTTCTTTCGCTGACAATCGCATGAAAATGCAAGATTTATAGACAAATTGGATCGCTGGATATCTCTTCCTAAATCAGCGATACTTTGAAATTTCTAAAACCAACACTGATATTTCTATTCAGTGCCTCATGTTTTCAAAAGTGTCCCTGAGCTTTGAAAACCTCAGAGACATCCTAAAATATGAAAGGAAATCCGTGACGTCATCGCAACGGATAAGCCCCGACACGTTTTTTTCTGACACACGTTTACACGTTTCGTTTACCAGCCAATCAAATGCAAACACGTGTCCGTGTCATGATGAAAATCTTTTCCCGCTCAAGATTTTCTCTCTCTCTAATCTCACTATATAAACAAACTTTCGGTTTATATTTTTCTTTTACGCAAACAACTTCTTACTCAAGTTTTCTCAAGAATACTGTTCCATCTTGAACATTCGAGTTTTCTCTCCTAAAGAACTGTTCATCTTCTACAAAGAACACAAGGTTAATATTCTTATATTATCTACTATTTTAACTTGTTTTGGATCTTATCATTGTTTTTAAAAGATTAAACAAAAGAAACCATTCTTAAAATGAAATCATTTCTTTCATGGTTTTATGAACACAATCTTTCATGGTTGTTCTTCAAGTTTAATCGCAATTATCTTAAACTTGTTCTTCATACGTTTTTCCCAGAATCCTAATCCTCAAAGGAAACTGGAAAACAAGACTTTTTATTGGGTTTGCATTTCTTTTTCAAAAACAAGAAAACCCTAATCTTCATTAAGACATTTTTGTCTGAATGAAATGGACAAAATTCGAACCACCTTATTGGAAAATCTTTCCACATTAAGATTATTCTTATTTGTTAAATCTTTGGTTGAACTGATAATACAGAAATGGCATCTACTATTCCTACCGCTGAGAACACTGTTGCTGCTGAGGAACTGGAAATCATCAAGGCTCCTCAGGTCAAGTTCACACTTGAGGAACTGGATTGGACAAAAACCAACAACCTCTATGCGCTTTTCGAGTTTCCTCCTCGAAAGCAAGTCACACATCTGAATGATGCTGTGAATTTTCTCAAAACCTGTTGCCTATCTACAGCCCTGACCATAACACCTCCTGCACATCAGCTACTACTTTCTCAGTTCTGGTATTCTGCCAGACACATTCAGCTACCATTGACCAAAGACCCCACAAAGCAAATCGATTGCATCCTCTGTGATACTGATTTTGGCACCATAAAAATGACCCCTGCCATTATCCGAAAAGCCCTGAGCCTTCCCATCGCCACTAAAGAAAAACCCTTTGTTTCTCTCCCTAACCACAAGAAACATGCTGATAGGGAAGCCATCACTGCATTCTTTGATGCAATGGGCTATGTATGGGAAACTGTAAGGGACAAGAAGCCTGAGAAGAAGCTGGCCCTCATCAAGAAATCAAAAATGCCCAGCGAGATGAACTTCATCTTCGCACACTTGATAAGCTGCATGACTGCAAAGACCGGCTCCTCTAATCAAGCCGCTCAACCTCAGCAAGCAATGGGATATGCATTGCTGAAAGGTCTTCATGTTGACTGGGCATCGATAATCTACGATGATCTAGTGCTCAAGGTAGACTCTGCCGCTGACCGACCATCATGGGTTCCATATCCAAGATTCATCAGCGTCGTCTTCCAAACAGGCCTGAAGGATAACTACCCAAAAGTAGGAGTCCTGAAACTCTCTCAGGTTGGCCCTAAGGTACTCGACTTCAAGCCAGGGGAAAACGAGGTACGTCTCTCTACTCTCTTAACTATTCTCAATCCTCCTTCTTCTACTTCTGCAGTTCATTCAGTGGACAAACCCACCACTGATACCCCAGCTGCAACCTCCATTCCTTCTAGAAAAAGGAAACACTCCTCTACCCAACTTGGTTCCAAAAGAACTAAGCAAACCAAGGAGCAACCCCAGCAATCTCATGCTGAAGACTCCTCAGCTCATCTTGAAGAGCTGAAGGAAAGTTCAGTGGTACGCTCTGCCACAGCTGATCAAGCCACCCTTTCCATCCCAGCTTCAGCGTCTCTAAACGCTGAGGTTATAAACTTGGAATCTACCCAACCTCCTTCAGTCTCTCTATAGACTGAAGAAGTGATTCTCAGCGGATCCAACGCTGAACCTCGCACCCAACCAACTTTCTCAACCTTCGCTTCTCTCTCTACTCCATTGGACTCTAATCCGGTTTTCACCACAATCACTGGAGCAACCGTCATTCTTCCAGAAGCTAAAGCTGATACTTTTCAAGGAATGATGGATGCAGGACCTGCAGGAATTTCCATGCGTACACGCACTCTAGCTGATGACATGGCACATTATTCAGGTCACAGAAGTTTTGATGACTTCGCCGACCCTCCTGCAGGTATACACCAAACCATATACACTGTAACTAAACCCCAAACTTCTGAGCTTTCCTCTGTTCATAAGTTCTTATCTGTTACAAGTCCTAATTTGGGAGACATCAACGCATCTCTGAAGAACCTGGATACAAAGCTGACAGGTCTCACCACTACTCTCTCAGACAACTCTTCAGTTGTAACAAACGCTGGAGAGAATCTCAACAAGTTGACAACAATGGTTGAACAGAATGCCTCCAAAGCTGATTTGGAGAAGGTTGATAGAACTCTTGGTGATTTTGCCAAAGTTCTTGCTGACATCTACACAGACTACACCTCTATCAAAACGACAGTTCAATCCATGTCCAGCGAGTTCATAAAGCTGAAGACATCGGTTGGAACTCTTCAGGGAGATATGTCTGCTGTAAAGACTGACGTGAGTTCTGTAAAGACTGATGTAACTTCAGTGAAGATGATGGTACAGCAGATCCTGAATCACATGACCGCCCCTGCCCCTGCACCTTCGCATTTTACTCCGGCGGATCATGCGGAACTCTTCAAGATCACTCCTGCTATTACTGGCCTAGAAGACAGAGTAGCAGCGATTGAAACTTATATGGGGATCCCTGGCCAAGAAGACAGGGAACCAAAACCAACTGCTGAGTCATCGCATTCCTCCCCCACTCATTATGAGGAAGGGGGGGAGAAGAACTCTGAAGACCTTCCTAAAGATGAATCTATCGAGGGGAGAAGACTGAAAAGCTCTCCCTTACTGAAGAGGGGGAGAAGACAAATGAAGAAACTGATGGACCTCAGGGAGATGAAAACCCTGATGGAACCGAGAAGCTTACCTCTGTATCTGAGGGGGAGCAACTGGAAGAAGATGCTGAAGAATTTGAATCTGAAGCTGAAGATGAAGAAGCCGTCGACATCTCTGATGATGAACCATCCTCTTTTTCAAAGAATGATGATGATGACGATGATGATGATGATGACTCCTTTATCGTCAAGCCTTCTCAGAAGACTACAGCTCTTAAAGGGATCTTGATAAACGAACCTTCAAGGGAGCGGACCAAGACAAAGCCTTCAATGTCTGAAGCTGACAAGGGCAAAGGAAAAGGTGTCGCTGAAGACAATGAAAATCTGACGATCTCGCTTAAAAAGCCAGTTTGTCAGGTACACTACATCTTACTTCCTTACACCGCATCCCTCCTCTATCTATACACATTATCAGCTCTACTCTCCACAAAAAGCCTATACACTTAAACTAATTTCTTTTCTCGGTTCTACCTAAGTTCTTATTCGTACGATCGCTGTGTTTCAGCTAGTCCTCTCCCCTGTTTGAGGATATCGCTGAAGTTTCTACAGCTGTGACTTCACCAACAATAATCCCAGCTCCCAACGCTGAAGAAATAATCACGGTCTTGGATTTGATCTCTGAGACTGATGAACATGAAGAACAGATGCTCTCTCACAAAACAGTCCTTCCTTGGCTCCTCAAAACTGAGTGAAGAGGATCAGAAAAAGAGAGATGCAATGATAAAGAAGTTCGAAGATCAGCGAATCATCCTGAAGCGTGATCAACTTCCTTCTATTCCTCTAAAGTTCAGACTTTCAGAAAAGGAATACAAGGATCACCTCAGAGCTAAAAGGTTAATCGCTGGAAGAAGGGAAGCTGAAGAAAAAGACAGAGAACTCGCCATCCAGCTTACTCAACAATCAGTGAAAGACCCCAAGCTGAAAAGAACTCCAATCGAAGTTCAACGTCAGCTATGGGAAGACGCCAAGAAGATCGTTGAAGAAAAGAGAACTGTGTCTCAATCTACTTTAATCTAGTGCAAAGAAAAGGTACACTTCAGATATCGACCTGCCAGAATCAACAAGGTACTTATCACTGGAAGATCAACCCTCAAAGTTTCAATCGCTGAAACCGAGATATTCAGAGAGAACGGACAGTACGAAAAATGCTATGCTGAAGCCATCACAAAGTACGGTCTCTATGAATGGTTGGAGATCAGATTAGCCATCCAGAAGTCTCAATCTAAGTACAAGGATCATGTCGAAAAGCTGATAAATAAACAGATCGACTTAGTCTCTTCTTGTGTGGATATTCCTCCTCCCCCTCCTCTCGCAAATCAGAAAAGAAGGGCCTCTGCAAAGAAAAAGTCTAAACCTTCAGACTCAGGTCCTCTTATACGGAACGAAACAGGTATTGGTTTTTCTCGTGCTGAAGTTCTTGGTCCAGAACCTGACCTTTCCGCACTTAACACATCTCTTCCTTCTGGTGAGACTTTCATCCCTGGAAAAGTCATAAGCAAACATTATGGGATATTCTTTATTGACTATGGTGGACGACAACGTTTTCAACGTATCTCTGAACTTCCCATCACTCCAATCGAACAGCTGAAAGATCTCATCTACTGGTGTAAATTCAAACGCGACATTCAGGCACGGCATCTTAAACCCTTGATTTTTGAAGAAGCTCTGAACAAAAGAAATCAAGGAGTAAATGTCCCTGACTGGATGATTCCCACATCAAAGACCCTTGATGAACTTCTCATTAAGGAAGAACCTATATAAGCTGATAGGATCGCCTTATTCTTCTATTTTTATCAGTTATTCTTTTGTACCTGTAATTTATTTCGCTTGTACTTATAATCTTTCCACTTCCCTTTGTAATCTTATACGAAGTTTAAAGAAAGATTTCAGTGAAAGTACTTTACTCCATCAGTACAGAAAAGATCTCAGAAAACAGTAAAAGGGACAAATATTTTATGAGTTCTTTTTATCCTTATGTTTTCATTAAATAGCAATTTTCTCTGTTGCTATGTCATAATCAAATAGGGGGGATTGTTGATCCAAACCCTCATTGATTTGATAATGACCCTCTCTTAAATACTTAGTGAAAATTGTAAGTAAACAATATGTATCAGAGTTTCACTATCGCTGATAAGTACTAAGACCTTACAGTACCGCTGATAGGAACTCTCACTCTTTAGATTAAACATTCAGCGAACACTGTTCACCATAATGCTCTGAGCCTGTTCAGTCCTTACGGTGATCGCTGATAAGTTAGTTGTTTACTTATGATCCCTGAAGACAAGTTTCACGTTAACATAGGTTCTACGCTGAAGTCGAAGATAAAGCTCAAGAACCAGCGACAAGTCTCCTAATGAACTGATGCGGATCAGCGAAGACTCAGATTTGTCAACTCAACGTGAAGTATCAAGTACAAGACTTCAGCTATCGCTGAACTTTATCATTCGCTGATATAGAATGATAGAGCGCTGAATCAACGAAAAGCTGATCATGAAGTCCTCTGTACAAAGTACTTTTGTCTTAACCACCCTTGCACGTCTTCGTACGATATGTCAGAAAAGAACCTCCTTATTGTCTGAAATCGTACAACTACTCTGATAGTACACTGTTCACCATGCGGCTACTAAGGTTGTATACTCAAGTCAGATCCTACAACCAATCAGCTGCTGCCACGTGTAAAGTATAAACTGCCATGCATTAAATGCATGCAGTATATAAGAAGAAGACCTCACTTCATTTTGAAGTAACTTGCTAACTCTGGTCAAGTTCATCTTCTTATCTTGAGATAGGTTATTATTAGTAATTTCGTTCTCTTTCTTAGTGCAAGAAACTTAGTGTTCCAACTTGTTTAGATTTAGGTTTATCCTTAATCTTGTTCCGCAACAAGCTATAAATTGTTAATGATTTATCAATAAACAATTTAGAAAAGTAAAATATGTGTGTTTGTATTCACCCCCCCCCCCCCCTTCTACAAACTTGTATAGCCCTTCGGGACCAACACCTCTGCTGGCTTCAACAGAGCCTCAAAGCCTCTGTAAGTACAAATTCTGCACCAAATTTTTTTATCGATCCTCTCCAATGAATTTTCAAACATTTCTGGTAAAGGTGCAAGCATAAGAGGAAGGTGAAGAGTAGGTTTCAGATCACAGAGCTCATTACACTACAGAGCCTCTGTTGATTCTGACACTTGGCTCTTTATGGAAATTATGTAACATACGGGTTAATTATGCGAGTTACAGACATCTACAAGTGGAAACGCCCACGCGCTAAGCAATAATGGGCCGCGCACGACGTCTAATCGTGCTCTGACACCTCTAACATGGCATGTTTTCATTGGATGTGCATGCCACACGTTATTCTGAAACGTCTCACCAGCTGTAGAACTCGAGTGCGGACCCCAAATGTTTATTGAATTCACTTTTTACCATAGAATTCTATCCGTTTCTACCCCACTATATAACCCCGTTCATCTCATTTTTCATTCCTGTTACGAATTTACTGATACCTTCTTCTCCGGCGAACATTGCAAACCTGCAACTTCCCCATTTCTACTCCGTTCTTCAAGATTAACACAATGGCTTCCACTTCAAACACTCCGGCGAACTCCCCAGTCCACTCAGAACACAAACAGAACCCGAACTTGGCCGGAAACCTAGAACAAGACAACTCAGGCGAATCAGTGGCCTTTACTCCAACCACTCACCTGCAAAAGTTCCTAGAACATGAACATTTTGAAGCTAATCTTCCCCGGAAACCCAATAAGCATTTCTTAGTTCCCTCAAGAACTACATTTGGGGAAGAACATGCCATTCTTCTGAACATTCTAGAGAACCACTATCTATTCCCTCTGCTAACAAGAAACGTTAAAATGATCCCTGCCAGATACCTCATCCAATTCTAGCAGAGCTGTTACTATGACCAAGACATCAGGAAAATCAAGGGGTACATATCCAAACCTGGCCAATCTGAATACATGGAAATCAAGTTCAACAGAACCATGTTTTCACTTGAATTTGGCCTACCTACCAGAGGACTTCTGGGAATCAAGAAGTACGCAGAAGAACCCTCAGATGAAGAACTCTGCAGATTCGCAGAAATGTTGGGGTACAACTCCAAACTGAAGAAGAGGAATGATTTCAGAAGAAATAGGTTCCCCCCTCTGTCGAACACTCTTCTCCATTCTGAACAGATGCCTTACTGGGAAAGTAGGTAGTCCAGATCAAACTTCTCATCAAATCATGGCAATCATGTACGAGGTGTACTATGATTTGCCTCTGGACTATGGCACTCTCATGATGCAGGAGATTGTCAACACAATAGACCACAGAATCTCAACACAGAGGGCAAAGGGAACCTCAACCAAAGAACTTCCCCCACTACAATATCAGAGGATTCTAGGTGTCCTACTAGAACCTCTTCTTCGAATAGAGAAATGGCTAATGGAGGGCCCTGTTGTGAAAACATACCCTATGGGAAAGAACACCCCAACAGAACATGAGGCTGGGTATGACTTCTGTAGACCAATACCATCCAAACTTCTGGCATATGCAAGTGATGAGGAGCTTAAGTTAGCATACACACACGATCACCGGACTCCTGAACCGAGTCCAGTGACACCCCCGCGTCTAGGAGCCTCTGTAGGATGCCAGATAGTTGAGAGAATGAGTGATGGGGAGTGGGTAGTGGCCTTAGCGAAACACCAACCACTTCAAGAGAACTTTCATCTTCAGAGAAGCCAGCTAGAAGCCTCTTCAACAAAGAGAAAACCCTCTGCCACACCTCCCAGGAAGAAGAAGGCCCCCAAATCAAAGACAACAACAGAGGGAACTTCTACCAGTGTCACACAAACCCAACAATCCCCTCTAGCAGAAACAATGGTCGAATCTTCTGCACCTCCTCCTAAAGATAAAAAGAAGAGAAAACATAATTCTTCTGAGGAGGATGCCCCCAAGCCCAAAAGAAAGAAAAGCAAGAAGAAAACCACAAAGCCTCATACTCCTCTGCAGACCATCGCAGAGGAAACGGAAATGATCGAAGAAACCCTTGAACAACCTCTGCAAACCCTAATTCCTATCCACTATGCAGATCAGGGTGACTTCTCTGCCTTCCTCCAACGCTCTGATATAGCTGACTCTTTAGAGACTTCTGGTTGGAACGCAGAAGCCCTTTCCAATCAATCAATGGAAGAACCAGACTTCATAATCTCTTCTGACTTGGATGAGGATGACCAAACCCCTAAGGATATTCAGAGTGCGACACCAGAAGTACTGCAGAACCCCTTCCTCTATCCCGGATATGATGTTCTAAGAAAGAGTCCAGAGGAGGAGGTAGCCACAGAGGATATGGTAGATTCTGAGATAGGGGCCGTTGACAGAACCTCAGAAGATATCCAGACACAAACACCAGGACCTCTGCATCCACTTGTCCAAAGCCTAGTTGGTTCTCATCCATGCTATGATTGTGTAGGATAGAAACCCAAGTGGTAGCCACAGAGGAAACTGAAATGGTTGATTTTGATGAGATAGAAACTAGCAGAGAAACCGTCAGGTTAGCGTGTATGACAGAGGCTGAGGCCCAAAAAGATGCCGCAGATAGTAGAGGCACACAACCCCAACCAAATCCCAGTGCAACCCACATTTCTATTACCGCCAGTCTAGTGGCAGAAGGTAATATTGAACAAGAGCAGCACGGCTCGACCCCACCCCAAACTGACCGGGCAGAGGAAATTCCTTCTACCTCTGTGCCATTAGAAACCGGGGAAACCATTCCAAGGGAGTCCTCTCCAAAGGACTTGCCTTTAGTTCGTGATCCCTCGTCCCGGATCACATCTGACATCCCTGCAGAGGAATCTGTTTCCTCTGCCACACGCACACATGTAAGTCCAACCGGCTCTTCAGATGAGCCTAGAGTGCACAAAGACGAAGGCACTCTAGACAAGTCCCCAAGTCAACCTAAGGATATTCCTGTACCCATCTCTGGAGTGGATCGGAACAATGTTCTTACCAGAACTTTTGTAGTGCAGGAGGCCTCAAAAACCTCTACTCAAGGATCAGAAGGAAATCCTTCCGCCCTCAACATACAAACAGGGGCAAACGAAGGTGTCCAAGGAACACGGACTCACTCTGGGGAAGAATTTGTTCCCCTAGAGGTTACACCTAGTTCAAAAGTTTCAAGGGATGAGTTCCAAAACCTTGTCACATCTGTGAACAACACATTGAAAGAGTTGAAAAGCTCTTTTGATTCGTTTGCAGATAACATTTCCAGGGCCCTTACTGATCTAAACACCAAAATGGATAACCTATCCACAGAGGTGAAACAGGCCTGCGCTCAAATGAAAACATCTGCAACAACCTCTGCCACCTCTGCTGCCGCTTAATTCAAGAAGGCCACAACCTCTGCCTTCCAAAGCTCTGTAAAAGACCTAATTGAAAAGATGAAGAAAGAGCAATCCTCAACCTCTGCGGGCCTCACCCCTAAAGATTTAAAGAAGGCCCTAGAGCATGTCCAGGAACAAACTACAAGGGAAACTCTGGCCATGCAGCCCTCTGACTACATGACTAGAGAACAGATAACAGAACTTGGACAATGGGTAATCGACCAGGTCACAGAGTTCATTAAAGCCTTCACTGCTGCCAACGCCAACTATGTAAAAGATTCCCAAGCAAGCGTGGGCAAAATGCGCTTCAACACAGAGGTAGAGGTCCAGAACCTTCTAGGCATCTGCGATGACTTGTGTGCTAAGATGATAGCCGCAGGTGCCACACCACCCAAAAAGGCAGAAGCGACATGCAAAGCAGAGGGTACCAAAGATAAGGGTCAGGATGACTCTGATGATGATTCTGATGGATCATCAGGTCATCCTGAGGGGGAGAAGACAAGGGAGAAAGCTGCAAACAAAGGTCTACCTGCACCACCGATATCTGCAGAATCCCTAAATCAAGCACCACCGACTAAAACCCAAGGAGAACCCCAACATCAGTCCACATAGGCAACAACCACCTCTGTGGAAACAACCCCCGATGAAATCCAAATTCAAACCCAAGCAACAAAAACAACCCATGTAACCATAGAAGATCTACCATCTCCAACCCCCAAACCAACTGAACAAGTACAAATCCTCACATCTTCCGAAGAAGACCTACCAACATCAACAACACCTAAACCAACAGAAGACAAACAACCTTCCCCAACTCTCACTCAAACCTCTAAACACTTAACACATTCTTTCTCTATATCTTCTCCCAAATGATCTTAACTCTGTGATCGTTTTGTTTCAGCTAGTCCTCTCCCCTGCTAGAGGGTCAAGCTGAAGCTCCTCCTACATCACCAATAATCCCAGCCCCGAGTGTTGATGAATTACAAATAATCCTGGTCTTAGACTTCGCTGAGACTGATGAACCTGAACAAGAACAATGCTCTCGCACAAGAAAAGACCTTCCTTGGTTCCTCAAAAGCCAAGTGAAGAAGAACTGAAAAAGAGAGCAGCCATGCTTCGAAAGCTTGACACTCAGCGCATCATTCCTCCCCATCTCAACATCCTATTAGCAAAGGAAATCGCTGAAGCTTTCAAGGCCTATCATTAACTCTCTCCGCTACATTCTCCTTTATATATATATATATATATATTGATTGTTATCTATCTTATAAAACTATAAAATGAAAAATGAAAAGTTTTAGTAATTATTAAAAATATTTAATGTATGATTTTTTTAAATAAATCAAAATTCTATAAAAATAGATAAATGGCCATGGAAGCCTATCCTTAACTCTCTCTCTCCTACATTTTCGTTTATATATATATATATATATATATATTAATGATAATGATTGTTATCTATCTTATAAAATTGTAAAATGAAAAATGATAAGTTTTAATAATTAATAAGGATATTTAATGTATGATTTTTTTTAAATAAATCAAAATTCTATAAAAATAGATAAATGGCCATGGAGGCCTATCCTTAACTCTCTCTGCTACATTCTGGTTTATATATATATATATATATATATATATATATATATATATATATATATATATATATATATATATATATATATATTGATTGTTATCTATCTTATCTATACAAATAATAAATAAGAAACTAGCATGCCACGTATCGTCTTCTGGTGAGCCGACTTCAGTATTTTCCAGCCTAAACATGTATCTGGACGCAGTTTACATTATAAGTTCAATTAGCACACCCACATTCACTCCTCCTTAAATCTCTCCATAATTCAATTTTTTTAATTTATACGTTACATTTACTACCCTTATAATTAGGTATGTAGTTTACTTTTAATCTCTTACTTTTTTATTTTTCATTTTAGACTCTTATCATATTAACATAAAATGTATATGAACTAAAATGCATTAAAAACATTTCTATTTTTTACAAATAATACAATTGTATTCGCTTCGTCAATACCTTCGAAATAAACCCAATATTGATTATTTTTGGATTTAATTATATTATTAAATATCATAAATATATACGAATTAATGTGGCGTGATTAGTATAAGATTTGTTGAAATTAGTATGAGATTTGATACAAATAATCACTAAATTGTCGTGATTTTCTTTTTGCAATTTCATATCAATTTTTACTTCAAAGTCGAATTCCTTTGACGAATTACAATTCTATCAAATTTCATTCTGTCAATGAAACAACATTAGAATTATCATAGGAGATTTAATTACTTGGAAAAAAAATATCACTTATCAACTGACTTTTGGATTATAAGTTCGAACTTTTTTCAAAAATATAAATATGCAAATATTTTAGTATAGTATATTTAATTATTTATACTTTCTTAATCATGATTATATTATCTCCTAAAAATTTAATTGAAGTACATAATATCAGTTATCAACATATGGTTATTTAATGATATTTTCAAAGTCAAATTGGTATGCTTTCCGTCAATTCACTTTAAATTAATCTTTCATAATAGTTGATAAGTTTTCTGGCATGATTTAATTTTTTTAAATTACCCCGTGTAATACACGATTCGAACCTAGTAAAATTATAAAATGAAAAATGAAAAGTTTTAGTAATTATTAAGGATATTTATTGTATGATTTTTTTTAAATAAATCAAAATTCTATAAAAATAGATAAATGGCCATGGAGGTCTATCCCTAACTCTCTCTCCTACATTATCCTTTATATATATATATATATATATATAGGGATAATAAATTGTAAACCGCTAAATGTGTGTAAACTTTTGGATTTCATAGATTTTCTTGATGAAATTATTTTATGAAATTGTTTATTTTGATAAAATTGTTTCATATCATTCATTTTTAATGAAATTGTTTCATATATTTGTGTTTTTTTATGTAAAACGAAAAAGTTTGATAGGAATGAAAAAAAAATATATGAAACTACATAAAACACAAATATATGAAACAATTTCATCAAGAAATGAATTATATGAAACAATTTCATCAAAATAAACAATTTCATAAAAAAATTTCATTAAAAAATCTATGAAATCCTAAGTTTACACGAAAAAAAGTTTACAAAATAGTGAGCCTCTATATATATATAGAGAGGTGGGTTCAAACGAGAACGCTAACTATTTACGAGAAATACGAGAACGGCCGCCCATGTACAAAATCACTAGTGATTCACGTACAAAATCACTGGTGATTCGCGTGACTTGCCACGTGACTTGCAAGTCGCGTCCCAGGTCGCCCGCTACCAGATCGCGAATCACCAGTGATTTTGTACGTGAATCACCAGTGATTTTGTACATGGGCGACCGTTCTCGTATTTCTCGTAAATAGTTAGCGTTCTCGTTTGAACCTTTCTATCTCTCTCTATATATATATAGCCTTAGGTTCAAATGAGAAGTGCTAAATATTTGAGAAGTAGAGAAGTAATCTTGGACATTTATTCAGTCAAGATCGGTTATAATTGGTCAAAAGTTGCGGCTTTGACTGGTCAAAAGTTGAGGCTTTGACTGGTCAAAAGTTGCGGCTGTTCCAAAAATAGAAGGGCAATTTCGTAACTTTTACAAAAAACACGGGACGAGTTCATATATGAATCTGTGTGATTCACATATGAACTATACGTTCATATATGAACCTTTGTAATTCACATATGAACTCTTTATAACTAATTCATATATGAATCTTGTGATTCATATATGAACCTTTGTGTTTCATATATGAAACTAATTAACTGTAGGTTCATATATGAATCAGTTGAACCAATTAACTGATTCATATATGAACCTTTGTGTTCATATATGAACCTTTGTGATTCATATATGAACCTTTGTGATTCATATATGATTTTTTTAACTAATTCTCATATGAACAAATTAACTGATTCATATATGAATCACAAAGGTTCATATATGAATTAGTTAAAAATAGTTTATATGTGAATTACAAAGGTTCATATATGAATACAAAGGTTCATATATGAAGACAAAGGTTCATATATGAACTCGTCCCGCGTATTTTTTACAAAACTACGCCTCTATCTTGTGCAGACCACGCACAGACCACACGAGAAATTATCAGCTGCTTCTCGGTGAAAGCCGCCGATCTTGACCGAATGAATGGCTAAGATCACTTCTTTATTTCTCAAATATTTAGCACTTGTCATTTGAACCTCTCCCTATATATATATATTGTTAGCTCCAACTTCTATGATTAAAAGAAGTATTGAAAAATAGGCTAAGTGGAAAGACATCGACAGAGCCTCTGCCAAGACACCGAGTAAAGACTCTACAGAAGACGTTCTCAGAGGACAAGGCCACAGAGCCTCTGTCACCCTCGACAGAGCCTCGGTGGTATTGAAGACTTAGGAGACTTTGAAGAATGAAGATCAAGACAAAGACAATCGTTCCTCTCACGTGCCTCTGCTGTACGAAGATCCTGAAGATCATTCGTACAAGGCGTGCCCTGCCAACTCCACGTGTCAACCTCTGAAGGGTTGCAGCCTTTGCAGAAAACGGCGCACTACATTAACGTTGTACCTAATGCAGACCCACGATCGTGTCTTTGTACTCTTAGTACTTCTTGTCTAAAGCTTGTTCCCTGTAGAATAGTATAAATAGAAGGCTCATGTTGAGCTCTTCTATTAACATTGCACAACACACACACCTGTTAGAGCAGAACTCATATTATACCTTCGGTGTTCTTGGTGTTCTTATTTAATCAATACAAAGTGAATCTTTGAGTTAATCTCGTGTTTATTTATACTTTGTTTATTTGATTCCGTGTGTTTTTCTACCTAAGAATATCTCTTTAGTTCGTTAAAACGCTTCCGTACTCTTATTTGTTTGAACTAGTAGATATTTATATCATTGTTGAGTAATATCGGGATCTACAATTGTTATCAGAGCCTTCCTTGATTTTCTATATCAAGAGATCCACTCTGACAATGATTTAACTATTTTTGGTAGAAACTTGGACTGATTTTGACCTGTTCTTTATCTTTCAAACAACCTCAGTTTTTCTGCTATTCTCGACCTGCTCGACTTTAGTAAACTAACAGAACCTGTTTCGTTGGTTAAACCTTTCCATTTTAGTGCATTGTTCAAGGTTTTAAGCTTAAAAACTCTTTTAGAAAAATCCATTTCATCATCTGAAAGTTTGCTGTTCATACTCTGTTTTCTGGTATTTTTTAAACTTCTTTCAAAATGGCGTACACGAACAACTTCTTCACCGCTGGTTCTTTAACCAAGCCACCCACTCTACCCAGAGATGAGTACCCTCAATGGAAGATACGAATGATTCATTTCTTCGAGGGTACTAACAAAGAACTGGTCTACTATATCCACAACCCTCATTTCGTTCCCATGGTCACAGTACCACGTGTACCTGCCACAGATGATACTCCAGAGGTTGCTGAGTACGAGAAACCAAAGACAAAGGACAAATGGTCCGCTACAGACTGGGAGAAGTACGAGATTTCTCAGAAGACCAAGCGACTTCTGATAATGGCCATACCTAATGACCTCTTCCAATCCCTAGATGCGTGTGAATCTGCATACGATCTATGGAAGGAACTGGAGAAACAATTGGAGGGAGGGGCCAAGACTCAGAAGAACCGCAAAGCCCAATGCATCAACGAATACTACGCATTCAAAGCTCTGCCGACATAATCTCTACAGTCAACATATGACAGGTTCAACTCTCTTATCAACAAGTGTAGGAAGTTCGGAATTCACATAACTTCTGAAGAGAACAACGTCATGTTCCTAAAGAGCCTTAATGAAGAATGGCTCCAGTTGTCTATGCCTCTGCAAACTAATCAGGACTTAGACACCTAGACTCTGTCAGATCTTTACGGAACACTGGCTGCCCAAGAACCTCAGATTGCACAAGCAAAAACTCAAACCGGTGGGCCTCTTGCACTTGTTGGTAAGGCCTCAGAAGCAAAGGAGAAACCAAAGAAGGAGAAGTCTGTGGAGGAGAAGAAAGAGAAGAAGAAGAAGGTGTTGGTCATTGATAGTGAAAAGGAGGAATTGGTGGAAGAAGAAGAAGAGGCAACTATGGCCTCAATAGCTAAATCTTTAGCTCTATTGACAAGAGAGTTCAGTAGAGGATACCAGAAGAAGTCAGGTTATGAACGCAATGGGATAGATGATTGTGGTGATTCAAGGAATCGGGGAAGGGAATGATCGAATGACCAACAGAGGTCAAATGACAAGAATGACAGGGGTGACAGAGGTGGTGACCAACAGAGGTCAGGCAACAGAGCTGGGAATGCACCCCAGAATCAGGGATGTTTCAACTGTGGCAAGCCAGGCCACTATGTTGCAGACTGCAAGAGCAAACCAAACCGCCCTCAAAGGGACTCTGCTTTCTATAAAAAGAAAGCAGAATACTATGCTCAGAAGTCAGTCATGGTGGAGCAAGAAAACTGGCAGTCAGATGAATCCTCTAACGAAGGTGAAAAGAAGAACGCCCTATTCTGCGGGATGGCAGAAGTCAGCTCCTCCGACTCTGACAGTGAGGTATCCACTTCTGACCCTTCCTCTAATGAAACAGAAGCTGATTTGCTTAAACTGACTATTGAATACACTGACCTTAAAAAGACTTGTGACGATAGCCAGAAAAAACTTGCATTCTTTGAGAGAGAAGCTAGACTTCTCACTCAAGAAAAGGAAAAAATATTTCAAGAAAAGGAAGATATTGAAACAAATTGGAACAAACATCTAAACCCTTTAAAAGAAAAGATTTCAGAACTCAACTCTGCCATAAAAGCTAAATCAAAAGAACTTATGGATGTTGCGAGCGACAGAATGAATATTCTTGCTCTTAAACATTATTTTCAAAAGGAAAGAGAAGTCCTTCATCAAGACCTACTCAGAAGAGACCTTTTATTTAAGAAATATCAAGATGCACAGATGGTATATGAAAAGGTGAATACACAAATAGGGAGACGGGGAATTGCCTTCTGTGATATAGATCCATACACTGGAACCAAAAAAGACAGGTCTCTGTCGTCTCTATTTTGTATTGGAAGCACAAGAAAACCAGGTTTTCCAAACTTAACATCTGTTAGCAAAAGGCAAAAAGTCTCTGGGGAACCTCACAAGAGGAAACCTCTGAAGATGATAAATGTGTGGTATCAAAACACAGAAAACTCAAGATCAGATAGGAATCTTCAAGTTTGATGATCTCGAGACTCAAACACAAGTTGCTTTTGTCTGCACTATAGATTCTGAGACGAAACTATCTGTAGAGGCACCTGAATTCTTGCCCGCTTCTTCAGAAGAAAAACTGAAAAACATTTCTAAAAATGAGTTAATGGAAATTCGCAAAAAAAAATTATGAAAACCTCTGTACATCCTCTATTGATCAAAATCTCTCTGAGGAAATCTTGATAAATACTTCTGCAGATTTGGAAGATAGTCCCAAAGAAAAGGAAGAAAGTAAGTATGGTACATGCTCTGAAAGTCCAGCCTCTGTCAAAGGAGATCTTAGTAACTCAACCTCTGTATATGAGGATGATTCATCCTCTGACGAATCGGAGACTGACTCAATAGAGTCAGAGATAGTTCCTTATGGTGCAGAGGGAATTAAACTTCCCTCTGGAATTCTTAACAGAACCATTCCTCCTACGGAGAAAACCACAAGGATTCCTATCTGTCCAGACTTTTTGGACATGTGTATACAAGCCAAATCCTCTCTTGAGCTTGAGAAAACCAAACAACAAATAGAAATGTCTTCTCATAATCCAACAAGTTCAAAAACTTCAAAACCCTTAAGGCCTCCTAAAGAAAAATTAACTTGGCAACAAAAGGGTAAGTGGGTTGAAAATAACAAATCTTTTTCTTCTGTGACAGTGAAACCTGCAGAAGTTCACCACAGAGGAAGGGTCCACAGAAGGCTACTCCCAACAGAGAATTTTCAAAACATCAATCTAGTCTACATAGGTCTTCTTGTAATAGGAAGACAGATGCTAGGGTAGATTGTAAAAATAAAGCCTCTGTACCCCTATTCAGTGTTTTTAATGAAAAGTTCAAGCAAGTTTCTTCGCATATTCATTATTGTCATTGTTTTGAACTTACGCATCAATTGAATAAACACTTCCCTAGTCCGCACTGTTTCCTCTCTAAACCCAAAAAGAATGCTAAATTCAAGGGTAAGAAGAAACAAACTGGTTCTTCATCAGAAGTTAAAACCAAACCCAAGGATCCTAAGGCAACCTTGAACACCCCTGACAAAGCTGGACCCATTTGGATATGGGTACCTAAAATTCTCTGAATGTGTTGCAGAAGCAGTATGTGCCGATCTGGTATCTAGACTCCGGATGCTCGAGGCATATGACTGGCGACAGAGGTCTACTATCCTCTTACAAAGGTAAACTCGATGGAGGATCTGTGACCTTTGGCGACAACAAGAAGGGGTATATAAAAGGCTATGGAGTCATCAAGAAGGAAAATATATCCGTATGCAAAGTTGCATATGTGGATGGCCTTAAGCACAATATTCTCAGTGTTAGCCAACATTGCGATACGGGTTTCGACGTCATGTTCAAAAGAACTTTCTGCTCTCTGCAAGGTGAAGATACATGAGTCGAACTTCTGCGAGCCGAACGAAAGGGAGATCTATACCTCATGAACTTTTGTGTCAAGAACAAGCAAGACAAGCTCTGCCTTGTTGCTTCCAAGAACGAAGAAGCTTAGTTATGGCACCACAGGTTCTGCCACTTAAACTTTCATACTTTAGACAAGCTTGTTAAACTTGATCTTGTTAAAGGTTTGCCAAATGTCAAATTCAGTAAAGATCATTTGTGCTCTGCCTGTGAAATGGGTAAACTCAAAAGAGCTTCCCATAAAGGCAAGACTGATGTGTATTTCCCTAGGCCTCTGTATATGCTACACGTTGACCTCTGCGGTCCAATCGCTACACAGAGCCTAGGCGGCAAGAAATATATACTTGTGTTGATTGATGAATACTCCAGATATACATGGGTGGAATTTGTCAGAAAGAAATAAGATGTTCCAAACATTCTGATAAACCTAATGAAAAGAATCCAGGTTCTGTATGAGTGCAGGATTCAAAAGTTAAGAAGCGACAATGGCTCAGAATTTAAAAACTCTGTCATTGAAGCTTATCTTACAGAAGAAGGCATATCTCAGAACTTCTCTGTTGCACGCACCCCACAACAGAATGGCGTGGTTGAACGAAAGAACCGCATGCTTGTGGAGGCTGCAAGAACTATGCTGACAGCATCTGGATTACCCATTTCTTTCTGGGCAGAAGCTGTATCAACCGCCTGCTATACCCAAAATCGATCAACAATAGTAAAAACGCACACCAAGACACCTTATCATTTGATCAACAAAAGGCGACCAAACATCAAGTTCTTCCATGTATTTGGATGCAAGTGCTTTGTCCTCAACGATAGAGAAGCTAGAGGAAAGTTTGATGTGAAAGCAGACGAAGGCAAGTTCATTGGGTATTCTGCCACCTCAAAGGCCTACAGAGTTTACCTTCTACGGTCCCGAACCATTATAGAAAGCATCAATGTCTTTTTTGTCGATTCCTTTCAAAAGACTTATGAACAAATCAGTTCAGAACTCGGTATCAAAAAGGAATCCTCTGGCATCTCCCCTACAAGAGAAGCAGAACTAAATATGCTATTTGAAGAGATGTTCCACAATGATATTGATCCCTCTGCCGGAGCCGTCAGAGTTTATGGAGAAACATATTCTACAAACCAGACTCAGTCAGGTATATCTCTAACTGGTCCATTAAATACTTCATCCTCCTCTATAAATCGTGCAGATGCAAGTGCTGAGGGGGAGCGAACAGAAGATGATACAAGCAAGGATTCTACTACAGAGGCACTAAAAATACCAACTCCAGTAACTACAGAGGAAGCAATACCAGAGGAAAACGAGGATTCGGTCTCAATTTCTTCAGAGGAACCAATTCCAACTCTTATCCCAATACCTCCACAAGCTGCAACACCGAGCTCACGCACAGAAGTACCTTCCACTATAGAGGTTGCACAAGAACCAACGAGTGCAACCACAGAAGTTCAACTAGATGATGCTAATGACCATCTTCCAAGGACGACAAAGTGGACGAAGAGCCATCCTCAGAGCCCTATTAATCGGCGGCACTTCTGTAAAAGTCAAGACAAGATCAGCCACTGCTAATTTTTTGTTTCTTTACAAACTTTATCTGTGTGATCGAACCCAAACGTATTTCTGAAGCCCTAGATGACCCAAACTGGGTAGATGCAATGCAAGAAGAGCTTCTACAGTTTGAGAGAAACAAGGTATGGACCTTAGTTCCTCTGCCAAGAGGGAAACAAGCAATAGGGACTAAATGGATCTTCAGAAACAAGAAGGATGAGGATGGGGTGGTGATTAAAAATAAAGCGAGATTGGTGGCCACGGGATATTTCCAAGCAGAAGGCATTGATTACGATGAGACTTTTGCCCCTGTCGCATGGCTCGAAGCAATAAGAATCTTCTTAGCCTTCGCAGCCCACAAAGGTTTCAAAGTTTTTCAAATGGATGTAATATCTGCCTTTCTGAATGGTCAAATCTAAGAAGACGTATACGTTCAGCAGCCACCAGGGTTTGAAAGTGCCAAGTACCCAAACTACGTTTATTATCTTGACAAAGCTCTGTATGGACTGAAACAGGCTCCAAGAGCATGGTACGAACGACTTTCAACCTTTCTTCTCGATAATGAGTTTGACAGAGGTACAACCGATACTACTTTGTTTTATAAAAGAAAAGGTGATGAGATTCTACTTGTACAGAGCTATGTGGACGACATCATTTTTGGTTCTATAAATGCACAACAATGCACAGATTTTGAGAAACTCATGCAGAGTGAGTTTGAAATGAGTATGATGGGAGAATTAAACTTCTTCCTAGGACTCCAAGTCAAACAATCATCAGAGAGAATTTTCATAAATCAAGCTAAATATGTCTCTGACATTCTTTCAAAATTCAGGCTCTCTGATGCCTCTGTAATGAAGACCCCCATCTCTACTGGAAATAAGTTACACTCAGATCCAGATGGTAAATCTGTAGAGTGCAAGCTCTATAGAGGCATGATTGGGTCCCTTTTATACTTAACAGCAAGTAGACCTGATATAATGTATGCTACATGCCTCTGTGCAAGATATCAAGCTAACCCAAAGGAATCCCACCTTCTTGCTGTAAAGAAGATCTTCAGATACCTTAAGGGAACCAAAAATCTTGGGCTCTGGTATCCAAAGAACTCTGGCTTTGATCTTAAGGCCTACACAGATTCAGATTATGGAGGATGCAAGCTTAACCGAAAAAGTACCTCTAGGAGTTGTCAATTCCTGGGTGGTAAACTAGTCAGCTAGACTTCAAAGAAGCAGAATTGCGTGTCGACATCTACAGCAGAAGTTGAATATGTTGCTGCTACTAGTTGTTGCTCCCAGGTTCTGTGGATGCGAACTCAGCTAAAGGACTACGGTTTCAACATATACAAGATACATATCCTCTATGATTCAAAAAGTGTCATTGCTATCTCTGCAAATCCTGTACAATAATGCAAAACAAAGCATATCGATATCCGTTACCACTTTTTGAAGCATCATGTTGAACTAGGCACAATCGAGATGTACTTTGTGTCCACTGAATACCATCTTGCGGACTTATTCACCAAAGCACTTGATGAGAAAAGATTCATTTTCTTGGTGAGTAAGTTGGGTATGATAAACATGAGTTGACCTGTAACATCCCCCGTCCACGTGATATGGAACGGATGATGTCACTAACGGGGCCTAACATAATTACACAACTAATTCAGAGCTACTAATAAACTCTAAAAAGGATTACAACTTTTAAAGTATGATTTACATCCCAAAATATTACATCTCAAAAATAGATTATAAACTTATAACACTTATATATTAAGATGAGTCTAAAAACTCCAAAACTTCACGCTCGATCTCAAGTCCCGTCCCCATCAATGTCATTTGGAACCTGCCGTGTCAAAAAACAAGAAACACGGCTGAGCACAAGGCTCAGTGAATGGATTATAATATAAATTCAGAAACAATAATAATAACATCAATAACAAGCGGAAGACTTAAAAATTCAACTGAAGAGTGTTTTATAAAACTCAAGTCGGTAATTCGTTTAATTCAAAGAGATGTTCAGTAATACTTGAAAGCAAGAATTTCAATAACGGTTCACACTTTAACTTCAAAACGTAACATAAATCAATTACGTCAATTCCTGTTCAAGTGTTCGTAGGGTGGCCAAACCACACGAACTATTGGGCCGGCGTGCGAGCACACACACCCGAGTCCCCCGTGAATTTAACCACGGTCACATGTTCTGTGGGTAAAATTTCTCTAGGATCGATCCATCCGCCCTGGAGCCAACAAAGTCGGCCTAGTCCACAAAGTCGGATTCACAGAAGCCACTATCGGCTTGACTCTAGTGGACCGAGTTCACCTGCATGACGCAATGACTACAAAGCCGCCATAGAAGGCATCCCAAATAATGTGCCCATTAATTGGGTTGTTCTGAAATCATCAAAAATCAAACATATGCCAATTACCCGAATGGCGTTCATAAAATCAAGTTCAATATAGTTCACAAGTTCAATATAGTTCACAAGTTCATAATCACTTTCATATAAGACACGTTTTAATAAAACGTCAAAAGATTCAAACAAATGATTCAATAAACTAACATCAATGTTTTACGATAAAACATTCATAATTCATATATATCTATATATATTATTGACCACGTTCATGTGATCAATCATAAGGCGGTGAACCACCTTTAGGAAGGGTCAACTACAACAAATAGTTGCCCACGAGTCAAAGGAAGTGAAATCCATACCTTAAACGAATTGAGAGGTAACACACGATCAAACGAGGTTTACGACGGAGTTGTACGAGCTCGAGTACCTATTTTAACTATAAATTGTTATCAATTGAACAACATAAAACTCACATCATAATCATTCTAATACTGAATTTTGGTTCTAATGGTATCTAAGCAACTTAAACTTCAAAACGAACAGCCCGATACACAATTCAACCTAAACTCGACACATATCGTGGAACTGTGTTTTGACAGCTTCTAAACGCCTTCTTTTCGAGCATGTTTCTCATACTTAGAGACCAAACCAGATTATAAGCTCTAAAAAAAAATTGGTCTCTGACCTCTTATAGTTCTACTCGAATTGGAATCACCCCGTTTGGAGCATCGGTTGATTTTATACGAATTTTGTAATAACACAGGACTGATCCCGAGTACACAGTGATCAGTCCTAAACACACGATATTTTGAGCTAGTAAGAGTCAAAACTGGGTTTTAGGCCCTTCATAAGAATCGTTGTACTCCTCGAATAGCTTCTTTCTGCAAAATTTGAGTTCAATCGGAGTTACGGTTTATGAGTTATGCACTGTCCAAAAACTGACCTTCACATACCGTAACGTTCGATTTCTCATTTTTTTTCTCGATTCACTTTTTATGAACCAATCTTCAGATTTTACTCAATTAACCCATTCTAAATATAAACTAACATACTTAACATCAAAATGGAGCTTAATGATTAATCTCTTATGCTTAATCATGAAACTTTATTCTCTTAAGCATTTACCCGAACAGTTGGTGAGCAACTAACCACATAAACACAAAACTCACCATTTTGATTCTAAACTTTACCCTTTTTAGTTCTACTTCATTTTTTACCAAACAAAACATTTCTAAACAAGTATATTATCATAACCTTGCAAATTTCAAACTATAATCTGATCCTAACCATAATCAAAACCCAATTTCAATAATTCATAATATAGGAAGAAAATTATACCTCTACGAAGGATTTGACGAGAGGATTCCGAATATATAATTGTATCAATGATTCCTTCAACAATTTGATAGAAATTTTAGAGAGAAGAATGATAGATTTTTGAGAGAGTAGAAGAGAGGTGATGGCGGTGGGTGTTTAAGAGGGACGAAATGTAGTTTACTCTAATAAGATACCATGAAACACATATATATTTTATTGTTATTAATTATTATATTTTTTTTAATTAAAGCACTTTAGCTTAATGACAATTTTAACCCACAACTATCTAAAATTGACATTTTAATTACGATATATTTTTTAGACGTTAAAGTACACATTTTTAAAGCGGGGTATTACAATTATTCCCCCCCCCCCCCTTAAAAAGAGATTTCGTCCTCGAAATCGAATTTAGACAGGAAACTTACATCGATTAAAGAACTCGGGGTACTCCCGTCGCATATGATCCTCGGTTTCCCATGTCGCCTCACGTTCCGAGTGGTTCTTCCATAGAACTTTTACGAAAGGAATTACTTTATTCTGTGTACCTCTTTCATCACGATCGAGAATCGCTTCAGGCTCCTCTCGATAAGAAAGATCAGGTTCTATGTGCTCCAAGGGATAATCAATGACGTGTAAGGGATGATAGTTGTACCCTCAAAGTGAAGAGACATGGAATACGTTATGAACATGGAACAATTGCGGCGGTAGAGCTAATCGGTAAGCTACAACTCCAATCCTTTCCAAAGTTTCAAAGGGACCGATATATCTCGGGCTCAACTTTCCTTTGAGACCAAAACGTCTAATGCCACGAGTTGGGGAAACCTTCAACAATACCTTATCTTGTAAATTCTCGACAGATAACCAAAATATTGATCATTAAATACTTAATTAAGGTATATTAATCTCCAAATTATAAAAACGATAAGGTTATTACAATCCACCCAACTTTAAAGAATTTGGTCTTCCAAGCTCATCATCCATAAGTCTTAAAGTACCAATACTTAAAAGTCACAATTAGAATAACTCTATTTATAATAAGACAGTAACAAACTTCCCACCATAATCATCAAAATATAACATATATCTTAGTTCTAAATACAAGATTGCATAACTAATATCGCCCAAATCAAATTCTAATTCGAAACATTTGACTTGAGAAATCATATATCTCCAACTAAAAATCTTTAAATTTATTTGAATTGCATACCAAATATTCCATATTAAAACATATATACAACTGATACTAAAATCACTAATCATTTGATAACCAATTTCTCAAAACCATAATGTACCGCCAAGTATATGTCATCCATATTCGAACTTATAAGGTATTCTAGCAATAATCATGCACCCTTAACTAATTCATCGAATACCAAAAATATTCTGACTATACCCAATTTCAGCTTTTCATACGGATAACCAAGTTTGATAACTATAGCTATATCATTAATTCTAAAATTCTAAAACATAATCATTTAAGACTACTAGACTACCAACCCACTTCCTAATATATATACTCCTCGCAATGCAATGCCTATAATACAAAAGAAACACTAACTTACTATACTCCTACGCACAACATGTTAAGACTTAAATATCATATCACTTATAACACTATCGTCGAAGAAAATCACCAATCTAAACGATAATCCAAAATCACACTCATTACTCCTCATGTCAGCTAGAGATCGATTTAGAAAGGAAAATAACTCGACCATCACACATCGGTTACATAATTCATATATCCTCTCCTAATCTCTAGAGTAATAACATAAAAACTTGATAAAGTAGGATGAAAGGTTGTACTAAAATTCAAACGTCTGCCCCAGGCTTTATGTAAACCTTCCCAAAATCGAGATTTAAAGTGTGGGTCTCGATCGGAGGTAAACGATACAGGAGCGCCATGGAGACGTACAATTTCACATTGGAATACTTCTGTCAGTTTATCGATCGACCACGATTGTCAGATAGGAAGAAAATAAGCCGATTTCCTCAGTCGGTCAACCACTACTCTAATTTCATTAAGTCTTTAGGTTGTGCGAGGTAGTCCGACTACGTAATCATAGTTATGTTTTCCCATTTCTATATTGGAATGTTCAATTATTAGAGAAGACCACCTTGACGTTGATGTTCAATTTTAACTTGTTGACAATAAGACAACGAGCTACAAATTCAGCGATATCTCGCTTCATTCCAACCCACCAGAAATGGGTCTTCAGATCACGATACATTTTAGTTGTGCCCGGATGAATAGAAAACATAGGGTTATGAGCTTCGATCAGAATTTGATCTTTAATATCCGAGTTATTCGGAACACAAAGACGATCCCAAAACCACAACACATGATCATCATCGGTTCTAAACTCCAAACTAACATTCTCTTGTGCTTGCTAGAACTTTGCCCACAATTCACTATCGTCTTGTTGGGCTTCTATGATCCGAGAGATTAGAGTTGGCTCTACCGTTAGACTAGATAGGATTTCAGTTTGTGAACTCGGATAGATTTCTAGACTGAATCATTTGATCTCCAAATCCAACTCTTTAGAAACAATTAAAGAAGAAACTTGTTCCACAACTTTACGGCTTAAAGCATTGGCGACTACATTAGCCTTGTCTGGATGATACTGTATCTGAACATCATAATCTTTTAGAAGTTCGAGCCATCTCCGCTGATGCATATTTAACTCTTTTTGAGTAAATATGTATTTAAGGCTCTTGTGGTCGGTGAAAATTTCACATGTCTCACCGTACAAATAATGACGCCAAATCTTGAGTGTGAAGATAACCGCAGCTAATTCGAGGTCGTAAGTCGGGTAATTGACCTCATAAGGCTTTAATTGGCATGAAGCGTATGCGATCACTCTTCCGTTTTGCATTATAATACAACCGAGACCTTTCTTTGAAGCATCACTATAAACTTGAAACCCGCCAGTGCCAGACGGCAATACAAGAACAGGCGCGGTAACCAATCGATGCTTTAGTTCCTCGAAACTAGATTCTTGTTCGGAACCCCAATTGAATTTGAATCCTTTTCAGAGTAATCGGGTTAATAGTAGAGAGAGTTTAGAGAAACCTTCAACGAATCGTCTGTAATAACCCGCCAAACCTAGAAAACCACGAACTTCAGATACGTTCGTAGGTCGAGACCATTTAGTGATGGTTTCAATTTTTGCCGGATCAACTTTGACACCTTCGGCGGAGATTACGTGCCCGAGGAAAGACACTTGATCAAGCCAGAATTCACATTTGGAACGTTTTTCGTATAACTTTTTCGTTCGAAGAGTTTCTAAAACGATGCGACGATGTTGATCATGTTGCTCTCTAGACTTTGAGTATATCAAAAGGTCATCAATAAACACGATAACAAAGTCGTCGAGATAATCTTTGAAAACCCGATTCATAAGATCCATAAAGACCGCTGGAGCATTAGTTAGTCCGAAAGGCATTGTCGTGAATTCGTAGTGCCCGTAACGAGTTCTAAATGCGGTTTTTGGAATATCACAGACTCGGATACGAAGTTGATAGTACCCGGACCGAAGATCAATCTTGGAAAAGTACCGTGCCCCATGTAATTGGTCTAACAAATCATCGATTCTCGGCAACGGTTAATTGTTACGGATCGTTACTTTATTAAGCTCCCTGTAATCGATACAAAGACGCATCATACCGTCTTTCTTTTTAACAAAGAGAACTGGAGCCCCCCAGAGAGAAACATTGGGTCGAATAAAACCTTTCTTTAACAGATCATCGAGTTGAGTTTTGAGCTCCTTCATTTCAGTTGGAGCCATTCGATAGGGAGCCTTGGAAATAGGAGAAGCTCCCGTTACAAGATCGATGGTGAATTCGACTTCCCGGGCTGGTGGTATACCCGGTAAGTCGTCGGGAAACACATCAAGATATTCAGAAATAACAGGTATGGATGCAGAAGTAGGGGATACCTGTTCGGGGTCCGGTAACTAGGCTAGAAAACCTTCGTTGCTTTACCAGGTATACTAATTCATGGTAATAGAGACTAGAGTACTAACATATTCTTTTGGAGTATCTTATCAATATCCCCAAACAATATTTGTTTGGCGTTACAGCGTATAATTTCCCGGTGTTGTAACAACCGGTCTACACCCAATATTAGGTCAAATGGAAACATACGCATTGGAAGTAAAGTGACCTACGTATGCAATTCCCGATAGGCCTAACAATTGGAAATTCGAGTAATCACATAGATTTCACCACCCATAGGGGTAGATATCATTGTTGGAATTTCGGTAAATAGAATTAAATTCTAATCTACCTGTTCTTATGTCTACCCAATTCTCACAGCCTTATTACTTGATTCGACACCGTACACTTGCGGTTAGATTCTCGGGGTGTGAAAACATCGTGTCAAGTTTTTGGCGCCGTTGCCGGGGAACTAGTTGTAACTAATAGCACTACCAGCTATACGCGCTATTAGATTGAGCATTTTTTTGGTTATTTTACCTTATCACTTTCAGTTTTTGGATTACTTACTTTGCTTTCTTTCATTTCAGGTACCACTTGGTTTATGCCAAGGACGACCCGAGGGAAAGAGATTGAAGAATTCGATCTGGAGATTGAAAGAACCGCTCGTCGCCTACGTCAAGAGACCAAAGTTAAGTGACAATTACAAATGGGTGATGAGAGACCTGTCAACGAGAGACCACCGCGCAGCGATCCTCCACCTCCACGCAATAACAATCCACCACCACCTCCGGAAAGGGTACCTATGCGGTCGTTCGCCGATCCTAACGTGGCGGCGGCACGCATAGGCATCCAAGCGCCCACAACTGGGGCGAATTACTTTGAGCTGAAGCCAAGTACCATCGTGATGGTACAGCCAAACCAATACGGAGGGACGCCGACAGAAGATCCTCATGCACACCTTCGGGCATTTGAACGGATATGCAATACGTTCAAGATTAATGGCATGAACGAGGACGCGATCAAGCTGAGATTGTTTGGATTTTTACTCAAGGGCCGAGCCAAGACATGGACCAAGAGTATCCAGTCGGATTCAGTCACTACATGGGCACAACTAAAGGCCGCTTTCCTTCAAAAACTCTTCCCGCCAAGTCGAACCGCCCAACTAATGGCCGAAATCACACATTTCGCGCAATGGGATCAAGAAACGCTATATGAGGCTTGGGAGCGCTACAAGGACATGATCAAGAAGTTTCCTCATCACGGGTTGCAGGGTTGGGTGATTATTCAGACCTTCTTCAGTGGACTTCACCCGCAGTTTAAAAATGACATCACTACGGCCGCGGGTGGAGCACTGATGGATAAATCATATGAGGAAGCGTGCGAGCTGATCGAAAATCTGGCCGAACATAGTTTTTCCACTCCGAGATCAGCGGTAAGAAGAGTTGCAAGTGTGCAAGAAAGTAATGAGTTGAATGAATTGAAAGCTCAACTAGCCTTTATCACAAATCGGCTGAATGGAGGAAATCCTCAAGAACCTGATCAGGTTCAATTTGTGCAAAACCGGAACCAACCGAGAAACGACCCTTTCTCGAATACTTATAACGAGGGGTGGAAAAAGCATCCCAATCTTTAATGGAATCAGCCCGGTCAACCACAGCAAGGTAATTTGTCTAACTCTTCTAATTTTTCTCATACTAATAATGTGTACCGTCCTCCAGGTTTTAATCAAAGAAACGAAGGATCATCCGGAGAGAAGAAGCAGGGACTCGAAGACATGATGATGAAGTTCATGTCGAAAATGGACAGCATGGTCGAGGGATTAGCAAGCACGATCAACACGGTGAAAGCCACAACTGATCAAAATACAGCCTCAATCAAGATTCTCGAGAGGCAAGGGGGGCAGATTTCTGAGGCCCTACAAAACCGACCTCCCGG
Organism: Saussurea involucrata; assembly: GCA_033807775.1. Lineage (NCBI taxonomy): Eukaryota > Viridiplantae > Streptophyta > Magnoliopsida > Asterales > Asteraceae > Saussurea > Saussurea involucrata. The sequence continues at coordinate 106,957,757 of CM066314.1, read as the reverse complement.
CACTTTCCCAAGTCAACCCAAAAAGACTAACCGGGAACATTGCAACGCAATTTATCTGAGAAATGGCAAGGAGCTGAATAGGGAGCCGACAAGAGAGACCGATCCAAAGGAGAAAGAGGTCGAGATCATAGACATGACTGAGCTAGAGACTGAAGAAGAGGTCGTGGTCGAAGAGAGCAAGAAGCCGAAGGAGAAAGAAGTGACACCACCGACCAAGCCGGCAGTACAGAGCGTGCCATATCTGAACAGACTGAGAAATAAGAAGGATGATGTTAATTTTTCGAAATTTATTGATGTTTTTAAAAAGTTAACCATTAACATCCCTTTTGCAGATGCGTTGGCACAAATGCCCTCCTACATGAAGTTCATGAAAGAGATCCTGTCAAAGAAAAGGGCACTTGATCACCAGGCCACCGTTGCACTCACTGAAGAGTGCAGCGCGATTTTCCAAAATAAGCTTCCCCCGAAGCTTAAAGATCCAGGGAGTTTTTCGATCCCTATTCAGATTGGGGAGTTTAATTTTAATAAAGTTTTATGTGATTTAGGGGCAAGTATTAACCTGATGCCTCTTTCTATTTTCAGGAAACTTGGATTGGGCGAGGTGAGTCCAACGTTCATGATGCTCAAGCTTGCTGATCGGTCAATAAGATACCCGTACGGCGTGATTGAGGACGTGCTAATAAAGGTGGGAAAATTCTATTTCCCGATGGACTTCGTGGTCATAGACATAGATGAAGATGAAGAGGTCCCATTGATATTGGGACGATCATTCCTAGCCACGAGCCGATCGTTAATTGATGTGGAGGAAGGAGAGGTGACATTCAGAGCTGGCGGAGAAAGAGTGATGTTCAAAATGTTCGAGAAGGTACGAGTTGGAGGAGAAAAAGAATCCGGAGCTGGTCATGGAAGGCCAAATGAGGAAAAATCCGCGAAGAATCGCAAGTGTGGGCGAGCCAATTCTGTGGATACCGGGCCGAGCTGAAAACCACACAGTCGTGCCACGACTTTAAATAAGGCGCTGGGTGGGAGGCAACCCACCAAAGTTTGTTTCTTTTTATTATTTTTAGTTTGATTTTTTTTATTTCCGAAAAAACCATAAAAATCGAAAAATTGAAAAACCAAAAATAGCTGGAACAGGGACATACGTGACTTGCCACGCGGTTTGCATACCGCGCAGCAAGCCGCGGGACCCTCTGTTTGTTTTCTGAAACAGTAGGTTACGCGGTTTGCCACGCGACTTGCAAGTCGCGGGCTAAACCGCGGGAGTCCCTTGTGCCCTGTTCGTTTTCGTGCAGTTTTTATTCCTTTCTTGCTTTGTGTGTTTCATTTTCATGTTTTTTTTGTCGTGTGTTTTGTGCTTTGATTTCCTTTGTTTTGCATGTTCTCCCTATCTCCTCCGATTGATGCTCAACCTTTCAAGAATCCTCCTTCATCCGGGCAAAACAGGTACGCTCTAAACTTTGCATAATAACGAGTGGTGTAAGATGTTTGTTCGTGTTAGTTAAACGAGATGCAACAAACCTAAGTTTCACTTAGGTTTGGGGTGCCTCATCTTTCACATCTACACACTCAATTCTTTAGACCCTGTGCAAACCACGGTTTTACCGAGGTTTGGGGTTGGCTTCTATTGGCAAACCTAGGCCACGGCCTAGGTTTGGGGTGCCCATTTTAGAAACTTTGGGTTTTCGTTTGCTTGCTATGTAATGCCTTGCCCGTCCTTTTGATAACTGTAATAACTGCACAATGATTCGAGTCGCATCACCTACGACTTTACTTGCACATTGGGGACAATGTGTGGGTAAGGTTTGGGGTTGCCCAATCGGGCCCACGTTATGCACGTAGATTTCCTGCACCTCTGAGTATCTAAATCAAAGTAGCTAAAATTTTTGTTTTGAATGATTGAGACCGACCATTGTGGGAAGAATCTTGTGATAGTGACGTGACCGTTAGGGAAAGACCGGGAAAGGACATGACTAAGGACATTAGTGGAGACCACCCGATAGTGAGTTTTGAGCCTAAAAGACGTTTTCACCTCGAGGGATTTAAACACTTAATTCTTATACACTTTTTTCGAATTCCTTGTCATGAATGTAGAATGATCTCACTACATTATTGCATTGAGTAGCAAAGACGAACCTCGGGATATTGGGTAAGGGTATAGTAGACCATATCGTGTGGACCTTAAGATACGATTCCAGGCATTGTGTGTTTTGTTTAACCTATTTTTAACTATCGTTTCCTTTTACCCCTTTTGTGTGTATCCATAAACCGCTTTGAAACCAAACACTCATCTTATTCGTTTCTTAACCCCCGCTACACCTTTAGCCATAAGCCTTAGCCAACCCTATCCGAAAGTGTGTCAATCGGAAGCAGTAATGAACTACGGGAGATAGAGCAGAAAAGAATAGAACAGGCCAGTCATAAAAATAAAACGGGTCAATGTAACCCGAGAAATAGAAAAGAGGACCAATGAAGTCCCAACTGAAAAAAAAGAGAATAAATACAGTTATTTAGATAGTACATAGAGCTGTATAATAAGTAAGTCAAAATGGCTCCGAGAGTGACAAATAGGGCCAAATGATAGAAAGTGAAGTAAAAAGTTCAGAATTGCTAATGATCGACACGCCAAGGATTTTTGATCCTTTTTACCCTTCGTTTCTTAGCCTTAACCTTAGCCCCGTTACAACCCGTGTAAAGACCTGGATGATCTTCTGGGAAATGTGATTACGGTTTACGACTACCTTTACTGATATTCCCTGTCTTGCTACTTGATTCCTTCTGAGATCAACTGTTTGGACATTTGTGCGTCTTTCTTTAAAGTTGTCATGTAATAATTTGAGTATTCTTGTACATAACCTCCTTACACATGACAACACGAGCGATAACTTAGGTTCGAGTGCAAAGAGAGTATCCCGTGAGGTAGGGTTGAGGCGAAATGTTTTCCCTAGTATGTTTGGACCTAGTCTAACCCGAACGTAATCGGAACTGTCACGAGTTCTACTCCCAATGGAAGGTCGTAGATCAAATGAAATAAGAATGAGGTGAGAGTGAGATAGATATTCACGGGTATGGGAAATCCCCGATGCATCACTTGGTACCGATTGGGAATTGTGCAGTTATTATTTCACTTATGTATGCTTTTATTCTGTTTTTATCGCTAATTTGTTTGGAGACAAGCAACGCTCGGTTTGGGGTTGTTGATAACGCCACTTTTTGGCGTTATTTTCGGTTCTCAAACCAATGAGATTGGCTTGTGTTCAAGTAAAAAATCGTATATCTTACGGTTTATCTAGTGAATTATACAGGTTATCTAAGAGGCGGCAATCATCGAGAAAAGAAACTAAAAAGAGCCCAAATCGAGTCCAAAACGAAGCCAACGAAAGCCCAAGAGCCAAGCCCAAGACCCACGACCGAACCAGGACCCGAACCGCAAACCAGGCGACGACCCACGCTGCAAAAAGGATACGCGCGACTTACCACGCGACTTGCAAGTCGCGTGGCAAGTGGCGTAACCCACTGTTTCGCGAATCTCAGCTTTATTAATCGGGTTTTAGGTCATTATTCAAAAGGCAACTTTCACACGACGGCCAGGGGCGATTTTGGGGCGATTTTTGGAGACTTTTCGGAGCTTTCGGAGTCACGGTCGAGAGCCGATCAAGGAGACGTTCAACACGCAAAGTAGAGACGAGCACGAGAGGAGGGAGTTATCATCACTTTTATTACGATTTCATCTTTCACGATTAATCATGTTTACATACACTTTTGCATTTTTTTCTTTTGTGTTTGAATCCACCACCGACATGAACTAACCGGTTCGTGTTGGGGGTTGGAATGAATTCGGGTTATTAAGCATGTAAACAATTGACTTGATGCTTTATCAGTTTTTCCGTTATTAATGAAGCATGTGATTTTGTGTTTAATGCCTTTGAGAGTCTAGCTAGCTTTCAATTGATTTATTATTTTCAGTTGAGTTCGAGAGAATTAACTGCTAAAAAGAACTAGGAATTGCATGCCTAAGACGATAAATCGGTGATAGAGATATATCGAATAAGTCTTAGTCCCAATTAAACCGTTAGGTTGATATCGAGAGATAAAATCTAGCCAATTTAAACATAAATCGTGTACTTAATGTATTTTGGAATCCACAGGTGAGATCGAGAGATTAAACTTATCCTTTTCAAAATAAAACCCGTTGTTGTTCGAAAGAGAACGACGGTGATCTTAAAAGATTTGGGAATCATTAAGGAGATTAACTGGTAACTGTTTTGCGTCAGTTGTTTGCATGAGTAGAACCTGAGGATTTCCAACCCTCAACTTCTCTCTCTATCGAAGTCTCTAAGTCGTTTACTGTTTTGTTGTGATTTCGTATTCGTTGCAATTAAGTAGTTTTAAATCAAACCAATCTTCCAAATTCGACAGCTCAGTTAATAGCGATTGTAGTAATTGTGATACTTAGTTCCTAGTTCCCGTGGATTCGATACTCGTACTTACCGTACGTTATTACTTGATTCGACACCGTACACTTGCGGTTAGATTCTCGGGGTGTGAAAACCTCGTGTCAGTAGCCTTTTCAGCTTTTAATGCAGCGATAGCTTCTTCACGTTCGATTTTGACTAGTTGATTTATATGAACCTGATCTTTTAAATCTTCTTCAATTTTAGAAAGCTTTTCTATTTGAAGGTGACAGTTTGTAAGTTGTTCAGCGAGATCAAGGTTTTGATTTTCAACAACGGCTTTGCCATTCATGGCATCATATAAGTTCATAGTCAAGAGATCGATTTTCCGAAGACTATCAGCTTCATCAATATCTGAAATATTAGAAAAGAAAGAATTTGATACCTTAGAGGTAGAAGTTGAAGTAGAGGGAATGTTAGAATTTTCTTCCTCTTCTTCTATCTTTGCCATGAGGCAGAGGTTGGCCTCATCATCATCTTCTGAGTCAGATGATTCTTCAGTGTCAGAGGCAGCCCAGTCGAAGTCAGCGACCAAGCCTTTGCCTTTCTTCTTAAAGCTTTTCAGCTTTGAATATTTTCTTTCATCTTTTTGTACTTGTCATCTCTAGCCCTGGGGTTAGAGGATTTCTTGGAGAATCCTAAGGGTTTAAAGACTTTCTTTGACCTGCATTCACTAGCAAAGTGTCCTACGTTTTCACAATTAAAGCAGGTAGTAGTAGCCTTATCAACAGGGGTTGATGATCTAGGCTTGTTAGTGAGTGCAAGAGGTTTATTCCTTCTGAAGTTACTCTTTCTAGTGAATCTCCTGAACTTATTAGCTAGGAGTGCTAGAGATTCATCAAGATCTGAAGAATCAGCATCTGATGAGCATCCAGAGTTAGTTTCCAACTCAGTGACAGTGATAGTTGATCGCTGAGTGGTAGGTGACTCTGAGAGTAAAGCAACAGGTGTGCTCTTGGAATCTTTTACAAGATTCTTCTTAAGATGACACGATTGCTCATGATTGAGCATAGTGCAATATAAGGTAGAGAGAGTCGTAGATTTTAGATCTTTTGATAACTTGAGACACATTGAATAACTGTCCCAGCTTTCAGGTAAACATTCTAAGAACTTTGTCGGTATTTCAAGTTAGAATATTCCTTACCAACGGTTTTCAGATCTATAATTAAACAGTTAAACCGCTGATGTACTTCAGAGAGAGTTTCATTCTTACCACAAATGAAGCTTTCATACTATCTTACCAGGTTGATCTTTCTTGAGTCCTGGACTTCAGACGTACCTTCATATTGAACACAGATTGTGTCCCACATGGCTTTGGAGGTTTTCAAGTTCATGACGGAATGGTAGACTTCGTCAGGAAGAGCCATAGAGAGGATAGATCTGGCTTTAGTGTCGATAGCCACTTTCTTCTTATCTTCATTAGACCAATTATGAGGTTCCTTAGGAATGATTCTTTCAGGAATGGCAGCTCTAATAGTAGTCCCTGGAACTTCAGGATCAATCCTAACAGGAATATATAGGCCATTTCGATGTAATAAGGCATAGTAGGGTCTACACCTTCTAAGAAGAGTATCATCCTATTTTTCCACAGATTAAAGTTATCTCTGGAAAATCTAGGGGGTTTTGCAAGAGAACCATTGTCGATATAGTTTGTGTTTGTGTTGGTAGCCATTATGAGAAATAGCAAGAAAGAGAAAAGATTAGTATAAGCAAGATCATGTTTATGAAATTAAACAATCTGCTCTGATACCACTTGTTGGTCCCCGGAGAGGTTATACAAGTTTGTAGAAGGGGGGGGGGGTTGAATACAAACACACAGATTTTACTTTTCTAAATTGTTTATTGATATTTATCAAACAATTTACAACTTGTTGCGAAACAAGATTAAGGATTAAACCTTATCTAAACAAGTTATGAGAAACACTAAGTTTCTTGCACTAGAGATAAGTTAGAAAGAAGATAAGAATATTACGAATAATATTCTAACACAACGTAGTAGAGAGAAGAAGATGGCCGAGAACTTTATTTCTGAAGTAGGGTTCTTCTTATATACTGCATTCATTAAATGCATATCAGTACAACTTTAAACGTGGCAACAGCTGATTGGTTGCATGGTTTGACCTTTGTAGACAACCTAGTAGCCGCATGACGAACAATGTAGAATCAGAGTTGGTTGTACGATAATGGACAGAAGGGATGTCCTATTCTGACATTTTTGTACGGAGGCGTGCAAGGTGGTAAGACAAAAGTAACTTGTAGAGGAAACTTCATGATCAGCGATTATTGAACAGTACTTTATCAATGAGTGACAAAGCTCAGCGATCGCTGAAGTCTTCTACTTGAAACTTCACGTTGAGTGGACAAATCTTGGCTTCGCTGATATCCACATCAGTTCATTAGTAGACTAGTCGCTGGTTCTTTGGCTTGGTATTCGACTTCAGCGTAGAACATAGCTGATGTGAAACTTGTCTTCAGGGATCATAAGTACACAACTAAAATCATCAGCGATCATCAACAAGACTGAACAGGCTCAGAGCTTTATTGATGAATAATATCGTTGAATGTGTAATTTAAAGAGCATGAGTTTCCTATCAGCGGTACTGTAGAGACATAGTACTTATCAGCGATAGTGAAACTCTAATACATGTTGTCTACTTATAATTTTCACAAAGTGTTTCTTAGAGAGTCATTATCAAATCACTGAGGGTTTGGATCAACAGTTACTCCCCCTCAACGTTTGCTTACTCCCCCTCAACTTGATAATCTGGGTCGTTGAACTTTTATAACGTTTCTCCCCTCATGATGATGATCCGAGTCTTTGAATCTGTATCAGATCTCCCCCTCATGATGATTAGGAGCATCCTGAGCATCATGTAACTTCAAAGACAACACTGATGAGTAGCAAAATACCAGATAAAATGTTAAGTAACCAAAGTGGGGTAATCAACTAACACAAAGACACATAGTAACTGTTATCACATCAATTAAAATAATTGTTTGGCCTATGTTCAGAGTTGGCATCGGGGTATCTATGATAGGACTTCAGTTATCATTGAAGTAAAATATTAAAATTACTTCTCACCCTGTTCTGGAAATATCACGAAGATATGCGATGGGAATCACAAAGACTCGTGCATGTGTGAAAGAAATAAATTATAGCAGTTTGGCTCAAATATTGATTTAACTTGGGACGTAAGTTAAAAATCAATAGACACCGTGATTAGAATATGAAGTTCGGAGACCGAAGCTGATGTCTTCCTTTTTCAATATCTAAGACCTCCGAGTGAGGAATTGTAACGTCCCAAATTCATAACATGCATTGCTAACGGATAAGCATTGAAATTTGATAGATAATCCTATCTTTACATCATCCATAAACCATACTAAACAAAATTGATAGCGGAAGTCTCTAAATTCCACAGCCGAGAGCTATTCTATAGTCATCATAGCCAAAACTTGAAGTTACTCTAAGCTTCAAGTCCTTCTTATCGCCTCCTAGTTCTTACTTGAAGAACCCTTAACATGCTTACCTGAAAATGGTTTAGTTTTGAAAGCGAGGGTTAGACCAAAAGGTCTAGTGAATTCCCTCCATAAAACAACATGTATAAATAGTGAAATCATTTTGATGATAACATCGTAACTCATCACATAAGGTACTGCACTGTGTAATGGATCACATAAACATTCGCGATCGGGGCCCAAGCAGACTCCCCTTTCGCCCTCGAAGGTATCGGGGCCCAAGCAGACTCCCCTCCACCCGCCTAGGAGGAAACGAATTCCAACCCATAGGCTCATCATCCATAACCAAGGGATCATCGGATCCCGAGGCTCACTGATCCCACAGTGCAGACCAACATCACATAGCATGCACATACGTTACATAAAGCATGTAATAAAACCTTACAAAGCATGCCTTACATTTCATCATGTCAAACTTTCTCTTAGATATAAATAGGTACGTTCGTGAGAAACATGCATTTCGATTATAAACATTTCGTGCGCTTTAAGAACCATAATCAGTAAAGAAAACGTTTAACAGTCTATGCCGTAAAAGGTTTAGGGAACTCACCTTGCTTGACGTACAACGCACTTCTTAAATACCTCCAAGCTAAACCACACGAACACCTAAGGTAACAGTTTCGCATCAGAAAACAGTTCACCCTTCTGTCCGGAGAACTCAATCCGGACACAGCTATTTTCCGGATACAGCTATTTTCCGGATACAGCATTGTCCGGACGTAACATCTTTCCGGACGAGAAATCCGGACACTAGACCTATCCGGGAAAACTACCCAGACACTAAACCTATCCGGAGACCTCAGTCACCCGGATACCCAAAAACACCCGGACACTTGCAACCACGTCCGGACACTACTGAACATTAGTGATCGGACACTACGGTTGTTTGAACCCAAACTTAATAAAAGTGATCATTAACCCGATTTTTGCCATTAGATTGATTAGATAACTACAAGGGTTCATCCACTAACTCCAAATACCCAATTTAAACCATAATTACTCCCTTAAATCGGTTTATAGGGACAAAAGCCCATAAGACTCATTTTCAAGAAAATATGGTGAAAACTCAAGAATCATCAACATATGTCTTAAGAATCCAAAACAATAAGAAGGAGAAGCACCATACTAAACAGAAGAACGAATTAGGAAGTATTACCTTGCAAATTCTAGCTTGATTTCTCTTTTCTCTTGATTTCTTCTCAAACCCTTCTTTCTCTCTTTCTTTCTTTTGCTCCCTCTCTTAGCCGCCAAACACCAACACCAAAATACTGAATTGCAGCAAATAGAGCCTGCCCTAGGGATTGGAGTCTTTATATACACTTCACTAATTGCTAAATAGTCCCTCAACTTAACTTTCATTTCTTTCACAATAGACACAAATCTTATGCATACTTGCAAACGAAACCCGGTTGTTACAACACTCTCTCCTTAAAAGAATTCCGTCCCCGGAATTCCTTATTGGAAAAGATGTGGGTATCATGCCCACACCACAATTGACACTTCCCCAAGGTAAAGCCACTTCTGACTCAGTCAACCACCTCAATAGATTCGAAACATGGAACATAGGATGCATTCCCTTCAGATCTTACGGTACTCTAACTCGCAGACTACTGTTCCTATTCAATCGGTCTTAACCATAGAAGAATAAATAAGGCTTCTCAAGCACCTTTACTTCCCAAAAGGAGGAACCTGGCGGAATCCTCCACTACCACACGAGATTCATCTACTAAGAAACGGTCACTCACTTGACAGTTTGGCACAGGGCCAACCCTGTACATCCCGACAACTCACAACCCCGAGTTCCTTCATCGTATCACAACTCACTACCTTGCACCACCCAACAATCGTCTATGCAGATACATTTCCTTTATATCGGACCACATAGACCCGCAGTTCGACAATCACCTCTCCCATCCTCACCACTTCACCACCTCATACTTAAACATAACTAAGAGTAGGAACCTCCAACCCAATTCCCCTCCTCAATACTCTTTCCAACGGTTCGCACACTTATCAATGACAATCTACACAACACTGCACCTTTCGGCGTTACTGACAAGTTTACTACTTCCAATTTACTCACTTATTTCGACATGCTATCTTCACCTCCCCACGTTAGCGTGGAGCATTGCCCACCAAACATTACTTGCCCCTCTCTCCCGACCTTTCCACATGCTGTTATCGCTTTCTCATTACTCACATAACCAAACAGTTGCACCAAGATCTTATCTTAAGGCATTCAACCAAGCCGTCTTGAAACAAGACCGTTGTTCGACGTCACTACACATTCTTTAATCTCCAACTTTTACCTTCTCAGACATTTCTGTCACACATAAGCAACAATTTACATTCTTTAAGGATTTCACATCTATCCCACCACATTTTGACTAACACAACCCTCGTCCTCTTTAAACTTCCAATGACCCCAAAGTGTGTTTCTTAGTAACGTCCCCTATTCACTCTAATAATTCACCCCGTTGGATTCCCTATTACAATCGGATCTATTAACTCAGGAACACCCCAAAACTCGGGTTCCACAATTCTTTCGATTAACCACCATGATCATAAAATCAGACAGATGAATATATACCGTCATCCCGACTTTCTTACTTAGATTTACCTTAAATAATTCTTTAATAAACAGTGTGTTAATCTCAATAACACTTCCCCAAGAATTGTAACACATCCTGTAATAACAAATGAACGTCATTACTTAACAAATGTATAAAATTTCTATCAACCAACCAAAGGCTTATTGTTGGTCCCGAAGGCCTATACAAGTTTGTAGAAGGGGGGGGGGGGGTTGAATACAAACACACAGATTTTACTTTTCTAAATTGTTTATTGATAAATCATTAACAATTTACAGCTTGTTGCGGAAACAAGATTAAGGATAAACCTAAATCTAAACAAGTTGGAACACTAAGGTTTCTTGCACTAAGAGAGATAAGGAAATTACTAATAATAACCTATCTTGAGATAAGAGATTTGAACTTGTCCAGAGTTAGCAAGTTACTTCAAATGAAGTGAGTTCATCTCTTTATATACTGCATGCATTTAACGCAAGTCAGTATACACTTTACACGTGTCATCAGCTGGTTGGTTGCATGTCATTGACCTTTGTTGACAACCTTAGTAGCCGCATGGATGAACAGTGTAGTATCAGAGTGGTTGTACAATTTCAGATATTCAGAGGTTCTTTTCTGACATTTCGTACGGAGTCGTGCAAGGGGGTTAAGACAAAAGTACTTTGTACGGAGGACTTCATGATCAGCTTTCGTTGATTCAGCGATTATCATTTACCATTCAGCAGATGATAAAGTTCAGCGATAGCTGAAGTCTTGTACTTGATACTTCACGTTGAGTGGACAAATCTGAGTCTTCGCTGATCCGCATCAGTTCATTAGGAGACTTGTCGCTGGTTCTTGAGCTTGATCTTCGACTTCTGCGTAGAACCTTTGTTGACGTGAAACTTGTCTTCAGGAATCATAAGTAAACAACTAACTTATCAGCGATCATCATAATGACTGAACAGACTCAGCGAGAGTTCCTATCAGCGGTATTGGAAGATCTTAGTACTTATCAGCGATAGTGAAACTCTGATACATATTGTTTACTTACAATTTTCACTAAGTATAAGAGAGGGTCATTATCAAATCACTGAGGGTTTGGATCAACAATCTCCCCCTATTTGATTATGACATAGCAACAGAGAAAATTGCTATTTAATGAAAAACATAAGGATAAAAAGAACTCATAAAATATTTGTCCCTTTTACTGTTTTCTGGGATCTTTTCAGTACTGATGGAGTAAAGTACATTCGCTGAAATCTTTCTTTAAAACTTTGAAACAGGATACAAAGAAAAATGAAAAGATTACAAGTACAAGCGAAATAAATTACAAGTACAAAAGGATAACTGATAAAATAGATGAAAGAGGCGATCCTATCAGCTTACAGAGGTTCTTCCTTAATGAGAAGTTCATCAAGGGTCTTTTCAGTGGGGATCATCCAGTCAGGAACCGTTACACCTCGTTTTCTTTTGTTCAGTGCTTCTTCAAAAATCAAGGGTTTTAGGTTTCGTGCCTGAATGTCTTTTCTGAAGTCACACCAGTAGATGAGATCTCTGAGCTGTTCGATTGGAGTGATTGGAAGCTCAGCGATCCGTTGAAAACATTTACGTCCGTCGTAGTCGAGAAAGAATATTCCATAAGGATTACTGATGACTTTACCAGGGACGAAAAGTTCACATGGTGGCAAAGAAATGACAAGGGCAGATAGATCAGGGTCAGGACCAAGCACTTCAGCGCGAGAGAAACCAATTCCAGTTTCATTTCGTATGACAGGACCTGAGTTTGAATCTTGACGTTTCTTCTTTGGAGAGGCCCTTTTTCTTTTCAGCTCAAGATCAGGAAGAGGAGGAATGTCCATACAAGAAGATATCAAATCGATCTATCTGTTTATCAGCTTTTCGAAATGATCCTTGTACTTAGATTGTGATTTTTGGATAGCTAACCTCATCTCCAGCCATTCAGAGAGACCATACCTTTTTACAGTGTCAGCGCGAAAGGTTTCAGATTGGCCATCTTCTCTGAAAAGTTTGATGTCAACAATAGGTACTCCGATAGAGGTTCTTCCAGAGATGAATACCTTGTTGATCTTCGCTGGACGATATCTGAAGTGTATTTTCTCTTTACACCATATCAGGGTGGTCTGAGAAACTTCAGTTTTCTTTTCCACGATCTTCTGGGCTTCTTCCCAAAGCTTTCGTTGGACTTGAATGGGAACACGTTTCAGCTTGGGGTCTTTGACAGATTCTTGAGTAAGATTGATGGCGTATTCTCTGTCTTTTTCTTCAGCTTCCTTTCTTTCAGCGATGAGGCGTTCAGCTCTGAGGTGTTCCTTGTATTCAGCTTTTGAAATTCTGAACTTTGGAGGAACTGAAGGAAGTTGATCACGCCTTAGAATGATTCGCTGATCCTCGAATCGCTTTATTATTTCCTCTCTTTTCTTCTGTTCTTCTTCTCTTAGCTTTTGAGGAGCTAAGGAAGGTCTGTGTCTGTGTGAGAGAGTCTGTTCTTCAGGTTCATCAGTCTCAGAGATCAAATCCAAGACTGGGATTATTTCTTCAGCGGCAGCTGGTATTATTGGTGAAGTCGCAGTTGTGGAGCCTTCAGCGATATCCTCAAACAGGGGAGAGGACTAGCTGAAACACAGCGATCTTACAAGTACGAACTTGGGTAGAATCAGATAGAGAGAAAAATGTTCAAGTGTATAGGCTTGGGTAGAGAAACTGATAGTGTATGATAGAGGAGGGATGGAGTAAGAGATGTTTAGTGTACCTGACAAACCGGCTTTTCAAGCAAGATCGTCAGATTGTCATTTTCAGCGACGATTTTGCCTTTGCCTTTCTCAGCTCCAGAGGCTGAGGGCTTTGTCTTTGTCCGCTCCCCTGAAGGTTCATTTATTGAGATTCCCTTAAGAGCTTTGATCTTTGGAGCAGGTTTGACGATAAAAAAGTCATCGTCATCTTCGTCATCATCATCATCATTCTTTGGAGAAGAAGATGGTTCATTATCAGGGATGTCGACGGCTTCATCATCTTCTGCTTCGGATTCTTCAGCGTCTTCTTCGAGTTGCTCCCCCTCAGATACAGAGGCGAGCTTCTCGGTTCCCTCAGGGTGTTCATCTCCCTGAGGTCCAGCGGCTGCTTCAGCTTCAATAGTCTTCTCACCCTCTTCAGCGAAGGTGAGGTCTTCGTTCTTCTCTCCCCTGATAGATTCATCATAGGAAAGGTCTTCAGCGCTCTTGGAAGGGTTTTCAGCGCTCTTCTCCCCCTCTTTTTCATGATGACTGGGGGAGGAATGGGTAGATTCAGCAGCGTTGGTAGGTTCTCTGTCTTTTTGCCCAGAGAGACCTACACAAACTTCAATCTTTGCTAATCTGTCTTCAAGGCCAGAAATAGCAGGATTGATCTTTTCCAGCTCTTTGCGATCCGCCGCTGTGAAGTTTTCAGTTTCAGGGACGGGGTTAGGGGCAGGAGCATTTGCCTTGTGCAGCAGCTGTTCGATCATAGTCTTCATCGAACCAACGTCAGTTTTTACAGAGCTTAAGTCAGTCGTCAGAGTGTTGACATTTGTCTTCACAGCAGACATATCTCCCTCTAGTGTTCCAACCGATGTCTTCAGCGTTGTAAATTCGCTGGACATGGACGAAACTGAGCTTTTGAGAGAGGTGTAGTCTGTGTAGATATCAGCGAGCACCTTGGCGAAGTCGCTGAGAGTCTTGTCAAGCTGCTTCATGTCATCTGTGGAAGCCTTCTTCTCTACCACCGTTGTCAGCTTTTGAAGATTCTCTCCAGCGTTTGTTACAGCTGAAGAGTTGTTGGAGATAGTGGTGGTGAGACCTGTCAGCTTTGTTTCCACGGATTTCAGAGAGGCGTTGATGTCTCCCAAGTTAGGACCTGTAACAGATAAGAACTTGTGAACAAAGGAAAGCTCAGAAGTTTGGGGTTTAGTCACAGTATTTATGGGTTGTTGATTACCTGCAGGAGGATTGGTGAACTCATCAAAGTCACGGGTGCCTGAGTAAAGTTCCATGTCATCTTCGAACGTGCCCATGGATTGTCCTGCAGGTCCTGTCTTCATCATTTCTGGATTATCAGCTTTAGCTTCCGTAGAAATGATGGCATCTCCAGTGATAACTGGAGGAGAGACCAAATGAGTGGAGGGAGAAGCGAAGGATAAGATTGGAGGTTGGGTTCTGAGTTCAGCGTTGGAATCGCTGAGAATCACTTCATCAGTCTTTTGAGAGACTGAGGGAGGTTGGGAAGTTTCCAAGTCTGTAATCTCAACGTTTGGAGACGCTGAGATTGGGATTGAAAGGATGGCTTGTTCAGGTGTGGCAGAGCGTACCACTGAACGTTCCTTCAGCTCTGCAGAAAGAGCTGAGGAGTCTTCAGCATGAGATTGCTGGGGTTGCTCCTTTGTTTTCTTGATCCTTTTAGAATCAAGTGGGGTGTGAGAGTGTTTCCTTTTAAGAGGAATAGAGGTAGCAGCTGGGGTATCAGCGGTGGGTTTGTCCGCTGAAGGAGCTGCAGAAGTAGAAGAAGTATGAGGGTTAAGAAGAGTTAAGAGTGTAGAAAGACGTACCTCATTTACGGTTGGTTTAAAGTCGAGTATCTTTGGACCGACCTGAGAAAGTTTCAGGTCACCATCAGTTGGGTAGGTTTTCTTCAGGCCACATTGGAAGATGGCGTTGATGAAACGTGGGTAAGGAACCCATGGAGGTCTGTCAGCGACGGTGTCCACTCGTAGAACCAGGTCATCATAGATGATCGATGCCCAGTCTATGTTGAGACCTTTCAGCAGTGCATAACCCATTGCTTGCTGAGGTTTCGCTGCTTGGTCGGAGGAGCCACTCTTTGCAGTCATGCAACTTATCAAATGAGCGAAGATGAAATTCATCTCGCTGGGCATTTTCGATTTCTTGATGATCGTCAGCTTCTTCTCGGGCTTCATATCTCTGCCTATTTCCCATACATAGCCCATTGCATCGAAGAATGCAATGATGGCTTCCCTGTCTGAGTTTTTCTTGGGGTCAGGGAGGGGAACAAAAGGTTTTTCCTTGGTGGCGATGGGAAGGCTGAGAGCTTTGCGAATAATGGCTGGGGTGATCTTTATGGTGCCATATTCGATATCGCAAAGGATGCAATCTATTATTTTGGAGGGGTCTTTAACTGAAGGTAATTGAGTGTGTCTCGTTGAGTACCAGAATTGTGAGAGCAAAAGCTGATGTGCAGGAGGTGTTATGGTCAGGGCTGTGGAGATGCAGCAATTCTTCAAAAATTTCACAGCATCATCTAGATGTGTGACTTGCTTTCGAGGAGGAAACTCGAGAAGCGCAGAGAGGTTGTTCACCTTAGTCCAATCCAGTTTGTCAAGTTCAAACTTGACTTGTGGAGCCTTGAGGATTTCCACTTCCTCAGAGTCAGTGCAGATGTTCTCAGCGTTATTAGGAATGTCAGACGAGGCCATTTCTCTGTATTAACAGTTCAACCAAAGATGTTAACAAATAAGAATGATCTTAATGTGGAAAGAATTTCCAATAAGATGTTTTGAATTTTATCCATTTCATTCAGACACAAATGTCTTAATGAAGATTAGGGTTTTTCATGTTTTTGAAAACGAAAATTTCAAACCCCAAAAAAAATCTTGTTTTCCAGTTTTCTTTGAAGATTGAGATTCTGGAAAAACGAATGTGAAGAACAAGTTTAAGATTTTTGCATTTAAACTTGAAGAACAACCATGAAATGGTTGTGTTCATAAAACCATGAAAGAAAATGATTTTATTTTTAAGAAGTTCTTTTGTTTTGATCTTGTTAAAAACAAAGAGTAGATCACAAACAAGTTATTTTGCATTAGGTAATAAATAAGAGCATATTAACCTTGATGTTTGATGAAGAAGATGATGAACAGTTCTTGAAGTTTGAAAGCACAAATGCAATAGTGAATTCTTTCTTGCGGAGGAAGATTGATCGCGTAAAAGAAAAATATAAACAAAGAGTTTGTTTATATAGAGATTTTAGAAAGAGAAAATCTTGAGCGGGAAAAGATTTTCATCATGACACGGACACGTGTTTGCATTTGATTGGAAGTTTGAACGAGACGTGCAAACGTGTGTCAGGAAGAGAAAACGTGTCGGGGTTTAAACGTTGCAATGACGTCACAACTGTCCTTTATTATTCTTGGTTGTCTCTGAGGTTTTGAAAAACTCAGAGATACCTTTGAAAACATGAAGCACTGAATGAAAAAATATTCAGTAAAGGTTTTAAGAAATTTCAAAATATCGTTGTTAAGGAAGAGATATTCAGCGATGCATTTTGTTTTGAAATCTTGCATTTTCATGCGATTGTCAGAGAGAGAGAGAACATACCTTGATATCAGTGAATCAAGTTTATGCAGAGAGAAGATGATAGAATGGGTTATACAAGTTGATTTTATCCTTTCGCTGATTAATGTGAACCGCTGAAGATTTTATCCTTCAAAGTTCAGCATTCCAAGCTCGCTGATGAGAAAGTTGAATCTTGTCTCATCAAGAGGTTTGGTAAATAAGTCAGCTAACTGATAATCAGTTGGGATAAAATGAAGTTCTATATCACCATTCATCACATGATCTCTGATAAAATGATATCTGATTTCTATATGTTTGGTCTTTGAATGTAGTATTGGATTGTTTGCTATAGCGATGGCACTAGTGCTGTCGTAATAGATTGGAATTTTGGAGAGCTGAAGATCATAGTCTAGTAGTTGATTTCTCATCCACAAGACTTGAGAACAACAGCTTCCAGCAGCTACATATTCAGCTTCAGCTGTGGAAGTGGACACTGAATTTTGCTTTTTACTTGTCCAACTTACCAGCTTTCCACCCAGGAGCTGACATCCTCCTGTGGTGCTTTTCCTATCCATTTTGCAACCGGCAAAATCACTATCTGAATAGGCGGTTAGATCGAATCCTGAATCTTTGGGATACCAAAGACCTGGATTCACTGTACCCTTAAGATATCGAAAGATTCGCTTTACAGCTTTCATATGAGATATCTTAGGTTCAGCTTGATATCGCGCACACAAGCATGTTGCAAACATAATATCGGTCGGCTAGCTGTAAGATACAATAGTGAGCTGATCATCCCACGGTACAACGTGACATTGACAGGAACACCCTTTGTGTCCTTATCAAGTGTCAGCGGTGGTGCCATAGGGGTTTTCATAGCTGAACTTTCAGTTAAGTCGAATTTCTTCAGCATATCTTTAACATACTTTCCCTGATTAACGAAAGTTCCTTTCTCAGTTTGCTTAATCTGAAGACCAAGGAAATATGTTAGTTCACCCATCATGCTCATTTTATACTCATCTTTCATTCTATCAGCGAAACGAGTACAAAGCTCAGGGTTAGTAGAACCAAATATAATGTCATCAACATATATTTGAACTAGAATGATATGACCTTTCACTTTTCTAAAAAATAGCGTTTTGTCAATCTTACCTCGCTTAAATTTTTCAATATGGGGATAAGTAGAGAGAGTGTCATACCATGCACGAGGAGCTTGCTTCAACCCATAAAGTGCCTTATCCAGTTTATAAACATAACCTGGACGCTTAGAATCTGAGAATCCTGGAGGTTGTTCTACATACACTTCTTCATTCATCTTTCCATTTAGAAACGCTGACTTAACATCCATCTGATGTACTTTGAAGTTTTTGTGTACAACATATGCTAAGAATAGACGAATAGATTCAAGTCTTGCTACTGGAGAAAATGTTTCGTCATAATCTATACCTTCCTCTTGTCTGTATCCCTGAGCAACAAGTCGAGCTTTGTTGCGGGTTACAGTACCATGTTCGTCCAACTTATTTCGATAGACCCATTTATTGCCTATTACTGTTTTATCAGTTGGTCTCCGAACAAGTTTCCAAACTTTGTTTTTTTCGAATTCAGTCAGCTCTTCTTGCATGTTGCTGACCCAGTTTGGATCTTTGAGGGCATCATCTACTTTCTTTGGTTCAGTTAGTGAAATAAAATTTACAAATAAACAAATATTACCTGCACTTCGTCGAGTCTGAATCCCAGCGTTTGGATCACCAAGAATTTGATCAATTGGGTGATTTATAGTCCATCGCTGAGCCGGAGCGTGAGTCGCTGACTCAACTTGAACTGGAGGAGCTGAAGATGAAGCTTCAGCGACGTCAGGAGTATCAGCCAAGAGAGGAATGGATGCAGTTGTCATTATATTCACTGATTGCTGAGAAGTAGATGGAATGTCTGAGACATTTGGTTCAGCGTTAGGTATAGTGTTTATAGGAACAGCTGAGACCCAAGAAGTTTCAGCTTCACTATTCTGCATATTTGGAATGATAGTGGGACTATCATCTTCTACTGGATGAGCATGAGGAGTGGGAAAATCTTCTGAATCACCAAGATGAGAAAACATCCATTGATTCAGTTCTTCTGTATCAGCGTTCGGTTTAGAGTTCGCTGAACGGGATTCGTCAAACGTGACGTGAATAGTTTCTTCTACAGTTTGTCTTCTTCGATTGAAGACTCTGAAGGCTTTGGAAACTGAGGAGTATCCAAGAAAGATTCCATCATCAGCCTTAGGATCGAACTTTCTAAGAGCATCTCTATTGTTCAGTATGAAACACTGACATCCAAAGATGTGAAGAAAGCTGATTGAGGGCTTTCTCCCATGAAAAAGTCCATAGGCTGTTTTATTGAATCTTTTGACTATCAGCGACCTGTTTTGCGTAAAACAAGCAGTGTTGACAGCTTCTGCCCAAAACTGAGTAGGCAGGTGAGAATCCCTGAGCATTGAACGTGCAGCTTCAATAATTGTTCTATTTCTTCTTTCAGCGACTCCATTTTGTTGCGGTGTTCTCACTGAAGAAAAGTTGTGAGAAATACCCTTACTCTCAAAGAAGGAATCAAGAGAACTGTTTTTGAATTCAGTTCCATGATCACTCCTTATTGAGTGAACGGTCAGATTGTTCAGGGTTTCCATCTTCCGAACAAAGGTGATGAGTTCTTCAGGGGTGTCACTCTTAGAACGGAGAAACATTACCCAAGTGAAGCGAGAGAATTCATCAACTATGACCAGCGTATATTTCTTTCCAGCGATGGATTGTTTGTTAACAGGGCCAAACAAATCCATATGGAGTAGTTGTAGAGGAGATGACACTAAAGAAACTTGCTTTGATTTAAAGCTTGCATTGGTTTGCTTCCCTTTTTCACACGCTGAACATAACGACTCTTTGGCATATGAATGCTGAGGTAGACCAGTGACTAACTCTTTTGAAGAAAGAGTGTTCAGTGTCTTGAAATTTAGATGAGATAGCCTCTTATGCCATAGCCAGTTGACATCAGATGAGGCCTTTGAGAAGAAACAGGAGTTCTCAGTGGTTGTTGAGTCCATATTTATTACATTAACATTTTCCAAACGATAACCGCTGAGAGCTATCTTCTCCTTTTTGTTAGAGACAAAGCAGGATTCCTTAGTAAAGATTACTTTGTTATCCATGTCGCAAAGCTGACTGATGCTTAGAAGATTATGCTTCAGCCCTTCAACATATGCGACTCTTCTGAAGGAGGTTGTACCATTTGAAAGTACACCATACCCTCGGGTATGTCCTTTTCCATTTCCACCGAAACTCACAGAGGGACCCTTCTCTTCCTTGTATTCAGCGAGCAGGCCTTTCTTACCAGTCATGTGTCTAGAGCATCCTCTATCGAGATACCAGATACCCTTCTTAACCTGCAATACAAAGGAAGATTAGTTTTTCTTGGGTACCCACTTAACCATGTATACACGTTTGTCAGTGGAAGTAGTTGGAATGGAAGGTTCAGCAGTCTTCGCAGCATTTGAAGATTCAGCTTTGTCTTTCTTCACTTTGGTTAATTTCTTAACCTCAGTGGTAGAATTCACCTTGACCTGATTTGCACCAGGGTTGGTCTTCTTTGCCTTAGGGGCAATCTTCACCTTAGTTATCTTTTCAGCTTTCTAAATTAGTTATCTAATTTAGAATTAGAAGTACCAGCACCAAGTAAGCTATTTGCTTTAGAAATGGGACGAACATTTAGTTCTTCAGATTTCTTAACAAGGACATCCATTCTGAGTCTAGGAGTAGATCGCTGAATAGATTCAGAGATCAGCTTCCTTGATCCAGAGGGATGGGTCACTGAAACTTTAGAAGCATTCAGCTTTGGTACTAAAGTACCCTTCTGAGGATTTTGATAAATAACAATTCCTTTACCTTTGTCTTTAAAGACAGAGGTAGGTTTTGAATATACCATTTTCTCCTTGCCTTTTGAGGAGGTAGGAGTTTCCTCTGGGATTGGTGTAATGGACGAGGAGCACTGAGAAGATGAAGTATCAATGACCGAGGATATGAACGTTCCAAATTTAAGCATTGAACGCTCAGTGGTTGGTTTTGAAGTTTCATATTTGTTACCCAAACCACGTTTATCACTCAGTGGAATTTGAGACTTTATTATCTCAGTGATCTTTGTTGAAGAAGTACACCATCCTTCAACAGTAGCTTTTTCAGCCTTTAATGCAGTGATAGCTTATGCTCGTTCGATTTTGACTAGCTGATTTAAATATACTTGATCTTTAAAATCTTCTTCAATTTTAGAAAGCTTTTCTATTTGAAGGTGGCAGTTTTTAAGCTTTTCAGCGAGATCAAGGTTTTGGTTTTCAACCACAGTTTTGCCGTTCATGGCTTCGTGTAAACTTCTAGTCAAGAGATCGATCTTACGGAGACTATCAGCTTCATCAATATTTGCAATATTGGTAAAGAAAGAAGGTGATACCTGAATAGCAGATGTTGAAGTGGAGGGAATGTCTGAACTTTCTTCCTCTTCTTCAATCTTGGCCATGAGACATTGATTTGCTTCATCATCTTCAGAGTCAGATGATGATGCTTCTTCATCAGAAGCAGCCCAATCATAGTCAGCCATCAGGCCTTTGCCTTTCTTCTTAAAGCTTTTCAGCTTCGCATATTTTTCTTTCAGCTTTGAGTATTTGTCATTTTTATTCCTTGGAACAAAGGATTTCTTTGTAAAAGCTGAGGGTCTAGAAACTTTCTTAGACCTGCACTCGTTAGCAAAATGTCCTATTTTTTCGCAGTTAAAACAAGTAGCAGTAGCCTTATCAACAAAAACTGTTGATTTAGGCTTGTCAGTTATGGAAAGAGGTTTGTTCTTTCTAAACATTTTCTTCTTGGCAAATCTCCTGAACTTTTTAGTTAGGAGAGCCAAAGATTCATTATCATCTGAATAATCAGAATCTGATGACCTTTCAGAGTTACTTTCTAACTCAGTGATAGTGACCGAGGGTCGCTGAGTAGAAGGTTCCTCTGAGATTAAAGCAACAGGGGTGCTTTTGGAATCTTTTACAAGATTCTTCTTAATATGGCTTGATTGCTCATGATTCAGCAACGTGCCATATAAGGTAGCAAGGGTCATTGATTTGAGATCCTTTGACAGCTTGAGACACATAGAATAATTGTCCCAGCTTTCAGGTAAACATTCTAGAAACCTTGTCAGCACCTCAAAGTTAGAA
The DNA here is from genome assembly GCA_033807775.1 of Saussurea involucrata. Classification (NCBI taxonomy): domain Eukaryota; kingdom Viridiplantae; phylum Streptophyta; class Magnoliopsida; order Asterales; family Asteraceae; genus Saussurea; species Saussurea involucrata. The sequence continues at coordinate 106,935,670 of CM066314.1, read as the reverse complement.
TATTCCTTACCAACAGTTTTCAGATCTATAATTAAACAATTAAAACGTTGGTGAACTTCAGAGAGAGATTCATTCTTACCAGAAATGAAGCTTTCGTATTGTCTTACCAGGTTGATCTTTCTTGAGTCCTGGACTTCAGACGTTCCTTCATACTGAACACATATTGTGTCCCACATGGCTTTTGATGTTTTCAGATTCATGACGGAATGGTAGACTTCGTCAGGAAGGGCCATGGATAGTATGGATCTGGCTTTTGTATCTATAGCCACTTTCTTCTTATCTTCGTCGGTCCACATGTGTATTTCCTTAGGAATCAGCCTTTCTGGAATAGCAGGTCTATTTGCAGTGGCTGGAACTGAAGGATCAATTGTTACAGGGATGTATGGGCCGTTTTCAAGATAGTAAGGCATAGTAGGGTCTACACCTTGTAAGAAGAGTGTCATCCTATTTTTCCATAAGTTGAAGTTGTCTCTGGAAAATCTAGGGGGTTTAGCAAGAGAACCATTGTCTATATAATTTGTGTTTGTGTTGGTGGCCATTTTCAGATAATAGCAAGGAAGAGAAATATCTTAGATTAGATCTTGTTTATGAGATTAAACAAATCCGCTCTGATACCACTTGTTAGTCCCGAAGGCCTATACAAGTTTGTAGAAGGGGGGGGGGGGGGGTTGAATACAAACACACAGATTTTACTTTTCTAAATTGTTTATGGATAAATCATTAACAATTTACAGCTTGTTGCGGAAACAAGATTAAGGATAAACCTAAATCTAAACAAGTTGGAACACTAAGGTTTCTTGCACTAAGAGAGATAAGGAAATTACTAATAATAACCTATCTTGAGATAAGAGATTTGAACTTGTCCAGAGTTAGCAAGTTACTTCAAATGAAGTGAGTTCATCTCTTTATATACTGCATGCATTTAATGCAAGTCAGTATACACTTTACACGTGTCATCAGCTGGTTGGTTGCATGTCATTGACCTTTGTTGACAACCTTAGTAGCTGCATGGATGAACATTGTAGTATCAGAGTGGTTGTACGATTTCAGATATTCGGAGGTTCTTTTCTGACATTTCGTACGGAGTCGTGCAAAGGGGGTTAAGACAAAAGTACTTTGTACGGAGGACTTCATGATCAGCTTTCGTTGATTCAGCGATTATCATTTACCATTCAGCAGATGATAAAGTTCAGCGATAGCTGAAGTCTTGTACTTGATACTTCACGTTGAGTGGACAAATCTGAGTCTTCGCTGATCCGCATCAGTTCATTAGGAGACTTGTCGTTGGTTCTTGAGCTTGATCTTCGACTTCAGCATAGAACCTTTGTTGACGTGAAACTTGTCTTCAGGAATCATAAGTAAACAACTAACTTATCAGCGATCATCATAATGACTGAACAGACTCAGAGCATTTATGGTGAACAGTTTCGCTGAATGTTTAACTTAAAGAGCGAGAGTTCCTATCAGCGGTACTGGAAGATCTTAGTACTTATCAGCGATAGTGAAACTCTGATACATATTGTTTACTTACAATTTTCACTAAGTATAAGAGAGGGTCATTATCAAATCACTGAGGGTGTGGATCAACACTTATACCTCTATCATGACATTTCAAATCAACTAACGATCATACTACCACTCCGACCCACAATCATCATCATGTCATTCCTTAAACATAACCAAAATTTCCAACTATTTCCTTCTAGGATCATTCCCTCACGCATAAGGAACAATTTTCATTCTTTAACGATTTCTCATCTACTATACTACAGCTTGACTAATCTATTCATCATCTTCTTTAAACTTACTCTGCCTTCAAGAATATACTTAACAACATACATAACCACAAAGCTTGGTCTCACCGCTGGGCAAACACCCAATTCTGCCCCGACATTCCATTCCGATAACAGTCAAAATAACACCAACTTACAAACCACATACTTCAACAATTGGGATTGCAAAACGTACACTCTACCCGAAATCCCAAAAGGACTTCCTTCTAATCCTTCATCTTTCTAACCTCGCCTTACTACATCACTGGCTGACACAGATATCTTGGCAATTGAAGCTACTATTCGCTCGTACATCCACCACTCCTATCATCACACTACCGACCAAGTCTCTCATGGCCATTCGTACACAATTCACACTTTCCTTCATATTCTCCCGTATACTACAAACGAGTCTGTCTCGCTACTTAGTTCTCTCCCAACTTGTTGAACTATGACTCTCGAGTTCACACTTAGCTCAAACACAAACATCCTAGCTAGCTCTTTATGATCCGAGTCCTTTCTTAGACACGAAACATTTTCTTACTGACTGGTATAGTCTACACTCACTCCGCTTGTGTTACACACCTTGTCCTTCTACGGACCCTCCTCACCTCATAAATAGAACGCCCATTCAACAACAACAGTCTCTTACTAATTTAACACCTCTACAAGATATTCTATCAACTTACACTCATCTGATTTGAGTCTTCGGCCTCGGCCAACATACACCGTTGCCGACTTCAACAACAAAAGACACTCTTAACTACTTCCTTATCCTATCCTTTAACATGAGTTCCTTACGGGACCTATTCCTTCCTACACATCATAGTTAACTTTATAATCCGTCGCCCCTATTTAGAAACTTACTCATGTAACATCAATATTACAAGCTCCCTTCAAAACTCATGGCCCACACCGTGGACCTTTCATTCCTGCCTCACAACACTACTCATAAAGAGTTGCTAAAACCAATACCTTGATGACTCCTAGTCCTTCCTCCGGACACCATCGCCACTCGGCAACTGTGTTCTCAGTCACCGAGCAAAGGTACAGACCCTCATACACCTGACACTAAAATCCATTCCCGACTCTTCCAAGGTCCAACTCTCCCCTTAAACACATATACCAAAACTACGTACGTTCTCCCTTGACTTGACCAACGCCTCTCCGCTCTCGGAGTTCTTCCTTAGCTTAAGACGTAATACTCTACGACCTAGTGGGTTCATAGCCTGCATGCATGACAATACAGTAAATAATTCCTTTTACCCATTTTATCATTTTAAATAAACAACATTTAGAAACAACTCGGGTACCCGTGACCCCATCACTCTTATAACTTCAAAACCCTGCACAACGATTCGAGAATCGTTGGCATGCATCTTCCCGTGAACCTCAATCTTGCTCAATCCGAACAATGTTATTACGAGAATACTATATTGCATGAAAATCTTTTCGTATGAGACAATTCTGAAAGAATTACCGACACCAAGTAAACCAGTCGGTTCTCACACTCAATTGTATGATATCGAAAGGTCAGTAAGCATTTTGGTTATAAGTGAAGTGCAGGTAACCATTTTCTTGACCATTTTTGTAACAATTTAACTTATCATTAAAAGTGTGGAATACTTTGCAAATCGTTAACCTCAAAATTTCAATGTGCGACGTACTGAAATCGCTTTTTCTTTAAACGTGCACTCGTACAAGCTGACTCATTTTGTTCAAAGTTGACATTTACATTTTTATTTTAAACCGTGAAAATTTCATGTTACATAAAAGAACGCCATGCATGAGACTCTATTTGCAATAGAAGGCTACTCACTCAACGAGGTCAACCGCTTTACTCACGCAGCTTATCCTTGATACTCCACTTACGACCAAGGGTCGCCCTCTCGGTCAAGCACTAACTTGATGTACATGCGTTCCACATCTCACTTACTCAACCATTTCACACTATTTTTGCTTTGATCGACTACCTCACTTTCTACTTCTACATGCTTTCAATTCACTATAAGTATCTTATTCCATTTGTCCTGCCAATGAAAAGCTCGACTAAAATTCAGGGCTCCATTGATACTTTCAAGGTTTTGACATTGTTCTATCTTACCATCCCAACTGATCTATCCCATGATTCCATAACTAGGACTCTCCCGAAACCGGAGTCTTACTCAAACTCAAACATTCATCCTCTCCAAATCCACGAAGAGCTACCTCTAGACGACTCATAACATTCTTTACAACGTTTCTTCTCTACGATGTCTACATACATCACATCATAATGACTCTTACACGACACTTCCCCAAGCAATGGAGCTCGGTCTATCCCTCAGGGATCTTGCTGACCTATTCCTCCACATTCTCCCAGCCATAGCGCTAAACTGAAAGAAACCGATAGTTAATCCTTGCTAGACGTGACACAACAAATTTGCTATAAGTAAGGTATTGTAAGCACGCACATGTACCTGTAAGTTCGTAATTACACTGGTCACCTAAATCCCTTAAACTAAGGCTCTGATACCATTTGTAACGTCCCAAATTCATAACATGCATTGCTAACGGATAAGCATTCAAATTTGATAGATAATCCTGTCTTTACATCATCCATAAACCATACTAAACAAAATTGACAGCGGAAGTCTCTAAATTCCACAGCCGAAAGCTATTCTATAGTCATCATAGCCAAAACTTGAAGTTACTCTAAGCTTCAAGTCCTTGTTATCGCCTCCTAGTTCTTACTTGAAGAACCCTTAACATGCTTACCTGAAAATGGTTTAGTTTTGAAAGCGAGGGTTAGACCAAAAGGTCTAGTGAATTCCCTCCATAAAACAACATGTATCAATAGTGAAATCATTTTGATGATAACATCGTAACTCATCACATAAGGTACTGCACTGTGTAATGGATCACATAACCATTCGTGATCGGGGCCCAAGCAGACTCCCCTTTCGCCCTCGAAGGTATCGGGGCCCAAGCAGACTCCCCTCCACCCGCCTAGGAGGAAACGAATTTCAACCAATAGGCTCATCATCCATAACCAAGGGATCATCGGATCCCGAGGCTCACTGATCCCACAGTGCATACCAACATCACATAGCATGCACATACGTTACATAAAGCATGTAATAAAACCTTACAAAGCATGCCTTACATTTCACCATGTTAAACTTTCTTTTAGATATAAATAGGTACGTTCGTGAGAAACATGCATTTCGATTATAAACATTTTGTGCGCTTTAAGAACCATAATCAGTAAAGAAAACGTTTAACACTCTACGCCGTAAAAGGTTTAGGGAACTCACCTTGCTTGACGTACAACGCACTTCTTAAATACCTCTAAGCTAAACCACACGAACACCTAAGGTAACAATTTCGCATCAGAAAACAATTCATCCTTCTGTCCGGAGAACTCAATCCGGACACAGCTATTTTCCGGATACAGCTATTTTCCGGATACAGCATTGTCCGGACGTAACATCTTTCCGGAAAAGAAATCCGGACACTAGACCTATCCGGGCAAACTACCCGGACACTAAACCTATCCGGAGACCTCAGTCACCCGGATACCCAAAAACACCCGGACACTTGCAACCACGTCCGGACACTACTGAACATTAGTGTCCGGACACTACGGCTGTTTGAACCCAAACTTAATAAAAGTGATCATTAACCCGATTTTTGCCATTAGATTGATTAGATAACTGCAAGGGTTCATCCACTAACTCCAAATACCCAATTTAAACCATAATTACTCCCTTAAATCGGTTTATAGGGACAAAAGCCCATAAGACTCATTTTCAAGAAAATATGGTGAAACTCAAGAATCATCAACATCTGTCTTAAGAATCCAAAACAATAAGAAGGAGAAGCACCACACTAAATAGAAGAACGAATTAGGAAGTATTACCTTGCAGATTCTAGCTTGATTTCTCTTTTCTCTTGATTTCTTCTCAAACCCTTCTTTCTCTCTTTCTTTCTTTTGCTCCCTCTCTTAGCCGCCAAACACCAACACCAAAATACTGAATTGCAGCAAATAGAGGCTGCCCTAGGGATTGGAGTCTTTATATACACTTCACTAATTGCTAAATAGTCCCTCAACTTAACTTTCATTTCTTTCACAATAGACACAAATCTTATGCATACTTGCAAACGAAACCCGGTTGTTACAGGAATAGATAGATTATGTGTTAAATCTTCGTGCATTTATGAAACAAGCATCTTTTGTGAGATGCTTGAGTGGCTGGGTGGGGTGACACGAGTTATCGACACTGGGTCCATGTCAATTTCAATATTCATCTCCAAAGAACGAGAATGAATAGATTATGTGGTTACCCGGATAACTAACTCAGTTTGGTAAGGACCAATATATTCTTTTAAGTCCTGTCACATCCTCACCAAATTTTTTTCACTCCAAACTCATCCATCAATCTAGACCCCTCACTGATGTCTATAATGGATGTTTTTCTTGGGTAGGTCCTTCCGGTTCTCGATAGACCATAGAAACAAAATAAATCCTATCAATCCTTTCACACTTTTTTTTTCATTCACCAAATAAAACGGTTTAGAAAACATTGAAGTGCACATTTAAACACGAGTTCTATACTCAAATGTTTGGAAGTCAATCTTTTAAGAATGAGTTCTGAACTGAATTATTCAAAAGTCATAAAAATGAAGTCTGAGTTCTGATCTGAGGTAATCAGAAGTCACTTTAAAATGCTAATGAATATCAAAGAACAAATTCAAGCGTGAACTAGAATGACTCATTACGCACAGTGTTTGCAACAAATGAAACAATTGATCAGAAAGTTTAATTGTGAAGAACAAGTCACAATTAGTGTGTTAGATAAGAATTGAATAATTCACATGAAATAACGAACTTTGAAACACAAGTAGGAATTCAAACGAGTGTATTTCCATCGAAAAATCAACAAGTATATGAGACATGGAAATAACTAAGTCAAGAAAATATAACACGTGGCATTCATGAAAGTTAACAGTGGAGAATAACAAACACAAATAAGTTATCCAGAATGAATTACCACGGTTCTTTGAATTTACTGAAAAATTCATGTATATGTCAAATACCTTATGCTCCCCCTCAAAATTGGCGTAACCTTTTATTGATGTCATGTGAAAGGACTATTCTGAATTGTGTTACACATGACATTCCTGCAAAACAAATTAGAAAGATTTTGGTATCCATGCTTTGATGGATCCTTGATGGTTAGATGCCATAACTGTAAAATGGGGATTGTGGATGCTATAGGTACCATACCAGTTGTTCACATACCTTAGATGTATGAAGTCACTCTTTCCACAATAAGTGCAACAGATATTTGCTCGGTTTAAACTAATCAGCTTAGCTATAGGGTAAACATGAGCGGGTGAACCAGTCTTGGAAATAAATGACTCTGTATCAACTACACGAGAATTATGAGACTTGTTTCCATTACTGACTTCTGTAGTTGATTTCTTTCTCCAAACCATTTTTACTTTTCTAAAAACATGATTATCTGAAGAATCATTAAGCTCACTGTCAGAAGAACTGGAGTAATAAGATTGTCTTTTGTGAGAAATACCGGTTTTTGAGCGTTTCTTTGACCGTCTCTTAGATTTAGAATTTGAAGAAATGGTATTACAAACGTTTTTGGAGTTGGAACATTCTCCCTTTTCAAAATTAACCGGTGAAGGCATTTTCTCAAGAAATTGAACATGGCTCACAAGCTTTGGTGCAAAATCTATTTTAGCAATGTCATCATTAGGACAGACAGAGGAATTCATAAACTCAAAAAACCGTCGTGCATAATCAAATGGAGTTTCACCATCAGAGCCGGATGAGGAGCAGTTAAAGGAATCATCCGCAAAGGGATTATTAAAGTCTGGAAAAAGATTCCTTTGAATAGATTCGGTTTGAACCGCTTTACCTTTATTTTGGTAACTCAAACTCTTATCATTGGTGACAGCGGAAGTCTCTAAATTCCACAGCCGAAAGCTATTCTATAGTCATCATAGCCAAAACTTGAAGTTACTCTAAGCTTCAAGTCCTTCTTATCGCCTCCTAGTTCTTACTTGAAGAACCCTTAACATGCTTACCTGAAAATGGTTTAGTTTTGAAAGCGAGGGTTAGACCAAAAGGTCTAGTGAATTCCCTCCATAAAACAACATGTATCAATAGTGAAATCATTTTGATGATAACATCGTAACTCATCACATAAGGTACTGCACTGTGTAATGGATCACATAACCATTCGCGATCGGGGCCCAAGCAGACTCCCCTTTCGCCCTCGAAGGTATCGGGGCCCAAGCAGACTCCCCTCCACCCGCCTAGGAGGAAACGAATTTCAACCAATAGGCTCATCATCCATAACCAATGGATCATCGGATCCCGAGGCTCACTGATCCCACAGTGCATACCAACATCACATAGCATGCACATACGTTACATAAAGCATGTAATAAAACCTTACAAAGCATGCCTTACATTTCACCATGTTAAACTTTCTTTTAGATATAAATAGGTACGTTCGTGAGAAACATGCATTTCGATTATAAACATTTTGTGCGCTTTAAGAACCATAATCAGTAAAGAAAACGTTTAACACTCTACGTCGTAAAAGGTTTAGGGAACTCACCTTGCTTGACGTACAACGCACTTCTTAAATACCTCTAAGCTAAACCACACGAACACCTAAGGTAACAGTTTCGCATCAGAAAACAATTCATCCTTCTGTCCGGAGAACTCAATCCGGACACAGCTATTTTCCGGATACAGCTATTTTCCGGATACAGCATTGTCCGGACGTAACATCTTTCCGGAAAAGAAATCCGGACACTAGACCTATCCGGGCAAACTACCCGGACACTAAACCTATCCGGAGACCTCAGTCACCCGGATACCCAAAAACACCCGGACACTTGCAACCACGTCCGGACACTACTGAACATTAGTGTCCGGACACTACGGCTGTTTGAACCCAAACTTAATAAAAGTGATCATTAACCCGATTTTTGCCATTAGATTGATTAGATAACTGCAAGGGTTCATCCACTAACTCCAAATACCCAATTTAAACCATAATTACTCCCTTAAATCGGTTTATAGGGACAAAAGCCCATAAGACTCATTTTCAAGAAAATATGGTGAAACTCAAGAATCATCAACATCTGTCTTAAGAATCCAAAACAATAAGAAGGAGAAGCACCACACTAAATAGAAGAACGAATTAGGAAGTATTACCTTGCAGATTCTAGCTTGATTTCTCTTTTCTCTTGATTTCTTCTCAAACCCTTCTTTCTCTCTTTCTTTCTTTTGCTCCCTCTCTTAGCCGCCAAACACCAACACCAAAATACTGAATTGCAGCAAATAGAGGTTGCCCTAGGGATTGGAGTCTTTATATACACTTCACTAATTGCTAAATAGTCCCTCAACTTAACTTTCATTTCTTTCACAATAGACACAAATCTTATGCATACTTGCAAACGAAACCCGGTTGTTACAGGAATAGATAGATTATGTGTTAAATCTTCGTGCATTTATGAAACAAGCATCTTTTGTGAGATGCTTGAGTGGCTGGGTGGGGTGACACGAGTTATCGACACTGGGTCCATGTCAATTTCAATATTCATCTCCAAAGAACGAGAATGAATAGATTATGTGGTTACCCGGATAACTAACTCAGTTTGGTAAGGACCAATATATTCTTTTAAGTCCTGTCACATCCTCACCAATTTTTTTTCACTCCAAACTCATCCATCAATCTAGACCCCTCACTGATGTCTATAACGGATGTGTTTCTTGGGTAGGTCCTTCCGGTTCTCGATAGACCATAGAAACAAAATAAATCCTATCAATCCTTTCACACTTTTTTTTCATTCACCAAATAAAACAGTTTAGAAAACATTGAAGTGCACATTTAAACACGAGTTCTATACTGAAATGTTTGGAAGTCAATCTTTTAAGAATGAGTTCTAAACTGAATTATTCAAAAGTCATAAAAATGAAGTCTGAGTTCTGATCTGAGGTAATCAGAAGTCACTTTAAAATGCTAATGAATATCAAAGAACAAATTCAAGCGTGAACTAGAATGACTCATTACGCACAGTGTTTGCAACAAATGAAACAATTGATCAGAAAGTTTAATTGTGAAGAACAAGTCACAATTAGTGTGTTAGATAAGAATTGAATAATTCACATGAAATAACGAACTTTGAAACACAAGTAGGAATTCAAACGAGTGTATTTCCATCGAAAAATCAACAAGTATATGAGACATGGAAATAACTAAGTCAAGAAAATATAACACGTGGCATTCATGAAAGTTAACAGTGGAGAATAACAAACACAAATAAGTTATCCAGAATGAATTACCACGGTTCTTTGAATTTACTGAAAAATTCATGTATATGTCAAATACCTTATGCTCCCCCTCAAAATTGGCGTAACCTTTTATTGATGTCATGTGAAAGGACTATTCTGAATTGTGTTACACATGACATTCCTGCAAAACAAATTAGAAAGATTTTGGTATCCATGCTTTGATGGATCCTTGATGGTTAGATGCCATAACTGTAAAATGGGGATTGGGGATGCTATAGGTACCATACCAGTTGTTCACATACCTTAGATGTATGAAGTCACTCTTTCCACAATAAGTGCAACAGATATTTGCTCGGTTTAAACTGATCAGCTTAGCTATAGGGTAAACATGAGCAGGTGAACCAGTCTTGGAAATAAATGACTCTGTATCAACTACACGAGAATTATGAGACTTGTTTCCATTACTGACTTCTGTAGTTGATTTCTTTCTCCAAACCATTTTTACTTTTCTAAAAACATGATTATCTGAAGAATCATTAAGCTCACTGTCAGAAGAACTAGAGTAATAAGATTGTCTTTTGTGAGAAATACCGGTTTTTTGAGCGTTTCTTTGACCGTCTCTTAGATTTAGAATTTGAAGAAATGGTATTACAAACGTTTTTGGAGTTGGAACATTCTCCCTTTTCAAAATTAACCGGTGAAGGCATTTTCTCAAGAAATTGAACATGGCTCACAAGCTTTGGTGCAAAATCTATTTTAGCAATGTCATCATTAGGACAGACAGAGGAATTCATAAACTCAAAAAACCGTCGTGCATAATCAAATGGGGTTTCACCATCAGAGCCGGATGAGGAGCAGTTAAAGGAATCATCCGCAAAGGGATTATTAAAGTCTGGAAAAAGATTCCTTTGAATAGATTCGGTTTGAACCGCTTTACCTTTATTTTGGTAACTCAAACTCTTATCATTGGTGTCACGAGAGACTCCTAGAACAGCTTTGCATGAGGAACTATCCGAACAAGTAGTTGACGGGTCAACCGAGATGGTGTCAGGAGAGGCAGGCTTCATTGGAGTATCCACTAGACTTTCCTTAGCCATCCTTTCTGTTAAAGCCTCTGCCGCCAAGGCGAACAATTTAGACGTCAATTTAGCAATCTCGGTTTATAACTCGTTCTTTCTGATTCGGATAATGACTCAGTTTTGTTCTTTTTGAGCTCATTTATTGTAGATAAAAGTACAGTTCTTTCGGTTTCAAAAATGACCTTGTCCCTCACAATTGATTCTTCGAGTTTGAAAATGATGTTTGTCAATAAACACAAGTGTTAGCTTCTGAGCAGAAGACTCAGAGTTCTGAGTAGGAGACTCGGAAATTCTAAATAGAGAAGTCTCGAAAAGATTACAAGTATGAAAGTCTGAACAGAAGGGTCAGAGTTCTGAGTAGGAGACTCAGAACTTCTGAAGACGAAGTTGAAAATATCCAAGTGCTTAAAGGATGTTCTGAAGGGCCTTATCAGAAGAATGTTCAGAAGTTCTGAACAACATGTTCAGAACTTATGACAGGATATTTTCCTTTATATTCTGTTAACTAATTAGGACACGTGTAATTGTTCTATTAGTCTTTCAGTTATATGTACTGTAGCTTTAGCATTTCCTTTTAGTATATATAGAAGTTAGCACTGTTTAGCTAACTAACTTTCCCGTATAACTTTGTATTCACTTTTGTAATCTTTGAGAGATTCTCTCTCTGGATCTGTAATCTGTTCCTGATTGAATACAAGATTGTTTGATCCAATTCTCTATCATTTACTGTTTGATTGTTCATAATTGATTGTAAGATTGAATCCTGGTTTCTACAATTGGTATCAGAGCTGATCAACAAACAAATTTGTTCAAGATCGTGTTCTTGAGGGTTTCTTGATCGCATTCTTGAAGATTTCTTGATCAATTCGTCAATTGATTCCGCTGCTACTTGCAATTCTTGAATTCTTAGTAATTCTTGAATTCGTTCTGTTTTGATCAAAGAAGTTTGAATTTGTCTTTCTGCTGAATCGATTCAATTCAATTTTACAAATCATGTCTTCGAAAGAATTTCTCTCTATGGGATCTGAAAACGAAGCCACCTGTTCTTATTCCGGAAGAATATCAGCAATGGAAGATTCGTATGATTCAATTCTTGGATAACATTGATGAGAACTTGATGATATCTATTCGCGAAGGTCCTATTGAAGTCTATGTAGATGTTGCTGCTACACCTGCAACGGATACTACACCGGAGATTCCTGCTACCAGAGTGAAGAAGAGTTTTTCACAATACACAGAAGCGCAGAAACAGAGACATGCAATAGACAAAAGAGCTATTACTTTGATGACTTTGGCAGTTCCTAATGAGGTTTTCAATAGAATTGACAGTGGAACTTCTGCAAAGGAAATGTGGGATGAACTGGAAAAGCATATGTTGGGAACACTCAAATCAATTCAAGCAAAGTTGAATCAAAGCATCAGAAAGTTTAACCCATACTTGCAGTAAATTTTGCACAATATTGAATGACCTTAGGAGGAATGGGCTGAAGAAGACTAAGTCTGAGATAAACTACAAGTTTCTAAATAGTCTTAATTCAGAGTGGTCGTCATTTGCAATTAGTCTTCAGATGAACAAGGATATGTGTGAGGAAGATCTAAATGATCTATTTTGTGTTCTGAATCAACATGAGGATTCTGTTAAGCAAGTGGTTGAGGAAAAGAAAAGTGTCACTGATCAATTAGCTTTGCTTTCAAAATCCAAAATCACCAAAACAACCAAATCATCCAAGAAATCTGGGTTTTTGTCTGAAATTGCAAAGATAGAGGAAGAGTCTGCTGAGGAAGAGGAATCTGATGAAGATGCTGATATCAAGCTGATTGCTGAGAAACTGGCCTTATTGACTAATACTTTCAATAAGAGATATGGGAGGAATAAGTTTCAGGGTAAGTACAGAAGAGAACAGGGGAGTTCAGAAGAGAAATACAAGAAGAAGGAAGATAGAGAAGAAAGTAAGAATGAGAAGAAAGAGGAAAAGGAAGAAAGAAAAGAAAAAGATCTTTGTTTCAAGTGTGGAAAACCTGGACATTTTGCCAGAGATTGCAGGGTAAAGATAGTAAAAGACTATGAGTATTACACAAAGAAAGTTCAACTAGCCAAAACTAGAGACAATGAGATTGCCATGTTGGCAGAACAAGAGAACTGGTTGTACTATACTTCTGATGAAGATGACTGCATTCATTTTTCTCAGATGCAAAGCTATATAGATAAGATGAAGAATGAAGATGATTCTGACTATGAGGATGCAGGTTCTAAATCTTCAACTGAGGTACATTCTGCACTTGAAATTGACTTAATGACTCAAATTGGAAATATGAATGCTGAATTTGTTAAACTCAGAAAACAGATAAAAGGGGAAAGGATTCTGGTTAAAAAATTCAGAACAGAAAAAGAAATAATTAAAGAACAGTTTGAAGAATCTGAGGTTGAGAAACAAAAAGTCAGAAATGAGAATTCTGATCTTTTGAAAAAGATGCCTGAATTGAAAAGTGAACTTACAGAAATAAAAGATGGAAAGGTTGATTTACAAATTAAATATGATATGTTACTTGATGAAAGAAAGAATTTGTATACAAAAATCAAAGAGTTGGAGGATCTTAATCTGAAAAGAGGTCAAACCCAACAAACCTTGAATCTTCTCACAAGCAATGTTAAAGACACAAGATTTTATAATCCAAAAATTGGATTAGGTTTGGAGGAAAATGTGGTTTTGAAAAGGGCACCAACAAATCTTTATGACTTTGATAAACTACAGGTTCCTAAACCACAAATCCCAGAAATTGTTGAAGTTTTTGTGAGACCTGCTAGTTCTATAACAAGTTCAGATAATTTACAAAAATCAATTCCTGTAAAAGCAAAGGAAACAATTTCTGAACCAAAAACTGAGAAGTCAGAAGTTTCAGAAGACAAGGTTAAGAAAGAAATTTCAAAACCGACAGAAGAGAAACCAAGATATAATGATGCTAAATTCAAATATGACTCTCTAAATGTCAGTTACAAAAATAAACTACCAAGTTTTTCTTATCCTGACATTGAAAGTATATTTGATGCAAGCAAAGTTTCTGAAACAGTCTGTCAGAAGTCTGAGTCTTCTAGTCAGAATTCTGACTCCATTAGTCAGAACTCTGAGTCTGAAGGTCAGAATTCTGAACTGTTAATCAAAATTCTGGGTCAACTGAAAATTATCAATATACTTCAGAAAGTTTTTTAGAACTTGAAAAGAGATTCAAACTTGTTAGTCAAGAACTTGAGGACTTAAAGAAAACTTTTTATGAGCTTGAAAATGATTATTGTGATGTGGATTTTAAACTGGACCAAGTTTTAAAAGAAAACAACACTCATGTCTAGAAAATAACAGAGCTTGAGAAGCTAAAGCTTGAGTATGATCTTTTCAAGATTAATGCTTTAAAGGAAAACAAGAAATTCTTTGATGAATCAAGTACATTTGAAAATGGCGAATCATCCAAATCATCTGCTAATTCTGTGAAATTGAATGTTTCAGAAAGAGAGAAAAGCAAAAGGGAAGATGATCTGAAAAAGATTTCTGAGGAGATTGGATTGAATTTTACTTCTGAACCTAAAGCTAGTACTTCTTGTAATGATTGAAATTGTAATCTGAATACTATAAATAAAAGAAAAAAGACTTATGTTTCAGATCTATTGTCACTTGCAAGAAAGAATCTCAAATGTGTTCAATGTGGTAGTCAATCATTTAAATCCTCTCAGAAAAGTAAAATTATAATAACATCTATTTCTTATATAAACAAAGCATATCAGAATTCAAAAAAGAAGACTGTTTTGGTTCCTCAAACTCAGATAAAAGAAAAGAAGATTGAAAACATTTCTCAATCTAAAGAAAAAGGAAAGAAGATTGAAAACATTTCTCAATCTAAAGAAAAAGGAAAGAAGAATGAAAACATGTTTCAAACTAAAGAAAGGAAGACTAAAAATGTTTCTCAGTCTCAACCTAAAATTTTCAAGAAGAAAAGAAACAACTTTGTGAACAGAAAATGTTCTGATTTCATAAAAATTCAAGGAAAGTGGTGTTTAAAAGAAGACTTTGAATGGAAAGTTAAAGGATCATATGTTAAATCAGATATCAAAGCTAACAAAAGAAGGACCCATTCCAGTATGGGTACCTAAATCTAAGGCCTTCGGTACCCGGCTCGGGATGAGCTGCAGGATGGTGCGGGGTGGGCTACGGGCCTTGCGGGGATGGCGGGGCGGGATGGATTCCGGGGATGGGATCCCGATTCATCCCGAAGGTTTATTAAAAAAAAATTATTTAATTTTTAAAAATAATGTCGTTGAACGGCTCTTTTTAAACAAAAATAAATAAATTTTTTTCTCAATTTAATCCCACTATATATTTAACCCTCAACCTCTTGTTTCTCACACCTCTCAAACTCTCTAAAATTCTCTCAACCTCTTATTTTTCACACCTCTCAAATTCTCTCAACCTCTTATTTTTCATACCTCTCAAACTCTCTCAAATTCTCTCAACCTCTTATTTTTCACACCTCTCTCATCATGAATCCAAACAGAACACCTACATCCCGTCGTAATCGACCGAATACACCACAATCGCAAGAAGATCAAGAGCTTGGTTTCCAAGCGTTTACACAACAAGGTTATCGTCCGCAATGGTCGCAACAAATTCCGCCACAATGGTCGCAACAAAATCCGCCACAATATCTGCAACAATTTCCCCAACAATTTCACCAACAATTTCCTTACCAATTTACACGTCCCGGTTTGATTGAACAAGGTTTTACTCCGGCCAACTACAATCTTCCTTCACCCGCAATCAATCTCGACGACGACATTGTTCCGGAAACCCAATCTTCTACCCCGAACACACCACAATCTATCCCGACACAACAATCTAACCCGGAACCATCAAATCCGAGACCAACGAAAGCCGCCAAACAAACGTGGAGTAAAGCCGAGGAACTCGCGTTAGTGTCGGCGTGGGTTGACGTTTCGGAGGACCCCGTTATCGGTAACGCACAAAGCGGTGGTAATTATTTTTATTGTTATTATTATTATTATTATTATTATTATTATTATTCTTATACTTATACTTAATTTTACATAAATGTAGGAAGTTTTTGGGCCACAATCGGGCATGTGTTCTTTACTCGCTTGGGTCGTGAACCAGGTTATAGATCAACCCATCAACTCAATAGCAAGTTCAACGACCTCAATAAAAGAATTAATTGGTTTGGCGGCATCTACAACAACTTGCTCAATAATAGATCAAACGGGATGAGTGAGGCCGATATATCCCGAACGGCACACGAACGGTATCTAGCACGCCATAAAGTTGCTTTCACTCACGAACAAGCTTGGGACGTCCTAAAAAAATGTCCAAAATGGGGAGCCGTTCCAACGATGACGACAACTTCATCGCGGGGTTCAAAACGTACCCAACCTTCCGATGATGACGATGACGAGCAAATTCAACGACCCATCGGAAGAAACAAGGCAAAAAAAACATCAACGAGTAATACGTCCGGGACGAATACGGACGAAAGTGTTACTCGCTTGTTGACGACGTTCAACGACAAGATTGATGATACAATGGAATACAAAATGAAAAAACTCGATCTCGAAATCGAACGCTCAAAACTCGAACGACATAGGTTGGAACAAGAACTCGAAATCGAACGCTCAAACCGATTTGAGAAAGACTTCGAGTTTTTCATGACCCTGCATGATCACCTTACGAGAAACGCTTTGAGGGTTACTTTAGCGAGAAAAGAGCAAATTCAAAAATTTCATAATTGGTAGTGTTTTGTATTTTGTAATTTTTATTTTTAATGAATGGTATGAATTTTTATTTTTATTATTTATCTTATTTTTATTTATTAAAAAATATATAAATATTTTTATTTTGTTAAATAATTAAATGTATAAATAAAAGAATTAAAATAAATGAGGTGGCAAAAGGGTTTGAGGGAATGGGGTAAGGGTGTTTAGGCCATCCGTACCCGGGCTCGGGATGGTGCGGGGATCATGAGGGGATGGTGCAGGGTGGGCTACGGAGGTTGCGGGGATGGCGGTAAGGGATGGAATCCGGGGATGGGATCCCGATCCATCCCGAAGGGTTTTTTAAAAAAAAAAATTAATTAAATTTTTTAAAATTCATGCCGTTGAACGGCTCTATTACTAAAAAAAATCTCAATTTAATCCCACTATATATTTAACCCTCAACCTCTTATTTCTCACACCTCTCAACCTCTTATTTTTCACACCTCTCAAATTCTCTCAACCTCTTATTTCTCACACCTCTCAAACTCTCTCAAATTCTCTCAACCTCTTATTTTTCACACCTCTCTCATCATGAATTCAAACAGAACACCTACATCCTGTCGTAACCGACCGAATACACCACAATCGCAAGAAGATCAAGAGCTTGGTTTCCAAGCGTTTACACAACAAGGTTATCATCCGCAATTTTCGCAACAAATTCCGCCACAATGGTCGCAACAAAATCCGCCACAATATCCGCAACAATTTCCCCAACAATTTCACCAACAATTTCACCAACAAATTCCTTACCAATTTACACGTCCCGGGTTGATTGAACAAGGTTTTACTCCGGCCAACTTCAATCTCGACGACGACATTGTTCCGGAAACCCAACCTTCTACCCCGAACACACCACAATCTATCCCGACACAACAATCTAACCCGGAACCATCAAATCTGAGACCAAAGAAAGCCGCCAAACAGACGTGGAGTAAAGCCGAGGAACTCGCGTTAGTGTCGGCGTGGGTTGACGTTTCGGAGGACCCAGTGGTCGGTAACGCACAAAGCGGTGGTAATTATTTTTATTGTTATTATTATTATTATTATTATTATTATTATACTTAATTTTACATAAATGTAGGAAGTTTTTTGGGCCGAATCGGGCATGTGTTCTTTACTCGCATGGGTCGTGAACCAGGTTATAGATCAACCCATCAACTCAATAGCAAGTTCAACGACCTCAATAAAAGAGTTAATTCGTTTGGCGGCATCTACAACAACTTGCTCAATAATAGATCAAGCGGGATGAGTGAGGCCGATATATCCAAAACGGCACACGAACGGTATCTAGCACGCCATAAAGTTGCTTTCACTCACGAACAAGCTTGGGACGTCCTAAAAAAATGTCCAAAATGGGGAGCCGTTCCAACGATGACGACAACTTCATCGCGGGGTTCAAAACGTACCCAACCTTCCGATGATGACGATGACGAGCAAATTCAACGACCCATCGGGAGAAGCAAGGCAAAAAAATCATCAACGAGTAATACGTCCAGGGCGAATACGGACGAAAGTGTTACTCAGTTGTTGACGACGTTCAACGACAAGATTGATGATACAATGGAATACAAAATGAAAAAACTCGATCTCGAAATCGAACGCTCAAAACTCGAACGACATAGGTTGGATCAAGAACGCGAAATCGAACGCGCAAACCGATTTGATAAAGACTTCGAGTTTTTCATGGCCCCACATGATCACCTTACGGGAAAAGCTTTGAGGGTTACTTTAGCGAGAAAAGAGCAAATTCAAAAATTTCATGATTGGTAGTGTTTTGTATTTTGTAATTTTTATTTTTAATGAATGGTATGAATTTTAATTTTTATTATTTATCTTATTTTTATTTATTAAAAAATATATAAATATTTTTATTTTGTTAAATAATTAAATGTATAAATAAAAGAATTAAAATAAATGAGGTGGCAAAAGGGTTTGAGGGAATGGGGTAAGGGTGTTTAGGGATTGTTAGGGATTGAGTGAGGGTTGGGAGAAAAGCTGATGTGGCGCTGATGTGGAGCTGGAATCATTGAAAGATTCCCTCATGGGGTACGGATGGCCTTAGGGATTGAGTGAGGGATTGAGAAAAGCTGATGTGGCTCTGATGTGGAGCCGAAATCTTTGAAAGATGGGGTCATGGGGTACTGATGGCCTAACTAATTGTTTTTGCAGGGATGTCATGTGTGGTTTGTAGATTCTGGAGCTTCAAGACACATGACAGGACATAAGTCTTCTCTGACAAATTTCACAGAAAAGGCTGGAGGAGCAGTAAACTTTGGTAACAACAGCAAAGGACAGGTTAGAGGTTATGGGGATTTAACAAAAGGAGATCTGACCATTCAGAAAGTTTTCTATGTGGAAGGTTTACATCATAATTTGTTTAGCATAAGTCAGTTTTTGGACAGTTTCTGTCAGATCAAGTTCAGTATAACAGGTTGCTTAATTCTGACTGAGAAGGACATAAAAGTGTTCTGGGCTAAAAGGCATATGGATTTGTTTGTAGTCAATTTTTCTAAAATTGTTGCATTAACTCTAGTTTGTCTACTCTCAAATGCTACTGCAAATGAATGTTGGCTATGGCACATAAGATGTTCTCATCTGAATTTCAAAGAATTAAGTAATCTGGTTGGCAAAAATCTGGTTAAAGGATTACCAAAGATCAAGTTTGTGAAAGAATCACTATGTTCAGCATGTGAAATGGGCAAGATGAAGAAAAGTTCTCACGAATTGAAAATGGATTCTTCATGCATGTCACCATTAGAGATGCTACATACAGATTTGTGTGGTCCTATTTCAGTCCAGTCAATGGGAGGAAAGAAGTACATACTTGTCATTGTGGATGAGTATTCAAGATACACATGGGTTGAGTTCTTAAGAGCAAAGTCTGAGGCTGCTGAAACACTGATCAATTTCATCAAAAGAATTCAAGTGTTCTTACAACTTCCAGTTCAGAAAATAAGAAGTGACAATGGAACAGAGTTCAGAAATGAGACTCTTCAGAAGTTTTTACAAAGCTCTGGGATTTCTCATAACTTTTCTGCTGTCAGAACTCCTCAACAAAATGGTGTTGTTGAAAGGAAAAACAGAACTCTAGTTGAAGCTGCAAGAACCCTGTTGGCCTATTCAAATCTTCCAACCTTCCTATGGGCTGAAGCAATTGCCACTGCTTGTTTTACACATAACCGAACTTTGATTAATAAGAGATTGAATAAAACTGCTTATGAACTGATTAACAAAAGAAAACCACTGATTAAATTTTTTTCACATTTTTGGATGCAGATGCTATGTTCTCAAAGATAGAGAAAATCTTGGTAAATTTGATAAAAAGGCAGATGAAGGATACTTTGTTGGTTATTCATTAACTTCCAAAGCATTCAGAATCTACAATAGAAGAACCAAGAGGATTATGGAGAGCATTAATGTCACATTTGATGAGTCAAGAATGAAGACTTCTGAACAGAACAATTCAGAACTCAAACAGGATAAGACAAAAATGACTTATGAAACAACTTCTAATCCTAACTGTTCAGAACTCAATTCATTGTTTAAGGATGCATTTCTGGAACTAACTTCTGAATCTTATGCAGATTTTGAGAATCCTAAAATGATTCAAGAAATGAAAAAGGGAACTTCAGAGGTTCACAAAACTGTAATTTCTAACACTGGTCCATCTGAGGAATGTCCAACGTTGATCAATACAAGTGATGAAACTTCTGAGTCTAGTACTCAGAATTCTGGGCAAGGTACTCAAAATTCTGAACAAGTCAATCAGAATTCTGAACAAGGTCATCAAACTTCTGGTCCAGAGACTCAGAACTCTGAGCAAGTCAATCAGAATTCTGACTCTACTACTCAGAATCCAAACTTGGATGTTTCACCTCAACAAGTATCAGAACAAGGGGACAGTTCAGAATTACAAGCTATTATTGATGAGAATGATACAAACAACAATTTTTCAGAGATTGATGTGCTTCCTAGTTCAAACAAATTGACAAAAAACCATCCTATTCATCAAGTGATAGGAGATCCATCAGAGGGAGTGCAGACTAGATCAGCAACAGCAAATGAAGCAATGTTTGCAGGATTTTTAAGTGTGATTGAACCTAAGAAAGCCAATGAAGCCCTAGAGGATCCAGATTGGATTTTAGCAATGCAAGATGAATTGCTACAGTTTGAAAGAAACAAAGTCTGGAGACTTGTTCCAAAACCTGAAGGAAAATCTATTATGGGAACAAAATGGGTATTCAGAAACAAGAAAGATGAGTCAGGTGTTGTGGTCAGAAATAAGGTTAGATTGGTTGCAAAGGGATATTCCCAACAAGAAGGAATAGACTATGATGAGACATTTTCACCTGTGGCAAGAATAGAAGCAATCAGAATATTCTTGGCATATGCTGCACACAAGAACTTCAAAGTGTACCAAATGGATGTCAAATCAGCTTTTCTGAATGGTATACTTAATGAAGAGGTTTATGTCTATCAACCATAAGGTTTTGTTGATCCTGAGTTTCCAGATCATGTTTATGTTTTAGATAAAGCATTGTATGGTCTGAAACAAGCACCAAGAGCCTGGTATGACACTCTAACTCAACATTTATTAAAATCTGGCTTCAAAAAGGTAAAATTGACACTACTTTGTTTCTAAAGAAAACAGGTGATGATTTGATTTTGATTCAGATATATGTAGATGATATCATATTTGGTTCTACAAGTGCAGAGTTATGTAATGAATTCTCAAAAGTCATGGAATCAGAATTTGAAATGAGCCTGATGGGAGAATTGAATTTTTTCCTTGGTCTTCAAGTAAAACAATTACCAAATGGAATTTTCATAAATCAAGGAAAATATGTTAAAGATATTTTGAAAAAGTTTAAGATGTCTGATTGTGCTGCTATGAGAACACCAATGGCAACAAATATCAAGTTAGATGTTGATCTCTCTGGAGTTTCAGTAGATAACAAGCTTTATAGAGGCATGATTGGATCTTTGCTTTATCTGACTGCAAGTAGGCCAGCTATCATGTTTGCTACATGTTTCTGTGCTAGATTTCAATCTAATCCAAAAGAATCCCATTTGCTTGTTGTTAAAAGGATCTTAAGATATCTTAAAGGTTCACCTGATTTGGGCCTTTGGTATCCAAAAGAAACTGACTTCAAACTAACTGCTTTTACTGATGCTGATCATGCAGGAAGTAGATTGGACAGGAAAAGTACTTCTGGTGCATGTCATTTTCTGGGAGATAAGATAGTGAGTTGGGCTTCAAAGAAGCAAAACTGTGTGTCCACATCCACTGCTGAAGCAGAGTATGTGGCTGCTGTCGCCTGCTGTTCTCAAACCTTGTGGATGAGAACCCAACTTATGGATTATGGATATCAACTCAACAAAATTCCCATATATTGTGATTCAGAAAGTGCCATTGCAATTACTCAGAATCCTGTTCAGCACTCAAAGACCAAGCATATTGATGTAAGATATCATTTTATTAAAGATTATGTGGAAAAAGGAACAATAGAAATGCACTTTGTGCATACAAAGTATCAATTGGCTGATTTGTTCCAAAGCCTCTTGATCACAAAAGGTTCATTTTTCTCATATGTAAAATAGGGATGCTTAATCTGACTAATTGAGTATATTTGTTATTTTTCAGAAATGAAAATTTTTTCTAAGTAAGATTTTCCGAGTAATGTACTCAGAACTCTGACTCTCTTGTTCAGAATTCTGACTCTTGAGTTCAGAACTTCTGAGTCAATACTTCATAAATCTGTCTTCAAATTCTTTACTTCTGAATAGGTTAATCAGAACATCTGACTACCTTTCAGAACACATTTCTGAGAATTACAAATGCTTCAATATGTTGTTAAGTTCTTTCTGTTTTATTTTTTTCTCATATTCCTTATGTCTAATATGTGTTTGAGTATATGCTAAAGTCAAGGGGGAGCATTGAGATCTTTCAGATTTCATTCTGAGGTGCTTATAAGGTTTGTATATTCTTTTCTTATCACTAATCATTTTAAGGAGAACAAGCTTTCAATGATAAAATTCACATGTTCAAACTACTTCTGAATCCTTAAAATGGTTTTCAAGGTCAGATGTTATATTTTAAATGATTTCCAGAAATTACAAATCATCAAAAGAAGGACAAAATTTTGATGATAAAATGTTTTTCTATCTGTTCAAACTACTTCTGAATGATTAAATGTTTTATATTAATCAGAAGTTGATTTTAAATGGATTTTTGGTTCCAAGGGATTTACTTCTAAACTGTGTACTCAGAACTTCTGAGTATGCATTCTCAGAACTCTGAGCGTGTTATTCAGAACTTTTAACTTGTGTTAATTTCTATCAAATAACACGTGTCAGCTTCTTATTCAATTGATGTTGCCACGTTTCACTTAATATCTTTTGTGGTACTTCACAGTGTTCGAATCCGTTATAACTCTGACAAAAAGAAACTTTTCACCGTTTGAAACCTTTCAGCTTCGCGGATTTTAAATAGACCTTGAAATCCCTCTTTCAAATTTATTTGAATTCCAAGAGCGAAAAGTGAGATACGCATAAATCCAGAGTTCTTCGATTCTGTTTTCTTTCAAAATTCCACATTACAATCATGTCTGGTTCGAGAAGAAGTAAACCAATATCATTACACTCTTCAAAAACATTGATGGAATCGGATTCAGATGATGATGAAGTTCGTATGCCAGGAAATAGAGTCGTAGAAGAAGGGGCTTTAGGTAAGAACATTGTTTTAGGAGGAAATGATGGGGGAAATGCAGGGGATGAGGAAATGGCAGAATCTGAAGGAAACGCAGATGAGGGTAATGAAAATATCCAACACAAACAGAGTGTGGTTAGGTCAGTAATGTCTTCTAGACAAACTTCTGGTGAAAGGATTGTTCCTGAGAGTGAGTATTTAGATTTACTTGAAAACAATTGTGTGTTGATACTTGATGAGACTAAGTTTGAGGAAGAACATAGAATAATCATGGAATTGCTGAAGTACCATCCTTTTAAGAAATGGTTCACAATGAAGAAGACTGTACCAATACAGTACATTCAATAGTGGTGGAAACATTTGGAGTTACAAGGTAATAATTTCGTATCAGAAATAGGGGGAGTTACTGTAACTTTGAATTTACAATTCATGAGAACAATGCTGAGGTTACCTGAGAAAGATGATTTAGAGGGAAGAGTTGATTTTGAAGATTCTCCATTGACAGAGGAATTAATAGCTGAATTCAGGAGATTAGGTTATAATGATGAATTGAAGACTCTAAGCTTATTCAGAAGGAACAAATTACCACCAATCTGGGCATGTCTCTTCAATGTAATCAACAAATGTCTTTCTGGGAAGAACAGTTCTCTAGATCAAGGTTCAAAGCAAATTTTGCAGATATTTCATGGGTTAGTGAAGAATAGACACTATGATTATGTTTCTATTTTGTGGGAAGACATGAAGAATACTTTTGAGAGGAATAAGGAGGCAATAGAAGGGAAAACAAGGGATAAGAAACTTACATACATACCTTATCAAAGGTATTGGCAGTTGGTAATTTGGCATGCAATGGATCAAGATGGAAACATTTCCAAGAAGAGCAAATGAGGAGCATGGGCCTATCTTCTATATGGGTAAAATGATTTCTGCTCTTAAACTTGAAAATTTTCCAAATCATAGACCTCTTCCAAGGTCTCTTAGGCAATATATTCCAAGGGAGAGTGAGATATTAAAAGCATATTACACCTCAATGGGATTTGAACAACCTCAGATCCCTACCCATGAGGAACAACCTGAGATAAGAGGTGAGGGTCTAATCAAAATAAAGAGGGGGAAAATGTTCCAGGGGAGAACATTCTGAGAGAATAGAGAGGGAAAATTCAGAGAGATTGGTTAGAATTGAAAATGAAAAACAGAAAGAGAGAGGTGAGGATGAGAGATTGTTACCAGAATTCGAAACAGAAAGAGATCATTCTGAACCAGCCAAATTAATCTGGGCAACCACATCTACTGTTGGTTCACAACCCTTGGTGACCAACATTGAAGAAAACACCATGGCGCCCATGGTGGAACTTGAACAATCCATCCCTAGCCACTCAGAAGCATTCAAACATGCTACTGTTTCATTTCATACAGGGTAACCATCCCAAACTCATTTGGAGGGAGGTGATAAATCCCAAGATTTTATTCAACACATAGAGTCTGAATTGCACAGTAAAATTCAATTTGAGCCTGAAAATCCTTTCAACACTAGCACATCACAGGAATTTCGTATTCCTGTATCAACATCCATAGACACTCCTAATATTGGTTGTCAAGGATTGGATGGAAGTCCTGGTGAAGTGAACATCTTAAAAGCTTCATTACACAGTGCATATGTCGTACATGGAGTCTTTGTGGAACCTACAGGACATGGGTTCTCTGAACACATGAAAACGGCGTCATTTGTTGATCCAGGAGTACCGTTAGAACCTTCTGAATTTGAAAAGATTCAGAAACAAAATCAGGTGTTGGGGGAGAAAGTTGAAAAATTGGAGAGTACGGTTGATTCTTTGAAAAATGAGGTGAAGGAACTCAAAATTATGTTGGAAGGTAAAGTAAATTCAGTTGAGACAAAAGTGGATAAAATGAAAGAATCCTTGGATGCTCACAAAAAGGAGATCAAGGATGAAATCTCAGAATTTCAAAGGGAACTTTTCAAGAATATGAAGGATTTGAAATCTTCATTGTTACAAGCTGTCAGTTCAACTTTGGCTAGTGTTTCAAAGCCATTAGCTATTATGCATGTATCTGTAGCTGAACCTGAATCAGAATCAACTCAGCACTTAAAAAGAAAGTTTGATGATAATGATCCTCATGATCATCAAAAGGGGGAGAAAAGATAAAAGCAAAGTACTGAGGTTGATAAACAAAGCACTGATGAGTTAGAAAGTGTTGAAAAGTCAGCAGATATTGAGTTAATAGATTTTGAATTAGCAGATATGCAGTTAGCAGATGCAGAGGTTCAGAATTCAGAGAATGTTCAGAACTCGCAAGATATTGAAAAGATGGTTGGTGAATCAACAGATGTTGAAAAGTTAGTGGAGGTTCATGAAATAAGTTCAGATACTGAAAATTCTATGGAAACTGAGAATGTGGGAAATGAAAACTCTTCTGGTAATGTTACTGATAAAACAGAGGAATTGGTGTTAAATACTGAGATGGAGGTAAACTCTGATGAGACTGAAGTACTTATGGCTGATAAGGAGGTTATAGCTGATGAAAATATTGAAACAGTTGATATGATGATAGCAGATCAGAGTATTAATGCAGATGTAACAAGTATTTTTGGGTCAGATGAGGTGATAATGACAGATCAGAATGCTATGGCAGAAGAAGTGATGACAGATTCTTCTGAAGAAGGTTATGTGATAAGTATGGCAGATGTTTCTGAGGAAAGCTTAATTGAAAGTTCTGAGGTGAACACATGCTTAGAGATTATTCCTTATACAAGAAGTGAGCTCTTTAACTCTGAGATGGAAGAAAGAAGGTTGAATGAGGTTCTGATAAGGAGAATGCACAGTGAAATGGTTAGAGCTCTTAATGTTCAGAAAGTTCAAAAGACTATCAGAATGGTGAGACCTATTGAATTGTTGGGAGAAGATGATCACTCAGTTAAATACACAAGAAAGTTTCAAGATGACTTTGAACTACATTTTCTGGATGAGTTGAATGTACTTAATGGAGAATATGAAAGAGTTGAAAACTACTTCATGCCTTTGGAGTATGTGTACAGAAGACCCATTGTGATTCCAAGATTTGAATTACAAGTACTAGAAGAACCTTTGTGTGATTTCATCAGTAGTCAGAGTGACACTCATTTGGCTAAACATTTCTTTAGAGATATTTTTCCAGAAGAAACATATGAGAATCTCTACTGCACAGAAGATGACTCCGTAATAATTGAGAACTTTATCGATGGGTTCTTGGATGAAAAAGTTCAGATGATTTATGTGGAAGCCTCTAACAGATTCAGAAAACCTGATGAAAGACTACATGTTCAGAAAGCAATTGTGAAAGTACTGGAGTTTCTGACTGATGAATTTGATGGGCTGAAATATGTGAGTTTAACAGTTCAGAAGGAAGGGAATTTGAAAGTAAGCATGACCAGTTTTGATTTCCATAGACTGTTACTGAATGATCAATTGTTTCTGGTGAAATTCTTTGCGTGTACTGAAGAATCTTGGATAGAACTTGAATGCAGAAGGATTCTGGGGATTTATGTTAGAAATATGTACTTCTATGATTTTCAGTTGGCAATTGAAGCAGGGAAAGAGAAGTATAACTTGAGCCATCCTATCAAAAATCCCATTCATGAAATTGGAGGTCGTGGATTTATTACTGAAGGAGTTCAGAATGATGGCTTTGTGTATATAGTTTCTGGAGCAAGAAAGTTCTTCAAGTTAAATGATTTGTTGAAGTACAGTGATGCTACTTTACAATACTTGTTGCAAGAAATGGCTGTAAATGCCGAGGATGAGAAAGCAGTTCTGAAAGAAAGATGTAAAAGGCATATCAAAGAGAGATTGGATCTCAGAACAAAAGTCAAAGCTTGTAGTGAATGGATGCTCTCAGAAGAAAACCCAAAGAAGTTGCTACACAAAGACTTTGTTTTTTCCCGCTGAGTATGAGGTAAAAGGAGTTTATTCAGAAGAGGTTGAGAAAGACATTCCAGATATGTTATCTTCACAAGATGTTCAAATGAAAGATGCAGATCAACCAGAAAAGTCTGAGGCTAATGAAGAAGAAATACTTGTTGATGTTAATGGTTATTTTCTGGAGTATGATCTATCAAACTTCTTTCAGCCAAGAGAAGTCAACTTTCTGAGTGTGTATCATGATAAGCCAGAAATATCTCAATTGTTTAGTGGTGAATTGTCAAGATGCATAGGAAAACCAAAAGAAGTAGTTTACTCAGATTTCTTAATCACTGGAATAAGAGAATTAATGGTCAATAAATTCAGGAAAAATGAGTATTATGTATTTGAGGTTCTAAGAGAAGATGGAAAAGTCTACTATTTCACTGAGCCTGATTTTGACAAGATCTCAGTAACAGATTTCTACAGGCTATACAGTCTTTTGTCAAATAAAGACTGTAGCAAATATAAAAAGGAGAGAGGAGCATTGGCTGCAGTAAGAAGTGCTATGTTTTATATTCTAAGATGGTATGGACATACAGATTTTCAAATTGCTCTGTATTTACAAAGACCATGTGTATATCTCTCCAAGCCAAACAATGATCATGAACAATTGAATATTCTGAAGAGTGGAAATATTGTAAGATATCAAGAGTTGGGAGTTTTCTTGAAGAACAACAGAAAAGAAAAGATTTTCTTCAGACCAGTTGAAGTGGCTAAATATTGTTCTGGAACTTTGAGGTTCATCAAACACAGTCTGGAGAAAAAGATATCAAGAGGAAAACAAGTTGAACAGATACAAGAGATCATAGAAAAGATTGATAGAAGACTTACTCTGAGAAATGTACTTCTTCTGAAGATTGTTCCTGCTCTAAAATAATATGATGATGCAAAGTACCAGTTTATTTGACAAAAAGGGGGAGATTGTTAGATCTGAAGTTTTGTCAATAAACACAAGTGTTAGCTTCTGAGTAGAAGACTCGGAGTTCTGAGTAGGAGACTCAGAACTTCTGAATAGAGAAGTCTCGAAAAGATTACAAGTATGAAAGTCTGAACAGAAGGGTCAGAGTTCTGAGTAGGAGACTCAGAACTTCTGAAGACGAAGTTGAAAATATCCAAGTGCTTAAAGGATGTTCTGAAGGGCCTTATCAGAAGAATGTTCAGAAGTTCTGAACAACATGTTCAGAACTTATGACAGGATATTTTCCTTTATATTCTGTTAACTAATTAGGACACGTGTAATTGTTCTATTAGTCTTTCAGTTATATGTACTGTAGCTTTAGCATTTCCTTTTAGTATATATAGAAGTTAGCACTGTTTAGCTAACTAACTTTCCCGTATAACTTTGTATTCACTTTTGTAATCTTTGAGAGATTCTCTCTCTAGATCTGTAATCTGTTCTTGATTGAATACAAGATTGTTTGATCCAATTCTCTATCATTTATTGTTTGATTGTTCATAATTGATTGTAAGATTGAATGCTGGTTTCTACACATCTTCCGACTTAGAGTTAACTTCCGAATTAGAGTTAACAGTTTTAGGCTTTTCCTCTACTTTTGGTAGAGGAATACCTGTTTTTCGTTTTTTTGGTCTTTCTCTTCCTCATCTTTCCGTGACAGCTTAGTCCACTTGATCTTATACTTAGGGTATGTCTTATCTAGTCCCAAAAAGTTGAACTCATAAAGGGTGGGAACCTTAGATAATATTTTCTTAAGGTAACACGGATTATCATAACCGAGTCCCCATAGGGCGTTATAATACTTGAATTCATTCGGTTTGTTCAAATGAATCGTTTGGTCTGTTTGACCTCGCTTGTAAAGTTTGGATTCAAGATCCTTAAGCTTGTTAGTCAACTTATCATTTTCATTTTGAACGGTTAAGCGAAGATGGACAATCTTATTATTCTCTTCCTGAGACTTACTGAGCTTTTCGGTGATTTCAGATAATTGGGTCTCTAGGGTTTTTGCTCTTTTTGAAATGGCTGAGCATTCAGATTGACAGTTTTTTATAACACCTTATGTTCAGCCTTTTCAATCACTAGCTTGCATATAGTGTCGTATTTGATTTTGGCATCGGCTTCTAGCTTAGTGATTTGGGCTTCTAAATGAGAAACTTTCTCTTTGAGCTCAGAGTAAGTTGGGTAACACATTGTTACCTGAAAGAAATGATCGTGAGACAATTCAAGATATCGATCCAAAAATAATCAAACGGTGTATCAGAGAATACACAAATGCCCCCCTTCGGCGACTTAGCACGGGGGGTCCCGCTACCCGGTTAGCAGGTGGGGTCAAGGGGCAACGCCCTTGCGGGGTCTGGGGACAGTGCCCCAAGAAATGTTTTTTGAAACTGAAAGGTCAGGGAGCTCCAGAATTTGTGATCCGGGTGTGGTTACCCGGATAGACAATCCGGGAATTGGGATACGGGAAAGAATTCCGGAATTGGAGACCGGAAGCGGTATGCGATCGGAAACAATAAAGATCCAGAACCGGGATTAGAACAAGATCCAGAATAGATCGGGACTTATGGAGTCCGGAACCGGAACCGGATGTGGAAGCGACCCGATTTAGCACCGGAACCGGGACTCGTCCGGAACCGGAAGGAGTTCCGGTATTGCTCACGGACCCGGTATGGTCCGGAACCGGTTTTGAATCCGGGTGCGGAACCAAACAATCCGGGACTCAGAAATTAAGTCCCGTATTCAAAACAATTCGAAAAGAATACGTACCTGGAGTTGCAAAACTCACCTTTTTGACCAAAAAGCTTCGAATACCATCTGCAAAAACTTTAAGAATACACCCAACAACCACAGAAAGCAAAAACAACTAACCAATTCGAATTTTAGACCACTTTTGAGCAAAAATATAGGATTTTTCAATAAATAGAGTGCAAGAACCCAGAATTGAAAAATCTTAAAAATTGATGATCAGGGACTTAACCAAACGAGTTCAAAAATTGATATGACTCTAGAAACACAATAAGAAGACTCTCTTAAGCATCAATTTCGATTTTTAAAACACCAATCAAAGATTAAGATTCTAACCTCAAGAACACAGCGCCGTTCTGTGATGTAGATGAACACAAATAAAAATTGATACCTTTTAGATCGATAGCTTTGTCACTCTGCTCTGATACCACATGTAGATCCCAGATTGACAATCAAGTAACAATGAATCGAACAATTATCGTTTATTGAATGATTATGGAGAGGTTACAATATTGGATTGATGAACAACTCTCTCTCTCTCTCTCTCTCTCTCTCTCTATTAGCCGTACGATTACTATCTCTAAGCTTCTCAACCTAATTCCCTCTAAAACACACATTAAATACCTAGGGCTTATCTTCTAAAGCCCAAGGCCCATTAAGCCTAATAAGCCCATTTAACCAACTAAAGGCTTTTTACAATAAATAAATAACTCTAATATTTTCTTTATATCACTTTCTATATTATAGGACTTTTAGTCCTAACAAAGTTTTGATTTATAATCATTGTTAACTTATTAATAAAAACAAAAATTAAATAAATAAAAAATATATTTTATTAAATTATTGATTGTTATCCATCTTATTAAATTATAAAATAAAAAATAAAAAGTTTTTCTAATTAATGAGAACATTTAATGTATGGTTTATATTTAAAATAAATCAAAATTGTAGAAAAATAGATAAATGGCCATGGAGACCTCTCCTTAACTCTCTCCTCTACATTCTTTTATATATATATATATATATATATATTGATTTGCGGTAGGATATCTCAAATAAAAATATCAAATAATTTTTTTAAGAAGAATTTTTTTTTGGTTACAAAATTATATTACATTATTTTTTTTATGACGGACAGATTTAAGGAGGGAGGGTCCATGATATAGAAACTAATGGAAAAATGATTTGTATATTACATCGCTAGTACGTATTTATATATATCTATATCTACTACTTTATAAAAAGAATATAACGGTTACTTTTCAACAATAAATTTTTCAACACATACAATAAAAGAAGCATCATGTACAACCTTAAAAGCTCACATCTCCCAAGTCTCTCAAAAATCAAACAGTTTTCAATTTCTAAGTTGCACTTTATACCCTTAGAATTAGTTATTCAATTTATTTTTAATCCTTTACTTTTTAAATTTTTATTTTACACCCTTATCATATTAACATAAATAATCGTATATGAACTAGAAT
Organism: Saussurea involucrata; assembly: GCA_033807775.1. Lineage (NCBI taxonomy): Eukaryota > Viridiplantae > Streptophyta > Magnoliopsida > Asterales > Asteraceae > Saussurea > Saussurea involucrata. The sequence continues at coordinate 106,903,843 of CM066314.1, read as the reverse complement.
GTATTAAAAAATACATTTCTTTTTTACAAATTATACCATTGTAATCGTCTCGTTAATACCTTCGAAATGAGCCCAATATTGAATGTTGGTAGATTTAATCATGTTATTAAATATCATGAACAAGTACGAATTAATTTGTTTTATATCCCTTATATTATTCATTTTCAGTTTACATCCTTATCTATACTACTTAATTAAAATGTTATTACAGTTTTTTTTTCAACATTTAGTTTTTCAAGATTACTACTTGTTGAACACGATGTACACCTTCACAACATGCTTGAAACGTTTCTTCTTCTCCACGACTCCACGACCTCTCACTCCCCACGTTATGCATGTCTTTATCCCGGCACACCAAGAAACCGCTCATGAATATCCCAAATAAAAAATTTCCATTTCTTTTCCTGTTCTTCATTCCAATTTATTCAAAGAATTGCAAACCCTCATTATGTTTTAACGCAATTCCTGTCCACTCACTCAACTTCTTCCTGATTTGAATGGAGACCGATGATTATGGAAGTAATGGTGATTCTACTGCAGCCACTGAACTTCTTCTCTCTAATTCCCTGATTTTGGTATTCTCTTCATCTCAAATCTCTCCGTTTTCTTTGTGGATTTTTGTTGTTTTTTCTTCTCTACAACCCTAAAATTTTTGGATATCGTGTGTTTAATTTTCTTTCTTTCTTGAGTTCAGGTTTACGTATGTTTTTTATACACCCTAATTCAGAGGGTTTACCCCTTCAATGTTGTAGAGCATTGTCTGTAAGTTAAATAGTTTTGCCTTATTTTTTGCTTCTATACTAACGGCCTTTCCAATCTCGGGTCCCTATCCCGTTATTTTATACCAAAGTGCAGGTGTTCATGGATAGAAACATACCATTTTAAGAATTCAAACAACCAAGTATTGCAAGCAATTGGAGAGAAATAACTGAGAAACACTTTTTTTGTATGTATTGATGATGAATGATGATTGCAGTTGCTAGGCATTTTGAATGTTGTTTTTGTTATTATCATTGTTTTCATCAGGTAGGAAAAGGATGCTTCAATCGCCTCTCAGTTCTAAAATGACTTCGTTTTGATTGTTCTGATCAAACTTTAAGTTTTATATTTACAAAATGCAGGTTTCTGGTTTGCTGATAGGTTTAGGGGCCTGCACACAGTTCACAGATTCAATTAATCCCAAGTGCAAAAGAGTTCTATACACCTTCTGGTTACTAAGTAAGTTGGTATATTTTCATCTACTGCTACTATGATAGGCTTTTACTACAAAACGTAATGGTATTGTTTGTTTCAAGGAATGAACAGTTGTGGGTAGCTATGTGGTTATATCGTGCGACCAAGGATGAATCGTACTTGAAATATGTTATGGTTACTTCTGTTCTTTGCTCTGTGGTCTACTTTTATTGTGCATAGTGGTTGTCATTCCCTTGTGAGTTGTGATCCTCAAGTAAGTTTAACCTTAAAATTTTCCGAGGTAGCCTGAAATAACCCAGTAATTAAGCAAACATATATATGTCTGTATATATGTCATTGTTGGTTTAAATTACTTTTCTTTCTATAATATAAATTTATATTTTTATTGTGCATATGTCTGTATAACTATTCTGGAGGATCAAATGGCATTTGTGGACTATGTTTAATCTATAATTCAGTTTAATATGTCATTATAAAAAAATGTTATGTATAAACGATGATGTTATCATGTTACAAAAGTATTCTATTTTGTATGCAATGTTAAAGTCCCAAATGATGGCAATGGCATATTAATAAAGGACCATGGCCAGAGTCTGGATTTCAAAACGTATTACTTATTCATCGATGGTTATCTAGGAACCTAGATGTGGCCTATAGTAATCTCATGGCCTATGAGTGATATACTGATAGTAACTCGGTAACTCCCCTTAAGCTCTTCCAAAATAGTTAAGAGAAAGGAAGTTGAAGATGGGTGTTGGGCACGTGACGATTGCTTCCCCAAAGTGGTACTACTTTTATATATTATTACTATTGTCTTCTTATTAGTTTGACATTTTCTTTTCATTTGTGCATGCTTGATCAACTCTTAGTATACATTGTTTGCTTAGATAAAATGTACATGTGAGTTATATTAATAGATAAAACTATGTTGGGCATATATTAGATGCTAGCTATTTTTCTATGTTGTAGATATATGATAACTTGTGTATTGATTATTTTGTTAATTTTCCTGACAGTGTGCATAAGAAAATGCTAGATGGTTTATCCCTTATTTGGTGCTGAGTTGCATCGAATCTCTCATATGTACGTGTTCCTCAACGAGCTCAAACAAAAGCTTGAAAATTCCAACAAGTTTTTTTTTGTGTAATTGTGGGTTTTCGGGTTGGCTTATGCGCACCGACTAATCCCCGTGTGAACACAAATGGCCTGAATTTTATGCAGTTGAATCCCCATGACCACAAAGGCTTTGGCAACCCCTCATTCGAACCCGGCGTAGATGAGATTTTCCAATACAACTAGCGGTTCAATCAGAGATGTCAACAATAAATATAGATATGTTGACATTAGTTTGTTCCAAATGACTTACAAACACCTCAGATTACTACCATCACCATCATCAGTAGCCTCTAACTCCATTAATCAACCATTAGGCTCTTCAGTTTACCTAAAACAACGAGATTTGCTCCAGAAATTTTCTGAGCAAAACATGGCAAAAATTGGGATTGGTGTTTTTTATCGGTCACAAAGTTTAGATTTGGTTGTCTTTTGAAGTCAAAACTGACTTTGTGTGCTCAAATATGTCGGAGGATAACTACTCAAATAATTGTGTTAGTTAAAGATTTACCACTCAAATAACTGAATCTAAATTAAGTCATGTCGTGTATCTGACCTACAGACGGGTTTCTTGAGCGCTTAAAGACGAAATAGTCATCAAAAACCTCACTATCCATCAATTTCATTTCAAAATCTTTGACCAACCGATCATATTAACTTTTTAATTTATATACTATCCAATTTTTGATATAAAACCACTTAGATAGTTAGATCTAAAAAATTAACATCGAGATGGAAGAAAATAGAACAACAAAATGATTGTCGTTTCGAGTTCTCGATTTTGAATTTGGGAAGCTTCATGCCGCATTGCGCGCTGGCACGTATCTAGTAAATAGATAAAAACAATTAATCTAGATGATTATAAAAGTAGTTACAAAATCAAATCAAGAGATATTAAAGCATAGATCAAGGGGTGTGATATGGAGGCATTGATCAAGGGATGTGATATGGAGGCATAAATCAAGTGATATGACATGGTGTATCATGATCATGCTCTTTATCGTTATCATCCCCGTGCAAGATGGGCGATCAAAGATGAAGGCCAATCTTGGATACGGAAGTTTGAAAAGCAGTGCGAGGAAGTGGTTTGGTAAGTGCATTGACCAAGCTGATATTTACTTGAAATGTGGGAAACCTAGAGAGTCCCATTTTGAATACTTTCACAAACAAAGTGGTAGTCAAGGGCTTCATTTTCGAATGAAGTTTCGGATTAGCCGCAACAAAATGTGGCACATATGTTATCACAAAAAATGGATGGTTGACCATAGACCGGCCGCCAAGTTAAGTGAGTAGATTGAGAACCCAACGAACTTTAGTTGTGGTTACTCTGCTTGAGTAGATGAGTGGGAAATGATTCGTTGCTTCTTTGAGCTCCACGAGATTGGATTGTGGCCAAGGTAGACAACATACCCGGTAGTCAAAATGTAATTATCCCTGTCTCTTGCCAATTCAATGTTAGTAAAGGCAAAGTGGTGAAGGTGAATTGTAGTGAATTATGATTCCTTTATTGATTGTACCTGCTAGATATTGTACGGGACGTTTGAGAGCTACCATCTACTCATCAGTGGGACAATGCATGTATAAAAGCAACATCAGGATGAGTTAGTGATAAATATTAAAGGCTTCTAACAAAGGTCCGATATATTGTTGGGTTGACAAGAGGTGACCTAGAGTTAAGAGAGAGTGGTGGAGATGTGATCATATGGGTGAGCATTGGTTTGGATTCTTCCATGTGAGCTTTCTTTATAATATCAAAAGTGTATTTTTGTTGTCTCATGTGAAGACCACGGGGGTGAGAAATTACTTCAACACCTAGAAAGTAGAAGATGTTGCCTAGGTCTTTAAGAGATAATTGAGCAGAGTTAAGATATAAAGGTGTCAATTTAGATTTCTATTGGAACCGGTGACAATTATATCATCAACATACACAAGGAGATAAAGGACATGATTATTGTTATGAAGAAGGAAAAAAAAGAACTAGAGATGGAATCGAAAAAATTGAGAGTGAGTAGATGTTTTTTGAGCTCCGTGTACCATGCCCGAGGGGCTTGTTTCAGTTCGTAGAGAGCTTTATGGAGCTTGCAAACATGATCGAGGCATCTTTTGTTAATAAATCCAAGAGGTTGGGCCATATACAAATCTTCCATAAGTGTACCTTGTAGAAATGTGTTAGTGACATCAAGTTGGCGAAGAAACTAACCTTGGCCAAAGGAAAGAGATGACTAGAGAGAACATACACTAATGAAGACAACTCTGATGTCATACCTTCGAAGACTGTAACTACCGGTTATATATGTTAATAAGTGGAAAGCTTGTGGCCAAAGTGAAAGATGGGAGTAAGTTAGGTAGGGACCAACTTGCAATTTATGGAGGGTATTTAAGGGAGCAAATCCCTAGGTCACCTCCTATTATTCCATTTAGTCTTGTGTTTGGCGACTGAGAAGAGAAACGAGAAAGGGAGAAGGGAGCATCAATTGGCAACAACTTCGATCAAGAGAACTCAAATGGGTAAGCCTCAATTCCTTCCTTTGTTTTGTTTAGTGTGTGTCTTCGTAATCAAGGGATTTGGGTGTTTTAGTGGTTGAATACTGTGTTCTTCTTCAAAAGTTTTTGGGGGAAAGTTTTCTTGTTTTGGGAATGAGTAAAGGTCATTAAGGATGAAATTAATGGAAGCTTTTCAAATGGAAATTCATGCCTAATGACGTAGCTAGCAAGCTTTGGGCTAAGTTCGCTTTTGGTGCTCGATTTGTGAGTTTAGGGTTTGCAGTTCGAGTTCCGGAAGTCGCACTCTCCGGATCCCGGAAGTGTCCAGATTGGGATCTCGGATACCAGATTCAGGAAGTGTCCGGATCATGTTTTCCGGATACCAGATTCCGGGAGTGTCCGGATTGGGGAGATTCCGGATTTGGGGAGTTCCGGATTGGGGATTCCGGACTTGGGGGAGTTCCGGATTTGGATGTTCTGGATAAGTACTTCCGGATAGGTACTTCCGAATAAGTAATTCGGATCCCGATAGTTGTCCGGAGTATGGGAATCCGGAAAAGAGAAGAATCCGGGTGGCTTGTCCGGACAGGGTGGCCTGACATTGAACTGTTTGTTTGGTTTAGGTGTGTTTCGGGTAATTCATAAGTGAGACACGTGTATTTCAACCTTCATAATCAGGTGAGTTTCCTTACACCCTTTTTATTTGCAAATTAATGTGTTCATATTTTTCCATAACTGATTATGGTATCGAGATAATGATATGTACATTGAAATGAGACATGTTATTTTATAACTGCGAGAACGTTGTTGTGCATACTCATGATTTACATGCTTTCATGATTATATGCTTGTATGTGGAGTCGGGTTGCACAGTGGGGCTGGTTGTACCTTGGGTTATTGAGAATCCTTGGGAGTTTGGTGAGCCGTGTGCCTAGAATCTGTTTCTCGTTCACACGGAAATGGAATCTACTGGGGGGGGGGGGGGGCGTGGGGATCTACTGGGGGCCCGGAGTGTGGACATCACGTGGAGGTGATGGCGTGGAGACCACTGTGCTAATACCCTTATGTGCAGACTGTTATATTTAACTCTTATTTTATTTCATATCATGGTAGTTTACGTGTTTAAAGATGAGATTTGTTTAAACTATTTTCGAGAGGGAATTCACTAGACCTCCTGGTCTAACCCTTGCTTTCAAAACTAAAACAATTTTCAGGAAAGAAAGGTAGTGGTGCTTTCTCTAAGGGCAAAGCAAAGGTCTGAAGGTAGAGGCTGAAGACTCAAGTTTAGAGCAATGTAGCTCTCTCAAGCATAGCTTGTTATCTTAGTTAGTTTCTCGGCTCTGGAAGTTTGTTTCCGCTGCAAGTATTGTAACTCTGTTGAGATAATATGTTAAGTATTGGGACCCATTTTGGGACATTTTTATTCTTATGCCTGCTATGGATTTTTGGGTTGTTACAAATGGTATCAGAGGCATAGTTTAAGGGATTTAGGTGACCGGACGTGCCTAAACTTAAACTGTAATTTAAGGGACACAACCGAGATATAGGATGCCTTTAAGAAATATCACTTTAGGTGCGCTAGAAAAATAGGATAATGAGAACTGTCGTGTAAGGTAAATTTACATTACACCTGGCCAATGTAATTGCGAATTTACAGGTACATGTACGTGCTTGAATTGCCTTATGTTGCGAAGTTGAGTTTGAGTGGTGACTGTTTGTGGTTGTTCCAGTTCTTGTACTATATGGTTGAGGCAGTCCTTGGACGAAGGAGGAATGTAACTGTGATGGTAACATGGTTTTGTTATGATGCGTACGGCTTTGTTATTATGCGTAACGTCGTTGATAGTGAGATTTGTTGGCAATTTCTAGAAGGAGGGTGGTTTGAAGCGGAGATGAACCGATCAAAGGTGGAAATTTTGGGTTCAAGAAGGGGATGAGGGACGAAATAGGGGTGAACTCCTCGTTTCTAGTGTGTCTCCATTCCTTGGTTCGATGGGTCGATCAGTTGGGATTAGAACTGTGATGGAAATCTTGTGAGCTTCAAAAATAATCGAGTGAATAAAATGAACCCTCGGTTGTTAGTCAAGCGGTGTAGTGGCCGGATTGGTGAAGGAAAGATGTAAGTAATGAATCCAAACATGTGTATGAGTAAAACATGAGGTAACTGATCGTTACTCGGCCTTAAGTGGTTATTTATGTTAATAAGTGGAAAGCTTGTGGCCAAAGTGAAAGATGGGAGTAAGTTAGGGAGGGACAAATTTGCAATTTATGGAGGGTATTTAAGGGAGCAAATCCCTAGGTCACCTCCTATTATTCCATTTAGTCTTGTGTTTGGCGGCTGAGAAGAGAAACGAGAAAGGGAGAAGGGAGCATCAATTGGCAACAACTTCGATCAAGAGAACTCAAATTGGTAAGCCTCAATTCCTTCCTTTGTTTTGTTTAGTGTGTGTCTTCGTAATCAAGGGATTTGGGTGTTTTAGTGGTTGAATACTGTGTTCTTCTTCAAAGGTTTTTGGGGGAAAGTTTTCTTGTTTTGGGAATGAGTAAAGGTAATTAAGGATGAAATTAATGGAAGCTTTTCAAATGGAAATTCATGCCTAATGACGTATCTAGCAAGCTTTGGGCTAAGTTCGCTTTTGGTGCTCGATTTATGAGTTTGGGGTTTGCAGTTCGAGTTCCGGAAGTCGCACTCTCCGGATCCCGGAAGTGTCCAGATTAGGATCTCGGATACCGGATTCCGAAAGTGTCCGGATCATGTTTTCCGGATACCGGATTCCGAGAGTGTCCAGATTGGGGAGATTCTGGATTTGGGGAGTTCCAGATTGGGGATTCCGGACTTGGGGGAGTTCCGGATTTGGATGTTCCGGATAGGTACTTCCGGATAGGTACTTCCGGATAAGTAATTCGGATCCTGATAGTTGTCCGGAGTATGGGAATCCGGAAAAGAGAGGAGTCTGGGTGGCTTATCCGGACAGGGTGGCCTGACATTGAACTGTTTGTTTGGTTTAGGTGCGTTTCGGGTAATTCAGAAGTGAGACACGTGTATTTCAACCTTCATAATCAGGTGAGTTCCCTTACACCCTATTTATGTGCAAATTAATGTGTTCATATTTTTCCATAACTGATTATGGTATCGCGATTTTGATATGTACATTGAAATGAGACATGTTATTTTATAACTGCGAGAACGTTGCACTGCATACTCGTGATTTACATGCTTTCATGATTATATGCTTATATGTGGAGTCGGGTTGCACAGTGGGGCTAGTTGTACCTTGGGTTTTTGAGAATCCTTGGGAGTTTGGTGAGCCGTGTGCCTAGAATCTGTTTCTCGCGCACACGGAAATGGCATCTACTTGGGGGGGGATCTACTGGGGGCCCCGAGTGTGGACATCACGTGGAGGTGATGGCGTGGAGACCACTGTGTTAATACCCATATGTGCAGACTGTTATATTAAACTCTTATTTTATTTCATATTATGGCAGTTTACTGTAAGATTTATTTATAACGTGGCCTAAACTATTAATATCATTTTATATAAGTTTATTAATCCATGATTATTTTCTTATTATTAATTATTCCCACACTTACATGCAGGTCCTCCAATCATTGTGATGGTCAATATTGGTCCATGTGTATTAACTATAAATATGGTGGTTATCAATTCAGTTATTCCTCGGTTGCCCTAAAATACTCTGTAATCTCTCTCTCCCAAAAATACACGACATCACCCTTTTGGTATTGGGATCAGGAGATCATCAAGAATAGTTATGACCATTAATCCATCATCATTGTGGGCAATTAAGAGGACTATTGAAGGATAATCAATGGCTACTTCATCTTCTGTAAATCAACATCTTATGAATTTGCCTTCAAGTATGTATCTTTAATCTTATCGCATACTAAGAATCATGAGATTGATCGTGTTAATATGTGTCATTTAACTAACATCAGTGACATACGCAATATCAGGTCGGGTACAGACTTGAGGATACATTAAGCTCCCAACAACTGAAGCATATGGAATAAGCTTCATTTGTTCACATTCGGCTTCCGTGTTGGGGCATTGATAAGAGACAAATTTGTCACCTTTTACAACACGGGCGGTGGTAGGAGCACAATTTTGCATGTTGTATTTATTAAGGATTCTATTTATATATGCCTTTTGAGACAATCCTAACGTTCCATTTTCCCTGTCTCGATGAATTTCAATGCCAATCACGTAAGAGGCTTCACCGAGATCTTTCATGTCAAAGTTATTTGATAGGAAAAGTTTAGTCTCAAACAATATGTCCTTGTTATTGCTAGCAATAAGTATATCATCAACATATAAAACCAAAATTGTGAATTTGCTCCCACTGTTGTTAAAGTATATACACTGATCTACTGAGTTTTTAGTGAAGTTAAATCGTTTCATAACTTCATCAAATTTTAAGTACCATTGCCGTGAAGCTTGTTTCAACCCATAAATTGACTTCCTTAATTTACATACGAGATGTTCTTTACCCTTGTCCTTAAATCCTTCGGGTTGTGCCATGTATACATCTTCATATAGGTCACCATTTAGGAAGGCGGTCTTGACATCCATTTGATGTAGTTCTAAGTCAAGGTGAGCTACAAGTGCCAAGACAATTCTTAATGATTCCTTTCTCGATACTGGTGAGAAAGTTTCTTTATAGTCAATGCCTTCTTTTTGAGTAAATCCCTTAGCCACTAGCCGAGCTTTATAGCGTTCGACGTTTCCATTTTGGTCTACAACCAATCAGATAATTTCTTTTATTATTTTTGGTTAATTTAATTTCATGGCCAATATCGACATTTTGTAACAATGCTGTTGATTATGGAAGTGTTATTTTTAGTTTTTTTATGGAATAACTGATTTCATAACCTTTTATTTAGGGAATATAATCTTTTCTTTTGAATTGATATTTATCCATCAACCAATTGACTTAGTTTTTCTTTAAGATATTCATTTCTTTCATTAAAAAATGGGTTCTTCTTCTTTGTTCGAGTAATGGAAAATTCTTACGTTGAAGAGTTTAGCTATTGAGTAATGGAATCCTCCTTCTAACGATGAAATTTTTCAGTCATGGCGTTCTACTGTTGTGCAATGGAAAATCCGCCTTCCGACGATGAAATGTTTCAGTCATGGCGTTCATGGCGTTCCGTTGTTGAGTAATAGAAAGTCCGCCTTTCTACGATGAAATGTTTCAGTCATGGCATTCATGGCCTTCCGCTATTGAGTAACAAAAAGTCCGCCTTCTGACGATGAAATGTTTCAGTCATGGTGTTCATGGCTTTCCACAGTTGAGTGATGGAAAGTCTGCCTTCTGACAATGAAATGTTTCAGTTATGGCGTTCATGGCCTTCCGCTGTTCAGTAATGGAATGTCCACCTTCCAACGATGAAATGTTTCGGTCATGGCATTCCACTGTTGAGTAATGGAAAGTCCACCTTCCGATGATGAAACGTTTCAGTCATGGCGTTCGCTGTTGAGTAATGGAAAATAAACCTTCCGACGATGAAACGTTTCAATCATGGCGTTTCGCTGATGTAGATCCGAACGATGGTATTTTTTTTCTTTTTCCGATTTCATGTACGGCGTCAACCATATGGATCGTTTTAGTCAATGGTTTTTTAGATGATGAAATATGGCGTAGTTTCACCGCATATTACACACACAATGAACCTAATTCCACTGGAAGAATCGATTTGTTTCCGAATTTTTGTCAATGAATCCTAATTTCATAGGGGTTTTGTAAGTGAGATTCATTGTTATTTCATGTCAATTAAACAAGGAAACAAGTTTCATCACATATTACACACAAAAAACTTGAATCATGGTTGGTGGAATCGAAATAGTTGATGAATCGAATCATAGTTTTTAGTTAAGAATATTAAACTACAATTAACATTAATTAACAATTAATATTGCAATTAATTAGAATCATGAGGATCAGGTTACTTACTAAACCTAGATTTGATCCGGTTTCCATTTTGAAAATGGAGGTGATATGTACTATTATGCCCTTCCAGCATGTTTTAAGTAGAATATTAAAATTAAAATTAATTTTTGATTACCAAAATTAGCGCAAAGTCATCTAGACCCTTGATTATTGTAATCTATGGTTACTAGGTAGGTTTCATAGTTTATAATTTAAGAGTGGTTTTCAATGAAACCACCTCTCTCTCTCTCTCTCTCTATATATATATATATATATATATATATATATAGAGAGAGAGAGAGAGAGAGAGAGAGTCAGGTTCAGGTTCAGGGGAAAAGCTCAAAAAAACGGAAAACTAAGGAACACTTTGATAGCCCTCCAATTGGACGGTATGCACTTGTGCATACACGTAATTTGTAACATGCATACATGCATATATGCACAAATGCATGATGCACTTGTGCATAAAACCAAAAAAACAGCTTAACTTTAGGATGAGATGCACCGATATAAGACGCACCGGATCAATTCCCTTTTAATTAAGTATAAAAGGGTAATTTAGTAATTTCGTTTTTTACAGCCATTCATCCGCTATAATAGGAAAGTCATTATTCACAATTTTTTAATTAATTCCTAATAATCATTAACAAAAATATTGCATACTAAAAAAAATTAAACCAATATTGAAGATTATCATGTGACGTGCAAAAGTAATCTCTCTCTCTCTCTCTCTCTCTCTCTCTCTCTCTCCCGATCAACCACCGTTGCCTCCATCAAACTCCGATGACCACCGGTGTATACAAGATTCCGGCCTCTGCCTGTTTTTCTCCTTCAATTTCGAATTTCCTGTCAACCATCGTCGTTGCCGTCAAACACCAGCGTACAAGAAACGTCGGCCTTCACATGCTTTTCTCCTGTCTCAATCTCGTTACCAATCAGCCATCGACCACGTCGTCGCCCAGGTTTCTATGTGGATCTCAATGATGTACTATAACCCAGATCTTGTCGGAGACCTCGATGATAACCATGACACAGATATCGAATAACCCAGGTTGTAACTCCAATTAAGTGGATCACAATGTGTATTTTTGAAGTGTATCATAATGTGTATTTTTAAAGTGTATCAAAATATGTATCTTCGTTATTTTCGTTGTTTTATTAAGTGCATCACAGTGTATATTTTCGAAGTGTATCATAGTGTGAATTTTCGAAGTGTATCACAATATACATTTTCGAAGCAAAGTGTATCATAATATGTATTTTCGAATGTATCACAATATGTATTTTTTTCTATTTTTGTTGTCGAAGTGTATCACAATATGCATCCTCTTTTATGTATATTGCATATCACAGTGAATATTATTTGTATGTATTTTTTTTCTTTAACGGTGTTGATGTTTTTAGGTATTATAGTGTGTATCTTATGTTCACATGGTGTTCGCTGGAATAAGGATCACCAGAAAGAGGTGAGATAAACAAAATTAAAATACCTAAAATACCCTTTAATTAAAACTTTAAATAAAAATTACCAAAATTATTAATTTCCTAATTTATTATTTAATTTGTGGTTGAGATTGAATATCACGGTTCTCGCAAATTACCGAGTTCTCCCTTGAATGACCCCCATATATGTATGTATGTGTGTGTGTGTGTGTGTGTGTGTGTGCGTGTGTGCGCGCGCATACGGGCACATTCTGTTTTGAACCTAAACGTTATTAGGAACCCAAGAACCGCACATAGCGTGACACGTGACATATTGATCAGGAACATGGACGTGTTATTCATGATGAATGTGTGATTCATGATGAATGCGTGATTCATGATGAATAACACGTCCATATTCATCATGGATGCGTGATTCATGATGAATATCCATCCTAAAGAGGGATGCATTGTGGAATGTAGGCAGTTCCTAATAAAGTTTGGGTATATATGTATGTGAATACAAAAACGTTCTATTGAAAATCGATTTTCGGTTGTGACCCAAGGGACAAAGGAGAGCGCGACACATGTCCCCAGGTGTCCACATTTAGTATAAATAATGATGTTAAACGTGCATGCACTATTCTAGATGAATAATACAACATTAATGATGAATAATGCACGAATTCGTGAACCATGTATTATTCATCATGAATGATACATTATTCATGATGAATAATAGATGAATGACTTGTGAAGGTGTGGACACGTGGCACGCTCTCCTTTGTCCCCCGAAAATCAGTTTTCATTTGAACTTGCCCTTATATGAATATATATATATATATATATATATATATATATATATATATATATACACATATATAGCGTCAGGTTCAAATGAAAACCAGGTTGCGGTTGTGAACCGGGAGACAAAGAAGAGAGCGCCACGAGTCCAGACTTTCTCAGCTCATTCATGTATTATTCATTATGAATAATGTATCATTCAGGATGAATAATACATCATTCAGAAAGGATAATACACAATAAATGATGAATAATACATGAATCATGTATTATTCATCCTAAATGCTTTATTATTCATTATAAATGCTTGTATTATTCGTCTTGAATGTTGTATTATTCATCTTGAACGCTGTTCATCTTCTTTATTCATACTGAATATGGACACCCGATGACACGTGTTGCACTCTCCTTTTTCCCCCGGTTCACAGTCTTTTCTTCTCCAAATTGCCCGAAGCCTATGCTTTTTTTAATCCAATCGTAGATGTTATGCTAGTAATACCCCTGTTCTTTTTTCTTTTAGCCTTTGTTTGGCAAGCTGCTGTAAGTTTTCGATAAGATCTTTAATACTATCCTAGAAAATTCATGATGTATTCGAGAAAAACTATAACAATTGATAAGATAAAATAAATCTGACAGTATGAACCTTCGATTCAAACATTGAAATTCTTGGATAGCTGCGAGAAATCCGGTTCGCCCCATTTCCCGATTCTAACCCTTTTTCCAACGAAAGACCTTATTAGGTTAGGGTCCCTTACAATACCTAATTGTGGGTATGAAAGTGATTTGCGGTAATCAAAGACTCTTAATACAAATTTCAACCTGCAATTGAACTTTTCCCTATATATAAATGGGCTAGTTCAATAAAATGGTTAAAGAGGGTGAGAAGGTATGAAAAAAGGGAAAGTTAAAAGAAGGTTCATATGTGAATCATTGAAGAAATCCATTTGAAGATGCATATTTGAAACAATATGATAATCAGTAACGTCAGTTCATATATGCATCTTCAATTCATATTTTTCGTATTTTTTTCAATGGATCATATATAAACCTTACATTCTTACCATCTCACGATATTTAGCCTTTTCATTTGAATATCTCACTATATATATATAGAGAGAGAGAGAGACGAGTTCAAACAAGAACAATGACTCATTAAGAGAACGACCAAATCACATGTGATTTTACACTAGAACCACATGTAAAATCACATGTAGTTTTACACTAGAATCACGTGTAGGATTAACGCGACTATGGCCCTGAGATCGTGGACAAGTTGATCGCACGTCCTTTCTTCTGTTGACCGTGTTTAAAAATCTCAATGTGATTTTAATTTAAAATCAAATGTGATTCAACCGTTTTTTATGTTTTCTTATTTTGAACTTGTTCTCGTTTGATCCTCCCCATATATAAGGGGAAGATGTTTGATTAATGACTTGGCACCATGATATTTTGTCATACTTAAATTATGAAGTGTACTGTGGTTTTGGTTTGTTTTCCTATATAAGCGATGAGATGATAGCTTGAAGAGCGAGATAAGTATATGAAAAGACAAGGGATGCATTTTAAAATTAAAAGTGTTTATGACAACCACAAAAGGGTAAAAATCATAGCTGTGAAATCTTCATATAAATCAAATAAGAACTCTGTAGTTTGTGATAACCGTGAGATACAACGTGATCCAATCAATTCATTATATTATTTCTGTTTTATTTTAATAATAGATAAGGGTGTATTAGTAGTTTGATAAATTATAATTTATATATAATTTTTTTAACAATTATCAAAGATATTGTTTCCTTATTTTTCTCAACAAGATTGATTTTAATCCGTTAATTAAGATAGTTTTTCTCTCTAAACTTGCAAAGATGGAGATGAAACCAACAACGTGAACCGAAGACAAATTTGGTTGTGAACTGAAGACAAAGCCGACGAAAACAATGTCTCCACCTCTAATGCCACCCACGCCACCATACTTTGAAACCCACCAGGTTGTTTTCGGAACAACTCGATCCATCAAAGTATATATTATTACCTTGTTCATGTTGCTGCTAGTGTGATGGTTTTGAAGTATCAGATCTTGAAATGGTTGAAGAGAAAGCCTCGGGTCTTGACTTCGACTACCCGTTCTTGAAAGAAAATCCGAAGGTGGAAGGCTCAGATGGAAACGCATACCTTAAGAGGTATTATGTACGACGTCGATGAAGAACCCATTGTAATAACCCTCACCTTATTATGTTAGCACTTAGTTTAAGTCTAAGGTTGTGGGTGTAAATTGTTCTCTTTTGCAGGGCTGAATCTGAAAGTAAGGGAATAAAGGAGAGTGAAACCTCATTTCTCATCTTATTTTGAGTGTTGACGACTAGAAATTTTGGGGGAGAAAAGAGAGTGTGACTCTCTAGAAATTTGGGGAAGATTGAAGTTTTCAAGTGAACGAAATCGTCATCTTCATCTGTAAGGTAATCTTCTTCCCTTCAAGCTTAGTGCCACCATCAACGGAGGGACTTGATCTCTATCTAGAAAACCCTCCTTTTTGGGGTTTTTTTTATTCTAGATGAGGATTCTAATTCTTTTGAGTTATTTGATTTAAAGTCTCGATGAATTTAGGACTTGGATTAGTTCTTATTGGTTTTCAGACGATTTCTTTGAGAAAACTCACCAATATTATGGTTTAAGCAAGGGCTTAAATATTTCAAGTTTTAAGGGTTTAAAACATTGTTCATCGATGGATTAGAATGTACTAAATCATGTTTTATAGTTTTATTGATGGTTAGGATGATTTTAGACATTGATTCCCTCAATTTTAGGTCATAAAATCGATTTAGGAGGGATTGGGCAATACTGCAAGTCGGAATTTTAGGGAAAAAATCGTTCAGGACATTGAAGCGACTTTCAAGCGGGTAAAGGTTCTTGAAACCCGCTTTAAGCATTGCCTTGTGCCTTTTCGAATTTTTCTTTGTTTCTCATTTTGGGCTGTGTTCGAGACATAAATTAGGGGATTGTCTAAGCGATTGTATTGGATGGTTTTAATATGATTTAGATGGTTTAAGACCATTCATATGTCATCGAATTCAGGTGTTCGGTTTGAGCCTTAGTGATTATTAGGACGCGTAGTGGTGTGTCGAAGCTTAGGCGAGTTCCCTTAATCCTTTTACGCATGTGGAATATTTATAAATGCTTTCTAAACTCTGATCATGGTTCTATAGTTTTGGCATGAGTTATACATGTGGAAGTTTTGGACATACATTTATCTTAAACTTGTTTATTATTGAACAATTAGTGTTTAATGTTGCTTATTTTATGATATTATGGTTTGGTTTTGGATTTGGGTTTCATAGTAGGATTAGTGTACCTTAGGATAGTGGTAATCTCTTGGGAGTTTTATCTTCCATGTGTCTTGAATTCGTTTCACGAGCATATTGCATAGTCATATTCTTAGGCCATGGGGATCTACTGGGCCCGATTGTAAGTTCCACACGGGAGTGACAATTGTCTATGAACATTTTGCAAAGCCTGTGGTTTATGTTTGAATTTCTATATGGTTATGTTTGGCGTTCATGGCGGTTTTTATGTTATCTTAGACTGTTTAATTATGTTTTTGAGAAAGAATTCACTAGACCTTATGGTCCAACCCTTGTTTTTCAAACTTAAAAACCACTTTCATGTATGAGAGTAGTTGGGAGTTCCTCCAAGGGAAAATAAAAGATGTGATGCCGTTAGAAGAGGCATGGATTAGGAGAGTTTAATAGTTCACCTTTAGACATATTATAAATCTCAGTTGTAGATGTGTTTACCTGCTGCAAACCTTGAGACGTAATTGATATTTTAGCTTGGTATATTTTAGGACCATTTTGGCTATTTTTTATGTTATTGTTGTTTTAGAATTTTGGGTCGCTACAATTTGTATGAGAGCTATAGTTTAAGGAATATAGTTGACTGGTTAGCCTAAACTTAAACTAAAAGATATGGAATCACAACTGAGATATGGGAATCCACTAGGAAAGACCTTGATCATTGGTAGTCATGAAAGTGGTGGTAAGGACCCAAATGTAAGGTAAATTCAAAATAGCATCTGGACAATGTCATTATGAAATTAGAGCGTGCTTGATTACTACTGTTGAGATGATCGATGAATAGGGTAGCATGTATTAAGTTTTAATCGTGCAATTAACTAATCAGGCTTTCAACGTGTTGTGTAAGGTTGTTTGTAGGGTAATTGTTAATACCTTTAGAAAAAAATTGTTAATACCCTTAGAGAGAAGTTTTGTTCGAAATGTCAGTGAATCAGCTACATGTAAAATTTTAGGGATTTAAAAAGGAAGAACAGTTGTTTAAGAGTATGCTCCTAATTTCTAGCGAGTCTCGATTTTTGGAGTTACTTATACCTGTTCATTGGCTTAGGGGAAAAGGTACATCTAACTCAAGATCGGATAAGTGCAATGAGCCCTTTCACTCTTCCGTCTGGTGGTAGGGCGACAAATATATTTGAGAAAATAGATCACTGTAATTTTGAAGTATAGAGTAGGGATAGAAAGAAAGAAAAAGGATCATTTATCAACCTTATAAGTCAAAGTTCTTACCATATAATTTGTAAAGCAATGTTTAAAATGGAAAGTGTACCAACAACTCACCTCTTACTTTCTTCAGATCCGTCCAATCAAATTTATTGAGTAACTCGATTTTTTCTTAAGCTTTTAAGAGTTTGGAATATAGAGATTCAAATATTATGGGTGCAAGTCTTCAGGATCTTCATCTTCTCCAACCATCTTTTCCACCATTGTTGATCTAGTTTTGGGGTTTTCTTGAAAACCCATATATATGTTCATCTTACCTTTCTAAACCTTTATTCATGTTAAAACCTTGTAGTTTAACCTCCTAAAACATCCCTTTTGAGGTATCTTCCATATTTTGAAGTTTTAACCAATTTTGGGTATGTAGGGTGATTTGAGATTGACAAAGATTTGAATGGATCTGATTATGGGAGTTACTCTTGGTGTATTTTAGGTTTGTTTGTGACCTAGATAAAACCTAGATTTAGCCTAAATCTAGCAAGGTGAGTTCAAGTTACTTTGTGAAAACTATGTACATGCCAAAAATGTCCATTTTGAAGTAGTAATGTGTTTACTTGTTCTTTATCTAATATGTGGGTTATTTGGTGAGTTTGTTTGTTTGATAAATTTGATTTATAAATCTTGTGAAATGTCCATATGTAGGATTTATTGTCATTTCTATAAATAAACCTTGAGAATGTGTCTTGTGACGAGTTATTTATAAACAAAGGTTATTTGATGGTAATACATTTTCTTTCTATGTGATTTGATAAATCGTTTAGGAAGTGCATATTTTGTGTTACAAGATATTTTGGAAATATAAATCATATGTTTATATTTATGGGTGATTTATCCCAATATTGATTACGTTTGGCCTAATAATGCTTTTGAGTATACCATTTATTGAACAAGATCATTTTGTTGAGCTTTTGACTTGGTCTGACTCATATGAGTCTTGGGGACGTGTAACCGTTTTTTGTTGAGCTTTTGGAGTTATATGCAGTTATGACATATTTATTTGAAAGTTACATGCTTTGAGTGTGTTGGTCATTCATTTGGGGTCATGTAAGTTATATTGTAATGCAATCGTAGGCATAAATCTTTATTGTTTTAAATAGGAAGGATTGTTCCCATGTTGTGGCCAGGAATAGTCATTGGGTCATTGATAGGCGGGTTTACACCCCCCCCCCCCCCCCGAATCTAGCCGCAAGTGTACGGGTCGAATCAAGTAATATGTACTTGGAAGTACGAGTATCGAACCAAGGGAACTAGGAACTGAGTATCACAATGACTATACTTACTATTAACTGGACGATCCAATTGATGAACTGTTGATAAACGATTAATAACTAGATTAAATAAATAAACTTTAGAGAAAACGCAAAGAAAAAAATTTGGATTTTTCGAAAGAGAAAAGTAGTTGAGGATTGGAATCCCAACGGTTTTACAAAGAACACTCTACTTATGATAATTATTAGACTAAACCAATCAAATGAATACACAATCACGTAAATAATTGTTATTCTCTCTCGAGCAACAAAAGAGTTATTTCTAGAAAACGCAGGTTTTATCTCTATCCAATTTCTCACCCTAGGCATACAAATTCAAGCCAAGTTATAGAATCGTTCTCTCGAATCGGATTCCTAACAACTAAATCAATTTGCAAGGTGATCAAACTCATAAAAGCGTTAAAACCAAATTCATATGCTTCATTGATTAGAAAAACTGATAAGAATCACAAGGTTTCATGTTCATATGCTACAAACCAAAGTTCATCCAACCCCCAACAATCTAAAGATTAGTTCATGTTGGGGATGTTAAAACACAAAGCAAAAAAGAGGAAAGAAACGTAAACATGGTCTCCTTTTGTTGAATCGCAATACCCACGAACAAGGAATTGATCTTCGTTAATCCGGTGTTCCCCAATGATTTCGTTGCGTTAATCGGCTTCAAAATCTATGGAAATTCGACCTAAGTTTCCCCAAAATCGTCCCTTTCCTCTCTCTAGTCGATATGGTGAAGAATGAATGAAACCCTAGGTGAAAATGGGCTTAGAAAGGTATCAGCCCGTCATCGGTAGTTACACCGAGAGTTTAACTCTCAAACTCTCGGTGTAAGTCTCGGTGAGCACTGTTTTCCAGAATTCAGACTGTTGGTAGTTACACCGAGAGTTTATCTCTCAAACTCTCGGTGCAAGTCTCAGTGAGTGATGTTTTGCAAAAACTGAGACTCTTCATTCGCTTGACGACCCAACTTGACAAGTCCTGGTGACACCTATTTGAGTTTCTTTGATGCGTTTCTCTGAGCTTTGACCCAAGAATTGACTCGTGCATCCTCGCTTTGCCATCAATTTGTCGGATGCTTCATTCTCGTCTATAATTAGCTTCTTTCGAACCCAATTCTTCGTTTATTCTCAAAACATGGATTCCTGAACAACTCATGAATAAACCGGGATATACGCTTCGTTTGTTTGGAATTCAAGCAATTTAACACGGAAAGTGGTGCTAAAAACGCCATAAATGGCGTTATCAACAACCCCAAACCGAGCATTGCTTGTCCCCAAGTAAATTAGCGACAAAGAGAGAAAGAAACGGTCAAAAGCAAATTGATTCTGCAAAGATGGCTCATGGGTATACTTACTACTCATATTGTTGTGTCAAAAGGCGATGCAAAATGATGAGAAGACAGTTAGAATTTAATCACAACACGGTTAACACAAAATGAACATTGAAAGTTGAATTGGAAAACGGCGACACCATACTGAACTACAACTATTCGATCGCATTTTCGGAGAGGATTTCGCCTAGACCCTACCTCACGGGATGCTCTCAATTCGATTGGATCCTAGGCTGTCACACATATAATTCATGCAGGTGGAGTTTATAGACAAAGAAAATCAAATAATAGTTGCATGATGCATAAGTTGAAAGACACACATATGAAGTCAACGTGATCTCGGAATGGAATCAAGTAGCAAGACAAGGAATGTTTGTAAAAGAAATAGTCTACCTTTATCACATTTTCCAGAAGATCATTCAGGTCTTTTATCGGGTTGTAACGGGGCTAGGGGTTATGGCTAAGAAACGAAGGGTAAAACGGAACAAAAGCATGGATGTGTCAATCTTTCTACGGTCCTTAGATGTTTCTGCCTTACTCTCCCAACTTTTCTTCTTCTTTTTTTCTTTTTCTTTTTCTTTTTTTCTTTTCTTTTCTTTTTTTTTAGTTTTTTTGGCACCACACCCTTTGGTATCATATTGCTCTTTTGGCTTTATTTTCTACCAGGTAACTGGCCTTTTTTTGTGGGGCAACCATTGACCCTCTTTTATTAGCAGCTCTATGATCCGTTTGGATCTGATTTTCCTTTCTCACTCCCATTTTTATTTCTTCCTTACTTTCTTCCATCACCATGATCACTGCCGCTTGTGACTGGCACATCTTAGGACAAGGGTCGGCTAGTATTTAGGCTTTCGAAACGAATATTCATATCAGTGTATGGCTGCAAAGGGGCTTGGGTGCACATAATTAATCAAAGGAACGATAGCTAAAAAAGAGAAAGAAATTACACACAATGCCTGGAATCCTGTCTTAAGGTCCACATGATTTGGTGACTAAACCTTACTCAATATCGTGATGGATGTCTTTGCTACTTGATGCAATATAAAGTGAGATCAAACTATAACCACGACGAAAGATTAATAGATAAGTGTATAGATTTTATGTATTACGTCTCTCGGAATCGAATTCGTATTTTTTAGGGCTCAATATCTCACGGGTGGTCTCCACTAATGTCTCCTAATAATGCAATCTCCTAAACGTTGATCCAGACTATATCACCGTTTTCAAATTCACAAGACAATATAAATTTGTGAAAATTGTGCTTTTCATACACTCGTGTGTCTTAGTCCTACACAGATTTTTTATAAAAAATTGACCAAAAAACAGTACAGTGCAATAATAAGTATGCTCGTGCCTACAACCCAAACCTTACCAACACATTGTCCCCTATATGCCACCTTGGTTTTGAGTATGTGCAATGAGAGGTGTGGAATTTAACAATAGACATATAATGCATACACGATGCCCAAATCATTGCATGATAGTTAGCATATAACGACAAGAGTAGTAGTTAAGTACAGTCATCCAGACGATCGATAAGTAGAATATACGAGGAAATCAAGGAGTCCTTGAAGTCGGATCTAGTGCTCATTTAATACTCGTCTCTTTGCCATTAAAACAATATTCTTGTTGTAAGATGGCTATCTTGAGGTGGTAGTGGTCTTTTTGCTCCTTCCCATTTCTAGAAACAAGGAATAACACAATTATAAAGATCAGGAGATTAGATGGAACCCCAAACCTAGACCTTGTGCATAAGGTAAGGTGTTGGTGAACCGGCCACCCCAAACCTAGGCCAAGGCCAAGGTTGGGTCATACTTCGTTATAGAAAGTGCGCCAAGAATGACCACCCCAAACCTAGGTGAAAACCTCGGTTTGAGTTGCCATTAACCAATAAGCCAAGAATGCATGTATAATAGATATAACTGAACAATTAAAGCGTGAAATGAAGCTTAATTGTGGTTCATGCAGTTGTGAACATGTAGTGTGCATGACGATCAAGAGAGGCGATGGGAGGGGAAGGTTGTGCCGAGAGTTAGGAAGGAGAAAAAGAAGTCCCTGTGAGATTTTTTTTACCGAGAGTTGGAAAACAGTTGTGCAAACAGCCCCTAACGGTAGAAGTAACGAGAAAATTGTCTCGACACAAGTCTCTAAGAGTAAATTCTCAAAACATTTCAGAGCCCATCGGTACTCGTACCGAGAGTTTAACTACCGACATAACTCTCGAAGACCAAATTTTCAAAACGTTCTAGAGCTCATCGGTACTTGTACAGAGAGTTTAACTGTCGGTGTAACTCTCGAAGACCAAATTTTCAAAACATTCCAGAGATCACCGACACTTGTACCGAGAGTTCAATTACCGGTGTAACTCTCGAAGACAATTTTTTAGAAAATTAGTAGGAGTTTTTTTGTTTTGTTTTTTTTGCGAGTTCACCAAGGCACAACCTTACAACCAAAACCATGTTAGTCGCTGGGAATCGTTTAAAACTCAGATTGTTGACAAGAGGCCTCAACGAAACAAGTACAAACGCAAAATGAAAAACTAAAAACTACAAAACGTAAATGAAATCAAACCTGGTGGGTTACCTCCCACTTAGCTCCTTATTTATAGTCGTGGCACAATTGTGTGGCTCTCAATTTGGCTCGGTATTTGTGGAATTGAACCGCCCACACATACGATTTTTGGCATATTTTCCCACATTTGGTTTTTCGTGATCACTGGTTTCTTATTCAGTCCGACCCTTTACACTCTAGAACACCTTGAAAGTCACTTTTTCACCGCCAAGTCTTAATGTCATCTCGCATCCCTCCATGTCAATAAGCGCCTTGCTCGTGGCCAAAAATGCTCTTCCCAATATTAACGGGACCTCCTTATCTTCATCCATATCTAGAACCACAAAATCAACCAAAAAGTAAAACTTACTGACTCTAACCAACACATCTTCAACTACTCCATGTGGGTACTTTACTGTTCGGTATGCCAATTGTAATGTCATCGAGGTCGGCTTTACTTCTCCAATACCCAACTCCCGGAAAATGGATAAAGGCATTAAATTAATACTAGCTCCTAAATCGAAAAACCTTATCAAAACAAAAAATTTGATTAGTATAGGTATCGAAAAACTCCCTGGATCTTGAAGCTACAGGGGAAGTTTATGCTTGATTATAGCACCGCACTCCTCAGTAAGTGCAATGATGGCATGGTGTTCAATCTTCCTCTTCTTGGATAAGATATCTTTCATGAACTTGAGATATGTCGGCATCTGGGTTAGTGCTACAAAAGGAATGTTGATGTGCAATTTTTTGAAGATGTCAAGAAATTTCCAGAACTGTTCATCATCCTTTTATGCGTTCAGTCGATTTGGAAAAGGTAGCGGTGGCACATATGGGTTGACTACCGGCTTTGATGGAGGTGTCACATATTTTTTCTTTGGCTCTTTCTGATCAACAATATCATTAGAGTACCATCTTTCAGCCCAACATCTGCAGCCTTGATCCTTTCCGTCTCTACATGCTCATTCTCGAATTTATCGATAGCTGGCTCACAAGTCGAATCTTTTATCAATTCAGTACCACTCCTCAGATGAATGGCATTGCAATCCTCACTTGATTTCCTTTCAGTCTGACTAGGGAATTGACCTTGATTTCGGGATTGTAGGGCTTCAGCTAATTGTCCCACTTGTCTCTCTAAGATCTTGATTGAGGCGGTGTTCTGATCAGTTGTCGCCTTTACCGTACCCACTGTGTTCGCTAGTCCCTCACTGTGTTGTCCATCTTTGACATGAACTTCATCATCATATCTTCTAGTCCCGATTTCTTTTTTCCAGATTGTCCTTCTTTAAACTTTGTATGATGATAACCTGAAGGACGATAAACACTATTAGGTTGGGAAGATGAGGAAAAGTTAGAGTTATTACCGTAATGTTGTTGTTGACCCTTAGTCTCCCTGGGCTGGTTCTGTTGCTGACTCCATGAAGAGTTAGGATGTTTCTTCCATCCCTCATTATAAGTATTAGAAAACGGGCCATTTCAAGGACGATTGTTCCTATTTTGTAGGAATTGAACCTGTTCGAGTTCATGAGAAGCTGGGAACAAGTCTGTAATGCCTTCTTCATTTGGATGCGAAGGAAGGATGAAGACACCTTTCAGTTGATTAGTAATGGCGGCCAGTTGAGCTTTTATGACCTTAAGCTTTTCAGATTCTTGAACATTAGCTACTCGTCTGATAGAAGATCGTGGACTGGCATAGCTATGTTCGGCCAAGTTCTCGATCAATTCAACCGCCTCTTCGTATGTTTTGTTCATTAAAGCACCACCCGCTGCAGTCATGATGTCATTCTTGTACTGCAGATGAAGACCACCAAAGAAGGTCTGGATGATCACCCAACCATATAGACCATGATGTGCGCACTTTTTTAGCATATCTGTGTACCTTTCCCATGCCTCATAGGGTGTCTCTTGGTCCCATTAAGCGAAGTGAGTGACTTCAGCCATTAGTTGATTTGTCCTACCCAGTGGGAAGAATTTTTGTAGGAAAGCGGAAACCATATCTGCCCACGTGTTGATTTGATCTACTGGTATGCTTTCTTCCCATATCTGTGCTCTTCCATTCAGTGAGAAGTTAAAAAAATCTCAGTTTGATTGCATCATCTGACACTCCATTAACCTTGAATGTATTGTAGATCTTCTCGAATGTATGGAGATGTCTATGAGGATCTTCTGTCGGTGCTCCTCTAAACTGATTTTGTTGTACCATTAGAATCGTTCGGGGCTTTATCTCGAAGTTGTTCGCATATGTCGTGGGAGGTTGCACACCTCTTCGAATGGATCCCACAGTGGGATTGGCGAACGACCTCATCGGAACTCTCTCCGGAGGACGTGGTACTTCCTCATTCATTGGTATTTCGTCACCCATCTTCAATTTCTTTCTGGCTTTTGTTGCTTTTCTTAATTGACGAGCGGTTCGTTCGATTCTGGGTCGATTGGCTCTATACCTTTCCCTCGAGTTCCTCTTGGCATAAACCAAATAGTACCTGAAAGTGAAAGTATGAAGATTAGTAACCCAGAAACTGAATAATGATAAAAATAAAATAAAAATAAAAATGTCCAATGTAATAATGCATATAGCTCGAAGTGCTATCAGTGCAAACTAGTTCCCCGGTAACAGAGCAAAAAACTTGATAGGCGGGTTTACACCCCCTAATCTAACTGCAAGTGTACGGGTCGAATCAAGTAATATGTACTTGAAAGTATGAGTATCGAACCAAGGAACTAGGAACTGACTATCACAATGACTATACTTACTATTAACTGGACGATCCAATTGATGAATTGTTGATAAACGATTAATAACTAGATTAAATAAATAAAGTTTAGAGCAAAAGCGAAGAACAAATTTGGATTTTTCGGGAGAAAAGCAGTTGAGGATTAGAATCCCAATGGTTTCACAAAGAACACTCTACTTAGGATAATTATCAGACTAAACCAATCAAATGAATACACAATCACGTAAATAACTGTTATTCTCTCTCGAGCAACAACAAAGTTATTTTTAGAAAACACCGGTTTTATCTCTCGATCTCAACCTAGGAATTAAGAAATTCATTAAGAACAAGATTGTAAAAACAAGTACTACGGTTTACTTGGTATATCTCTATCCAATTTCTCACCCTAGGCATACAAATTCAAGCCAAGTCATAGAATCGTTCTCTTGAATCAGATTCCTAACAACTAAATCAATTTGCAAAGTGATCAAACTCACAAAAGCATTAAAACCAAATTCATATGCTTCACTGATTAAAAAAACTATTAAGAATCACAAGGTTTCATGTTCATATCTTTACAAACCAAAGTTCATCCAACCCCCAACAATCTAAAGATTACTTCATGTTGGGGGTGTTAAAACACAAAGCAAAAGGGAGGAAAAGAAAAGTAAACAAGGTCTCTTGAACAAGAAATCAATGTATGAACAAACTCCCTTTTGTTGAATCGCAATACCCACGGACAAATAATTGATCTTCGTTAACCCAGTGTTCCCCGATGATTTAGTTGCGTTAAGCGGCTTCAAAATCTATGGAGGGCCGACCTAAGTTTCCCCAAAATCGTTCCTTGCCTCTCTCTAGTCGATATGGTGAAGAATGAATGAAAACCCTAGGTGAAAAAGGGCTTAAAATGTATCACTCCATCATCGGTAGTTACACCGAGAGTTTAACTCTTAAACTCTCGGTATAAGTCTCGGTGAGCATTGTTTTCCAGAATTCAGATTGTCGGTAGTTACACCGAGAGTTTTACTCTCAAACTCTCGGTGCAAGTCTCAGTGAGTGCTGTTTTGCAAAAACTGAGACTCTTCATTCACTTGACGGCCCAACTTGACAAGTCTTGGTGACACCTTTCTGAGTTTCTTTGACGCATTTCTCCGAGCTTTGACCCAAGAATTGACTCGTACATCCTCGCTTTGCCATCAATTTGTCGGATGCTTCATTCTCGTCTAGAATTAGCTTCTTTCGAACCTAATTCTTCGTTTATTCTCGAAACATGGATTCCTGAAAAACTCATGAATAAACCATGAAATACACTTCGTTTGTGGTGCTAAAATAGCACCATAAATGGCGTTATCAGTCATCGTAGACGACCTTATGGTGTAGGTAGTTGAAGTTGAACATCTGTCATTGACCCTATGATGTAATTTCTGATTCAATTTTTGTGATATGGTTATTCCCATATTGTAGCTAGAAATAGTCATTGGGTCATCGGGGGTAACACCCTCAAATCTGGAAAGAGCGACTAAATTAAAACTCTCAATAATACATCAAATGAAGGGTAAGCCTCTTTCTATAACTCCACACTTAAATTAACTTCGAATAACAAAACTGGAATTTACATCAACAATAGGTAACCAAGTCTTACATTAAGACTAAGTCAAGGCCGGATGTTACTAAAACTCCACAATAGTCGCTATCTCTGAATGCGGGAACATCACCCAATAGCTACATCCTTCTCGTGCATCTAACTAGCACTCAACTTTTCACGGTATCGCTAGTACCATATCCCAAACAAGGTCCTGATGCATATGTTGAAAAATAAAAAGGTTAGGCTTAACGCCTAGTGAGTTCAAGAGTTTTCATCACTATAAAAACAATAAAGCGAAATGATATTATTTAAATAACAATCTCCATTATGCAAAATGTTTAGAACAAATAGTGATATCTTTTCCAGAATCTCATTTTCGTGATAATACACTTAAATAGAAATGCTCTGAAATCATGGAACTAAGCCCAATACTCACACGAAGAGTGAATATGATTTAAAATCCAAATATCAAAAACGTGGAAATAACTCCTTCATTCAAAACCTTAATATATGTGTAGGGGATCCAATATCAAAGTCATCAATGGCAGTTGCTTGCCCAAAACCTAAACAATATTATAACACGGATATTACAATATCCGAAAAATAAAGTTTAACAACAATGGGGGACACCTGTATCCATTGAGAGTGAAGGGAACACATAAGTATGTCATCCGTACAACGTTAATCGTATAACATTTGACGACTAAACGTCCAAATGTTCGTACGACTCCTTAACAAGTTTCACCTCAAGAATCGGTTGACATTAGTGTCTATTCCCACAAATTCCACCACAAGGCCCGACACACTTTAGAACAACCTCCAAGGCATTTACCTTCAAGCAGTGGAGGTCCTAGTGCCTACCTCCAAGGTAGCACCTCCAGACTCAACCCTCCTAGTGCCTACTTAAAAGTTTAAGGTCACAAAACATAGGTCCCGAAGTCCAACCCCGCAATACCCATTCGACTATCAAATAAAGATTGACTTACGTGTCTATGGATCCAATGCAACACAGTCTAAACTACATGACTCAAATGCATATAATTTTAATTAAACATGCCTTAACACATAAAATTCCAAGAGAATGTCTAACACTCTCAAAATATATAATTAACAATAAAATATGTCTCAATTGCATATAATTTTAAAAGCTCAATAATAAGCAATTTAAATCAGACTAAAGTCCCCAAGATTCATTTGAGTCAAATCCGAACCAAAAAGCTCAACAAGTCAATTTACCATTAAATAAAGATCATCAAAACAATAAAACACGTTTAACCGGCGTTTGTGCAAATACATGCCCAATGCATGGTTAACTTAAAGATACATAAGTGGTTGGGGAAAATCATTTTCCAATTAAAACCCCCATTATATTTCCAAAATGTCTCATAGCACAATGACATGCATTTTCCGAACAGTTTATAAAACCAAGTACACCAAAAATGCGATAATGTCAAATAAACTCTATTTGTGTAATAACTCCCCAAAAGGACACATTCTTGAGATTTACACATCAAAATATCCAAAAACCAATTAAGACATTTCATACGACTTTATCAAGCCAAATTTACCAAATATGAAAACTTCATCAAATACTCAACACAATTGATAAATACCAAGTAAACACATTATTACTTCAAAATACACATTATGGCATGTACATAGTTTTCACAAAGCAACTTGAATTCACCTTGCTAGGTTAGGTTAAACCTAGGTTCCAAATCCATCCATAGCTTCCAAAATGGTGAAGGCTTTAGATCCATCAACACCCACCTCTTGAAACTTTATCTGGATCACAACCAAAGGCTAGAGATATACCAAAAGTAACCCCAAACTCAGATTCATAACAAACCTTAGTCAAATCCTCTAATCATCGAAAATACCAAAAATTGGTCAAAACTTCGAAACATGGATGATGCCTCAAAATAAATGCTCTAAGAGGTTAAAATGAAAGGTTTTAACAAGAATAAAGGTTTAGAATGTTAAGATGGACTTACAATCTATTTTTAGGAAGAAACCCAAAAACTAGTTCAACAATGGTGGAAATTGCGACTTGGCGAAGATGACCTTTGAATCTTGGATAAACTTGAAATCTTTATGTTTGAGCTCTTAATGCTTGGAGATGAGAAGTAAAAACACTTTCAATCCTTTTAATCGAGTTCAAATGAAGAAGCTATGAGGTAGGTATGAGAACTAATGTAGAAGAAGAAGATTAAGATGAAGATTGTGGGAGGCTTTAATCATATATCTAGCTCTTGATCTCACAAAAACTCTTGAGCAAATAGATTGGGTGAAATGGAGATGTTTGGACAAGTTTGATTGAGAGAGAAATGAGTTAGGAGATGAGGAATGAGGTAATAAATGAAAGAAAATCATATTTCAAGGGGAACCCTCCAGCTCCAATTTTCTGCCCAAACTCCCCGGGCGTGAAGGATTCGCCCCGGGCGGGGAGGACTCTCTGGTCGTGAAAATTTTGCCCCGGGCGTGAAACTTCCACAGAAAATTAAATAACTTTATTTTCACCCCAAAAATTATACCAACTCCAAAATTCATACCAAGAGTTAAACTACGGTCGAAATGTAAATATAGATCTCAAATTAAACATACCGAAATCCGGATGTTACACTGCTCACTTGATTTCTTCGTTTTTCATGCCCGATCACTGCTTTGGCCATAACTTCTTCGTTTTAGCTCCGATTTTGCTCTGAAAGAACCTTTGGACTCCTTTTCTAATTCTTCATCTAACAAGACTATTTCTTCTATTTCTCTTAAAAGATTGATTTTCATACTAGCTTGAAATCATACTTACCCAGAAATCAGGGTGTTACATCGAGGGCAACTTGGTACTGGCTTATGGGAGATGGTTACTAGCCATTGGTTACATGATGTAATTTCCAATGGATTAGTGTACTTGGGATCATAGGGGGGCATGAACTATGAATCGCGAATAATTGATCCCATTGAGGCCATTGATCCTCAGGATGAGCTCTCTAACGTGTAATAGTGACCTACGTTTATGTTCAGCCCATGATAACGCCATTTATGGCGTTATTTTAGCACCACTTTTCGTGTTAAATTGCTTGATTTCCAAACAAACGAAGCGTATCTCACGGTTTATTCATAAGTTTTTCAAGAATCCATGTTTCGAGAATAAACAAAGAATTGGGTTCGAAAGAAGCTAATTATAGACAAGAATGAAGCATCCGACAAATTGATGGCAAAGATAGGATATACGAGTCAATTCTTGGGTCAAAGCTCGGAGAAATGCGTCAAAGAAACTAAAAAAGGTGTCACCGAGACTTGTCAAGTTGGGTCGTCAAGTGAATAAAGAGTCTCAATTTTTGCAAAACAGCGCTCACCGAGAATTGCACCGAGAGTTTGAGAGTTAAACTCTCGATGTAACTACCGACAGCCTGAATTCTAGAAAACAGTGCTCGCCGAGACTTACACCGAGAGTTTGAGAGTTAAACTTTTGGTGTAACTACCGACGATATGCTGATACGTTTTTAAGGCACTTTTCACCTAGGGTTTCATTCATTCTTCACCATATCGACTAGAGAGAGGCAAGGGACGATTTTGGGGAAACTTAGCTCGATTTTCCATAGATTTTGAAGTCGATTAACGCAACTAAATCATCAGGGAACACCGGATTAACGAAGATCAATTATTTGTTCGTGGGTATTGTGATTCAACCAAAGGGAGTTTGTTCATACATTGATTTCTTGTTCAAGAGACCATGTTTACTTTGCTTTTTCTCCTTTTTGCTTTGTGTTTTAACACCCCCAACATGAACTAATCTTTCGATTGTTGGGGGTTGGATGAACTTTGGTTTGTAAGCATATGAACATGAAACCTTGTGATTCTTATCAGTTTTCTAATCAATGAAGCATATGAATTTCGTTTTAATGCTTTTATGAGTTTAATCACCTTGCAAATTGATTTAGTTGTTAGGAATCCGATTCGAGAGAACGATTCTATAACTTGGGTTAAATTTGTATGTCTAGGGTGAGAAATTGTATAGAGATATACCAAGTAAATACTTGTTTTTACAATCTTGTTCTTAATGAATTTCTTAATTCCTAGGTTGCGATCGAGAGATAAAACCCGCGTTTTCTAGAAATTACTCTGTTGTTGCTCGAGAGAGAATAACAGTTATTTACGTGATTGTGTATTCATTTGATTGGTTTAGTCTGATAATTATCATAAGTAGAGTGTTCTTTGTGAAACCATTGGGATTCCAATCCTCAACTGCTTTTCTCCCAAAAAAAATCCAAATTTGTTCTTTGCTTTTGCTCTAAAGTTTATTTATTTAATCTAGTTATTAATCGTTTATCGACAATTCATCAATTGGATCGTCCAGTTAATAGTAAGTATAGTCATTGTGGCACTAACTTCCTAGTTTCCTTGGTTCGATACTCGTACTTCCAAGTACATATTACTTGATTCGACCCGTACACTTTTGGTTAGATTAGGGGGGTGTATACCCGCCTATCAGCACCTAACCATGGAAGTTGGCTCTCCCCCGTCACCGAAAGTTGTTGTTTTAGGTATTGAGTTTTATCCATGTTTTTCGGGGACATTTTTAGTATGGAGTGTTCTCCATAAGTTATGATTTTGGGTATTGAGTCTTAATCATATTTTGGTATTCTGGATAATAAAGTTTTATCCGAATATCAACAAATACGAGTTAACCATTATTTACGTTTTGGATGAGTATTAGGTTTCAAGTTCGTATTTGAATGAATGTTTTGTGTTGGAGTTTTTATCACGAAAATGGTGGGTTTTGGGAAAGATGTTGCTTTCATATTTCACACATTTCAGTAATCGTGATTTAAATAGCATTCTTTCAATTTACTGTTTTATATAAATGATGAAAACTCTTGAACTCACTAGGTTTTAAGCCTAACCCTTTTTATTTGTCGGCATGTGCATCAGGTCAAAGTTGGGAATGGTACTAGTGACATCATGAAGAGTTAACGTCTAGTTATATGCATGAGAAGGATATAACTATTCGATGACGTTTTTCCGCATATGGAGATAACATTGGTTTTTGTAACACCCGACCTTGACCTAGTCCTTATGCAAGACTTGGTTTATCAATTGTCGTAGTTAAATCTAGATTTTCTATTTGAGGTAATTCAAGTATTGATTTGTAGAAAGAGATTTATCCTTTAATTGATGTATTATAGAAAATTTTAATTTAGTCGTTATTTTCATATTTGTGGGTTTTACAATGCACTTGATGGAGCGAGAGGTTGGTGACTAATATGGTGTAGTTAAATGCGCCATAAGCTTTAATGGCGGCGTGTGGATGATTTTATTGTACACATCTTTGTTTAATGTTGACTTTGTTTCGAGCTAACATAATTGTGTTTGATCCTTTGGTCACATGTGAGCGGTTTTGAGACCACTATACATAACTACTCAGTCGTAGCAGTATTGTGCCAAGCATACACTAGTTCATTACATGGTTGTCATATTCTTTAAATTGTCAAAAGTACAAAATGTTATTAATTATTGTGTCAACATGCATGAGTACAATGGACTCACTAGGCTTCAAAAGATATTGCAATTAAGGGCAAGGAAGGGTTTCAAAAGTTGAAATTGTTGGTTGGGCCGTTTATTGACAATTTATGACTGGTATTTCAGTTGGAGAATATTGGTCAGTAATGAAATCTCATATATTAAGTTAAGGTCGTTCTTGTTATTGGACTCTAAATTTCTTTTGTATTTGAGATGTTGTTGGTTGTGATGGTTATACCTATGATTAATATGAAATTTGTCAGAGATTGTAAGCAGTAACATGTTATTGAGTATGTGATGCGTCATTTCAATGAAATGTTGTTAGGAAATGGATACATGGGGTTATGCATCAGAGTCGTGCATGATTGGGAAGGCGGACCTGTACATAGTCCATGTGATGATGAAGTCTCATACCATGGTCAACGGAGGACTGTGGGTCACTTTTGAAAGTATTGACACGATAGGAGTCGTAGATGCATGTACGTACTGAATAGCATTCTCAATTGTCGGCATAATTAGTTAAAGTATCAACATGTTGATTGTTGACTTTGAAGTCAAAGACTGTTTAAACTGTTCGTTGTCGACTTGTCAAATAGTTAGTATGTAACTGAAAATTTGAGAAGTAACTTTGATGTAGTTATTTTAATGTGATCGAGTGATGATGTAAATGGTTGTTTGGGCACGATTTTGTTAAATCATTTTGTGTACGTGTTTGAAGGTTAAAGTATCAGTGGGTTTGGAGAAAGTGACTTAATATGGAGCATGGGTGATCTATAACGGGTTGAGTAACTAGTACAACACAAATGGGTGTATGTGGAACTATGATGGTCCACGTAGAAGTGTTGTTCTCTTCAGACTACTTGAACTTGTTCTCATGGTTGTAATTATCTGGCATAGATTGTGATGAGGCGATTGGAATGTATAGTTAATTGGCTAAGAATGCAAACATACGAGTCTATGTTCAGCGGGCATATAAATTACTTGAATGATTTAGACATAGAAATGAATCGTTCAAGATTGAATATATGATTATGAAGCTTCAAGAGAGCAAGATTTTATTTGTGAATGATGTTTATGAATTGTTAATTGAGAAGGAATCGAATCGCTCACCTTGGGGAAAAGAATCTCTTAAAAGATACAATTTGGAGAAATAGGGGATTATATGTTTTGAACGCATGGTTTGCTTTCAATTGAGATAGTTAATTAGTGGTTATAATAGAATGCCTAGAGAAATTTAAATTTGCAATCCATCTGTGATATGTGTGAAGTTGTGTTGAGCGTAAATTGAAAAGCTTGTAAATAGGTGATGAGTGTATGTAATCCTTTTGTGGACAAAGTTTGTAACTGTTTAGTCGTAAAAAAATTGGGCTAAATCTGGTCAGGAGGTGTAAGCCAACATATTCGGTCATGCTGGACTGGTTGGAGAGGAAGAGAATTACTCGAAAAAATTCATATTGTGAGTTTGCTTAGAGTGCTTAAATGTTTAGGCTACGTAGTCACCAGGGACGAAATGAAGAAGAACGTGGTATGTATCTAAGCATGTAAGGTGTTGAATATCGTTGTAGCTATTACAACAGTATAAGAGAGTATTCACGGTTTAACATATTGTGGTAATTGAGTGAGTTCCCAAGTTAGGCGGTATCTGGACAAAGGTATTGTCGGTACGCATAAGTTTTATCACTCAATTCATTTGGGCGCTACTAAACATAATGAAGTCTTCGCCAATGTTATTTAACATCTTAGTATAGAGAAAGACATA
This sequence comes from Saussurea involucrata, assembly GCA_033807775.1. Classification (NCBI taxonomy): domain Eukaryota; kingdom Viridiplantae; phylum Streptophyta; class Magnoliopsida; order Asterales; family Asteraceae; genus Saussurea; species Saussurea involucrata. Next base: position 106,869,592 of record CM066314.1, on the reverse strand, counting down.
TGTTATTATGTCGATTATTGCTCGACTTGTTTGTAAGTGGTTTGGTAATATTGATGACTGTAAGGGAAACCTACAACCTTTGGGTACTTCTGAATGGGACTATGTAATCATGCTATGTTGGACCTAGTGACGAGGTTTTCAAGTCTTCAAAGAATTTTGTTGTCAATTGGATAATCATCGATCAACACTAAATTGAACCAATTTTGTAAATTCAAGGGACATATTCAGGAGAGAGGCTAGCAAAATAGTTTGTCGTTGAGATTGAGACCATGTGCAGAGTGCCAATATCGAGTGTGTCAGATTATGATTATTACTTCACTTTTGCATTTAGAGACAATTTTATCAAGAAATGTAAGTCCCTAACCAAATCAAGTTGTATATCATAACCAGTTTGACGATCAAATGTGACCCTTGATGTTAGGTCAGGGATGTGCTTCTAATTTCGTTGGATCATGGGAATGTCAATTACAGTGGATATAGTGCTTATAACATATTTATCGGGATAGGTTACAAGTTGTACCGTATGTGGTCTTATGGCTGAAAGAGTGGAATACATCTGTAATAGAATGAATTGGAGAAAAGCAGTTGGTGGGGTCGAAATGTTTGGTTAATTAAATGCAACTAAGGTTGTTTAGATTCGGGAAAGGTTGAAAGTAGTCCTATTCAGACAGATGAACTACATGGGTGAAAGATGTAAATCTAATGAAGTTTAAGATGGGCATAGCGAGAAGCTGAAAGTATTCCCATGGAATGATATGATGCAATTCAGGAGGAAAGTAAAGAGGAACCCATGTTTTATTGGGCCATTTGCACTTATTAAAAGAGTGGGGAAGTGCCGTACAAGTTGAAGTTGCCTAACAACATGTTTCATGTCATAAATTTAAGGAAGTTCCTAGTGAAGTTAACATGGAAATATATTTTAAGAAGTGTCCATCGATGAAAAAAATGGCCTTATAGAGGTGCAATGGCGCTTGCATAAAGGCCAAGAGACAACTAGGGAAGTGGAGTTCGTAATGAGGTCCGAATTCCCGCGTTTGTTCATCGATGGAATTTCGGGGACAAAATTCATTTAAGGGGAGGTGTTGTAATAACCCTCACCTTGTTATGTTAGCACTTAGTGTAAGTCTAAGGGTGTGGGTGTAAGTTGCTCTCCTTTGCAGGGGCTGAATATGAAAATAAGGGAATAAAGAAGAGTGAACCCTTATTTCTCTTCTCATTTTGAGTGTTGACGACTGGAAATTTTGGGAGAGAAAAGAAAGTGTGGCTCTCTTGAAATTTGGGGAAGATTGAAGTGTTCAAGTGAAGAAATCGTCATCTTCATCTCTAAGCTAATTGGCTTCCCTTCAATCCTAATGCTATCATGAATGGAGGTTTGATCTCTATCTAGAAAACCTTCTTCTTTTTGGGGTTTTGGATTCTAGACGAGGATTCCTTATTCCTTTGAGTTATTTGATTTGAAATCTCGATGGATTATTGATTTGGATTGGTTCTTGTTGGTTTTCAAATGACTTTTATTTGAGAAAAGTCACAATTGTTATGGTTTAAGCAAGGGTTTAAAGATTTAAAGTTTTAAGGGTTTGGAATCATTGTTCATAGAAGGATTGATATGAATAAAATCAGGTTGTATAGTTAGATTAATGGTTTTAGACATCGATTCCCTCAAGTTTAAGCCATAAAATCGACTTGGGAGGGATTGTTCAAGAGTTGCAAGTGGATGTTTAGGGAAACATTGTGTATGAGACTAAAGCGAGTTTCAAGCGGGTAAATATGCTTGAAACCCGCTTAGCCACTGCCTTGTACATTTTTTCTTTTTTCTTCATTTCTCGTTTTGGGGTAGCTTCGAGGTATCTATTATGGGATTGTCTTACGGATTGTAATAGATGGTTTTAAGATGATGTAGATTGAATAACACCATACCTATGTCGTCTAATTCAGGTGTTCGGTTTGAGTCTATGTGATTATTAGGACGTGTGGTGGTGTGCTAAACCTCAGATGAATTCCCTTAATCCTTTTTACGCATGTGGAATATTTATAAATACTTTCTAAACTCTGATCACGGTTCTATAGTTTTGGCATGGATCATAGATTTGGAAACTTTTTGGACAAACATATCTAAAACTTGTTTATTACTGTTTAATGTTGTTTATTTTATGATATCATGGTTTGGATTTGGATTTGGGTTGCACAGTGGGATTAGTGTACTTTAGGATAGTGGTAATCCCTTAGGAGTTATATTCTTCCATGTGTCTGGAACTCATTTCACGAGCACATTAGATGGGCATCTTCTTGGGCCATGGGGATGTATTGGGACCCGATTGTAGACGTCATAGGGGAGTGGCAACTACTTGCGACCACTGTGCAAAGCTCGTGGTTTATGTTTGAATATCTATATCGTTATGCCTTCATGGTGGTTTTTATGTTATCTTAAACTGTTTAATTATGCTTGTAGAGGGAATTCACTAGACCATATGGTCCAGCCCTCGTTTTTCAAACTTAAACTCATTTTCAGGTTAGAGAAACTAGTTGGGAGTTCCTCAAAGGGAAAATAAAAAATGTGATGTCGTTAGAAGAGGGATGGATTAGAAGAGTTTTATTGTTCACCTTTAGACTTATTATAAGTCTCAGATGTGGATGTGTTTGTGTGCTGCAAACCTTGAGATGTAATTGATGTTTTTAACTTGGTATATTTTGGGACCGTTTTGGCTATATTTTATGTTATTGTTGTTTTGGAAATTTGGGTTTACAACCATCGGAAAAAATGACTTGATTGTATCAACCATGGAGTCTGAATCTAGAGACGGAGGCGACAAGCTCGAGTTTTCTGAATTACCCATCTAATTATGAACAATATTATCATTTGGTTGCCGCTCGAAATGACTTAATTGGGGGGTATCACAGTGGTTATGTGTGGTTTAAAACCCAGATTAGATCTGGTCTCAACCCTTATTCAGAATGGTATCACAGTGAGTTTATGTCTTACTGTTTAGAAGTTCTTGGGTGTCACAATGTGCATCAGAGTCGGTTCGTGCCTTACTGTTAGAAGTTTTTAGGTATCAAGTGGTGTGCGCCAGAATAAGTTTGGTCGGAGTAATGTTCGTCGGAGAGAGGAGAGAGATTTACAAAAAGACTAACTTACCCTAAATTTTATTCATAAATTCAATTTTCTAAAATCTAATGGATAATTACGAAAATTAATACTTTTAGTAATAGCCGTGGATTATTAATAATGTGTGGCTGAGATTTGATCTCACGGATATCACAAACAACCGAGTTCTCATTTGAATAGACTCCCCTTCGTCTACAAATGAATTAAATAATACACCCATATCAGCCGTCCTTTTTCTTGATCAACGATTATAATGGAATGAGATGTTATAAACTGATGAAAAAGGAAACGAATAAATGAACGGCAATATTAGAAGACATTGTCATTTATTTTTGGAAGATAATAATCACCCCATTTACAATCCAAAATATGCTCATTTAAATATTGATTTTTGTTTCAAGTTCATAGTGTTGTTTCATCTATGAAATTTGGTTGTTCCAAATATTTTACCAAAGTTCATAGGTTTTACCAAAAAGTAACAATATTAGTAGATGGTTAATAGGTGATTTTGGGTAATGTTTCGTAGGTGAAACACAATAAGAAACTAGAAAGTGGCAATAATCAGAGATGGTCTATATGTGAAATTTTGATAAATGTTTTCTCATATGAAAGACAGTAAGAAACCAAAAGGTGACAATTTTTTTGTAGGGTTTCATATTTGAACTATAACTTTGGATTTTATGATAGGGCAATTGAATGAGATATAAATAGGTAAAAATGATGAAAATACCCTAGTTTACACTGTTTGTACTATTTAGGCGGTTTGCAAAAGATACAACTTTTATATTTATAGTATATATATCTATATATATATATATAAAAGAAAGATGTTGGGTTGAGGGTGTAACAACATGTGTTACAAGTATTATAAAATATTGAACTGTGGTGTTGTGGTTACTGTTGGAATATGCTCGTGTCATAATATATAATTATATGGCTAGATACACATGGGCCTATAGGGTCACACACAATACACTGAGATACCATTTAATATATAATGTAATTATTGTATTTACATTATATTAATAGCCTATGTAACATGGGGTAATTAAATGGGCACAAATCATTAATAGTGGATTAATGGGTTTGTATTGGATTTAAGTTAATAGCTAGCCTATTAACTTAATTAATTCAAGGCCCGTGAAGATTTACTAGGGAGAACCTTTAAGAGGCCCAATGTAGCTTTAGGGTTCATTAATAAATAGAAATGTTAATGACCTAATTAAGCTAACCTAATTTTTCCTCTCCTCTCTCTAAAATCGGCGCCCCACCCTTAGCTCTCTCTTGGGTTTTTCCACTTTGATCTTCTAGCTTCGTTCTTGATTAATTGAAGCTACAAGATCCGTTACTAAGGATGACTAGCATCCGGTGGTGATCAAGGAGGTGTAGTGTGGACTACTCTAGAGGCATTCTCCATTGAATGCTTGGTTTCAAAAGAGCACACAAGTAGATCCCGATTGATGTACAAATCACGCTACAAAGGTATATCGTTATTTGTATTTCTAGTTTAATTATATTGGCAATACGTTGATCCTTTTGGTGATTATTCCGCTGCGTTATTATATATGTTTATTTTGTGTTTATTTTCATAATCACCAACAGTGGTATCAGAGCCATCGTATGTGCCATATGATTAACTTGTATATGTAAAAGTGGCTAAAACTATTTCTGAAAATTTCGACCATCGTTGGGTCTAAAATAATGTATTTTAAGATCCTATAGCCACAAGTTACATATACTAATCGTAGATTAATTATTGTAGTTTTTCTTCGTTTTCGTTGGCTTGTTTTTTTACTTATTGTAAGTGTTTTAGATCCATGGTAAAACATGCATTTTTATCATGGACCAAGCCAACAATCTTAATGATATTGTATTATTATGTTGGTGTGCAAAACCGATGAAAACCTTGACCGTTTGTGTGCTTTGTTTAATTATTTGTCGAGTTTTTGGGTTGTAATAGTTTAGGCAATTTTTTTTCTTGATTTAGTAGTAGATAAATGTATTTTATCAAATATTGTAACCATTGCTCGGAATCGAATGGCGACAAGTTAGAGACGAGAAGCATTTTTCGGAGCTGCTGGACAGCCGGCGCGAAAAATGGATTTCCCGGAGTTTGGCACATCGGATTGGGTTGATTCTTGTTGCTGGAGTTCCATAAGACGTAGGGGCACATTTTTGCAGAAGGATGTTTCGATTGGGGAAGACTCCTTCCATGTCGTTTCGGACCCCGAAGCTGCTGCGTTTTTCCAGACAGTTTTGTGTTCGAATGTTCTTGTGGGTTCTACTTGCTCTTGATAGTCTTGGAGCAAGTGGAAGCCCAAAAAGGGTTTATGTTGGCCCGTCCTTAGTTGCCCTATTGGTCCGTGTGATGGCTCACGAGATCAAGCATAGGTGTTCATCGGTTGAGGTTTTGCACATTTTGGTTCTGTGTTTATTTTCTTTTATGTTGCATTGTTATCTATGTCTTTGATATTATAACTTGCAAATGGGATTTTCAAACATAAAATTAAACACATACCACTTTTAAAACTAAATCTAAAGATTTAGTTAATATAAGTTTAAATTGGATTTGAAACTTAAATCTATTATTTTATATAAATATCGATTAAAAGAGTTTTATCGGTTATTTAATTTATGTAATGTCCAAGCTAATTAATATCTCATATAGGTTATATATTAAATGGACATCTCGACACACATAAAATAAAACAAATTAGAATCCAAGTTAAGAAATGTTTTTAACTTATGCTACGAATGAAGAATGCATGCTTCTTTCGTACATTTTTTTTACACGTTTTATCAAAATACTATACCCGTCACAATTTTAAGTCATGCCGTCCAATTAGCTTGAAATCCCTCGCCATTACCTTTTGCCTATGCGTGAGACCTAGGTTGAATTGTAATCCCGAGGTGATTATTGTCTATGCGTGAGACCTAGATCTATTTTCACATGATTTCAAATTGGATGACTTAATCGAGTTAAGCAGGTGAGACCTTAACCCGAGGCAAGGATGAGACTAAACATGCCAGCTTGACACTAGTTGCTCGGCCACTAGATGCCATGGGTCCCATAAGGATCTAAGAATTGCACTTGTAATGCAATTGGTAAACGTCACCTACCTATTGAATCTATCATTGCTAGCAGATCAACTGATGTGATGATAGAACCTCAATGAGGATCTTAGCCTTTTTCGTAAATTAATTGTTTTAAAAGTAAAACTTGGGTAGTTAATTTAAAAAAAAGGATTAATTATTGAAATTACTAATTTTGAACTCTGTATGTCTGTAGATGTCAACAACAAATCAAACCCTAAGCAACTCAACTATCAGGTCAGTTCTTGAAAAAGAGAAACTGACAGGAATCAACTTTATCGACTGGTATCGAAATCCGAGGATCGTCCTCAGAGCTGAAAATAAGTTGATCCATCTGGAAGAGGCCTTACCTGAGGCACCTCCTGCCACTACTTCTGCTGCAGTTTGCACAGCCTACACCCGTAGGTTTAACGAACAACAAGAAGTAGTTGCTCTCATGTTGGTGAGCATGAACCCCGAGATCCAAAAGAACATGGAGGAACTCACAGCATTTGAGATGTTACGAGAGTTGAAAACTATGTTTCAACAACAGGCAGAACAGGAACTGTTTGAAACAGTCAAAGCATTCCACGCTTGTAAACAGGAGGATGGCCAGTCAGTTAGCTCTTACGTCTTGAAGATGAAAGGCTATCTTGACCGTATGGAGCGTCTTGGTTACCCCATGCCACAAGTTCTTGGAGTGAGCTTGATTCTTACCTCACTATCCAATGACTATGACCAGTTTGTTATGAACTATAACATGCATAGCATGGGGAAGACTATCTTTGAACTGCATGCTATGCTGAAGCTTGCAGAACAAGGGATGCCAAAGAAAGCTCCTGCTGTTCTAGCAATCAGGGAAGGAAAAATCCAGAAATCCAAACCGCAAGCACAGGGCAAGGGTCATGGCAAGGGTAAACATGTTTATAAACCTAAACCTAAGATCCCCCCCACCTGCTAAAAAGGAGCACCCTGCAAAGGACGCCACCTGCCATCACTGTGGAGTGATAGGCCACTGGAAGAGGAACTGTCCTACTTACCTGGCAGAGTTGAAGAAGAACAAAGCTACCCCGGCTAGCACATCAGGTATCTTCACTATAGAACTCTATGCTTTCCCTAGTAAATCCTGGGTTTATGATACCGGTTGTGGAACTCACATTTGTAATAATGTGCAGGGACTAAGGGGAAGTAGAAAGCTAAACGACGGAGCTTTGGACCTGTACGTAGGCAATGGAATGCGTGCAGCTGTTAAAGCTATAGGGAGCTTTGATCTTATCCTCCCTAATGGATTGATTCTTGTTTTAGACAATTGTCATTATGCACCTACTATTACTAGGGGTATTGTTTCGCTTTCTCGTTTGAAGAAAAATGGTTTTATCCATGTTTTTACGGATTATGGCATTTCGGTTTCTAAGGATAATATATTTTAATTTAATGCTATTCCTCGTGATGGTATTTTTGAAATTGACATGGATAATCTTGTTTCAAACGATAGTTCTATATACACGTGTAGCACTAAGAAATCCAAACGTAATTTGGATTCAACTTACCTATGGCACTGCCGTCTTTGCCACATAAGCAAGAAACGCATTATAAAGCTGCAACACGATGGGCTTCTAAAGTCATCCGATGATGAGTCGTTTGATAAATGCCTCTCTTGCATATCTGGGAAAATGATAAGAAAACCTTTCTCCCATGTAGGTGAAAGAGCCAAAGATCTTCTTGGACACATACATACTGATGTATGTGGCCCATTTAGAACTGTGTCTAGGGAATGTGCTAACTACTTCATCACTTTCACTGATGATTTCAGTCGCTATGGTTATGTTTACTTGATTAAACATAAACATGAAGCCTTTGAAACGTTCAAAGCCTTTCAAAGTGAAGTAGAAAATCAACTCGGCAAGACTATTAAAGCTCTCTGATCTGATCGAGGAGGAGAGCATATGAGTCAAGAGTTTTTAGACCATCTGACTAAGTGTGGGATTGTCTCACAATTAACTCCTCCATACACTCCACAACATAATGGTGTATCTGAAAGGAGAAATCGAACTTTGCTAGACATGGTTCGATCCATGATGAGTCTAACTACTTTGCCACTGTCCTTTTGGGGTTGTGCTCTAGAGTCTGCTGCTCGCATACTCAATATGGTTCCGACAAAGAAGGTTGATAAGACACCATATGAAATATGGCACGGGAAAGTCCCTAATCTGTCTTACTTGAAGGTCCGGGGGTGTGAGGCTCTCGTCAAACGAGACACACCGAACAAACTTGAGCCTAGATCTATCAAGTGTATCTTCGTAGGGTACCCAAAGAAAACAATGGGTTACTATTTCTACTACCCACCCGAAAACAAAATATTTGTTGCTCGGTATGCTAAGTTTCTTGAGAATAGTCTCATTTTACAAGAAGCAAGTGGGAGCACAGTAGACCTTGACGAGATTCAAAGCGAAGATGCGCAACCTCCTGGTGACACTAGCGAACATCACGCTGAGGTTGAACATGCAGATGTTGAACCACAGAATGATGTAATTCCCATTCGTAGATCTACAAGGACACCTCGAGCACCTAAACGATATAGTTATTATATCGATGCTGAGGAGCCGAATTTTGGGGATCATGGTGAACCCTCTAACTATCAAGCTGCATTGTTGGATCTAGAATCCGATAAATGGCTTGAAGCTATGAATGCTGAAATGCAATCCATGAAAGACAATCAAGTCTGGAACTTGGTTGATCTTCCTCCGAACAGCAAGACTGTCGGAAGCAAGTGGATCTTCAAGAAGAAGACCGACATGGATGGCAATGTACACACCTATAAAGCTCGTCTAGTAGCAAAGGGTTACACTCAAACCTACGGGGTTGACTATGAAGAAACCTTCTCGCCTGTTGCTGACGTTAAAGCTATTAGGATTCTTATAGCCATAGCAGCGTACCATGACTATGAGATTTGGCAAATGGATGTCAAAACCGCTTTCTTGAACGGTCACCTTGATGAAGATGTTTACATGGTGCAACCTGAGGGTTTTGTGAATCCGAAACATCCCGAGAAAGTATGCAAGCTTCAAAGATCCATTTATGGACTGAAGCAAGCATCCAGAAGTTGGAATAAAAGGTTCGATGAGGAAATCAAAACGTATGGTTTCACTCAAAACCTTGATGAGCCATGTGTATATATGAGAGCTAGTGGGAGCATCGTCGTTTTTCTAATCTTATATGTTGATGACATATTGCTCATGGGGAACAACGTTCCAATGCTACAAGATGTCAAATCCTGGCTTGGAAAATGTTTTGCCATGAAAGATTTAGGCGAAGCGGCGTACATCCTAGGAATCAAGATCTATCGAGATAGATCGAAGCGGTTAATTGGTTTAAGTCAAAGTACGTATATTGACAAAATTCTCGTTTTAGAATTGATGCTTCCAAACGTGGAAGTCTTCCAATGCAACACAATGTAAACTTGAGTAAGACTCAGGGACCCTCCATACCTGATGAGGTGAAGCGGATGAAGGGAATCCCCTATGCTTCGGCTGTGGGATCCATCATGTATGCAGTGAGGTGCACTAGACCTGATGTAGCGTTCTCTCAGAACCTTACGAGTAGATACCAACAGAATCCAGGAGAAAGTCACTGGACTGCTGTTAAGAACATACTGAAGTATCTCCGAAATACCAAAGATGTGTTCCTTGTTTATGGGGGTGATATAGAAAGAGAGCTCAGTGTTACTTGCTACACTGATGCTAGTTTCAAAACAGATCGAGATGATTCTCGATCTCAGACTGGCTACGTTTTCGTCATGAACGGAGGCGCTGTTGACTGGAAGAGTGCTAAGCAAAGCACTATTGCGATGTCTTCTACAGAAGCTGAATACATAGCTGCTTCCGAAGCTGCAATGGAGGCTGTTTGGATACGGAAATTCATTTCTGGGCTTGGCGTTGTCCCCAGTAATGAAAGACCCATGGATATGTACTGCGATAATTCTGGTGCCATTATCATAGCCAACGAACCTGGAGTTCAAAAGGGCGCCAAACACTTTCGCCGGAAGGCTCACTACATTCGAGAGGCTATCGAGATGGGTGATATTCGTCTTCTCAAAGTTCACACAGATGACAACTTAGCTGATCCTTTTACGAAGCCAATGTCTTGTACCAAACATATCGAGCATGCTAGGAACATTGGACTTCGACCAGCTAGTAGTCTCATGTAGATCTGTTTTTAGTAATTGAATAATTGGAATGTTGAACAGTTTTTATTTTCACAATGAATTGATGTACCTGGTATGATCGTTTTCGTTTATATCAACTGTGTTCTATATTTGCATGTTTAATCCATGAATAAATTATTTGTTCAAAATTGTCCATTGTCAGTTGATGATACGGGAGTATCATCGAATTAAGGTAAATGTGAGCGTATTGGTGATATTCATTAGTTAATGAATATTAATGATGATGCCACCAAACTCACATGTTGTTCATTGGTGATGAACATTGGACTGACCCAACCTACGAGAGTTCACTGCATGGATCGGCGTCACCAGTGAATCTCGCAAATGGTTATGTCACTCGTCCTTAGACTTGAGATGCAAGCAGGTTTTGTATGGGTGGAATGTCGGTCTTTGATATGGTTAAACGTTGTCCTGAATAAGGCTGCTATAAAAATCATCTTCAGGAGTGACATGAAGCACATGACAGGCACGTGCAGTCAAAATAGGATTTGTTCCTCTACATGTAATGGAGTTAGATACTACTGGGCCCCTCGATGAATTGAATAGATGTTTGTACGGCCGTACCCAAATGTAATTAAGATGATGCTTGATTAATTTGGTAATCTACTTCAACAAACAGATCGAGAAACAGAATCGTTGAATAATTAGAATGACATATGATCCATGTATAGTATTCAACAAGGTATCTGTAACAAAGGGATGACTGATTTAATAAACCATTTAAAATGAGACGTTTAAAGAAACTAGCCTCATGTGTCTCTAGGGGCATTGGCGTGTTGCTAGACGCTAACCTTTGCTTGTATAATTACTTGTTATTATGACGTGTGCAAGTGGGAGCTGTTGGAATATGCTCGTGTCATAATATATAATTATATGGCTAGATACACATGGGCCTATAGGGTCACACACAATACACTGAGATACCATTTAATATATAATGTAATTATTGTATTTACATTATATTAATAGCCTAAGTAACATGGGGTAATTAAATGGGCACAAATCATTAATAGTGGATTAATGGGTTTGTATTGGATTTAAGTTAATAGCTAGCCTATTAACTTAATTAATTCAAGGCCCATGAAGATTTACTAGGGAGAACCTTTAAGAGGCCCAAGGTAGCTTTAGGGTTCATTAATAAATAGAAATGTTAATGACCTAATTAAGCTAACCTAATTTTTCCTCTCCTCTCTCTAAAATCGGCGCCCCACCCTTAGCTCTCTCTTGGGTTTTTCCACTTTGATCTTCTAGCTTCGTTCTTGATTAATTGAAGCTACAAGATCCGTTACTAAGGAGGACTAGCATCCGGTGGTGATCAAGGAGGTGTAGTGTGGACTACTCTAGAGGCATTCTCCATTGAATGCTTGGTTTCAAAAGAGCACACAAGTAGATCCCGATTGGTGTACAAATCACGCTACAAAGGTATATCGTTATTTGTATTTCTAGTTTAATTATATTGGCAATACGTTGATCCTTTTGGTGATTATTCTGCTGCGTTATTATATATGTTTATTTTGTGTTTCTTTTCATAATCACCAACAGTTACTCCACATCGATGAAGATATGATAATTTTGAAGATGAAGGAGGGTAAATGAAAGTAGGATGTCTTTGAAAATTAAAAGGGGTGTCTTTTATAATTAAAATGGGTTATTACAACATATACACTTGACTCATTTTAACTGGTCCTCTTTTTAACAAAACTAAAAAAATATATTATGTATCTAATATAAAAGGAAGAAGTTTGATGTTGTGGCACCATGATATTTTAGTATTAAAAAATATTGAATTGTCATGTTGCTTTAGTTAACCCACATGGGTGAGGATATAGTTTAAAAAGAGGGATGTGAGTATATAAAAGAAGTACGAAAGCCTCGTTTACGAACTTTTGTGATTTACATATGAACTCTTTTTAACTAATTCATATATGAACCTTTGTGATTCATATATGAATCAGTTAATTGGTTCATATGAGAATTAGTTAAAAAAGAGTTCATATATGAATCAGTTAATTGGTTCAACTGATTCATATATGAACCTACAGTTAATTAGTTCATATATGAAACACAAATGTTCATATATAAATCACAAAAGTTCATATATTAATTAGTTAAAAAGAGTTCATATGTGAATTACATGGGTTCACATATGAACCATTAGTTCATATGTGAATCACACAAGTTCATATATGAACTTGTCCCGTGTTTTTGTAAAAGTTACGAAACTGCCCTTCTATTTTTGGAACAACCGCAACTTTTGACCAGTCAAAGCCGCAACTTTTGATCAATTAAAACCGATCTTGACCGAATAAATGACCAATATTAGTTCTCTATTTCTCATATATTTAGCACTTCTCAAATGAACCTAAGGCTATATATGTATATATATGAAAGGAATATGTTTGGTTGATAACTTGGCACCCTGAGATTGTAGCATTCTTAAATTTTGAATATGTTGGTTTGGTTACGTGATAAAATCATTTCCAAAACTATACAAGGATATTTTAATTGGACTCGTTATTATTAATCATATGAGACACGGGAAGCTTGTTTGTTAGAAAAAATGGCAAAAGCTCCATTTGTTCGACCAAGTAAGAGACCTGGGCGTCATACATAGTGATGTATGTGGGACCGTGAACATACAAGCTAAAGGTGGTTACAAATACTTCGTTACTTTCATTAACGATCTCGGTAGCTTTAGCTATGTGTACTTCATGCGAGATAAGTCAAAATCTTTTGAATTGTTCAAAGAATTTCAAAATGAAGTAAAGAATCAACTTGGGAAAAGTATTAAAAAAACTTCGATCAGATCAAGGTGGTGAATGCTTACACTGATTCCTTGATCATGTTAGAGGTTGTGGTATTGTCTTACAACTCACTCCACTTAGAACACCACAATGCTATGGTGTATCAAAGAGGATGAATCGTACAATATTAGACATTATACGAATATTATATGATGACTGAGGCTGACCTTCGAACAACTTGTGGGGATATGTTGTAGAAACAAAAACATTCACATTGAATCCAGTTCCATCAAAATAGGTTGAACATACATCGTATGAGATATGTACTCGAAAGAGCCCCATGTGAGGTTTATGTACGACGATAAATCTCAAACAAACTAGAATCCAAATCTGATAAATGCATATTTGTGTTATCCCAAAGAAACTAAGGGATACTACTTCTACCATCCTCAATACAACAAAGTGTTTGTTACATGTGTTGATGTCTTCTTTGAAAGGTATTATTTCCAAAGGAATCAATGGGAGAAAAGTGGCTCTTGAAGTTGTTGAAGATAAAAAAGATGCCAACAAATATGGAACCAACACAGGCACCATAAGTAGTTGTGGATCCATAAGGAGTGTGGAAAGGAACCCCTATTGAAGTAGCACAAAGTACTCGTAGATATAGGGTACATGAGGATCTCTAGAGATATGGATTTATCATTACTCATAATGGGGATGTAATGCTCATAAATGGTGAGCCCACTAGTTAAGAATAGGATGTGGCAAACACTCTCCCAGAAATGGCTAGAAGTTATGGAGAATGAGATGGACTCCATCTATCAAAACCAAGTTTGGAACTTAGTTAAGCCACCTAATGAGTTTAGACCTATAGGGTGCAAATGAGTCTTCAAAAGAAAGACTAGCATGAAATGCTAATGTGATTACCTATAAAGCATTATTTCTAGTTAAGGGTTCCAAAAAAAATTCAAGGCTTTGATTATGATCAAACCTCTCTCTAGTGGTAAGATAAAGCCCATAAGAATTTTTCTAGCCATTAAAGCATATCAAGATTATGAGATCTGACAGATGGATGATAAGTCATATTTTCTTAATGGAGTGTTACTTGAGGAAGTGTATATGATACAACTCGAAGGTTTTGTCACTCTTGAAAACTCTCATAAGGTACACAAGTTATAGAAATCAATTTATGAATTGAACCAAATATCGAGGAGTTGGAATCATTGCTTTGATGAATCAATCAAAGAATTTTGTTTCTTCAGAAACGAAGATGAACCTTCTATCTACAAGAAGGTTAGTGGGATCATAACATCATTCCTTTTATTGTATGTTAACGACATACTACTCATTGAGAATAATATACCCATACTTGAGTTTGTAAAGGCTCGGTTAGGGATTTTTTTCTTCAATGGAAGGATTTAGGTAAAGTTGCTTATGTATTAGGCATCCAAATCTAAAGAGTTAGATTAAGAAGATTATGTGGTCTAATTCTGAGTACATACAAAGACAAAGTGCTGAAGCGGTTCAATACGTCCGGCCACAAGAAGGGTTCTTGCTTATGTCTCACGACATATCGCTTTCCAAGAAGCAGTGTCTCACTATGCCTTAAAAAATGAACATATGAGTAACATTCCCTAAGCCTCGACTATAGGTTCTATTATATATTCCATGATGTGTACTCGACCCGATGCATCATATGCTTTAAATATGACAAACCTATACTAGTCCAACCTGGTGATAGTGATTGGATTGTAGACATAATATCCTAAAGTGCTTGAGAAGAAAAAAGATTCATTCTTGGGAGACGACAATGACGATAAATTAAGTGTAAAGGGTTACACCAACACAAGCTTGCAAACTGATAAAGATGATTTCTTTCACAATTTGGGTTTATGTTTTACCTAAATGGTGGTGTTGTGAGTTGGAAGAGTTCCAATCAAGAGACAATAGTCGATTCTACAACAGAAGCATAGTACATTACAACATGAAAGGCAACTAAGGAGGCCATTTGGGTAAAAAAAAGGTTGTTTCTCAACTTGGAATAGTTCCTAATAGTGGCACTCCAATAGAATTGATATGCAACAACAATGGAGCTATAGCACAGGCCCAAGAACCTTAATCTCATCCACTGACAAAGCCCTTACCATAGCAGAGAGTCGGAAACATGATGACCACTATAGATCTATTGGTATTTTATACATGGTTGATTGGATTTAGTGCAAATTGAATATTTATTACAATATGCCCAAAAGCATGATTGTAATTTTGGATACTATGTCTTGATATTGTTTAAAATAAATGCATACAAGAATATATAACTATTTAGAGATAAGAAATAGGAAACCGTGATTGGGATTGGGGATTGGCTTTATGATAAAATAGAATCGTGGGTTGCAAAGAGTGATTCAATTGGTGATGAAAAAAGTGAATTATTGGTTCATTTCTCCATCTTAACGACAGTAAAAGAGATTGATTAAATTTTATTGAGTGCGACTTATAAGTCATTGAGGGTTTATTGTGATAATAAATCAACAGTTCTTTACTCCACGACAATAAAAGCTCCACAAAATCTAAATTTGTTGAAGGGAGTTCAGAATGTTAAAACCATATAGGAAGGATTATTTGCTAGTAGACCAATTTAATGAAGGCCTACCAAAGTCTTATCACAATCATACTACTTATTTGGGTTTTTTTAAATGTTACCTTGGTTTAGTAGGAGTCATTTCTATGTTTGTTCTATACGTTCTACTTAATATACTTAACTGCTTAGTTTTCTCAACAATAAAAGTTGATGGCTTTTGAATCTATATCTGAAGTTATTTGTGTTTTATACAATGTCTATGTTACAAACTGCTACTAATTATCAGCAAAACAATGACAAGATTTGATTATAAACTCATAACCGAATGATTATGAGACACTCATGGCTTTCGAGAGGCCAAGAACTCTCCCTAGGGTTACACCCAATTGTATACAAATCTGATTGATACCTTCTCTAAGCCCCAACCCATCTATTTATACATGACAGCGTGAAGTAACTACTTCTACCATCGTATTAATATCGACTCTATTGACTATTTGACCAGGGGTATAACAATACCCGCCCCCAAACTTCCACCTTGTCCTCAACGTGGGAAAAAATAATATAGAAATTTATTTTTCAACGATATATGATCATCCCAGTATTCTTCTGAAGAATGTAATCCCTTCCACTTCAACTTCATATTCAAAACCCAGCAGTAATGATCGAGTTGTACAAAGTTTTGATGTGGTTGAAAATATGGACTGGAATCTAGATTTGAATAGGGTGTTGGATCAATTTTAAGATCAGGGTTTGGGTAAGGTTTTAGATCCATTTTCAGATCAGGATTTGGGTAGGGTTCCAGGTCCATATTCCAATCTGGATTCGGGTAGGATTCCTGATCCGTTTCCAGATCGGGATTCGGGTAGGGTTTTGCAGGCGCTCTCGGATTTGGATTCGGATAGGGTTTTGTATCCATTTTCAACCCTGAATTCGAGATTGAATCGGGTTTTGGTTTCAAAGTTGGATCTGGATAGGCATTCAGTTTTGCACTCAGAATCAGATCTAGATCTGCATTCGAATAGGGTTTCAGATCGACATTCAAATCTGGATTTGGATTCTTCAACAGGTTCTCATCATATTCTTTGTCCCAGTCTCCATTCGATTCAAGCATCCACAACCAAAATTTGTTCTTCGAAAATCGATCAAAGTTGCTAAATTGATTAATCTTTCGTTGCTTCCGTTTCCTCCTTTGGGTAGATTTGGCGATCCTCGATTTTTTTGGTTGGGCCAAACTAGACCGATATTGTCGGCCCAAACTTGAAACCCTAAAAACCAAGGCCTCGGCCTTTAATACAGCAACAAAGGCTTCACCAAAAACTTTATTTCCCTGATCTACGACCTTCTTTTTCTTCTTCACGGACTCCTCCTTGGACTTCCTTACGACGGCAACCCAGCCACCAGAAAAACGTCTCTGACATCTCCTGGCCGGAATCAGTCGCTTCAACATTTTTGATTCTCCATTTGATTTTGGCTTCAGATTCGCCTTTTCTCCTTCCTTCTTTCTCTCATCTTGTTTTCCTTTTCACGTTTTTGCCAAAACCCTAAGGGTGTGATCTCCATGATCAATCCCTTGTTCTTAGACATAATTCAAGTCTTCTTGAATTATTCCTTTATGATTTTCCAATCTTCTTGAACAACATCCAATGAGGACTTGATCGAAGTAAGAGTTTCCATCATCTTCTGAGCGGTAACGAACATGCTCCTGGTCAATTCCAGAATCGACTGCTCTGATACCATTTGTTACAAGCTGTTACTAATTATCAGCAAAACAATGACAAGATTTGATTATAAACTCATAACCGAATGATTATGAGACACTCATGGCTTTCGAGAGGCCAAGAACTCTCCCTAGGGTTTCACCCAATTGTATACAAAGCTGATCGATACCTTCTCTAAGCCCCAACCCATCTATTTATACCTGACAGCCTGAAGTAACTACTTGTGCCATCCTATTAATATAGATTATTGACTATTTGACCTGCCGTATAACAGTCTACATCGTAATAGAGACTATAGATCGATCTCACCTTAGACCAGAAGTAGGTGGAAATATATTAGTATTAGAGAAGTTTCATGCAATTAGCACAAACTCATTCATATTTGATCTATGCTATTGGGTAGGTTAGATAATTAGATCATCACCGACTATATTATGAAAAAAGCTACAATGGTTCTATTGTTAATATATAAAATGGGCCATATTAGACTATTAGTTAAGGACGTCTAAAGATAATTAGTATACACAAGTGTGTCTAAGGAATTATGTAATATAATCTCTTACATAGGAAAGATATATTAATCCGATTAGATGATCTTGTATGCTTTAAATTAGGTAAATCGAATCAGGCTTTATAATGTTTGATCTAATAGGCTCATGACTTTTGTAACAAGTAATTGTAATTAGGGTTTAATACGAAAATTTAGATACGATTTTAAATCCCCATATGTTAGAGATGGGCCATTTGTGATAGAATAATAATAACTTTGGTTAAGGGATATTGTCACACCTTCTCAATTCGTTCACCATCAAAGTTACACGTAAAGAAAGCGATTGATCCGGGTATTCATTTTCTTCTATATATGACTTGAATTGTATGCAATAAAATCACATAACCAAGTAAAAACATAGGAATCACGCTTAAGGTCATAGAAGACATGGGGAGATTCCAATCACGTTGTAAACATCGAAAACATCATTGGAGTTTTAGGGGCTGTTTGGTTCGCATACTTAAAAGATATTTGATAGAATTGGAATGACAAATTTCTTTGACCAAATTCCAAATCCTATTTTTGGTTCACATAATAAAAATGAGTGAATCCGTTGAATTCCACAATTTAAAAGGAATTCATCATTCATTGGCTAATGATTGGCTTTAACCGAATGAATTGAATTCCTACCAACCAAAAGCATGATCAAATTCCTTCTAAATCCTTCAAAGTCAAATTCTTTTGATAGATTCCAATTCCATCAAATTCCATTTTACAAAACAAACACCCTCTTAGTGTGTGTGAATTCTTAGCATTTCATCCTTTGCCTTTTGGTCGAGGAAAAGATAATATTTCCTATCACTCAAGATTCTTGTGGGTCTTGGACTGGTACATAGTCACTTAAATATGGAAAAGGAAATGGTTTATGCCATGTGAGACGAAGAAAATAAGTGTGGACCGGTTCCAACATTGCTTTTTGTGAAACCATAAGCCATTTTAATGAATAATTAATAAATGAAGTCACCCGTTCTCTTTTATATACTTTCTAATTATAAATCATGGATCGGTTTAT
This sequence comes from Saussurea involucrata, assembly GCA_033807775.1. NCBI lineage: Eukaryota > Viridiplantae > Streptophyta > Magnoliopsida > Asterales > Asteraceae > Saussurea > Saussurea involucrata. Next base: position 106,850,581 of record CM066314.1, on the reverse strand, counting down.
GATTAAGATAGAAGGTTTATAAAATGTATAGAAAAGGGAAATATAATACGACAAAATCATTAAAATGAGAAAGATGGCTCTAAATTCAACTTGGGTTCAAGATTTAGCTTTTGACGAACATGAAATATCTTGGATTAATCCTATAAAAACCAAAAGTAATGGGGTGAAGCCAATGAATACAAAAGCAATTGTTGGTATTGATTCATCCATTGTAGATTTAATGCAGTTTAAGAACCAAGTTACAACTTGTGTATTCATCAAAAAAAAAAGTTACAACTTGTGTATGCAATCTGTCTATAAACTCATACCAGCTAAATGCCAAAGATTCATACATTTGTAACAAAACGGTGATGCGATAATCCCACGACGCTAAGGGTATTATTGTATACCCTCTACAACAAAATCGGGTTAATTTCCAGGACCTCAAAAAATATCTAAGTGTCCAAGAGGTTGTTTATAATACTTAAGATTATAGGACCAAACACTTATGCGTTATATGTAAAAGTGTTACAATGAGTCTAAATGACGATTTTTGGTGAAGATTTTAGTGACATTTTTTAGATAGTGGTACTTCTTTTTTACAAAACATTTTTTAGGTCTTATAAACACATTTACTATGAAACATTTGTTTTTATAAAACATTTTTTCAAATAATGTCATATAAAAAAAAGACTAATAAGACCTTTATTTCAAAATTGTCATAAAAAACTTGACAAACATCATATAAACTTATTGTAACACTTTTACAGGTGACATACAAGTGTTTGATCCTCTAAAAATAAGTCTTATAAAGTAATCTATTCGGATATTTAGGCATTTTTGCGTCATTTTGTTGTAGTGACGCCATAAGTACTAGTTTGTGAGTATTGCAACAAAGAAAATATGTAAAGAAACGAACTGACCACGTATGCAACTCCTCATGACAAAAACGAAGTTCCAGCATGATTATGGTGCAAAAGATTGTGTGCCATTGAGTCTCTTGCTTTCATTGCCATTGGAGACCTCAATCCATTTTCAGGAACCATCTCATCATCCATAACCTCAATCATCAACTGGGGTTCGATCTTTTCGCTTCTAATTTCACAAATATTATGCAAAACACAACATGCCCCAAGAACCACGGGCAAATCTTGAAGCTTCATCTCCGTTCTTTTCTGTAAACAAGACCACCTCCCTTTCAATCTCGCAAATGCATCCTTAGAAACCCTCTGAATCTCTCCAATCTTCTCATTAAAAGCATGTTGAGTCCATGTTAAATGTGGCTGTTTGTAGGGCACCAATACCCAATCCATTAAAGGGTATCCAGAACCACCCACAATCCATACACCTTTCAAAAGCCCACCATTTGCTCTTTGATAAAGAGCAGAATTCTCCAAAACCTGATCATCGGGCATCGAACCAGGCCATCCAATACACACATCAGTAAACACACCACTTGGGTCAACAACCCCTTGAATCGTTACTGAATAACATGTCTTTTGCCTCTTTTCCGTATGCCGTTTGTTGAAATAAGCAGACACATTAACTTTTGGTGCAATAATTGGTATATGAGTTGTGTACATTGATCCAACCACATTGGGTATACCAGAAACTGAGTTAAATTCATTACTAATTACTCGCATCGAATCATCATCATTCGGCCATTGTAGATATTTAGGCATTAATACATCTTTTATAGCAGAACAAACCTCAAGAACAAGCTTGTGACATGTAGAAATACCCAATCCAAATCTTTTGGAAACAAGTCTTAAAGATTCACCAGTGGCTAATCTCCATATACAAACAGCAACTCTTTGTCTCACTGGTACTGCATCTCTTAACATAGTGTTCTCTTTGGCAATGGCAGCGGTAAGCTCATTGCATATCAACTCAAATGTATCTTTCCCCATTTGGAAGGCTTTTCGGAACTCATTTTCGGGAAAATCTGCACTGTTGTACTTATCCCACCAATCTTGTGATCTATTTTTCACCCATAACCGCCGTTGAGGTCCATCCGCACCACCTTTCACCGCCGCTCCTCCGCCGCTGCTACTGGTACCTAGATTCAAATCATAGCCTAAATCAGGTGCAGCAGCTACATCACACACAATAGAGGGTGTTTGAGACTTTCGCTTTCGAACACGATTCGATACATCATCATGGTGTTTATCTTGGTCCTCGAGAAAAAACAAAGATGTAATAACCTTGGTTGATTCAGTTGTCTTCGTTTCTTGTTTCCCCTTCATATCTAATTCTACTCCTTCAGCATCATCGCCTCCATTAGCAACCTCAGTCTTTGCTACCTTTCTCCTCCGCTGGTGCATCGGTTTACAAGTACTCAGCAATTTGATTTACAAATTGAAGAAGTGCAGTTATGGTGTTTGACAAAATGCCTCAAACAGATGTGAAACACAACAAGTAGTCAGAAATTTGATTTACAAATTGATGAAAGGGAAGATGGGTAAGTTAGAAGTGCAGGTATAGTGTTTGACAAAATGCCCCAAAACAGATGTGAACACTTACAAATTGAAGAAAGGGAACCTGGGTAAGTTGAAGTGCAGATATAGTGTTTGACGAAATGCCTCAAACAGATGTGAACACTGAACAGAACAAGAAAGGTAGCAAAACCCAAATGATAAAGTGGTATGAAAATTGAAATAAAAAAGAGGGATGATACAGAGACGTGGGGGACAGAGTGGGTGTGAATGTGGTTTTTGAGTAGTTTATTAAGAAAGATAGAGAGATGGGAAAGTTCGAGGCAAGTCACCGTTTGATTTGTTGGCGTGGGGCGGTGACCTTTCCAAGATTAGGAAATACCGGTTGCCACTTTTCTCACTTGGGATTGGTGGGATTGATTTCTAAAAGGAATTGAGAAATTAATTAAAATGGCACAAGTTTGACTTTTACTAACCAAAATCTTACAAATCTCTTTTACTTTGCTAAAATGGCATTTTTTTTTTCGCGATGGGAGCTCGCGATCGCGGGCAGTGGCATTTTTGTAATAAATTTACCCCACGATCACGGGGAGAGGCCCGTGGTGGTTCTAATTTGGTGAGTTTTGTGACTTTTGAATTCATATTTACACTTTTAACCCTTATACTTATTTACTTACTTTACTTTATAACTTTTACTTTCATAATTTTAATTTTACATTTAACACATATAATCGTTTATTAACTATAATACGTTAAAAAAATACGTTTTAATTTTAACAAGTTACACCATTATAATCGTCTCTTCGATACGTTCGAAATGAGCACAACATTGAATTTTTTTGGATTTATATATTTTAATATATATCATATAAACTAAATAAAAATATTTTTTATATTTAAAATTCATACCCTTATAGTTAATTATTTAATTTATGGTACTCTTATAGTTAAAATACGTTTTATTTATTTTATTATCGATGGTCCAAGTGTAAGTATTAAAAATTGGCGGAGGTTTTGTGATGGACAGACATCGATCCTTTTGTGCATACTCTGTAACTGCAAATACTTCAGCTCCAAACACACATGAATCGTCATTCGCCAAATACCCATTTTCACAATTCTTAAATGAGTCTAGTGATACCAATTTGTTAAAACCTCATTTCATATTCTTCTCGTGAAAACTTGTCCTAATGCCATTCACGATATATATAAACACATACAAATAATAATAATTTAAAACGATTTAATGAATTAGTTAATATATGATTATTATGTTAATGCGATAGGAGTGTAAAAAGATTGAAAAAAAAATAAGAGATGTATCATAAATTAAATAATTAACTATAAAGGTATGAATTTTAAATATAAAAAATATTTTTTATGTAGTGTATATGATATATATTAAAATATATAAATCCAAAAAAATTCAAGATTGGGCTCATTTCGAACGTATCGAAGAGACGATTATAATGGTGTGACTTGTTAAAATTAAAACGTATTTTTAACGTATTTTAGTTAATAAACGATTATATGTGTTAAATGTAAAATTAAAATTATAAAAGTAAAAGGTATAAAGTAAAGTAAGTAAATAAGTATAGGGGTTGAAAGTGTAACATTTCAATTCAAAATCATTAAATTAATCGAATTTGGTCCACCGCGGGGTGTACGCGGGGTGTTTGCGGGCTCAAAGTGTCAAAAACGGTCCCTGCAAGTTTTAAAAAGTGTCAAAAATGGTTCCTGTCCCGTGATCGCGGGCTCCCATCGCGGAAAAAATGGCATTTTGGCAAAGTAAAAGAGATTTGTGCTATTTTGGTAAGTCAAAGTCAAATTTGTGGCATTTTAATTAATTTCCCAAAGGAATTTTGAGTTTGTATAAAAATCTCATCTTAAAACTATGAGTGCTATAAAGTCATCTTGAGTTTCTTCTCGATCTATATAAATTTCATATTCAAAATTTGGAGTAAATTACACTTGTGGTCATCACCTATCAGCTTTCGTCTTTACTTTGAATTAATTATAGTTTCTGTCGTTATGGTTGTCATTTTATTTTACTTTTGGTCCCTCTAATTAACACCCGTTAAATTTTTGGGTACTTTGGTCATTTTATTCTTCTTTATCTTTTTCCGTTTTGTTTTCTTATGTATATTCTTTTGTGTATTAGATTATATTTAATATTTCTACTTATATAATATATATTAGGGGTGTTCACAGTGCGGTTTCGTGCCGTTTAGGGGCAAGCCACAACGGGTCACCACTCCCTCGCACGCAGAATTGGTAGGTTCATTTCTGTCCATCGATTCATTAAGATCAGTTCAATCAGCAAATGTTGAATTGAAATATATTATTATAGACAAGACAAGGGAAGATGCTCACAAATCCTTTTTTTAGTGGCATTTAGATCCTTAAAGGGAAAGGATTTGGCTTTGATTGCAAAGGGTTTTTTTTTCGATTTTCAATTCATTATCTCCTATGCTAATATGAGTTCTCTCTTTTTATAAGTCAACTGACCCACATGGAATAATGGGTACATTTTCACTGAGCTCGTCGGTTTGAAATGGTGAATTGAGGTAGAATAGATCAACGATCTCGTAGTCATTTGGGCGGCTACACCACTACCATGTAGTGAGGTAGGGACAATCAATCCGGGAATCTAGGAATGAATGGGAAATCGGAATTCATGAGGCCCGAAGCCTTAAAGAGAAAAGAAAGTAGATATGGCTTTTTTTGAGTGGCACACATTTGAAAAGACTAGAGTGAAGAATTGGCAATGCTCTCTTATAAGATTGGGGTTATAGACTTACTGGAAAGAAATTAAATTAAAATTTTAGAGAAAATCTTTGTTAAAAGTAAAGCACACAAAATATATCTCATTAATAATTATTGAGATGAAATATGTGTAACATAATTTAAAGGGAAATTAATTAAAATACCTCAAGTTTGACTTTGACTTACCAATATACCACAAATCTCGCTCAGTTTACCGAAATGCCACAAAATTCCGCGGTGGGCCCCGCGATCGTGGGCCCCAGCCCACGTGTCATACGAGTTTGGCCAAACAGCCCGCGTAGGTCCCTCAAGAATGCCCGCGGTACAGGTTTGGCCCCTGTCTGCAGAGGATGCCCGCGATCGCGGGATACCCCGCTACGTGTCAGCATGGGGTTAACCCTAAAAAAATTTGTGAGACACAAACCCTAATCTCTTTCTCATCGCCGCAACTATATAAGAGAGGTGGGGGGGCCAAACCGGCCACACCTCATTTTTTTAATCAAATTCTCTCTTCTCCTCTCCCAAACTCTCTCAATTTTGTCGTGTGGAATACGCGCTCGGGTTTTTTGAAGATGGCTCGTATTACTCAGTTGGTAAGTTTTTCTTAAGTTTTTTGTTCTTTTTTATATGTTGTTATTTTAAGTTAAGATATATGATATGTATGTTGTTAGAGTGTTTATAACTTGTTATATGTTTGAATATGATATTTGTTCTATGTTTAAATTTTAAAATATATGATATGTGTGTTTTTATGTTTGAATGTGATATTTCTATGTTATAATGTGTATGTTGTTATAGATGTTAGAGTATTTTTATAAAAAAATGTTAAGAGTGTGTTTTTATAAAAATAATTCTTAAGAGTGTGTTTTTATAAAAAAATTGTTAAGAATGTGTTTTTTATAAAAAAAATGTGAAGATAGTGTTTTTTATAAAAAATTGTTAAGATGATGTTTTTTATAAAAATAATTATTAAGAGTGTGTTTTTATAAAAAAAAATGTGAAGATGGTGTTTTTTATAAAAATATTTCTTAAAAGTGTGTTTTTATAAAAAAAATGTTAAGATGATGTTTTTTATAAAAAATTGTTAAGAATGTGTTTTTTATAAAAAAAATTGTTAAGATGGTGTTTTTTATAAAAATAATTATTAAGAGTGTGTTTTTATAAAAATGTTACGAATGACAACTTAGGTCCCTAGGGTTTTAAGAATGACAACTTAGGTCCCTAAACTTTTAAGAATGACAATTTAGGTCCCTAAACTTTTAAGAATGACAACTAGGGTCCCTAAACTTTTAAGAATGACAACTAGGGTCCCTAAACTTTTAAGAATGACAATTAGGTCCCTAAACTTTTAAGAATGACAACTTAGGTCCCTAAACTTTTAAGAATGACAACTTAGGTCCCTAAACTTCACATGCCACACTCAAAAACATCTATATATAACACTATTATATGTTGAAATAAAATAAACCGCAACATCTATATATAACACTATGATATGTTGAAATAAAATAAACCGCGACCTATCTATTTATAACACTATTATATGTTGAAATAAAATAAACCGCAACATATCTATTTATAACACTATTATATGTTGAAATAAAATAAACCGCAACATCTATATATAACACTATTATATATTGAAATAAAATAAACCGCAACATATCTATTTGGATTTTGTCAAACGGGTGTAAATAGCCCTAAGGTATGTCGGGATTTAAGCAATCCTTGTGATTCCGCTGCTACCTGGAAGTCCAATAGATTGAGTGGTTTCTTTTCTAAAACTAAAACAAACGAATAATTATCAACACAATAAACCAAACAAGCAAAAACATCTATATGTAACACTAACTATAACATCTGTGAATGACTATGTAGAGGGATTTCTTTAACATTGACTTGACGCTAAAGTGCAAAGTTGGCTACATCGAGGAGTTAAGAGAGCGCTTTAGGGGATTAGGTGATCGTGCAGATACCGTTGAGGCCATCTTTAGAGGGACACCTTTTGGGTCATGGATGGATGTGTCTTACTCTGGTGGCGACCCTACGCTAGTGCACATGTTTCTACAGTTGGAGGTCGAGAGCTCCAACGCTGAGCCGGAGTAGATGCATTTTGATTTCTTCGGCCATCGATTGTATTTTGGGCATCGTGAGTTCTGTCTAATTACAGGACTACGTTTTGCAGAGGCTCCCCCCTTCCTCCCTTAGCAGACTGCTCCTTCGTTCCTAGGGTTTGGGGCATTTCAGCATCTCGTTTGAAGCTGAAGGCAGCCCGGGACATGATGAAAGAGGGCCTTAGTGCCCTAAGCGACACCGATGTTGTCCGTGTATGCTTGGTGGTGATCGTGGATATGGGCTTCATGGGTCGTGAGTATAGCCAGACTGCTTCCGAGACGGTCATTAGGGTCGTCGAGGACTTTGATGTGTGTAACAGGTACCCGTGGGGTAGCCATATCTGGACACATTGCTACTCTATTCTGCACCGAGCCATAGCCAGACGCGCCGATCGACATGCAAAGATGAATCTTTGTGGTTTTACATACGCCTTCAAGGTTAGATACGTAGTATAACATAAATTATAATACATACAAACTGTTTGGCTTTCCTTTTTACGTACTTGCTCTTCTTGTGTAATTCCATATATGGATCTTGGAGATGTTTCCCGCAGCCGTCCAATATTTCGTCAAGCGCGACGACATATTACTTAGGGGAACCCGTTGGGACAAGGGCCCTATTTCCCTAAATAGGGCGCTTTGGCTTCAGTTCTTCAGTCAATCTAGACATGTAAGTTCTTTTACTATGTTTACAATGTTGCATACGTTAGTCCCGCTTATTAATTTTTTTATGTTTTATCATATATTTAGCCGCCGCATGCGCCTTTCGCTCACCTTGAGCCTACTGCCGACGAGAGGGAAACGCATTGGTACAGAAACAGCGTGACCTTTTTTGACGCAGAGGCGGCAAGGGCTCGATGTCCCTCTCCTTCCACATCTGACAAAGATGAGGAAGACGACGCGAGGCCCTCCTATCAGCCGGCCCGTTCCTCCTCCTATCAGCCGCCCCCTTCATCCTCCCATCAAGATCCGACTTCCACCGAGCCATCTTATGGCACCTTACACGACCTGTGGGACTACGTTCTGGGGCCAATACACACGCGTATTGATAATCTGGAGGGCCTCTACAGACAGTTTCGCGCTGTAAATGTTAGTGTGTAACTTAATTTGTCGGCCATGATCTTTTTGTTTGTATACTAATATTACGTTCTAAATTTGTTTTAGCTGTCGAGTACGACGCCAATCCTCGCTCCGTTCTAATATGCCACCACATCCTATCCGTCATTCCCTGAGAATGTAAGTGACGCTGAGTAACCATTATACTTATATGTTAGTTCCTAAGCTTGTAACTCTTATAATGATCAATGTCACGCAGGCTGGGATGTCGGGGGCCGGGATGTCGGGGGCATACACCTCCCAAACGACGTTCGCCACCACAACATTCATGGACATCTTTGGCGGTTCGGACGGAGAGTATTACAGGCCGGAAATGTCGGGGTCGTCGTACGTCACACCGCCATCATCCATGCATACTGTAAGTTATTTTGGTAGTTTTGGTTTAATTGTGAACATTTCCTAAATTGTACTTAAAACATCTAATAACTTAACTTTCAGACGATGGGGTCTCCTATTCTCGAGGAGCACTTCTCGGAGCCGGAAGATGACCCGATGGATGTTGTAGATCCACAGGTGACCCCGCTCCCTCAAAAGCGGCAGCATAAACTTTCAAACTGGTTGAGTTACCCGTTTAGACAACAAGAATCTACGACACCATTGCCCCCTAAAAAGCAAGCAAAGAAAGTGGGGGGAAACAAGGGAGGAAAGAAGGCGGGAAAGAGAAAGGAAAAGGTGCCTTCACCGGAGCGTCAACCGGCATCGGATATATTGAGGATGTGCCGGACTGGTGGCCTCCCCCGCTTGAAGTTCATCCCTTACTTGAACCTGGAAATCACCCCCCCCCCCCCCGTTTTTCAAAGTATTGCTGGCGGATGACCCTTTGGAGTCTGACTTACAGGATGTGGTTAGTATGAAGTTTAACTATAGTGATATAATCAAATATATTTATATTACATGTCTAACCATCTATTTTTTATGTATAGCACATCGATTGTTGGGTCTCGCTGCTGCAAAAATATCGTGGAACAGACACGAGGTGGACCATGATGCTCGGTATTTTCTTTCACTACATGGTGCTTGAGCATCAAGGTCCCGTCTCCGTGGCTAGCTCATGCAATGGCGTGGAAGGGGTTTCTTGGGCTCTCCTCGATGTGGTATGTAAATCGTTTTACTCTTATTTTATTTAAGTTGTTTTGTTGCTAACTAAGTTGTCTAATATTGTAATATTTCAGGTGTACATCCCTATATGCATTCATCCCAAACATTGGCTGCTCGGAGTGTTTGAGCTTGACGCTATGACCATGACCACATATGACAGCGACAGTGCCAGTCTCTTTAGAGACCAATTGGATGACCAGATGAGAAGGTTTAAAGCTATGCTATATGACTTCTTTTGCCGGGTCAAGGACACGAGGCGTCGCGATAGGACACATGTCTTTCGCCATAAGTTCGCCAACAATACACCCCAGCAGACCGGGATTAATGCGGATTGCGGTGTCTGGGTATGCCGTAATGCCAGGATGTTGATAAATAACGATGTGGTATGGGTACACCCTGACCACACCGAGGACGAGGCCAATAAATTTCGCCAACATATGGCGGAGTCCATTTATGAGCATTGTCAAATAGTGCAACGTTAGGTTGTCAAATAGTGCAACGTTAGGCTTTTCCAACACCTAGTAAGTAGGTTTATGAAACTTGCGATAATCCTAATACAGAGATTATTGGATGAACAAGCATTTATTTCTTGATTATTGGTGTATTGGTTCTTGTTGTCTGGAAGTGATTCATATGATGAAAAAATTGGTATTATGTAATGTAGAACAGTATCTATATTATAGAAACTTGCATTTGACAGTACCATATAAATCTGATCTAAATTCTCATTAATTAGCTATGTTTGACTACTTAAAGACTAATTTTCTACCTAATGAAAGACCTTTATTCAAGAGCAGACGAATATTGCAGTTACTTTTTCAGTCGAATCTTACAGGCTCTTTTCAAACGAATCTTGCAGTGAACTATTCAGACGAATCATGCAGGCAACTTTTTCAGACGAAATCTTTGACCATATCTGATGAAGAACATACATTTTCACGACTATAAGTAGATGGCATGATGAAGTAGTAATTCACAACTTCCTATCTATCTTTTATACATTCTCTCCTCACCGTTTACAAACACACTCTCGGTTTTCTTAACACCATGGCTGGAGGTTCAAGATCAAGGGGGGACAGGTCGGCGAATGTGGCTGGAACTTCACGTTCGGGAGCCTACCAACCACTGAACGATGGAGCTCGCCGGAGTACCTGGAAGGTACCGGAAATAGACGAGGAGTGGACAAACTGTGGGCGAACTGCGGCCGATTTTCCATTCATGCCTGAGGAGGAAGCAGACTGGGAGATGGCATCCGACAATTACTACTTCGATAATGGCATGAGAACCCCACCAATGTATGATTTTATGCCGACGGGTCTTCGACAAAGTCAACGAATTACTCCCGCAATGCAAAAAGCCATTGATGAGGCGAACGCCGATATCGAAAAGGTAAAGGGTATGTGGAACCATAACAGGGGGATTCAGCAGGGGAAAATGGAGTATCTAGCGGAGAAGAAACGAGAACTGGCCATGACTAGGGCTCACGTTCGGCAGCTGCAACGAGAGATTAAGGAAGCTGAAGAGGAACTAGAAGAACTCGAATCGGACTACATGGGAATGGAGGACATGATCAAGGAAAAGGTTAACTTGATCACTGGACTCCAGGACGCCTTCCAGTAATAGATTTCTTTGTTTACCTGCACTGTATCCGTTTCAGTTGGGAAGATGATTTGCAATAATTTCTAGATGATCTTGTTAATTAATTTCCTTGTTAAATAACTTAAAATGGGGAAAACATTTTCTTAAGTTAATTTCTATATTAAAAACATTAAAATGGAAAGGAAACAATACATTAAAAACCACATAAAATGATAACCTAAAAACTATAGGGACCATTAATGTTTTTTTAATATTGCCACAAACTTCAGGGGCCAAAACTGTAATTTTGGCATATCGCGGGACCACCGCGGGGTACCCTCGCGGGACAGGGGACAAAAGTGTAAACGCGGGCATTCTTGAGGGGCCAAACCTGTACCGCGGGCATTCTTGAGGGACCTTCGCGAGACTTTTTGGCCAAAACCGTATGACACGTGGGCTGGGGCCTGCGATCGCTGGGCCCACCGCGGAATTTTGTGACATTTCGATAAATTGAGCGAGATTTGTGGTATATTGGTAAGTCAAAGTCAAACTTGAGGTATTTTAATTAATTTCCCTAATTTAAAATATAAAGAATTTATTAGTAATTATTTATATATACACGATTAAGATATCTCGTATATTAAATTAATTACTAATAAATTCGTTATATTTTAAAGAGTAAATTACGGATTTGGTCCCTGTGGTTTTATGAAAATTTGGACTGGGTCCCTCTAAAAATCTAATTTCAGGTTAGATCACCGTGGTTTCGATTTTGTTGCGAATCAAGTCCCTCCATTTAACTCTGTTAAACTCTGAGTCTATAAACCCCTCACATGTCTCCCACGTGAGGGGCAATTTTGTCATTTAAAAAACGTATTTCAAATCTCTTTTTTATCGAAACCTTTGTAATCACTGTGCTTTCAGATCCTATTCGATTATTCATCACAGAGACCAAAATAGCTTCAATTCTTCTGCTCGATTTCAAGACTGTTTGCTTTGTTCGAGAAACTAGGGTTTCGATTTCAAAAGCCAATTATCGATCGCAGGAGCCGATATCGATTTCTGAAGAGGTAATTTTAAGAGAAGTAATTGCAGGAGCCGATTTCAGAGGCCAATTTCGATTTCAGAAGCCAATTATCGATTGCAGGAGCCGATATCGATTTCCATTTTCTTGAGAGGTAATTTCAGGAGAAGTAATTGCAGGAGCCGATTTCAGAGGCCAATTTCGATTTCAGAAACCCATTTCGATTTTGATTTCAGGAGACGATTTCCATTTCATGAACCTATATCGATACAGATTGTAATTGCACGGTTAGAGAGGTAAAAGAATAAATTTGAATAAGTTGCAAACACTTGATCTTTTGTTGATTCAACAAACAAGCTTACAATTTGTTATTGTTAATATCATGATGATCCCAATTTCTGAACTTTACGATGGTATAAGGTACTTGTTGAGTTGTGTCCTTCCCAGTTCCCACATGGTATGATATGGTGGTGAGTTTACATATAAAGTAGCTGATCTTTTCTATCAACCAAAAGCAATCACTTGTATTCTTTCTCTTTTTTGTCTTCCATGTGAAAACTATCACTTTATGACACCGGAAGAACAAACTAATACAACAGCTGCTATATATATATATATATATATATATATATATATATATATATATATTGTGAACATAGCTTATCTCTATAGCGATTTTATGAGTCATGGATACATGTTTCTGCCAACGAATGCTTCATTAATCCCTCAAACATAAATGGACTCTTGTCTTATTTTAATTATCTCAACTTTTTGATGAACTCTGTCATCCTTGATTGCATATGCCGAATGGTTTACATGGCCTAATCCACATAGAGGTTTTTTATTGTATGCCATATGTTTATGGTATTCATATCTTATTCAATCTATCTCTTCAAATCTTTGGTAATTGTGTGGTTAAGGTAACGATTTTTTACCCAGTAATTTGGGAGTATGCGAATCTTGATTCTTACTAATTCCTAGTATTGCAACTTTGGTATGGGATCTGTTGGTTTTGGACATATTTTGCAAATGGTGGAAGTCACTTAACTTCCAAGCAATGTTGCTTGTTGCTGTTGACCATTGAAGGTGGACCTTTTTAATGGTAACCTCTATCCCAACCAATTTTTACACACTTTATTTGGTCTGATTGATTAAGCTATTAATTTCATGGGACACTAAAGTTATCACCCAAACAAACCCCTACAATGAAAGAACTTCCTATCTTTTTGCATTTCCAAAGTTCAAAGCAACAAAGAACTATCCAAAATACAAGAACACAAAACCATTTCTGATAATTTAACAAAAGCAGCAAATAAACAAGCATTAGAAAGAATGAACAAACCAATCCTGATTATGATTTCCTCATATAACAATTATATGATTTCATCTTGATGCAGGTTGCTAAATGAAGACTTCGAGAAGTCGTTAGAAAAAGTGAGACCACAGACAATGAAATATTAGAAGTATTGGCCATCATGGGATGCAAGAAAATAGTTGACTTGTATTAAACGATTGGAATTTATCAACTTTGTGATTGGCTTGAATGTTTATACTCGCCTTTGTTAATTTACTCATGTTCATAATCAGTTTATTAAACAGCTTGTAGAAAACAACTTATTTAAACAGCTTGTAAAAAACACCTTGTAGAAAACAGCTTATATAAAACAACTTGTAAAAAACAGCCTATAAAATCAGCTTATTAAAGCAGTTTGTAAAAAACAGCTTATTCAAACAACTTGTAGAAAACAGCTTATTCAAACAACTTGTAAAAACAGCTTGTAAAAACAGCTTATTAAATCATCTTGTAAAAAACAGCTTGTAAAAAACAGCTTGTAGAAAACAGCTTATTTCAAACAGCTTATTCAAACAACTTGTAAAAAAACAGCTTATTAAAACAGCTTGTAAAAAACAGCTTATTCAAACAGCTTGTAGAAAACAGCTTATTTCAAACAGCTTATTCAAACAGCTTGTAAAAAACACAGCTTGTAGAAAACAACTTATAAAGATAGCTTATTCAAACAGCTTGTAAAATACAACTTGTTTAGTGAAAAGACCAACAATAACCGAGGAGAGTGATGCCTCATGGTTGAACAAAGTGAGTATAAACATTCAAACTGGAAATTTTCATTAAAGAAACAACAACATTACATAATTCCAAACGATTGTCATGTATGAACAATCAAGAAATAGAAACATTACATTATTCCCAATATTACATAATCAAGAAATAGCAAGATTGTCATTCCTAATGAAATTCTACATTGCTTTGATGTTTTGTTTTGACCCAGAAACGGCTCTTGAAACTGCTCCTAAAGCTGTTGGTTGAACATTTGTGTAGATACATCAATACCGGAAACATTTCATGTGAAGAGATACATCACTTTACATTTGGTTTCAAACGGCTCCTGAAACTGCTCCTAAACCCGTCCTGTTGGTTGAACATTCCCAAGTTATTCACTTTGGATGATGTATTGAACAAAGTAAACTAGGTACTCGCATTGCATCTCTGGTTGAAGCTGTTTCATCATCAAGAAGTAAATCTCTCCCATCTTTGCGTATTCGCTCAACTTCTTCTTCCACGCTTTGTAAATACTCGTCAACCTGGGAATTGCACAAAGTGACAAGAGCTACATCGGTATCATGATATTCAAATAGCCAAGGAAGTATGAAACTAGTTAGAAGAGGTTGATCCACATTTTGAAGGTTAAATAACACAAGTGTATAGTACAAAGCATCTAGAAACTCTTAAGGGTGAACATGACTCCTCAAGATATTGGAACATGTTGACTGAGCTAAGTATTCCAGGTTCAACTATTAACAATGTCGTAAGCATATTGATAATTAATCTAGTAATGGTTCTTAAGATTTCTGTGATGAACACCATTTGTATTGCCATCATTTTGCTTTAGTGGAGGCCTCCGTGAAATTGATAATAGCATAAATCGATATCATAAATCTCCGAATCGAGTCCATCTGCACAAATCAGAATCCACATTAATAATCAAACAACTAAGATCTAGGGTTACTTGTGAAATTGATAATAGCAAATTAGCTATATGAACTCGTTTTCTAAACGTAAAAGTTCTGAAAGATGATTTGATCATTTGAATGCTTGAAATTTGCAATTTCATCAAATTGCAACATTAATCAGAGATAGATTTAGTAGCAGATTCAAGCTTATGAGAACTTATTAAAATCAAAGATCTCTGGGTCCGAAAAAACCTACAATTTCAATGTGTCCTAAACCGAAACGTGGTGAAGTCAATTATCAAAGGGAAGTGAAGTAAAATCGAAATCGAAAAACACATGGGCTTGGAATCGAAAATCCTTTGTGGCGAACTTCATCTCGAAATCAAAATCCAAATCGAAATCAGCTCCTGGAATAGAAATTCATATCGGCTCTTTAAATTGAAATCAAAATTGAAATGAAGATTAACCTGCAATCAGCCATCTACGCAGAAGAATGCAAGCAAACACAGTCTGAAATCATATGAGCCGATGAAATCGTATGAGCCGAGGATGTGGAAATCGTATGAGCCGCGAAAATCGTTTTCTTTCTTCTCTAGAGTATGCAACTCTGGACTGCTTTCAAAACAATGGTTATTAGAAAAAAAGGATTTTTAATTGACAGAAATACCCCTCACGTGGGGAACATGTGAGGGGTTTAACGGACTTCAGTTAAACACCCTTCGATGGAGGGACTTGATCTGAAACAAAACTGAAACCGCAGTGATCTAATCTGTAATTAAATTTTTAGAGGGACCCAATCCAAAATTTCAGAAAACCATAGGGATCAAATCCATAATTTACTCTATTTTAAGAGTAAACTCTACTTTTGGTCCCTAAGGTATAGTGATTTTTTTGAAAGCAACCCCTGTGGTTTCATAAGTCGAGTTGTTGTCCTCATGGTTTCGATTTTACGCTAGATTTGGGACCTGGTCACTAACAGGGTTAAATGGCTTCGTTAGTGTCAGGGGCATTTTCGTCATTTCACCATTTTGTCTCTTTTTTGTAATTGTTTTTTGTTTTTTCTTATATTTGTAAAAGTTATCAAACTTTAGGGACCAAATTGTAACACTTCTAATATATATATATATATATATATATATATATATATATATAAACCTAAACCCTGTTAATCTCATCACAGAGATCAAACCCGTCTTCCTCCTCCCCCAACTACATCTCCGGCCACCACCAGAAACTCCGGCCACCACTCTCTTTCTCTCTTCATCTTCTTCCCAAAGCACACACTCACATATAATAAAAAGTCAGGTAATCTTCTTTGTCTCTCCTCCGACGAACCACCGCCGCCTCCGCCTTCCTTCCTACCACCGCCGCCTCTGCCGTCTCGACTCCTCTCACCACCACCGCGTGCTGTCGTAACGCCACCACCCCCTTCCTCTCAAATTCACAGGGTAAGGGCATCCCTTTCATCTGAACACAACCAACCACCGCCGGCAACCGCAATCATCCACCGGAGTTTCAAGAACCACAAAACCCCATTGAAATTTCTGAAATCAAAAACAGATTTTGGAAAACAAGATTTCTTAAAAACGCGGTAAATGCATGTGGAAATCAAAACCCATTTCAGAAATTCAAAAAAGAAAACAACTTGTTGTTGTTGTTGTTGATTTCTTAAAGATATATGTGTGTATATATATATATATATATATGTATATATATATATATATATGTGTGTGTGTGTGTGTGTGTGTGTGAGTGAGTGTGTGTGTGTGTGTGAGTGTGAGTGTTCGTTTGAAAAACAGAGACATCCAAATTGCTAAAGATTGTAATGGTGGGTGGATTGGGATGGTGGATGGTGGTTGTAATGGTGGGTGGTTGTAATGGTGGGTGGTAGTGGTGGTTGTGGATGGTGGGTGGTAGTTGTAATGGTGGGTGGTAGTGGTGGATGGTGGTTGTAATGGTGGGTGGTAGTGGTGGATGGTGGGTGGTAGTGGTATAATAACCAGTGTAGTATATATACTACAAAAGAGTCAATTACAAGTTGGTCCCTAAAGTTTGCTACTTTTGATAGAATTAAGAAGAAACAAATACAATTACAAAAATAGGACAAAATGGTGAAATGACGAAAATGCCTCTGAAACTAACGGTTGTTTTTAACCCTGTTAGTGACCAAGTCCAAAATCTAGCGTAAAATCAAAACCATGAGGACAACAACTCGACTTATGAAACCACAGGGGTTGCTTTTCAAAAAAATCACTATACCTCAGGGACCAAAAGTAGAGTTTACTCCTATTTTAAATTATGTTACACATATTTCATCTCAATAATTATTAATGAGATAAAATTTTTGTGCTTTATTTTTAACAAAGATATTGTCTAAAATTTTAAATTATCTTCTTTTCGGTAAGTCTATAAACCCAATCTTATAAGAGAGCATTGCCAATTCTTCACTCTAGTAATCGTGTATATATAAATAAATATTAATTATTAATATTTTCATATTATTTCTATTTAAAATGTTTTACTGTCTAACGTCAATTAGTTAGTCGTATGGATATTTATGAAATACGACTAATATAATTTTTAAATCAGTGATTTATGCCGATCACTATGAAACTTTCAGATTCAAAAACCGACAAAGTTTTATTTTTAAGGACTGATTCAATATTAAATGTCATTTTTAGTTTTAGTACTCAAATAAATATATAAGTTATACAATACACATATATTTATACTCATCGATTTACATATATCGTAATAACTTTTTCATATTTGAAAAAGAGTAAATCTTTTATTTTAGTGTTATTTGGACAGAATGATAGAAATACGTCACTTAGGCCATCCGTAGCCCAGCGGGATGGAGCGGGAAGGGCTACGGCCCATGCGGGGTATGCGGGGCGGGATGGAATCCGGGGATGGGATCCCGATCCATCCCGAAGGGTTTTTAAAAAAAAAAAATTTAATTAAATTTTTAAAAATAAAGCCGTTCAACGGCTCTTTGTAAAAAAAAAAATTCTCAATTTAATCCCACTATATATTTAACCCTCAACCTCTTATTTCTCACACCTATTTTTCACACCTCTCAAATTCTCTCAACCTCTTATTTCTCACACCTCTCAAACTCTCTCAAATTCTCTCAACCTCTTATTTTTCACACCTCTCTCATCATGAATTCAAACAGAACACCTACATCCCGTCGTAACCGACCGAATACACCACAATCGCAAGAAGATCAAGAGCTTGGTTTCCAAGCGTTTACACAACAAGGTTATCATCCACAATTTTCGCAACAAATTCCGCCACAATGGTCGCAACAAAATCCGCCACAATATCCGCAACAATTTCCCCAACAATTTCACCAACAATTTCACCAACAAATTCCTTACCAATTTACACGTCCCGGGTTGATTGAACAAGGTTTTACTCCGGCCAACTTCAATCTCGACGACGACATTGTTCCGGAAACCCAACCTTCTACCCCGAACACACCACAATCTATCCCGACACAACAATCTAACCCGGAACCATCAAATCCGAGACCAAAGAAAGCCGCCAAACAAACGTGGAGTAAAGCCGAGGAACTCGCGTTAGTGTCGGCGTGGGTTGACGTTTCGGAGGACCCCGTGGTCGGTAACGCACAAAGCGGTGGTAATTATTTTTATTGTTATTATTATTATTATTATTATTATTACTATTATTATTCTTATACTTAATTTTACATAAATGTAGGAAATTTTTGGGGCCGAATCGGGCATGTGTTCTTTACTCGCATGGGTCGTGAACCAGGTTATAGATCAACCCATCAACTCAATAGCAAGTTCAACGACCTCAATAAAAGAGTTAATTCGTTTGGCGGCATCTACAACAACTTGCTCAATAATAGATCAAGCGGGATGAGTGAGGCCGATATATCCCGAACGGCACACGAACGGTATCTAGCACGGCATAAAGTTGCTTTCACTCACGAACAAGCTTAGGACGTCCTAAAAAAATGTCCAAAATGGGGAGCCGTTCCAACGATTTGATAAAGACTTCGAGTTTTTCATGGCCTCACATGATCACCTTACGGGAAAAGCTTTGAGGGTTACTTTAGCGAGAAAAGAGCAAATTCAAAAATTTCATGATTGGTAATGTTTTGTATTTTGTAATTTTTATTTTTAATGAATGGTATGAATTTTAATTTTTATTATTTATCTTATTTTTATTTATTAAAAAATATATAAATATTTTTATTTTGTTAAATAATTAAATGTATAAATAAAAGAATTAAAATAAATGAGGTGGCAAAAGAGTTTGAGGGAATGGGGTACGGGTGTTTAGGGATTGTTAGGGATGGAGTGAGGGATGGGAGAAAAACTGATGTGGCGATGATGTGGAGCGGAATATTTGAAAGATTCCCTCCATGGGGTACGGATGGCCTTATGGATTATAGAAATATCGAATGAGTGTCAAATTTTAAATTATCTATGTTGCAAAATATCGATACCGTAAATGTTAAAAAGATCAAAATATGATTATAGAAACTTCTATAAGTTGGAAAAATATATGGCAATAACATGTCTATAAATAGGTATTATTTAATAGGTCCTAAATATACATATATAAGATTTGAGATTACATATTTAGAATTATATACGGTAATAAGTTATGATGTTTACATATGAATGTATAAGTTTACTTAAGCAAGGAAATGGGAATCCAATCGTAACAAAATGAAATGGGTAACTAAAATGTTACCGTCGTAATTGGGCCGACCTATCGAGTATATATATATATATATGTGAGGCCAGACTATTTTCGTGAGACCGTGAGACCAAAAAATTAACACTAAGACATTGTTTGGCAAAAATAAGCTAGCTTATAAGCTAGTTTTTTTTGATGTACATGTTTGGATGACCATAAGCTAGCTTTTTGAAACGCTACTTGGAGTAGCGTTTCAGTAGTTTTTTGTGAATATTCCAATGTTGCCCCTTATTATTATTTACTAACTATTATTATTATAAATATTAAATTTTAAATTTAATTATTATTAATTAATATTAACTGAATATTAAATTAAATTTTAATTATATATTGATATTAATTTTTAATTATTTAGAGTTATTGTTAATCATATAAATTATTTTTATATATTTTATAATATTAATTAATATATTATAGTTACCAACTACTATTATCTTTTTAAGTATTATTTGATTATTTTTTTCATATTATATGTAACGGTTATTTAAAGTCATAAGTGAATATATATATTTTTTCTAAAACTTGTTTTAACAAATTAAAAATTTATGGTGTATATGTAATAATAAATTTTAAATTCTTTTAATTAACATGTTGTATTATTTAATTTTTTCATTTACTACATTGGTTGTATTAATTAACATGTTATATTTTTATACATTTGTTTTAATTATATAATTAAATATCGTAATTGATAATTTTTTTGAAGATGTCCTTTTTTGTCATTTTACATGTTTATAAGCTAGTTTTGCCAAACGTGACTTTTTCATCAGCTAGCTTATCAGCTAACAGCTAGTTTATCAGCTACCAACTAGCTTATCAGCTAGTTTGCCAAACATAGCCTAAACATTCACATCAAAAGACTGTGATGGTAAACCTTCACAGTGTTTTGCTGTGAAGGTTTGCTATTTTTCTTACCTTCACAATGAATCACTGTGAAGGTTTAGTGTTAATTTTTGGTCTCACGGTCTCAGGAAAACAGGTTGGTCTTACGTGAACCCAACCCTATATATATATATATATATATATAGAGGCTCCGTAAAATGCAAACCTTACATTTGTTGCACACCTTACAAACCACAGTCTGCATATGTGCACAACCAGTCTGCATATGCGCACAATGCGCATATACATATGCATATGCATACGTGCAAGAATATACATATAATGGACATACATTCATATAGAACAATGCATACAAATGTTTAGCTAAGATAAGTTATTTTTTTCTATTCGGAATTTTAGTTTCAAGTGGGAGATTGTTTAAGGGCACCGAGATTGGGTTTTGTTTTAAGAATAGGTTTAAAATCAATGACTTGGGTTGTTGGGGGTAAAGAAGTGAATCAGATTCTTCTAGTTGTTCTTCTTCTCCAATGGATTTTATGTTAAGAGCATTCTAATGGTTTTAAAAGTCATTAATCGGTTGCTAAATAGATGAAAGTAGAACTCATTTAAGGTTTTCGGTTTTAATAAGAGTAAAGAACACGTCTGGATGCTAATCGATGCATCTAAGATGAGTACCGAGATTTGTTGTGCTGAGTTTTGGGTTTTCATCGAGGTGGTGAAGAAGATGGGTTTCAGGTCTGGCGCAAAATCCGTTTTGGCGCATTACAGGAGGTAGCGCAAAGTCTAGATTGCGCTAGCCTTGGTGGCGCAAAGTTCAATATTGCGCCAGGCTCTGTGGCGCAAAGCCCACTTTGCGCTAGGCACTGGTGGCGCAAAGCTTAGGCTGGCACAAACCTATTCCGGCGTAAGCCGTTTGACGTTGGGTCGAGAGGGGTGTTTGGGCCGAGCTTGTTCTAGTCCTTGAGGGTCCAATGAGATGATTAAGAGTTCTAACCATATTAGGATCGAGTTGAGAGAAGACAGTTCAGATTTGAGGGTGGTAAATCTAATTATTTTATAAATAAATTATTAGGTTTACGGTCGGGACGAGACGGAAGGTTAGGAGGAGCTTTGCTACCAGGTGAGTTCCCTAAACCCTTTTACGACGCCTAGTGGCCACCTCTCTTCCGTAAACGCTTCCACCTGGGGGGCCTGTAGGTTGAGGCCTAGGGTTCGAATCCGGGGGAAGACAGGATGTCTTTTCCGGTGCAGGCTCATAGAGGTAGAGCTTGTAGGGCCCACAAAAGTGGACCACGGGGCCATGAGGTCCCCGCCAACAAACCTTTTTTTAAACCCTTTTACGACGCAAAGTGATAAATGTTTTAACGGATTTTGGTTTTACCGAGCATGAAATGTTATGAACTAATTGCATCATTTTCACGAACGTATCTGTTTTATTAAATGAAATGTTTAGCATGAAGAAATGAAAGACATGACGTATGAATATTTTAACTTACATGTTTTCATGAACGTACTTGTATGCTATGTGGTGTCGGTCTGCACTGTGGGGTCAGAAAGAGGTCCTCGGGATCTGAGGATCCCTTGGATATGTATGACAGACTGGTAGGTTGGAATTTGTTTCCCTCCTATCCGGTAGAGGGGAGTCCGAGTGGGCTCCAAGGAGGGCGAGAAGGGAACCTAATGGAACCCTGATCGCGGAATGTTTATGTGATCCACACACAGTGCAGTACCATGAATGATGATGCATTATAGTTTATTGATAAATGTTTTCCAACTGTTTTACATGTTGTTTTCGGACGGAATTCACTAGACCTTTTGGTCTAACCCTCGCTTTCAAAACTAAACCATTTTCAGGTAAGCGCACAATCGGTTCTTCTAGTAAGAACTAGGAAAGACGACAAGAAGGACTTGGAGATTAGAGCAACTCCAGATTTTGTTTATGATGCCTATAGTTAGTACTCGGCTGTGGATTTAGATACTTCCGTTGTCATTGTTTGCTTAGTATGTTTTAGTAATGATGTAAAGACAAGATTAACGTATTTTAGTTAATATACGATTATATGTGTTAATATAATAAAAGTGTAAAATGATAAATATAAAACTAAAAGGTATAAAGTAAAATAAATAAATAAGTCTAAGGGTATAAAATGTAACTTTAAATTGAAAAGTTAAAAAAATTAAGAAAAGTGAAGTGTGTGAGAGGAGGGGGTATACAACTTGTCAAGGAAAATGGCAGGGGGTAGGGATAGAATTTCCCTTTTTATATGGGTGATACTATTCCTACCCCCTGCAACTTTCGTCCTCCACGATCCCTCTCACATACACAATATAATTTTAATATTTACATTTTACCCCCCTATACTAATTAATCAAATTTACTTTATACCTTTTACTTTTATAATTTTCATTTTATACATTTATTATATTAACACATAAAATCGTATATTAGCTCAAATACGTTAAAAAAATACGTTTTAATTTTAACAAATTACACCATTATAATCGGTTTTTCTTCGATACGTTCGAAATGAGTCCAAGATTTAATTATTTTATTATATATCATATATTACATAAATATTTATAACGAAATCTTAATATATTTTAGCATGAAAATAAAATTGTTATATTATTTTATTAGGCTCATTTCGAAGGTATCGACGAGACGATTATAATGACGTAATTTGTTTAAATTAAAAAGTCTTTTTGTTTATAAATGCGACATCACGGGTTGGCGGGTTGGGTCGGTTTGTACATATTTTATGATACATCTCGTACCGTTCTAACTCATTAAGTTAAAATTTATACAAATTTATAATTCATACTCTTATAGTATATATGTATATATCATATATACTACATAAAAATATATTAGAACGAAATCTTAATACTTTTTAGCATGAAAATAAAATTGTTATATATACAAAATAATATTTGAATATTGTGTACAATTGTTATATATACAAAAAAGCAGTTTTTAAAAAAACTCTTTATATATATATATATATATATATATATATATATATATCTCGATAAATAATTTGATTTGTAATAAAGAAAAGTTATTGATTTGAAACAAAGAAATGTTATTGATTTGAAATAAAGTAAAAATAATTCATTATAAATCGAACGAATCGTTCATTCAATTTTCATCCATTTTCATTCTCTTCTTCTCTCACTCTCACTCTCTCCCTGTCTCACTCTAACTCTCTCCCTCTATATATCCTTCGTATATATATATATATATATATATATATATATATATATATATATATATATATATATATCAAAGTTGCAGATGACAAACATGGGAGAAGATTTGACACGAACACCAGAATTTGTCACCGACCAGGTACAATATTATGATAACTAACATTTAGATTTATTAATACTTACGTGGACAAGTGAAAGTTATAACAAAATATAATAATTTCAGGTGTTCAGTTCTCGAGAAGAAATTACTGCATGGGTGCACAATGTGGGACGTTCGGTTGGTTGTGTTGTTATTACCAAAAGATCAAAGTCTTATCCAAACGACGTTGTTTATAAAGTCGTGTTTATGTGTGAACATGGTGGGGTTTACAAAAGTAAGAAAGCTTCCAGTCGTGATACTGGAACAAGAAAGTTTAATTGCCCATTTGAGTTGATAGCGCTACGTTCGGCTAAGCATAATTGGTGGACGTTGAGGGTTGTATGTGATACACATAATCATGCCCTTGCACAATATATGGAGGGCCACACATATGCAATGCGGTTAAACGAGGGTGAACTTCAACTAGTTGAAGATTTATCAGCCCAACATGTCAAGCCACGATACATTTTATCCACGTTGAAGGGTAGAAATGTGGAAAATGCATCTACGTCAAAAACAATATACAATGAAGTTCAAAAGATTAAGACAAAAAACGATGCAGGAAGACCAAAAATGCAGGTTATTTTGGATTTTTTTTAAGGAAAATACTTATGATTTTGAGACTCGTGTAAATGACGAAACAAACGAGTTGGAAGATTTATTCTTCATTCATCCAAAATCATTGAAGCTTTGGCGTGCATTCCCACAAGTGTTGGTCATCGATGCCACCTATAAAACAAATAGGTACCGTAATATGCATGTGTATTATATTAATGTTAATATTATTATTTTGTTTAATATTATTATTTTGTTTATGATCCAGGTTCGACATGCCTCTTCTTGAGATAGTTGGTGTAACATCAACCAACAAGACATTTTGCATATCATTTGTTTTCATGCATCAAGAAAAGATATCAAATTATATTTGGGCGTTAGAATGTCTAAAGTCCAAAATATACGATAACCTTTACCCCGGGGTCATAGTCACAGACAGAGAGTTGGCTTTGATTAATGCATGCAAAGTGGTATTTCCGGATGCCAAAAGATTGCTTTGTATATGGCACATCTGTAACAGCCCGAAAACACTATAGGACATACATAGCATTAGAATCAAACTCTTTTCAATAAAACTGGGTCCCAACATTTCGTTACATCATTCATAAGCTAAGGTTGGCGGAAACAACCTATACACAACTGAGAATATTCTAACTCCTATGGATGGCACTTGCACTGTCTCTAGCTGCGCATGTAGTCTATCTTGCTCTTGCTCACTTACTTGAGCCTCCTACTACTTGCTTACCTGAAAATGGTTTAGTTTTGAAAAACGAGGGTTAGACCAAAAGGTCTAGTGAATTCCCTCCGTAAAACAACATGTATGAATCACCAGAAATCATTTTAGAATAATTCATGAACTATCACACGTATGGTACTGCACTGTAGGAAATCACATAAACATCCGCGATCGGGGCCCAAGCAGACTCCCCTTTCGCCCTCTCGTATCGGGGCCCAAGCAGACTCCCCGATATCTGCCTAGGAGGGAAACAAATTCCAACCTACCGTCTCATCATACGCACCCAAGGGATCATCGGATCCCGAGGCTCTCTGATTCCACAGTGCAGACCGACATCACATAACATACGTATACATTTCATAGGCATGAAAATATAACCTTTAAAAGTTCTTCTATCTCATTTCATCATATCAAGCTTTCATTCGACATAAAAGTATGTGCGTAAGAACATGCATATCAGTTGTAAACATTTCATGCGCTTTGAGAACCATAATCAGTAAAGAAAACGTTTAATATTTTAAGACGTAAAAAGGGTTTAGGGAACTCACCTTAATTGACGAGCAATGCACTTCCTAAACACCTTCAAGCTACACCCACCGAACACCTAAGGCAATAGATCCACATCAGAAAAATATCTCAGCCTTACTGTCCGGATACCCCTTCCCGGACACAGCACTTATCCGGACACTACACTTATTCGGACACACCTCTTATCCAGACACTACGCTTATCCGGACACACCACTTATCCGGACACCACACTTATCCGGACACACCTCTTATCCGGACACTACGCTTATCCGGACACACCACTTATCCGGACAAAACTACCCGGACACCTTCACGAGGCACTTACCCGGACACATGCAACATATCCGGACACCACCGAACACTGGTGTCCGGAAAACTCAGCTGTTCGAACTTAATAGGGCTAAAACTGATTTAAACTCCGATTTATGCCTTTAGTTTGATTAGACAACTATAAGGGTTCATCCACAATCCCCAATCGCTCAGTTAATCCATCTATAACCCCTTAAATCGGTTCATTAAGACAAAACCCATAAAACCCACTTTTTAGGAATGTGGTTGAAAACTCAATAAATCCCTGATCTCAAACATAGAAATCCAAACTAATGAAGAAGGAAATACTACATCACACAGAATACGAATTTGGGAAGGATTACCTGAATGATTTTTCCTCTCCTTTGCTTTCTTCTTCTTCTTCTTTCCTTGTTTCACGCCACCAACACCCCCACAAGATAATTTCACTGATTTGTGCAAATGGGGGCTGCCCTAGATGTTTGTGCATTTATATACCTTCCTTAAATTACAGAAATGGCCCCTTAACTTAACTTTCGTTTCTTACATTTTGACCACCAAACTCCAAGACTCACTAGGATTTTGGGTTGTTACAACACTCCCCCCTTAAAAGAATTCCGTCCCCGGAATTCCTCATTGGAAAAGATGCGGGTGTCTTGCCCATACCAAAACTGAAACTTCCCCAAGGTGATGCCACTTCTGGCTCAGTCCATCACCTCATTAATTTCGAAACATGGAACCTTGGGTGCATTTCCTTCAGTTCTTACGGTACTCTAACTCGTAGGCTACTGTTCCTACTCGGTCAATTTTGACTACAGAAGATTTACTAAGGCTTCTCATGCAACAACACTTCCTTTAAGGAGGAACCTGGCTAAATCCTCTGCCGCAACACGAGATTCATTTACCAAGAGACAGACACACACTTGACCGCTTGACACAAATCCAAACCTGAACGTCCCGACAACTCACAACCTAGAGTTCCTTCATCGAAATACAAGCAATCCTATATCACTTCTCCCAATCCAACAATCACCTATGCCGGAAACATTTCCCTTTTTTTCCGACCACCTCGACCACAACTCATGAACCATTTCTTACAAAGTCACTAGCTTAACTCATTTAGTTGTCTCATCCACTTCTTCCCTGCACGAAACATACACAATCTCCTTCCTCAATAATCGATCCAACGGTTCGCATACTTATCAAAGGCAATCTATACCACACTGCACCTTTCGGCATTACTGTCAAGTTTGATACTTCCAATTTACTTGTTTAATCCGGCATACTATCTTCATCTCCCCACTTAGCGTGGAGCACTTCCCTCCTAACATTACTTGCCCCTCTCTCTCCCGGCCTTTCCACATGCCGATAACACTTTCCCAAAACTTACATAACTACACAATTGCATCAATATCCTATCTTAAGGCATTCAACCAAGTCATCTTGAAACGACACTAGTTTGATGTCGCTTCTCATTCTTTGATCTCTAACCTTTACTTCCTCGGGCAAGTCTTTCACACATAAGAGACAACTCACATTCTTTAAGGATTTCACATCTATTCATCAACAATTTGACTAACACATTCATCATCTTCTTTAGGCTTCCACTGATTCCACAATATTCGTACTTAGCGACTCTTACAACTAAAAGTACTTGGTTTCTCCTTTGGATAATCACCCACCACCACTTTGTCATTCTGTCCCGAACATAATCATACCACAACGTCAACTTACACCCTATGTGCTCCAACAATCTGGTTAACAAACCGTACCCTCATCTGAAACCCTCAAAAGGCTTCTACCTAACGCTTCCTCTCTCTTTAACATCATTTCACTACGACACTAGCTGGCACCATAAGCTTGACAGTTAATGTCACTACACATGCGTACACTCTTTGCCCGTGACATCACACTACAGACCAGATCTCTCATGATCATTCACACAATTCGAGCTTGCCTTCATATCCTCCCGCATACATACCCGGGTCTACCTCGCTACTCAGTCTTTTCCCAACTTGTAGAACTATAACTCACGAGTTCTCAATTAGCTCAAACGCGAACATGCTAGCTAGCTTCTTACGATCCGAGCCCTTACGTAGACAGGGCACAGTCCCACGCTGAATGATACGATCTACACATCCGCTTCGTTCGTGTTACATACCTTATTCAAAACAGCAGTCTCTCACCAACTTGACACCCCTACAAGGTACTCTATTCGCTTTCAACATCCTGGTTCAAGTCTTCGGCCTCAGCCCCCTTACATAGCTGACGACTTCCAAAATCGGAAGTCAACCCGTTGATACTTTCTTAATCTATCCTTTACCATGGGATTCTTACGGATCCTGATCCTTCTAACATATCACAATCAACTTCATACTCTGCTTCCCTCATTTCAAAACCTACTCATGTATCATCAAAGAGTACAAGATCACCTTATGACTCTTATTCGGCATCGAGGATGCCTCATTCCTGCCTCCACACACTACTCATAACGAGTTGCTAATACCACACCTTGAAGGCCTCAAGTCCTTCCTTCGAACGCAACTGTCCCTTGACACTCGTGCTTTCAGTTTCCGAACAAGGGCGCACACCCTCATACACCCGATACCAAGGTCTACTCCCAAATCTACCACTGTTCGTCCTTTCTCTTGAACATAATACTAATGCTACAACATTCTTTCCTGATTTTCCCGACCCTTTTCCACTCTTAGAGTTCTTCCTTAGCTTAACCTATAATATCTTACGACCTAGTGAGTTCATAGCCTCCATGCATGTCATGCAGTAATTAAATCATTTTTATAAAACAGTTCACATTCTTCACATAAGCGTCAAACATGGTACTGCACTGTGTTAAGGATCACCTCGTTAACCGCGATTGGGGCCCCAGCAGACTCCCCTTTCGCCTCTTCTGGAGCCTACGCAGACTACCCTTCCCGGAGCCTACGCAGACTCCCCTCTACTCGAAATAGGAGGAAACGAATTCCAACCTACCAGTCTGTCATACATATCCAAGGGGTCATTAGAACCCAATGATCTATCTCTGATCCCACAGCGCAGACCGACTCCACATAGCATACACATAGTTCATCGTAAACATAAAACATGAACTCCGTATAACGTTTTACAATCCATATCATATTACTGGACAATCTTTTCAGTAGAACATTCTTTTCATCGGAAAACATTCGTGACAGCTTGTAAATAAATCATGCTCATAAACCTACCCTGATCAGTAAAATATTAACTTTCGTTTACGTAAAAGTCAGGTAAAATAACAGCACATATTCATAAAAATCACCTTCCTGGGAAAACACGTAAGAGCACGTATTTTAGTTAGAAAAACTCACATACGATACTTTAATTAAATCATTTCGTACGTCCTATCAATTTAAATACACAACATTTGGAAACAACTCGGGTGCACATGACCCCATCACTCTTATCACTTCAATACCCTGCACAACGATTCGAGAATCGTTTGCATGTTTCTTCCTGTGAACCTCAATCTTGCTCAATCCGAACAATGTTATTACGATAGTAATACATTGCATGAAAATCTTTTCGTATGACACAAGTCTGAAAGAAATTACCGACACCAAGTAAACCAGTCGGTCCTCACACTCATTTGTATGATATCAACAGACCAATACTCATTTGATTGTAAAAGTTTTACTGGCAAACGTTTTCTTGACCTTTTTATAACAATTTAACTTATCATGAAAAGTGTGAAATATTTTGTAAATCGCTAAGCTCGAAATCTCAACGTACAATGTAACAAAACAAACAATTATTTGAGTCCCGACTTCCAATGTGCAGACAGACGTTACAATTCCGTACCAACACTAGTACTAGTACTAGTACTTGATTGATTGAGGCCGCCCGTGTGCCTGCTCCCTTCCTCCGTATTTATCTCTCCCACGAACCAATACTTTAAACATGCACTCGCACAAGCTGACTCATTTTTTTTGTTCAAAATTGACATTTACGTATTTATTTTAAATCGTGAAAATTTCATGTTACACAAAAGAACGCCATGCATGAGACTCTACTTGCAATTGAAGGCTACTCACTCTAACAAGGTCAACCGCTTTACTTACGCCACTTATCCTTGACACTCCACCTACGACCAATGGTCGTCCTTTCGGTCACGCAACAACTTTCTGAACACACTTTCTACATCTCACTTACTCAACCCTTTCATACTATTTCGTTTTGAACAACTATCCCACTTTCCACTTCTATATGCTTTCACCTCACTATAGGTATCTTATTTCATTTGCCATGTCCTTGAAAAGCTCGAATAAGAATTCAAAGCTCCATTGACACTTTCAAGATTTCGACATCGTCCTTTCTTACCATCCCGACCGATCTATCCCATGATTTCTAGAACTGGGACCCTCCCGAAACAGGAGTCTTACTCAAACTCAACATCCATCCTCTTCGAATCCACGAAGAGTTACCTCTAGCCGACTCATAACGTTCTATACAACATTTCCTCTCTTCGATGTATACATACATCACCTCATATACGACTTCTCATGAACCTCCCCAACAGGAGTTTCACCCTACCCCTCGGGGACCTTGCTGACATTCTAACGTGCTGGAACACGACATAACACTAGGCAGGTTAATAAGGTAGTTTAAGCACATACATGTACCTGTAAGTTCGCAATTACACTGGCCAGGTGAAATCCCAAACTTACCTTACATGACAGTCCTCAGTACCCTATTAGTCCTATCTCTATATTAGTGTCCTCCTAACGCATTCCCTGTATCTACAATAGTGCCCTCCTAATGCATTCCCTGTATCTACAATAGTGCCCTCCTAACGCATTTTCTGATTCTCAGTTGTGAATTCTACTCCAAAGTTTAAGTTTAGGCCCATCCGGTCACCTAAATCCCTTAAACTATGGCTCTGATACCATTTGTAACAGCCCAAAAACACTATAGGACATACATAGCATTAGAATCAAAATCTTTTCAATAAAACTGGGTCCCAACATTTCGTTACATCATTCATAAGCTAAGGTTGGCGGAAACAACCTATACACAAGTGAGAATATTCTAACTCCTATGGATGGCACTTGCACTGTCTCTAGCTGCGCCTGTACTCTATCTTGCTCTTGCTCACTTACTTGAGCCTCCTACTACTTGCTTACCTGAAAATGGTTTAGTTTTGAAAAACGAGGGTTAGACCAAAAGGTCTAGTGAATTCCCTCCGTAAAACAACATGTATGAATCACCAGAAATCATTTTAGAATAATTCATGAACTATCACACATATGGTACTGCACTGTAGGAAATCACATAAACATCCGCGATCGGGGCCCAAGTAGACTCCCCTTTCGCCCTCTCGTATCGGGGCCCAAGCAGACTCCCCGATATCCGCCTAGGAGGGAAACAAATTCCAACCTACCGTCTCATCATACGCACCCAAGGGATCATCGGATCCCGAGGCTCTCTGATTCCACAGTGCAGACCGACATCACATAACATACGTATACATTTCATAGGCATGAAAATATAACCTTTAAAAGTTCTTCTATCTCATTTCATCATATCAAGCTTTCATTCGACATAAAAGTATGTGCGTAAGAACATGCATATCAGTTGTAAACATTTCATTTTGAGAACCATAATCAGTAAAGAAAACGTTTAATATTTTAAGCCGTAAAAAGGGTTTAGGGAACTCACCTTAATTGACGAGCAATGCACTTCCTAAACACCTTCAAGCTACACCCACCGAATACCTAAGGCAATAGATCCACATCAGAAAAATATCTCAGCCTTACTGTCCGGATACCCCTTCCCGGACACAGCACTTATCCGGACACTACACTTATCCGGACACACCTCTTATCCGGACACTACGCTTATCCGGACACACCACTTATCCGGACACCACACTTATCCGGACACACCTCTTATCCGGATACTACGCTTATCCGGACACACCACTTATCCGGACAAAACTACCCGGACACCTTCACGAGGCACTTACCCGGACATATGCAACATATCCGGACACCACCGAACACTGGTGTCCGGAAAACTCAGCTGTTCGAACTTAATAGGTCTAAAACTGATTTAAACTCCGATTTATGCCTTTAGTTTGATTAGACAACTATAAGGGTTCATCCACAATCCCCAATCGCTCAGTTAATCCATCTATAACCCCTTAAATCGGTTCATTAAGACAAAACCCATAAAACCCACTTTTTAGGAATGTGGTTGAAAACTCAATAAATCCCTGATCTCAAACATAGAAATCTAAACTAATGAAGAAGGAAATACTACATCACACAGAATACGAATTTGGGAAGGATTACCTGAATGATTTCTCCTCTCTTTTGCTTTCTTCTTCTTCTTCTTCTTCTTCTTCTTCTTCTTCTTCTTCTTCTTTCCTTGTTTCACACCACCAACACCCACACAAGATAATTTCACTGATTTGTGCAAATGGGGGCTGCCCTAGATGTTTGTGCATTTATATACCTTCCTTAAATTACAGAAATGCCCCCTTAACTTAACTTTCGTTTCTTACATTTTGACCACCAAACTCCAAGACTCACTAGGATTTTGGGTTGTTACAACATCTACACCAATATTCTGAAACATTGTAAACCGCAGATACACGATACACAATCGTGGAATTCTTTTTATCATGCATGGATGCAGTTACTTGAATCTCCACAAGAACTGTACACATACAATTTGGTACAACTTCAAGAAACGTTGCTCAATTATCCAGGTATTCTTGATATAAGATAGTTTAACCATTATTACTAAAGATATTGATATATATATATTTGTTATATTTTTCAGGTGTTTTCGATTACCTGAATAATGTATGGTTGATGCCATATAAGGAAATGTTTGTGTCTTCTTGGGTTGATCAATTTTTACATTTTGGAAATCACACAACAAATAGAGTTGAAAGCCAACATTCCAAATTAAAAAAATATTTGGAGACCTCACAAGCAGACTTAGAATTTTTTTTATCTCATATTCATCAAGTAATTCAGTCACAAGACACGTCGATCAAAGCAAGTTTTGAAACGAGTAAAAATAATAGGAAACATCGATTTCAAAAATCACACTTTCAAAATTTGTGGGGCTTAGATTCATTTTATGCACTTGTTATGATTTACAAAGAATATTTGAGGTCTTTCGAGACTAACGTATTTTCTGAAAATTGTGGTTGTATAATGCGAACAAGTCATGGATTACCACGTGCGCATGAACAAGCACTATATACATGCCAAGGCGTACACATTCCACTTGATGCGATCGACGTATTTTGGAAAAAACTTGATTTCTCGCCATGTGCTTCTGCACAAGATGATGATATTCAATGTGACGACGAAGTACAAATGCTTAGAGAAAATTTTAATAAACAATCAATTTCTGGTCGTAAAACCTTGCTAAAAAGGTTAAAAAATCTAATAATGCCATCAAAACCGTTGTTTGATGAACCCTCGGCTCATAGAACCACTCGTGGACGTCCTTCTCAAAAGAATCAAGCTCTACAGAAAAAGATTCCTGAAGACCCTCGTAGACGCAGTTGTTCTAACACGCCGACATTTATCAACTCTCAAGGTTTTGCTCATCAAGAATCAGCGAGGCATAGCTCCTACTTCCCAAGACAACCCCCCCCCCCCAATCCATATCTTGATCAAATCCCGAGTTTATTTCATCCATACATCACACAAATACAAGATGTATTGGGCGATGGAAATTGTGGATTTCGAGCCATATCTACTTGTCTGGGTGGTCATGAAGACCAATGGGACAACATCCGCAGAGAGTTAATTGATGAACTAACTGAGTATCAAGAATATTACTCTTTTGTGATTGGCAGAGACGAGTGTCAAAGAATTTATGATGCGTTGAATTTTTTCGAGAAGGGCGTCTTTGCACCACCTATGTATTGGATCGCTATGCCTGAAATGGGAATTCTAGCTGCTTCAAGGTTCAATGTCATACTACATGTTCTCAATATGGCAGGTAGTGTGACATACATACCATTCAGGACACAACCGCCGTCAACATCCCAACATATGTCAATTGCAATAGTGCATGTTAATGGTAATCATTACATAAAAGTGGTATTAAACGGAGAATACCCAATGCCCACACTCACACAACATTGGACACGTTGACGATTTCTAGATGCAAGTACATGGATCGACCCATGCAGATGTCGATTAGATATGTATAAAGAATATATAGAGCGTACTCGTACTCGTGAATATATTGATTTAAATGAGTAATCAAAGTTGGAATTTGTTGGAATAAAAAGTATTTTTAACGTATTTTAGTTAATATTGAGCTCATTTCGAAATAATATAATTAAATAAAAAAATAAGAAGGTATCCACGAATAACAATATAAAAAAACAACGTAAACGTATGACGCATAATAATATAATTAAATAAAAAAAAACCAATATTAGGCTCATTTCGAAGGTATCGACGAGACGATTATAATGACGTAATTTGTTTAAATTAAAAAGTCTTTTTAACGTATTTTAGTTAATATACGGTTATATGTATTAATATAATAAAAGTGTAAAATGAAAAATAAAAAACTAAAAGGTATAAAGTAAATTAATTAAGTAAGTATAAGGGGGTAAAATGTAAGTTTTAATTAAAAAAATAAAAAAATAAGTGTGTGAGGGAGGGGGTATACGAATGTGGCAGGGGGGTAGGGATAGAATTATCCTTTTATATAGGGGTTGCTATACGATTATATGTGTTAATATAATGAAAGTGTAAAATGATAAATAGAAAACTAAAAGGTATAAAGTAAATTAAACAAACAAGTCTAAGGATGTAAAGTGTAACTTTAAATTAAAAGGTTAAAAATTCTAAACTCACCCGTGCAACTTTGTATACCCCCTCCCCCTCACATCCCTTGATTTTTTAACTTTTTAATTTAAAGTTACACTTTACATCCTTAGACTTGTTTATTTAATTTATTTTATACCTTTTAGTTTTCTATTTATCAATTTACACTTTCATTATATTAACACATATAATCGTATATTAACTAAAATACGTTAAAAAAATACTTTTAAATTTTAACAAGTTACACCATTATAATCGTCTCGTCGATACCTTCGAAATAAGCTCAATATTGAATATTTTTTGATTTCACTATATTATATATGTTATACGTTTATGTTATTTTTTGACTTAATTATATTATTATTCGTTGATACCTTCTTATTTTTTGATTTAATTATATTATTTCGAAATGAGCCCAATATTAACTAAAATACGTTAAGAAAATGTTTTTTTAACAACTTTCAAATCCTTAAATCGTGGACTCTTATTAATTAATCCTTACCTCCAACCACTTTCAATCTCAAATCATGAACTCCTCAAAAAACGTCATTCTTTAAACAAATTTATAAAAAAAATTGATCGTTTTCTCAAAACCAATTAAAATAACTTAGAACATTAAAATCGGGACATATCATAAAGAAATATTTCTATAAAATAATTTAGAACATTAAAATAATTTAGAATAGTATATAATAAACACATATATTATTTTTATTTTATAGAAATATTTAAGAACTTCTAAGAAAATAAACATAAAGAATTTATAATATAATATAGATACATATATAAATTTACACCAAAGCAAAATATAAAATTCTATTTTAAACCAAAATTTTAAAACTAATTGTAAGTTTTAATTAAAAGAAATCTAAAACTTAGGTTTGAAATATAAGTATTTTGTAAGTTGTTTATTTGAAATTGCTTATAACTTATTTGTTCAAATTACATTTTTATGTCCAACTCGTTATTAGCACGATATAAGTTGATAAACACTTTTAAAAATAAGCATAAGTTGTTTTAAATAAGAAATCCCAAATACCCCTTAAAATGCAAAATGGTAAATTTTAACATTTTTAGAGAGAAAATATTTTACAAGATAAATATTTTACTTATAAAACAATATAACACTTTTATTTTCATGCTAAAATAATTTAAGATTTCGTTCTAAAACGTTAGCGGACTATGATTAACTAGATCTCTTGATATAATTATGATAATGATCCATTAAATAATACAAAGCCATTTTTTTAAATACGATTGATGTAATAGCTTTTAATATATATATATATATATTGGACATTTTAATAGTTTTCTATAATCATTGGCGTTACAAAAATAAATAAGACCAAAAAAAACTCTCCTAAAAGCTATTACAGTAAAGTTTTGTATAAATTTTAACTTAATGAGTTAGAACGGTAAGAGATGTATCATAAATTAAATAATTAACAATAATGGTATGAATTGTAATTATAAAAATATTTTTATGTAGTATATATGATATATAATTAAATAATTAAATCAAAAAATATTCAATATTGAGCTCATTTCGAACGTATCGAAGAGATGATTATAATGATGTAATTTGTTAAAACTAAAACGTATTTTTAAACGTATTTTAGCTAATATACGATTATATGTGTTAATATAATGAAAGTGTAAAATAAAAATTAGAAAAGTAAAAGATACAAAGTAAACTTATTAATTAATTAAAAGATATAAAAAGTAACTTTATTTTGTTTGTGAGAGGAGGCATCATTTAACAAGGGTATACATTTACAGGGGGTAGCGATAGCAACCCCGGGATACTTTAAATATGACTTGTTAGTCATCGAGATGAGCCATGGGCTCTAATTTTGTCATATAATTATTATGAATTAATGATAGTAATTAATATTTAGGATAATTAAGGGTGTAAACTAAATGTATTCTAGAGGTTGTTAAGTGAGTTTACATGAGTTAGATTGTGGGTTTGTTGAAACCTTTTTACGTCGGATTTAGTTTTTAATTATTTAGTGCAACATCGGAACCTTAAATATTGTTTAGGTGTTCGGTTATACGAAATTCGCAGAAATCTACCGTTACTCAACTATTCAGGAATCAATGTGAGTTTTCATGACTCGTTTTCCCAAGGGTAGGATACCAATTTAGTTTCGTTACATTTTACGCAGTTTTAATTATCATAATTATACTCATTTAGCCGTTGTAGATATTATTGTTATTGTTGCCTTATCTTACTCATGTGTGGTTATTATTAGTATGAATGACTCAGTTAAGCTCGGTGATACTCAGTACTTGTTACCCGGTTGGGAACAGTTACATTACTTAGTTCAGTGTGTGTCGTTGGGCACATGTAGTAAAGTGAATTAAAGTAGTTTATGATTGGTCGATTATTAGTTATATGCTCGGTTATTAGTTATAATTCAACTATGTTTATGATGCATTGTTTAATGTTATATTGTCTTAGTATTTTCATGAACTCACTTAGCTTTGTTAAGCTAACTGTGGATCCAAGATTAGTGTAAACAGTAAGAAATCAATAGAACAAACAATGATCAATATGATTTCAACTCGTCATCCATATAACATCCATAAACAATTCAGAGTGTTTACAATACGTTTTGCAATTCAATTATGACGATTAAGACGATTTTCTGGCTAACCTAAAACTAGAGGTTAAGCAATCTATATATACTTAGGCCTATGACAAACAAGGCCCAATCCCATTAAGCTAATAAGCCCAAATAATAATTAAAGGCTTTTACAATTAATAATTTTTTCTAACATTTTCTTTATATCACTTTCTATATTATAGGACATTTATGGTCCTAACAATCTTCCCCTAAAGTTATATAAAGAAAAAACAGTCTTGAAAGCCTTAGGTCTTGGTCTTCTCTTCCTCTTGAATCTTTGAAACACTTTGATGTTGCTTGTCTTCATGACTTTCAACGCTCCCCCTTGAATAAAGCACTTGGTCTTCATATCTTTAACTTTATCACCAGATTCAAAGAATCTGTCTTTGAACTACGAGTTGAATTTGCTTTCAGCTTTAGCTTTAAGAACCAATATGCTCGAAGGAGGAAATAGTTTGTAGCGAACACCACTTGATAAGGAATGAGAAGAATTGATCACGTGTAAATACTTTGAACTCTTTTCGGAACTTATCAATCTCGGAACTGATCAAAAACAGTTACTCCCCCTCAACTTTTGCTGACTCCCCCTCAACATGATAATCTGAGTCTTTGAATCCTTGAATATGTATCCTTTCTCCCCCTCATGATGAGAAGGAGTATCCGAAGCATCATGTACGTAGTTTCAAAGACGAAACCGATGAGGAGCAAAGTATCGATAAAACGTTAAGTAACCAAGATGGGGTAAGAATCTAACACAGAAACACAATAATAACTGTTAGCACAACAATTAAGAAATTGTGTGGCCTATGTTAAGAGTTGGCATCGGGGTATCTCTGATAGGACTTCGAGTTATCACTGAAGTAAATTTTAAAAATTACTTCTCAAACTGTTCCGACAATATCACAAAGATATGCAAATGGAATCACAAAGACTCGTGCATGTGTGAAAGAAATGAATTAAATCTTTTTGGCTCAAATATTGATTGAACTTGGGACTCAAGTTAAAAACAAAATACACAGTGATTAGAATATGAAGTTCGGAGACCGGAGCTGATGTCTTCCTTTTTCAATAACTATGACCTCCGAGTGAGGAATAGATACATTATGTGCTAATTCTCCGTGAATATGTGAAACAAGCATCTTTTGTGAGATACTTGAGTGGCTAGGTGGGGTGACACGAGTTATCGACACTGGGTCCGTGTCTGTTTCAATATTCATCTCCAAAGAACAAGAATGAATAGATTATGTGGTTTCCTGGATAACTGACTCGGTTTGGTAAGGACCAATATTTCTTTTAAATCCTGTCACATCCTCACCATTTTTCTTTTCACTCCGAACTCATCTATCAATCTAGACCCCTCACTGTTGTCTATAAGGAATGTGTTTCTTGGGTAGGTCCTTCCGGTTCTAGACAGACCATAGAAACGATGTAATTCCTAACACTCCTTTCATGAACCAACTAAAACTTTGAAGTACACATTGACGTACGAGTTCTAAACTGGGGTATTTAGAAGTCATTAAAATCATTTGAAGTATAGAATTTCAAGTAACAAAATCAAGCGTTAAACAGAATGACTCGGTAACCATATTATGTTCAAAAATGAAACAATGATTAGAAAGTTTAATTGTGAAGAACAAGTCACAATTAATATATCAGAAAAGAATTGAATCATTAACATAAAATGACGAAGTTTGAAAAACAAATAGGAATTCAAACGAGTATATTTTCATCGAAAAATCAACGAATATGTGAGACATGGAAATAACTAAGTCAAGAAAATATTGGACGTGGCAATCATGGAGATTAGAATTGGAGAATAACAAACACAAGTAAGTTATTCAGAATGAATTACCATATTCTTTGAATTCAGTTAATGTTCACTTACCTTTCATAGAATAGTACTCCCCCTCAAATATGGCATAACCTTCGAATGCAGTCATGTGAAAAGAATGTTCTGAACTAAGTGCACATGACGTTCCTGCCAAATAAATTATAAGGATTTTGGTATCCATCCATTGATGGATCCTTGACGGTTATATGCCCTATTATAGCGAGGACCGGGGATACTATAAGTACCGTACCAATGAGATGAATATTTACGGTCAACAAAATCATTCATACCACATGCAGAACAACAAATACAATCATGAGAAAGTTGAAGCAACTGTTGAATTGAATAAAGTCTTAAAGGAAACTTCACACTTTGTTCAATAGAAGTTCGAGAATTAAAAGCATCATGATTATGATTGTATGTCCTAGCATGCGAAACTGACTTAAATAACTTTGTATTCGTTTTGCTTTCATTAGACTTCTTCACAATCCAAACTTGTTTGAACCTCTTTCTCCGACCATTATTATCTGAAATATCTTTAAAGTTATGATCAATAGAGTTTGAGTAGGAAGGATGTCTATCATTTGGTCGACCGGTCTGTTTTCGTGTCTGTGAACACTTTTGAGAATCGTTTTTGGAAACTTCGTTCATAGATTGGTTTTTGAGTTTTGTAGAACATTCTCCTTTCAAAAATTTGACCGGTCGATTAACTGCTTTTGAAAGAAAGTCGGTGTGATTTGGAAAAGGTTTGTCGAATTCAAACTTTTGAAACACATCATCTAAACAGCTCTCGGAATTCATATATGTTGAAAATCAATATCAGGGATGGATGGACCAGGATTGGTTGAGGGAGGTGAGGAACACTTTGAGTCTATGTTTTTGGAAGAATCAGGTGCGGAAGCTTTTAGAAATTCAGAGTTTAGATCCTTTTGAACACAGTTAGCTTGAGACTCTTTTCCTTTTCGTGAAGAAGTTTTTTCAATAAAGGCTTTACACGGAGATGTATCGGAGGAGTCCGAGGAAGGTTCAGGTGAAATCATCTTTTCGTTTTGGAGTTGATCAAGTTTCTATTGATGTTGAAGCTTGCTCACTTGCTCTTGCATCACTTCTGTTGCCAAAGCAGCCAGTTTTGATGTGAGCCGATCGATTTCATTTCGAAGGATTTCCTGTCCCTCAGTCGACACAGATTCGGTTTTGGAGGATTTGAGTTTCTTAAGTTCATTTACAAGCGTTTTCTTTTCCTTTTGAAAATCAGTCCTTTCCTTTTCGAGTGTCTCCTCTAACTCGACTATTTTTTTATTCCAAAATGAGAGGAGGAACATAGAGTTTAAACTCGTCCGTCTAAGTTTTGTGTTCAGGTGCTGGGGACTCATCCTTTTTGGAGGAATCATTTGGCTTCGCAACCTTATAGCCGTCAAAGTAGTCATTCGAATGATACTTAGACTTATTTTGCTTGTAGGAATAGTTAAGAGGCTCATACGCAAAAGGTAATTACATTTTAGTGGTGTGTGCGCGTTTGTATTCCTCAGTTTCCTCTTCCTTTTCCTTTTCGAGAGGACCAGTCCAATCGAATTTGTATTCAGGATACTCTTTGTCGAGACCAAGAAAACTAAAGTGATAAAGAGTAGGTCTCATTGTCAAAATCTTTTTCAAGTAATGTGGGTTATCGTACCCAATTCCCCATTCCTTGTTAAAATACGTGAATTCCAAAGGTTTGTTCATGTGAATTGTCTAATCAGTTTGACCTCTTTTGTGAAGTTTGGTTTCAAGATCAGTTATTTTCGAAACAAACTCTTTGTGTTGAATTTGAAGAGAAGAGCATTGATAGACAATCTCTGCTTTCTCATTCTCACACTGATCAATCTTTGAGTTCAATTCAGATATTTTAGCTCTAAGATCCTTTGGTGCTATAGAAAGATTTGTGCATTTTTCTTTAAGATCAACATTGTCGGCCTTTAGCTTTTCTGTGACCCTCTTTTTAACATCTATCTTTTTTTTAAAGAATTAATTTCAAGCAGTTGTTCATTAGAGGTAAGCATATAGGACTCTACCTTTTGACCAAGCAGTTGAATCTTATCAACTAAAGCATTATGAGTTGGTAGACATACCTGACAAGCTGCTGTGGATTGAGATGGGCAAGACATCTTTATTGCACTTAGATGATCGTCAGGCAGTTGAAAATATTGATTCAAGGAAAATCAAACAGTATCAGAATATTCAAATGTCCCCCTTCGGCGACTTAGCACAGGGGTCCCGGATAGGGAATCCGGAAAAGTGAAGTGTCCGAATAAAAAGAGTTATCGGATAAATATGACTTTACCGGATAACACAGAGTTACCGGAAAAAACAATTTTACCGGATAAAAGTAATCTGAAAGGAAAAACTTACCGGATAGATGTGGTGTCCGGGAAGATGAATCCGGATAGACTTACCGGATGAAAGTTGTGTCCGGATTGTAGGAGTTATCGGAAACAAAGGTGTCCGGAAACTTAGAGTAACCG
The DNA here is from genome assembly GCA_033807775.1 of Saussurea involucrata. NCBI lineage: Eukaryota > Viridiplantae > Streptophyta > Magnoliopsida > Asterales > Asteraceae > Saussurea > Saussurea involucrata. The sequence goes on along the minus strand of CM066314.1, from coordinate 106,808,652 downwards.
GATAGATTAACTGACCGGACAAATACCGGAAACCGGGTACGTCCAGAAACTTCAGAAAATATGAACTTATGGGAAACAAATGCTCGATCCGGACACAAGACGTCCAGAAAGTAGCGTAAATAAAGAAACTTACCCGGATTGAAGAGCAGGGTCCGGACACGGCGACTGTGTTCAAAACTTGAACTCTGAAGCGATTAGGGTTGCGAAAGATTACTCCTGTAAGATTAGATACCGACCAAAAATAACAAACCAACCAAAAACTAATCGATTTATAGTAAAATAACAAGATTTTGATGGAAAATTTTGATCTTTTGACAAGAACAGGAACAAAAAACTTGTTTATTCAATTTTGCTCAAAATCACTCACACGATCGAATTAGATCGAGAAAACTTGCAGAAACGCTAATGATAACACTACTAAATGTATGGAATAAGAAGAAACTTGCAATTTTATTAGAATCAAAGAATGATAATGAGGAACTCAAGAACACAGTCGACCGAAATATCAAGAAACCTTTTGAATACCTTGAATCGAATCGTCTGTATGCTCTGATACCAATTGTGGATCCCAGGTTAGTGCAAACAGTAAGAAATCAATAGAATAAACAATGATCAGTATGATTTCAACTCGTCATCCATATAACATTCATAAACAATTCAGAGTGTTTACAATATGTTTTGCATTTCAATTATGACGATTAAGACGATTTTCTGGCTAACCTAAAACTAGAGGTTAAACAATCTATATATACTTAGGCCTATGACAAACAAGGCCCAAGCCCATTAAGCTAATAAGCCCAAATAACAATTAAAGGCTTTTATAATTAATAATCTTTTCTAACCTTTTCTTTATATCACTTTCTATATTATAGGACATTTATGGTCCTAACACTAACCGATATTGTGTATCTCATGAGGTACTCATGCGGGAACTAGCAAAGGAAAATAGTTGGTGTAGTTCGTTGGCTTGCTCACTAGACTGCTTTTATTGTTAATTATGATGTAATAAATAGTCCGATATGGGACGAACTAGTTGTTGGACTCTCGTTATTTATTTATTTTAGGCTTCCGCTCTCAGCTTATGTTGGATGTATTGGATTGAAATGGTTCCGACTTTTATTGCATTTAAAGATGAGATTTCAAGTTTATTCAATTTTTAGCATTATTGTGGCTTATTTTCTGTAATACCTTCTGGGGTCTAGAGAGGGTGTTACAAGTTGGTATCATAGTAGTAGTTCAAGAGAAATAGGTTATGATTTATAACCTAAGCTTGAACTTTTAGATTTTAGGATGAGGCCTTAGTATATGTACCACTCTAAATAACATAGCATAAGCACAATAACACTCTAAATCATTGCAACTGAGTTCAACATTACATATAAAAAGCTAGATATTTCCTGTGGATCCCAGATTAGTGCAAAGTAGATGAAATCAATAGAAATAAACAATAATCAGTATGATTTCAACTCGTCATCCATGTAACATTTATAAACCTTTCAGAGAGTTTACAATGTGTTTTCAATAACAATTATGACGATTAACCTAAAACTAAGGTTAAGATAACTATTTATATCTAGGCCTAAACTAATCAGGCCCATGGCCCATTACAAGATTAAAGCCCAAAATACAAATTACATAATATTCCCTTGAACTTCCATTCAATCAGATTTATTCCCAACAATCTCCCCCTTTGAATCAAAGTTCAATCTCACGCCAGTTCTCGACGTATCTCTTTCGGAGTGCGAACAGAATCTCAAAGCTTCGGATTGCTTTACAAAACTCTATGCGGTCTTCAACAAGTTCCAAGGCTTCTCGGGCGATTGTTTCGTTTGAATTTGCAGCAAACGAAATCCTGAGTTCTTTTCCTTGGAGATTATGTCTCTAAGCTCATCTCTGACCTTTAGCAGAGTTCCGTCGCAGAATCTTTTGACTTGACTGAAGCGGAGAAACCTTTTCTCGTTCTGTTCATTGAGATAAACGATTCCAAATTCTAGTTGAAGCAACAGCGAGTTGACAGGATACATTTTCAGCTCTAGAGCTTTCGGATCGGGTTTCAACAGGTTGATCTTCTTCGTTCGGTGCTCGACTCCCATCTAAAAATCCGTAATGTAAGACATCATCACCTTGTGTTTCAGAAAGCGTTTTACAGCTTCAAGCGCTTTGGTGATGTGGAGCGGTTGGATCATTTGAGTTCGGAGTTCTTTGAGTAAGGCATGGAAGTCATTCAGTCGGAGGTTCTTGAAGTCGGCTTCGGAAAATTTCCATTCGTTCCCATCTTCTCTTTTGACAGTAAACACTAGATACCAGATCTTCAAGATTCGGCCAGATTGGATGTTCACAACTTCGGTGATCTTGTGCTTTGTTCTGACTTGACTGACTGGTAGACACCTTTTCATGACCTCTAAGTATTGTTTCTTCTAAGCTTCGTCGAACTTTACTAATCTGAGGCAAAAAGATGGGTTGAGCACACGTAGTTTGTGTATGAACAACCTCTTCAGGGAATCCTCTAGGAAGGGGATGAGGACGATGATTTTCTCCCATCGGACAGGTTGTGGTGGAGGTTGAGGTTTATCAGAAGCGGTTTGTTGCCGAGGAGATGTCGGATGTGTTGTTGTAGAAGTCTCGGGAATCTGATTAGCGTAAACTGGAGTACTCTGAAGGTTTTGAAGCAGGAACTGATCGTAATCTATTTCATCGTCGGCATCGGTAGGGAAGATCAGGTTTACCTCGAAGTTTATCGCACTATCGGATTTTTGATACCATGCGTTTTCCGTTTCCAAGTCAATCTCCGAGTCGAGATCTATCAAATCAAGTGCAGCCCTTTCCGGTGCTGTGTATATGATCAGTTCTTGGGATTCTCCCTCAGGATTTTCAACCGTTAGGTCTTCATCGTCTGAGATGTCCATATCGATGACCATCTCGGCTAGACTCAGCTGGTCTTCAGGTTGGTCTTTGGATTGTACCACAGCTGATGGTTCCGGTTGAACCGTTGGAGTTGTTTCTGGGTTGATTGGTTCGGACTCAGTCAATCTATGGCGTTTGTTCTCCCCCTTACGGTGATCAAGATCATCCTGGTCATTGTGTCGTCGTTTGAGTCCTCCATCTTGACTCTTGCAGGTATTCTCCAGAGAGGCGACCCTTTCGGACAAAGTAGTAAGGGCGTTCTGAACGTCCTTCAGAGTCGTGTCAAACTGATCCAATCGGGTTGTTACGGATGACGGCTGAGCAGATGCTTGTGATCGGAGTACGGAGATTAGATCTTCTTCAGTCGAGGAGTCAGTATCGGTGTGTTGGAGCAGTTGGGCGAGGAGCATGGTATTCAGATCATCCACCGAGTAAGTTTGCTGAGCAGGTGCCGATGGAGGTGTCGGTCTGCTTTCGGTTTCAACCACTTTTTCCTTCCCTTTGAGTAGAGTCTTGACTTTATCGAGCTCCTTTATGAACTCCATTTCCAGTGCTTCGCGGACAACCTTTAAGGCGACGTCCAGATATTTCCATGACACGAAGTCAGGTAACTCACCACCAGGATCACTTAGATTACCCGTTGAGGTTACGACTGTTGATTCAACAGAAGTACCACCTACATTCATAGCTGGCATGATGTTAACTATGGTAGGTGTTGGTCCCGGAAGGGTTATACAAGTTTGTAGAAGGGGGGGTTGAATACAAACACACAGATTTTACTTTTCTAAATTGTTTATTGATATGTATCAAACAATTTACAACTTGTTGCGGAACAAGATTAAGGAATAAACCTAATCTAAACAAGTTAAGAGAATCACTAAGATTTCTTGCAGTAGAAATAAGTTAGAAAGTAGATAAGAATATTAAAGACTAATATTCTAACACATAGTAGTAGAGAGAAGAAGATGGTCGAGCACTTCATTTCTGAAGTAGGTTTCTTCTTATATACTGCATGCATTTAATGCATATCAGTACAACTTTACACGTGGCAGCAGCTGATTGGTTGCATGGTTTGACCTTTGTAGACAACCTAGTAACCGCATGATGAACAGTGTAGAATCAGAGTTGGTTGTACGATTTTGGACAAAAGGGATGTCCTATTCTGACATTATCGTACGAAGGCGTGCAAGGGGGACAGACAAAAGTAACTTGTAGAGGAAACTTCCTGATCAGCGTTATCTGAATAGATCTTTATCAGCGAGTGATAAAGTTCAGCGTTCGCTGAAGTCTTCTACTTGCAACTTCACGTTGAGTGGACGAATCTTGGCTTCCCTGATATCCGCATCAGTTCATTAGTAGACTTGTCGCTGGTTCTTTGGCTTGATCTTCGACTTCAGCGTAGAACATAGTTGACGTGAAACTTGTCTTCAGGGATCATAAGTAAACAACTAAGATTATCTGCGATCATCAACAAGACTGAACAGGCTCAGGTCTTATTGATGAACAGTATCGCTGAATGTGTAATTTAAAGCATATGTTTTCATCAGCGATACTAAACAGACTTAGTATTTTTCTTTGATTACAAAACATTAATACATATTGTCTACTTATGATTTTCACTAAGTGTTTCTCAGAGAGTCATTATCAAATCATTGAGGGTTTGGATCAATAATCTCCCCCTATTTGATTATGACATAGCAACAAAAGAAAATTGCTAAGTAAGAAAACATAAGGATAAAAAGAACTCATAAAGTATTTGTCCCTTTTACTGTTTTCTGGGATCTTTTAAGTACTGTTGGAGTAAAGTACATTCGCTGAAATTTTTCTTTAAACTTCGTATAAGTTACAGAGGGAAGTAGAAAAATTACAAGTACAACAAATAAATTTACAAGTACAAAAGATATAAGCTGATAAAGGATAGAAGAATTATAGGAAATCCTATCAGCTAACCAGGTTCTTTCTTGACGAGTTCATCAAGAGTGTCAGTCTCTGGAATCATCCAATCAGGGACTGTGACTCCCTGATCCCTTCTTTTCTTTGCTTCGCGGTAGATATGGGGTTTCAGGAGTGATCCGAGAAGACTGCGTTTGTACTCACACCAGTAGAGTAAATCTTTGAGTTATTCGATTGGAGCTTTGTATAACTCAGAGATGCGTTGAAAGCATTCATGACCATTGAAGTCATAGAAGAAGATGCCATAAGGATTGCTGATTACTCTGCCAGGGAAGAAAGTTTCAGCAGCAGGTAGGGATACGTCAAGTCCAGAGAGATCAGGAGCAGGGCCAAGAACTGCTTCACGAGAGAATTCAATTCCTGTCTCGTTTCTTATTGACGGGCCAGGAGAGGAAGGAGTATTCTTCTTTGGAGCAGCTCGCTTCTTTTGAATTTGTGGAGGAGGAGGAATATCAACCACTGAGGAAACCAAGTCGATCTGCTTGTTTATTTCTTGTTTGACATAGGTCCTGAAAGTTGAGCGGGATCTTTGAATTGCTATTCTCATCTCCAACCATTCAGCGAGACCAAAGGTGTTTATGGCTGACATGTAGACAGTTCTGTTGTGGTCGTTTTCTCTGACTATTTGGACATTAACGATCGGTACCTTTATATTGTTTTTCATAGCATATCTCCCTTTGACATTTACAGCTTTTATCCTTGAGGGATGTTGTATGTAGTGGCACATCTTCTTACACCATTCAAGAGTGGTGTCGCTGACTTTGGTCTTTTCCTGGTGAGTCTTCTGTGCATCCTTCATCAGTTTATTTTGGACAGCAACAGGAAATCTTCTCAAGTCTGGATCTTCGAAAGTACGCTGAGCGAGCTCTAGGGCATATTCTATGTCTTTTTCTTCAGCCTTCTTTCTTTCAGCGAAGAGTTTTTCAGCTCTGAGGGATTCCATGACTTCATCTTTTGAAAGAATGTTAAGATGAGCAGGAACAGGTCGTTGATCCTCAAGTTGTTGGATCAAAGCTGCTCTTCTTTTCATTTTTTCTTCACTTGGTGTTTGAGGAGCCAAGGAAGGTCTATTCTTGTGAGAGAGCGGTTCTTCTTCCTGTTCTTCTTCAAAAATGTCATCAGTCTCAGCGAAGTCTAAGACCGGGATTATTTCAGCTGGATCCTCAAGCAGGGGAGAGGACTAGCTGAAACACAATGATCGTTTAAGTAAGATCATTTGGGAAAAAGAGAGAGAAAAGAATGGGGTTTAAGTGTATAGAGGTTTTATGGAGAGGAGAACTGAGGTTGTGAATGGATAGAGGAGGGATGCAGTGTAAGGGAAGAAAAGATATTGTACCTGACAAACTGGCTTTCTTTGAAGGATAGTCAGATTGCCTTCTGCAGCGATGCCTTTATTTTTGCCTTTATCGGCTTCAGTCGCTGCAGGCTTTTTCGTGGTCCCCTCCCCTGATGATTCTTTTATCATAACCCCTTTTTGAGTAGGGCCCTTCCAGGTTGGAAGAAGAAGTTGACGTCATCATCATCGTCATCATCATCATCTTTAGGGGATGATGATGGTTCATAGTTTTCTTCTTCTTCTTCTTCTTCAGATTCTTCCTCATCAGCATAAGGTTCAGTGACATCAGCTTCAGCTTCCTCATCGAGTTGCTCCCCCTCAAATTCAGAGGGAGGTTTCTCGGTTCCCTCAGGGTTTTCAACTCCCGGAGGTTTATCAGCAGCATCATAATTAATACCCTCCCCCTCAGAGTTATGGGGAAGGTTTTCTTGAGTTTTCATCTCCCCCTCAACATTATGGGGAAGGTCTTCTAGATTCTTCTCCCCCTCTTCCACATGATGGATGGGGGGAGGAAATAGCAGTTTCAGCAGCAACAGCATCGGCAGTTTTTGGATCACTGTCTTCCAGGCCAGTGATTCCAACGTAAGTTTCAATCATTGTTATTTTGTCTTCTAGGCCAGAAATAGCAGGACTGATCTTTTGAAGGTCTTCTCGATCAACCTGAGTGAAGTGTGAGGGAGTACAAGTCAGAGCATTCAGGTGGTCGAGAATTTGCTGCAGTAGAGTCTTCACAGTACTTACCTCTCCCTGAAGAGTACCAACCACTGTTGTCAATGATGTGACTTCATTGGACAGGGTGGTGAAGTTGGTGGAGAGGGTGTTGTTGGTGAAGTTGAGATTGTTGATGGAGGTGGATTTCTCAGCGAGAGTAGTAGCCAAGTTTGAAATGCTACCTTCCACTTTCTCCATATCAGCACTGGAAGCTTTACCTTTCACCTCATCGGTGAGTGTCTTTAGAGCCTCTCCAGCGTTTGTAACCACTGAAGAGTTTGTAGAGAGAGTGGTGGTGAGAGATTCCACCTTGTTGGACAAATCCGTGAGCGATGTGTTGATGTCGCCCAAATTAGGACCTGTAAAAGTTGGAAACTTATGAACAAAGGAAAGCTCAGAAGTTTGGGATTTTGAGAGAGGAGTGTTTGGAGTTTTGTGTATACCTGCGGGATGGTTGACGAAGTCCTCGAAATCTCGATGACCTGTCAATGTTTCCATGTCGTATTCCAGAGTGCCTTTACACTGAGAAGTGCCCGCAGGTCCTATGTTTGTATCCATCATCCTCTGTAAAGTTTCAGCAGATGTATCGTGGAAGATGATGTTTGTTGCAGAGAATGGGGGAGGGAATAGGTGGAGTGTCCAAAGAGAGAGTGGGAGGAATGATGGTTGAGAAGAGAGTTTGGGAAGTAGGTTCAGCGTTGGATCCGCTGAGAATTACTTCCTCAGTACTTAGAGGTACTGAGGGAGGGAGGTTCTGTTCCAAGTTAATAACCTCATCGTTTACAGATGTTGAAATTGGTATGGAAGGAGTGGCTTCATCAGCTGGGGCAGAGCGTACCACTGAACTTTCCAACGGCTCTTGTGAGGAGAGATCCGTGGAGTCTTCATCCTGGAAAGGCTTGGTGGGTTGCTCCTTGGTTTTCTTGGTCTTAGGAGCACCAAGAGTGGTTGATGAGTGTTTTCTCTTTCAAGGAGTGGAAGTTGCAGCCGGGGTATCAGCGGTTGGGATTACCGCTGAGGTAGCTGCAGAAGTAGAAGAAGTAGGAGGTTTGAGAACAGATAAGAGAGTAGTAAGACGTACCTCGTTTGGCATGGGAGTGTAGTCGAGAACCATAGCACCAACCTGTGAGAGTTTCAGGTCGCCCACCTTCGGGTATTTGTCTCCGAGCCCTTGGAGGAAGAGAGCGCTAACAAATCGAGGATATGGAACAATCTTTTGTCTCTTTGCTTCTTCGACTCTCTGGATCATGTCGTCAAAGATGATTTTGGCCCAATCGATGTGTAGGCCCTTCAGCAGTGCATACCCCATAGCCTGCTGGGGTTTGGAGGCTTGGTCAGTGGAACCAACCTTAGCTGTCATGCAACTTATCAAATGAGCGAAGATGAAATTCATCTCGCTGGGCATTTTGGATATTTTGATCATGGTCAGCTTCTTCTCAGGGAGCTTGCCTCTCCCTATTTCCCACACATACTGCATTGCATCAAAGAATGCAGCGAGTGCTTCTCTATCCGCTGGGTTTTTGGGATTTGGTAGAGGGACAAAGCGTTTTTCTTTTGTGTCGGCGGGGAGGTTTAGGGCACACCTGATATTACCAGGTGTGATCTTGGAGGTACCATGTTCGGTGTCAAAAAGGATGACCTTGATTTCCTTTTTGGGGTCTTTGGTGGAGGTGATCATAGCTCTTCTGGCAGTATACCAGAACTGAGCGAGTAAGTTCTTATTTGCAGGAGGTGTGACGGTCAGAGCTGTGGATAGAGGACAAGTCTTAAGAAAATTCACAGTGTCGTCTAGGTGTGTGATTTGCTTTCTTGGAGGGTAGTTGAAGAGGGCATAAGGGGTGTTGCCTTGAAAGTTAATTTGCTCAAATTTGAAGCCAACTTGAGGAGCAGGGATGAGTTCAGTCCTTTTAGGAGTAGTAGGAGATTGAGTTGAAGGAGCTTCAGTAGATGCCATTTATGTTTATAATTACAAACATGAAGATTATGAAAAGAAGTTCTTAAAATGGATAAAGTTTCCAAAATATGGGTTTTAAGGGTTTTTCTAGTTTTGAAAAGAGTTACAAAATCTAGTGAATAATCTTGTTTTCCAGTTTCCTAAAGAAGGTATTCTGGAAAAACGTATGAAATGTCAAGTTTAAGATTTTTATTATAAACTCGAAGAACAATCTGTTTCCAGATTGTGTTCATAAAATCATGAAGAGAAATGATTTTATTTTGAAAAAGTTCTTTTGTTTGATCTTTTGAAAACAATAATAAGATCGAAAACAAGTTTATGCAAGAAAAATAACAAGAATATTAACCTTTGATGTTTGAAGATGAAGATGAACAGTCTCTGGAGAAAAAGAGTTCAAATGCAACAGTTGTTCTTGCTTGAAGGAGATGATGTTCGCGTAAAGGTAAAAAATAAAAACTCGAATGGGTTTATATAGTGAGAGTAGAGAGAGAAAAACTATGAGCGGGAAAGTTTTTCATGATGACACGGACACGTCCCTTGAATTTGATTGGTCAAGGAAGTCGAAACGGGCGAACGTGTCAGAGAAAAAGCGTGTCATGGTCTATCCGTTTGATGACGTCACAAACGTCCTTTCATATTTTAGGATGTCTCTGAGGATTTTGAAAGCTCAGGGACATTTTGAAAACATGAAGCACTGATTAGAAATATCAGTGACAGGTTTAGAAATTTCAAAGTATCACTGAAAGGAAGAGATATTTAGCAATGTAATTTGTTTTGAAATCTTGCATTTATATGCGAACGTCAGCGAGTAAGAGAGAATATACCTTGATATCAGCGAATCGGTTTTGTTTAGAGAGTAGATGATTAATAGGGTTATACAAGTTTATTTTATCCCTGATCAAATGTGAACCGCTGAAGATTTACTCTTCTAAGTTCAGCATTCCAAGCTCGCTGATGAGAAAGTTGAATCTTGTCTCATCAAGAAGTTTGGTAAACAGATCAGCTAACTGAAAGTCAGTTGGAATAAAATGAAGTTCTATATCTCCATTCATCACATGATCTCTGATAAAATGATACCTGATTTCGATGTGTTTGGTCTTTGAATGTAGCACTGGATTATTGGCTCTAGCGATGGCACTAGTGTTGTCGCAATAGATTGGAATTTTTTTAGAGTTGAAGGTCATAGTCCAGTAGTTTATTTCTCATCCACAAGACCTGAGAACAACAGCTTTCAGCAGCTACATACTCAGATTCAGCGGTTGAGGTGGACACTGAGTTTTGCTTTTTACTTGTCCAACTCACCAGCTTTCCACCCAGGAGCTGACAGCCTCCTGTGGTGCTTTTTCCTATCCAATTTGCATCATGCAAAATCACTATCTGAATAGGAGATTAGATCAAACCCTGAGTCTTTAGGATACCAAAGACCTAGGTTAGGAGTACCCTTAAGGTAACGAAAGATTCGATTTACAATGATCAAATGAGATTCCTTAGGTTCAGCTTGATATCGTGCACACAAACAAGTTGCATATATAATATCAGGTCGGCTAGCTGTAAGATACAGAAGAGAGCCGATCATCCCACGATACGCTGTGACATTAACAGGTTTTCCAGAAGGATCCTTGTTTAGTGTCAGCGGCGGTGCCATAGGGGTTTTCATAGCTGAGCTCTGAGTTAAATCAAATTTCTTCAGCATATCTTTAACATATTTTCCTTGGTGAATGAAAGTTCCTTTTTCACTCTGTTTGATTTGAAGACCAAGGAAATAGGTTAGCTCACCCATCATACTCATTTTATATTCAGCTTTCATTCTCTCAGCAAAACGAGTACATAGGTCAGGGTTAGTGGAACCAAATATAATATCATCGACATATATTTGAACAAGAATAATATGACCTTTTACTTTCCTGAAAAATAGAGTTTTATCGATTTTACCTCGCTCAAATTTTTCGATTTGGAGATAAGAGGAAAAAGTGTCATACCATGCACGAGGAGCTTGCTTTAAGTCGTAAAGTGCCTTATCCAGTTTATAAACATAACCTGGATGCTTAGGATCTGAGAATCCTGGAGGTTGTTCCACGTAGACTTATTCATTCAGCTTTCCATTGAGGAACGCTGATTTTACATCCATTTGATAAACTTTGAAGTCTTTGTGTACAACGTAAGCTAAGAATAGACGAATGGCTTCTAGTCTTTCCACTGGAGCAAATGTTTCGTCGTAATCTATATCTTCCTCTTGTCTGTATCCCTGAGCAACAAGACGAGCCTTGTTGCGGGTTACAGTTCCATGTTCATCCAACTTGTTTCGATAGACCCATTTAGTGCCTATTACTGACTTGTCGGATGGTCTAGGAACGAGCTTCCAAACTTTGTTTCTTTCGAATTCTGTCAGCTCTTCTTACATAGCACTGACCCAGTTTGGATCTTTGAGGGCATCATCTATTTTCTTTGGTTCAATCAGAGAAATAAAGTTAACAAATAAACAAATGTTACCTGCACTTCGTCGAGTCTGAACACCAGCGTTTGGATCACCAAGAATATGATCAATAGGGTGATTAATAGTCCATCGCTGAGCCGGAGCATAAGTCGCTGACTCAACCTGAACTTCTGGAGGAGCTGAAGATGAGGCTTCAGTAACTTCTGGTATTTCAGCCAAGAGAGAAAGAGGTTCATATGTCATTTCATTTACTGATTGCTGAGAAGTAGATGGTATATCTGAGATAGAAGGTTCAGAAGCAGGCATAGTGTTTAGAGGAACAGCTGAGACCCATGATGTTTCAGCTTCACTTGTCTGCATGCTTGGGATGATGGTAGGATCATCATCGTCAGCGGGATGAGTATGAGATGGGGGAGTGGGAACATCTTCTGAATCACCAAGATGAGAAAACATCCATTGATTCAGTTCTTAATTATCAACAGAGGGTCTAGAGTTCGCTGAACAGGATTCGTCAAAGGTGACGTGGATTGTTTCTTCTACAGTTTGTCTTCTTCGATTGAAGACTCTAAAGGATTTGGAGACTGAAGAATATCCAAGAAAGATTCCATCATCAGCCTTAGGATCAAACTTTCCAAGGGCATCTCTATTGTTCAGTATGAAACACTGACATCCAAAGATGTGAAGAAAAGCTAATTGAAGGCTTTCTCCCATGGAAAAGTTCATAGGTTGTCTTTTTGAATCTTTTGACAATCAGCGACCTGTTTTGAGTAAAACAAGTAGTGTTGACAACTTCTACCCAAAACTGAGTAGGTAGATGAGAATCACTGAGAATTGAACGTTGAGCTTTATAAGATGATGCTTTCTTTATAAAACATTAGGGGGAGATTGGTATCATAGGCTCTGATACCAATTGTTGATCCCATTTTTGAGCAAACAATAGAAGAAATCCATATAAAATAGATATAAGATGAAGATTAAGAACATAATATTCAAGAACTCATCTCATATGCTTTGATTTATTCAATATGGATGGGAAATTAGAAAGAACAACACACTTTTACATGTAAACGACTCTCATGGGAAAACACCTAGTCTATGTGAGTTTTTGTGATTATTCTAAATGAGCTAATGAAATATGGAACCCTAAAATTCTTTAAAAATGGTCCATTTACAAGATAAAAGGGCTAAACCCATACAACTTGCTAAAAGCCCATAAGCTAATTATAAAGCCCTATTACAATAATTCTTTATAAAACATTCATTAAATTAGGGGCTAATTTAATATAACAATCTCCCTCTAATGATTTATAAAGAAAGCATCATCTTATAGTCTCCCCTTGCTTTCTTTAGAAACTTTGGCGATCCGTTCTTCAAGTCTTCAAAGCATCACGAGCTCCCCCTCAAATGTAGGCTCATATTCTTGAAAGGCCGAGACAATTAACCCCATTTTGTCCAGCTTTCATGACTCAACTTCACCGCTGTTTTGAACCATCGAGGAGCCTTTTTGAGACAAAACATAAAACATGCACATTGAACTTCAGCCTCTTAGCTTTCCAATGAGATATAATTCATCCATTTTGGCTGAAAAACGAGTGAGTTGTGCAAGTTTTCCCTCAGCTGCGCAGAATGGTCGTCAAAACAGAAAATTTGACGCTTAAGATCCCGTTGAGTAAGCATTCAGCACCGAGATTTAAACATGAATAACAGAGGAGAGAGTGACAATCAATATATCACAATAGCAGCATGAAACCGTGAAGAACCGTCGAGAGAACACCGTTCTTGAAAGCGGAAAGAGCACGAGTGAAATGCAATGCTTTCGGTCCAGCAAGAGACCATTGAATTTGACACAGATTCTGACCATTAAGCACACTGATTCGGACCAAAATCAAAACATGAAAACGTTTCATCTGTGTCTTAGGAACTCAACGCAACTGGAATCATGTGAATCGGACCACCGAGTAAAAGGTTGTGCACGTGTTTCTGAAACAGCGCAAAACTAGCATAAAAATTTGAAAATTTCGGGCTTCGGCTTTTGGATTATTGCTCACAGAAGCTCTGCACATCAGTACAGAGGCTCTGTTCAGCCTCACAGAGGCTCTGTGATCTGCCTCTGTCACTTCTCTGTTTTGTTCTTAGAACCTAATGTTTCTGCGTATACACACCTTCTGTCGTACAACTTTGGCACGTCTTCCGGAAAGCCTTTGCAGAGGCTCTGGGCACATCCACAGAGGCTCTGGACAAACTCACAGAGCTTCTGTGGTTAAGCTCTGCAAGCTTGATTAAACTCTGGTTGAATTCTTCTTCTGCAGATGTGATCTGATCTATTACTCTTTGAAGAAAGCATCCTCTGTAGTCTTCTGCGGTTAAGCTTTTTGTACCTGTGCAGCCTCTGTGCTCAGCCTCAGAGGCTCTATGAACCAGCCTCAGAGGCTCTGTGATCTCCCTCTGTATAGCTTATGTGTCTCTTTACAGAGGCTCTGCACAAACCTATGCACGGTAACCTCTGCGCATAACAACCTCTGCACATAACAGCCTCTGGCAGATAACTTGCTCCAACTTTGACACTGATTTAGACCATTATAGCTCTGTAGTTTCAAAATACTCAAAACATACAAAATCTTCATTTTTTTGTTATCTATTCAGATCATTTTGAATCACCTCTTTTGGAGCTCGTACGAAAAAGATATGGTTGATTTTCCACAGTCGCGCAGATCTGTCCATCAGCACACTGTTGTCCAATTCAACGATGCGTTTGACACTTCTAAAGTTCGAATCTATTAAAGCTCAAAACATGACATTTATTCATCAATATGTTTTCAATCCATGGCCTTTTGAATCGCATCGATTGGTGCCTTGATGAGTGAGATATGATCAATTTACTGCAGCATCGCAAAATTTTCAGCATGCTGTCATTTTTCTCCAATTATAGCAAATGCTCATCAACACCGATTTGATGTAAAAATAAGCCGATCTCCATAAATCTTTTAAAACGATGAGTGCAAATACTCAGATCTCTAATTGATCAGGTCATAAAAACTTATTAGAAGCCCTCAAAGGTATAAAATCTTTTCAGATCAAACTTTGAATATATAGCACAACACCAAATCTTTCTCAAACATCATTTTCACGACTCAAATGATTTTGTTTTTCATTTAAATGATTATGAGTAGTGGAAGACAAACAAAATCTGAGTAAAAGAGAGTCCAATCTTGGATTTAAATAAAGGTCAGATCAAAGATCAACAACCTTACTACCAAGATGCCAAAAAAATGCTATGGACTTAAGCACACACAAGGATGAGATCATAGATCAACCATCTACTTAGTGCTATCAAATAGTGCTATCAAATATTAGACCAATGAATGAGAAAGAATCAAAACACACACATGTATTAAATCTGATCAGATTTGATCCAAATAGAGTCAAATCTTCACTTAGACATTTCATCAAACATGTGGTGTGCAGAATCAGGTTTTGTGAAGAAACAATGAAATTTTCTGTCAAAACTCATCCAGATTTGATTTAAAGCAAAAAATGGATTCCAAATAAGCACAAAACAGAAAATAAGCATCAGAAATGATATTTGTGTTTAGGCTCATGTGATTGAATCAATCTAAGCACCAAAACAACAAATAAATCATTGAATACTTCTATTGTTGCCATAGATGACCGATTTTGAAGAAAAAATTCTTCAATCGGCTCTGAAACCAATTATTGATCCCATTTTTGAGCAAACAATAGAAGAAATCCATATAAAATAGAGATAAGATGAAGATTAAGAACATAATATTCAAGAACTCATCTCATATGCTTTGATTGATTCAATATGGATGGGAAATTAGAAAGAACAACACACTTTTACATGTAAATGACCCTCATGTGAAAACACCTAGTTTATGTGTGTTTTTGTGATTCTTCTAAATGACCTAATGAAAAATGGAACCCTAAAATTCTTTAAAAAAGGTCCATTTACAAGATAAAAGGACTAAGCCCATATAACTAGCTAAAAGCCCATAAGCTAATTATAAAGCCCTATTACAATAATTCTTTATAAAACATTCATTAAATTAGGGGTTAATTTAATATAACAAGCTTCGATGATAGTTCGATTTCTTCTTTCAGCGACTCCATTTTGTTGAGGTGTTCTCACTGAGGAAAAGTTGTGAGAAATACCCTCACTTTCAAAGAAGGAATCAAGAGAACTGTTTTTTAATTCAGTCCCATGATCACTCCTTATTGAGCGAACGGTCATGTTATTCACGACTTCCATTTTCCTGACAAAAGTGATGAGTTCTTCAGGGGTATCACTCTTAGAACGGAGAAACATTACCCAGGTATAGCGAGAGAATTCATCAACTATGACCAGTGTATATTTCTTTCCAGCGATGGATTGTTTGTTAACAGGGCCAAACAAATCCATATGGAGAAGTTGTTGAGGAGATGACACTGAGGAAACTTGCTTAGACTTGAAGCTTGCCTTAGTTTGTTTCCCTTTCTCACACGCTGAACATAAGGACTCCTTAGCGTATGATTGTTGAGGTAAACCGGTAACTAACTCTTTAGAGGAAAGAGTATTAAGTGGCTTGAAGTTGAGATGGGAGAGCCTCTTATGCCATAACCAGTTGAGGCTTTTGAGAGGAAACAGGAGTTCTCAGTGGTTGTAGAGTCCATGTTTATAACATAAACATTTTCCATACGGTATCCGCTGAGAGCTATCTTCTCCTTTTTATCAGTGACAAAGCAGGATTCTTTAGTGAAAATCACTTTGTTATCCTTGTCACACAGCTGACTGATGCTTAGAAGATTATGCTTCAGTCCTTCAACATATGCGACTCTTCTGAAGGTTGTTGTACCATTAGAGAGTACACCAAACCCTCGGGCATAGCCTTTTCCGTTTCCACCGAAGGTCACCGAGGAACCCTTCTCTTCCTTGTATTCAGTGAGTAGGGTTTTCTTTCCAGTCATGTGTCTAGAGCATCCGCTATCGAGATACCAGATACCCATCTTAACCTGCAAACAAAGGAAGATTAGTTTGACTTGGGCACCCATTTTACCATGGACCCACATTTGTCAGTGGTGGTAGAGGAAGTGGAAGGTTCAGCACTCTTCGTAACATTTGAAGATTCGGCTTTTGAACTATTCTTCACTTTGGTTAATTTTTTAACCTCAGTGGTAGGTTTCACCTTAACCTGATTTGCACCAGGATTGGTCTTCTTTGCCTTGGGGGCATTGATCTTCACCTTAGCTAACTTTTCAGATTTGGTGGTTGTAGGGCACTTACTAGCAATGTGATCGGTAAGTCCACAGTGATAACATTTCCTATAGCTAAAAGTAGCTTTAGGACCATTTGCATGCTTAGCCAATATTTTTAAATGAGCATGGCCAGCACCAAGTATACCTTTGGCATTGGAAATGGGAGGAACAATCAGTTCTTCAGATTTTTTATCAATTATATCTACTCTGATTCTAGGAGTAGATCGCTGAATAAATCCATGGATCTTGTTCTTAGAAGTAGAGGGATAGGTCACTGAAGCTTTAGAAGCATTCAGCTTAGGTACAAAGGTACCCTTCTGAGGTTTTTGGTTGAAAACTTTTTCTTTGCCTTTACCTTTAGGGATAAAGGTAGGTTTTTCCTCAGGGATGAGAGTTTTAGAAGAAGAACACTAAGATGAGGAAGTGTCAGGGATAGAGGATACGAACATTCCAGACTTAAGCATGGAAATATCAGTGGTTGGTTCTTCAGCGTCAGCTTTATAACCAAGACCACGTTTGTCACTCAGGGGAATCTGAGACTTTATTATCTCAGTGATCGTTGTTGAGGATTTACACCATCCTTCAACAGTAGCCTTTTTAGCTTTTAATGCAGCGATAGTTTCTTCACGTTCGATTTTGACTAGGTGATTTATATGAACCTGATCTTTTAAATCTTCTTCAATTTTAGAAAGCTTTTCTATTTGAAGGTGACAGTTTTTAAGTTGTTCAGCGAGATCATGGTTTTGATTTTCAACCATGGCTTTGCCATTCATGGCATCATATAAATTCATAGGCAGAAGATCGATTTTCTGAAGACTATCAGCTTCATCAATATCTGAAATATTAGTAAAGAAAGAAGTTGATACCTTAGTGGTAGAGGTTGAAGTAGAGGGAATGTTAGAGTTTTCTTCCTCTTCTTCAATTTTTGCCATGAGGTAGAGATTGGCCTCATCATCATCTTCTGAGTCAGATGATTCTTCTTCATCAGAAGCAGCCCAGTCAAAGTCAGCCATCAGGCCTTTGCCTTTCTTCTTAAAGCTTTTCAGCTGTGCATACTTTTCTTTCAGCTTTTGATACTTGTCATCTCTAGCCCTGGGGTTAGAGGATTTCTTGGAGAAAGCTGAGGGTTTAAAGACTTTCTTTGACCTGCATTCACTTGCAAAGTGTCCTAGTTTCTCACAGTTAAAGCAGGTAGCAGTAGCCTTATCAACAGGGGTTGATGATTTTGGCTTGTCAGTGAGTGCAAGGGGTTTGTTCCTTCTGAAGTTACTCTTTCTAGCAAATCTTCTGAACTTATTAGCCAGGAGTGCCAGAGATTCATCAAGATCTGAAGAGTCGGCATCTGATGAGCATTCAGAGTTAGTTTCCAACTCAGTGACAGTGATAGTAGATCGCTGAGTGGAAGGTGACTCTGAGAGTAAAGCAACAGGTGTGCTTTTGGAATCTTTTACAAGATTCTTCTTAAGATGACACAACTGCTCAAGATTGAGCATAATGACATATAAGGTAGAGAGAGTCATAGATTTTAGATCCTTTGATAGCTTCAGACACATTGAATAACTGTCCCAGCTTTCAGGTAAACATTCTAAGAACTTTGTCAGTATTTCAAAGTTTGAATATTTCTTACCAACGGTTTTCAGATCAATAATTAAATAATTAAACCGCTGATGTACTTCAGAGAGAGATCCATTCTTACCACAAATGAAGCTTTCGTATTATCTTACCAGGTTGATCTTTCTTGAGTCCTGGACTTCAGACGTACCTTCATATCGAACACAGATTGTGTCCCACATGGCTTTGGAGGTTTTCAGATTCATGACGGAATGGTAGACTTCGTCAGGAAGATCCATGGAAAGAATGGATCTTTCTTTTGTGTCGATAGCCACCTTCTTCTTATCTTCATCAGACCAATTGTGAGGTTCCTTAGGAATGATTCTTTTAGGAATGGCAGCTCTAGTTGTAGTCCCTGGAACTTCAGGATCAATCCTAACAGGAATATATGGGCTATTTTCGATGTAATAAGGCATAGTAGGGTCTACACCTTCTAAGAAGAGTATCATCCTATTTTTCCACAGATTAAAGTTATCACTGGAAAATCTAGGGGGTTTTGCAAGAGAACTATTGTCAATATAGTTTGTGTGTGTGTTGGTAGCCATTTTGGAAAATAGCAAGGAAGAGAAAAGATTAGTATAAGCAAGACCTTTTTATGAGATTAAACAATCTGCTCTGATACCACTTGTTGGTCCCGGAAGGGTTATAAAAGTTTGTAGAAGGGGGGGGGGGGGGGTTGAATACAAACACACAGATTTTACTTTTCTAAATTGTTTATTGATATGTATCAAACAATTTACAACTTGTTGCGGAACAAGATTAAGGAATAAACCTAATCTAAACAAGTTAAGAGAATCACTAAGATTTCTTGCACTAGAAATAAGTTAGAAAGGAGATAAGAATATTAAAGACTAATATTCTAACACAAAGTAGTAGAGAGAAGAAGATGGCCGAGCACTTCATTTCTGAAGTAGGTTTTGTTAATGCCAAAAATCGCACCAAAGGGACAACTTAAGGTCGATGTGGACTTAAACAACTAAAGAAAGAATCTTTTGACGAGACGTGCGATGAGGAATAAAATAAAGAAATAAGGGATTTGATGACGCGGGAAAAACCTCAATCGGGGAAAAAACCTGCGGACGACAGGGGATGTCGTCGCTGCACTATGGTCGCCAATCAGGGGTGATGTCCTTGGATACTGGTGTCGATCGTATAGTGATTACAATACAAATGAAGAAAATGCTTCGAAATGTAAAGTACAAGTGTTTGGAATGTAAAACAAGTGTTTGTCGTGTACGAAACAAAGTGTGAACTGCTGGTCGAGGGCTATTGTCGTGCGTCGAGAGCGATACTTCGAGATTAAGTTCTTCACTTCTGTTGTTCTTGAGTTCACTGTAGTATTCTAGAATTCAGTCTAAGGTGTGTATGCTTTCTCGAACTCGGTATCAGATGTTGTGTTCGATGTTAGATGTGTATCGGATGTTAACTGATGCCCTTTTGTTGGTCCCGAAGGCCTATACAAGTTTGTAGAAGGGGGGGGGGGGGGTTGAATACAAACACACAAATTTTACTTTTCTAAATTGTTTATTGATAAATCATTAACAGTTTACAGCTTGTTGCGGAAACAAGATTAAGGATAAACCTAAATCTAAACAAGTTGGAACACTAGGGGTTTCTTGTACTAAGAGAGATAAGGAAATTACTAATAATAACCTATCTTGAGATAAGAGATTGAACTTGTCCAGAGTTAGCAAGTTACTTCAAAAGAAGTGGGTTCATCTCTTTATATACTGCATGCATTTAATGCAAGTCAGTATACACTTTACACGTGTCATCAGCTGGTTGGTTGTATGTCATTGACCTTGGTTGACAACCTTAGTAGCCGCATGGATGAACAGTGTAGTATCAGAGTGGTTGTACGATTTCAGACAGTCGGAGGTTCTTTTCTGACATTTCGTACGGAGTCGTGCAAGGGGGGTTAAGACAAAAGTACTTTGTACGGAGGACTTCATGATCAACTTTCGTTGATTCAGCGATTATCATTTTCTATTCAGCGAATGATAAAGTTCAGCGATAACTGAAGTCTTGTACTTGATACTTCACGTTGAGTGGACAAATCTGAGTCTTCGCTGATCCGCATCAGTTCATTAGGAAACTTGTCGCTGGTTCTTGAGCTTGATCTTCGACTTCAGCGTAGAACCTTTGTTGACGTGAAACTTGTCTTCAGGGATCATAAGTAAACAACTAACTTATCAGCGATCATCATAATGACTGAACAGACTCAGAGCATTAATGATGAACAGTGTTCGCTGAATGTTTAATTTAAAAGAGCGAGAGTTCCTATCAGCGGTACTGTAAGATCTTAGTACTTATCAGCGATAGTGAAACTCTGATACATATTGTTTACTTACAATTTTCACTAAGTATATAAGAGAGGGTCATTATCAAATCACTGAGGGTTTGGATCAACAATCTCCCCCTATTTGATTATGACATAGCAACAAAGAAAATTGCTATTTAATGAAAACATAAGGATAAAAAGAACTCATAAAATATTTGTCCCTTTTACTGTTTTCTAGGATCTTTTCAGTACTGTTGGAGTAAAGTACATTCGCTGAAATCTTTCTTTAAAACTTTGAATCAGGTTACAAAGAGAAATGGAAAGATTATAAGTACGAGCGAAATAAATTACAAGTACAGAAGAATAACTGATACAATAGAGAAAAAGGGCGATCATATCAGCTTATAAAGGTTCTTCCTTGATGAGAAGTTCATCAAGGGTCTTTGATGTGGGGATCATCCAGTCAGGGACATCTTCTCCTTGATTCTTTTTCTTCAGAGCTGCTTCAAAAATCAAGGGCTTCAGGTGTCTAGCTTTGATGTTGCGTCTGACTTCACACCAGTATACGAGATCTCTGAGTTGTTCGATGGGAGCGATGTCTAGCTTAGAGATACGTTGAAAGTGATGATTTCCATAGTAGTCTAAAAAGAATATACCATAGGGATCACTTACAACTGTTCCAGGAATGAATGTTTCTCCAGGTGGTAGGGAGGTGTCAAGCATTGAGAGATCGGCATCAGGGCCAACAATTTCAGCACGAGAGAAACCAATGCCCGTTTCATTCCGAATATGAGGACCTGAACCAGAGGCTTTCTTTTTCTTATCAGAGACTTTTCTTGGTTGAGGAAGAGTAGGAGGAATATCCACAGCAGATGAAAGCAGGTCGATCTGTTTGTTCAAGATCTTCTCGACATGGCTTTTGAACTTTGAGCGCGATCCCTGAATGGCTAATTTTGTTTCTAACCATTCAGAGAGACCAAACTTTTCTAAGGTAGAAGCATAGAAGGTTTGCTTGGTTTCATCATCTCTGTAGACATCCACTTCAACAACAGGAACTTCAGCGTACAGTCTTCCTCTGATGTTTGCCTTGACGATTTTGGATGGTCTAGATCGATAGGTCAACATTTGTTTAGCCCATTCCAAAGTCGTATCAGAGACCTTAGTATTTTCTCTAACGATCTCTTGAGCATCATCCCATAGCTGACGTTGAACATCAATGGGAACTCTTTTCAGCTTGGGGTCTTTTATTGATCGTTGAGTAAGCTTGATGGCGTATTCTCTGTCTTTTACTTCAGCTTCTTTTCTTTCAGCGATTAGACGTTCAGCTCTGAGGTGTTCCTTGTATTCCTTTTTGGAAATTCTGAACTTTGGAGGAACTGAAGGAAGTTGATCACGCCTCAGAATGATTCGCTGATCCTCGAATTGCTTTATTATTTCCTCTCTTCTTTTCAGGTCCTCTTCACTTAGCTTTTGAGGAGCTAAGGAAGGTCTGCGATTGTGTGAGAGTAGCTGTTCTTCTGGTTCATCAGTCTCAGAGATCAAATCTAAGACTGGGATTATTTCTTCAGCAGCAGCTGTTATTATTGGTGAAGTCGCAGTTGTGGAGCCTTCAGCGATATCCTCAAACAGGGGAGAGGACTAGCTGAAACACAGCGATCTTACAAGTAAGAACTTGGGTAGAATCAGATAGAGAGAATTGGTTCAAGTGTATAGGCTTGGGTAGTAGAACTGATAGTGTATGAAAGAGGAGGGATGGAGTGAGAGATGTTTAGCATACCTGACAAACCGGCTTTTCAAGCAAGATCATCAGATTGTCATCTTCAGCGACGCTTTTGCCTTTGCCTTTCTCAGCTCCAGAGGCTGAGGGTTTTGCCTTTGTCCGCTCCCCTGAAGGTTCATTTATCGAGATTCCCTTAAGAGCTTTGATCTTCGGAGCAGGTTTGACGATAAAGAAGTCATCGTCATCTTCATCATCATCATCATCATCATCATCATTCTTTGGAGAAGAAGATGGTTCATCTTCAGGGATGTCGACGGCTTCATCATCTTCTGCTTCGGATTCAGTTTTCTCAGCTTCTTCTTCGAGTTGCTCCCCCTCAGATACAGAGGCGAGCTTCTCGGTTTCCTCAGGGTTTTCATCTCCCTGAGGTCCAGCGGTGGTTTCTTCAGTATTCGTCTTCTCTCCCCTGATAGATTCATCATGGGAAAGGTCTTCAGCGCTCTTGGCGAGGTCTTTAGCGCTCTTCTCCCCCTCTTTTTCATGATGACTGGGGGAGGAATGGGTAGATTCAGCAGCGTTGGTAGGTTCTCTGTCTTCTTGGCCAGAGAGACCTACACAAACTTCAATCTTTTCTAATCTGTCTTCAAGACCAGAAATAGCAGGATTAATTTTCTTCAGCTCAGTGCGATCCGCCGCTGTGAAGTTGTCAGATGAAGGGACGGGGGCAGGAGCAGGATCAGGAGTATTCGCTTTGTGTAGCAGCTGCTCGATCATCGTTTTCATCGAACCAACATCGGTCTTAACAGAGCCTAAGTCAGTCTTCATCGTAGACATATCCCCCTCTAGATGTCCAACCGATGTCTTCAGCGATGTAAATTCGCTGGACATGGACGAAACTGAGTTTTTGAGAGAGGTGTAGTCTGTGTAGATGTCAACGAGCACCTTGGCGAAGTCGCCGAGAGTTTTATCAACCTGCTTCAAGTCATCTGTGGAAGCCTTCTTCTCCACCACCGTTGTCAGCTTGTTCAGATTCTCTCCAGCGTTTGTTACAGCTGTTGAGTTATTGGTGAGAGTAGTGGTGAGACCTGTCAGCTTTGTCTCCACGGACTTCAGAGAGGCATTGATATCTCCCAAATTAGGACCTGCAGGAGGATTGGTGAATTCATCGAAATCACGGGTTCCTGAGTAAAGTTCCATGTCATCTTCAAAAGTGCCCATGGATTGTTCTGCATGTCCTGTCTTCATCATTCCTGGAGAATCAGCTTTAGGTTCCGAGGAAATGATGGCAACTTCAGTTAGATCTGGAGTAGAGACCAAATGAGTGGAGGTAGGAGCGAAGGATAAGAATAGGGGTTGGGTTCTGAGTTCAGCGTTGGATTCGCTGACAATCACTTCATCAGTCTTTTGAGAGACTGAAGGAGGTTGGGTAGGTTCCAAGTTTGTAACCTCAGCGTTTAGAGACGCTGAAGTTGGGATTGAAGGGATGGCTTGTTCAGGTGTGGCAGAGCGTACCACTGAACGTTCCTTCAGCTCTGCAGAAAGAGCTGAGGAGTCTTCAGCATGAGATTGCTGGGGTTTCTCCTTTGTTTTCTTGATCCTTTTAGAACCAAGTGGGGTTGAAGAATGTTTCCTTTTCTTAGGAGAGCATTTTGTAGCCAGGGTATCAGCGATGGGTATTGTCGCTGAAGGAGCCACAGAATGAGAAGAAGAAGGGTTGAGAAGAGACAAGAGTGTAGAAAGACGTACCTCATTTACCATCGGTTTGAAGTCGAGTATCTTTGGGCCGACCTGAGAGAGTTTCAGGTCACCTTCAGTTGGGTAGCTTTCCTTCAGGCCATATTGGAAGATGGCGCTGATGAATCGGGGGTAGGGAACCCATGGAGGTCTATCAGCGACTGTGTCCACCCTTAGAACTAGGTCATCATAGATAATCGATGCCCAGTCTATGTTGAGACCTTTCAGAGTGCATAACCCATTGCTTGCTGAGGTTTAGCGGCTTGGTCAGAGGAGCCGCTCTTTGCAGTCATACAGCTGAAAAGATGAGCGAAGATGAAATTCATCTCGCTGGGCATTTTCGATTTCTTGATAATCGTCAGCTTCTTCTCGGCCTTCATGTCTCTGCCGATTTCCCATACATAGCCCATTGCATCGAAAAATGCAATGATGGCTTCCCTGTCTGAATTTTTCTTGGGGTCAGGGAGGGGAACGAATGGTTTTTCCTTGGTAGCTATTGGAAGGCTGAGAGCTTTGCGAATTATGGCAGGGGTGATCTTCATGGTGCCATATTCGATGTCGCAGAGGATGCAATCGATTGTTTTGGAGGGGTCTTTGGTTGAAGGTAGTTGAGAGTGTCTGGCTGAGTACCAGAATTGTGAGAGAAAAAGCTGATGTGCAGGAGGTGTTATGGTCAGGGCTGTGGAGATGCAACAATTCTTTAGAAAATTCACAGCATCATCTAGATGTGTGACTTGCTTTCGAGGAGGAAACTCGAAAAGCGCATAGAGGTTGTTCACCTTAGTCCAATCCAGTTTGTCAAGGGCAAACTTGACTTGAGGAGCCTTGAGGATGTCCACTTCCTCAGAATCAGCGGAGATGTTCTCAGCGGTAGCAGGAATGTCGGATGAAGCCATTTCTCTGTATTATCAGTTCAACCAAAGATGTTAACAAATAAGAATTATCTTAATGTGGAAAGAATTTCCATTAAGATGGTTCAAATTTTATCCATTTCATTCAGACACAAATGTCTTAATGAAGATTATGTTTTTTCTTGATTTTAAGAAATGAAATATAAAACCCATTTATTCTTGTTATCCAGTTTTCTATGAAGAACAAGTTTAAGATTTTTGCATTTAAACTTGAAGAACAACCATGAAATGGCTGTGTTCATAAAATCATGAAAGAAAATGATTTCATTTTAAGAAGTTCTTTTGTTTGATCTTGTTAACAAATAGTAGATCAGAAACAAGTTATTTGCATTCGGTAAATAATAAGAACATATTAACCTTGATGTTTGATGAAGAAGATGATGAATAGTTCTTGAAGTTTTTGAAATCACAAATGCAACAGTGAATTCTTTCTTGCGGAGGAAGATTGACCGCGTAAAAGAAAAATATAAACAAAGAATTTGTTTATATAGAGATTTTAGAAAGAGAAAATCTTGAGCGGGAAAAGATTTTCATCATGACACGGACACGTGTTTGCATTTGATTGGAAGTTTGAACGAGACGTGCAAACGTGTGTCAGGAAGAGAAAACGTGTCGGGGTTTTATCCGTTGCAATGACGTCACAACTGTCCTTTCATATTCTTGGTTGTCTCTGAGGTTTTGAAAGACTCAGGGATACTTTTGAAAACATGAAGCACTGAATGAAAATATTCAGTGAAGGTTTTAAGAAATTTCAAAATATCGCTGTTAAGGAAGAGATATTCAGCGATGCATTTTGTTTTGAAATCTTGCATTTTCATGCGATTGTCAGAGAGAGTAAACATACCTTGATATCAGTGAATCAAGTTTATTCAGAGAGAAGATGATAGAATGGGTTATACAAGTTGATTTTATCCTATCGCTGATCAATGTGAACCACTGAAGATTTTATCCTTCAAAGTTCAGCATTCCAAGCTCGCTGATGAGAAAGTTGAATCTTGTCTCATCAAGAGGTTTGGTAAATAAGTCAGCTAACTGATAATCAGTTGGGATAAAATGAAGTTCTATATCACCATTCATCACATGATCTCTGATAAAATGATATCTGATTTCTATATGTTTGGTCTTTGAATGTAGTACTGGATTGTTTGCTATAGCGATGGCACTTGTGCTGTCGCAATAAATTGGAATTCTGGAGAGCTGAAGATCATAGTCTAGTAGCTGATTTCTCATCCACAAGACTTGAGAACAACAGCTTCCAGCAGCTACATATTCAGCTTCAGCTGTGGAAGTGGACACTGAATTTTGCTTTTTACTTGTCCAACTTACCAGCTTTCCACCCAGGAGCTGACATCCTCCTGTGGTGCTTTTCCTATCCATTTTGCAACCTGCAAAATCACTATCTGAATAGGCGGTTAGATCGAATCCTGAATCTTTGGGATACCAAAGACCTAGATTCGCTGTACCCTTAAGATATCGAAAGATTCGCTTTACAACTTTCATATGAGATATCTTAGGTTCAGCTTGATATCGTGCACATAAGCATGTTGCAAACATAATATCGGGTCGGCTAGCTGTAAGATACAATAGAGAGCCGATCATCCCACGGTACAGCGTGACATTGACAGGAACACCCTTAGTGTCCTTATCAAGTGTCAGCGGTTGTGCCATAGGGGTTTTCATAGCTGAACTTTCAGTTAAGTCGAATTTCTTCAGCATATCTTTAACATACTTTCCCTGATTAATAAAAGTTCCTTTTTTAGTTTACTTAATCTGAAGACCAAGGAAATATGTTAGTTCACCCATCATGCTCATTTTGTACTCATCTTTCATTCTATCAGCGAAACGAGTACAAAGCTCAGGGTTAGTAGACCCAAATATAATGTCATCAACATATATTTGAACTAGAATGATATGACCTTTCACTTTTCTAAAAAATAGAGTTTTGTCAATCTTACCTCGCTCAAATTTTTCAATATGGAGATAAGTAGAAAGAGTATCATACCATGCACGTGGAGCTTGCTTCAAGCCATAAAGTGCCTTATCCAGTTTATAAACATAACCTGGACGCTTAGAATCTGAGAATCCTGGAGGTTGTTCCACATACACTTCTTCATTCAGCTTTCCATTTAGAAACGCTGACTTAACATCCATCTGATGTACTTTGAAGTTTTTGTGTACATCATATGCTAAGAATAGACGAATAGATTCAAGTCTTGCTACTGGAGCAAATGTTTCGTCATAATCTATACCTTCCTCTTATCTGTATCCCTGAGCAACAAGTCGAGCTTTGTTGCGGGTTACAGTACCATGTTCTTCCAACTTATTTCGATAGACCCATTTAGTGCCTATCACAGTTTTATCAGTTGGTCTCTGAACAAGTTTCCAAACTTTGTTTCTTTCGAATTCAGTCAGCTCTTCTTGCATGGCGCTGACCCAGTTTGGATCTTTGAGGGCATCATCTACTTTCTTTGGTTCAGTTAGTGAAATAAAATTTACAAATAAACAAATATTACCTGCACTTCGTCGAGTCTGAATCCCAACGTTTGGATCACCAAGAATTTGATCAATTGGGTGATTTATAGTCCATCGCTGAGCCGGAGCGTGAGACGCTGACTCAACTTGAACTGGAGGAGCTGAAGATGAAGCTTCAGCGACGTCGGGAGTATCAGCCAAGAGAGGAATGGATGCAGTTGTCATTATATTCACTGATTGCTGAGAAGTTGATGGAATGTCTGAGACATTTGGTTCAGCGTTAGGTATAGTGTTTATAGGAACAACTGAGACCCAAGAAGTTTCAGCTTCACTGTTCTGCATATTTGGAATGATAGGAGGACTATCATCTTCTACTGGATGAGCATGAGTAGTGGGAATATGTTCTGAATCACCAAGATGAGAAAACATCCATTGATTCAGTTCTTCAGTATCAGCGGACGGTTTAGAGTTCACTGAACGGGATTCGTCAAACGTGACGTGAATAGTTTCTTCTACAATTTGTCTTCTTCTATTGAAGACTCTGAAGGCTTTGGAAACTGAGGAGTATCCAAGAAAGATTCCATCATCAGCCTTAGGATCAAACTTTCCAAGTGCATCTCTGTTGTTCAGTATAAAACACTGACATCCAAAGATGTGAAGAAAGCTGATTGAAGGCTTTCTCCCATGAAAAAGTTCATAGGCTGTCTTTTTGAATCTTTTGACTATCAGCGACCTGTTTTGCGTAAAACAAGCAGTGTTGACAGCTTCTGCCCAAAACTGAGTAGGCAGGTGAGAATCGCTGAGCATTGAACGTGCAGCTTCAATAATTGTTCTATTTCTTCTTTCAGCGACCCCATTTTGTTGCGGTGTTCTCACTGAAGAAAAGTTGTGAGAAATACCCTTACTCTCAAGGAAGGAATCAAGAGAACTGTTTTTGAATTCAGTCCCATGATCACTCCTTATTGAGCGAATGGTCAGATTGTTCAGGGTTTCCATCTTCCGAACAAAATTGATGAGTTCTTCAGGGGTGTCACTCTTAGAACGGAGAAACATTACCCAAGTGAAGCGAGAGAATTCATCAACTATGACCAGCGTATATTTCTTTCCAGCGATGGATTGTTTGTTAACATGGCCAAACAAATCCATATGGAGTAGTTGTAGAGGAGATGACACTGAAGAAACTTGCTTTGACTTAAAGCTTGCTTTGGTCTGCTTCCCTTTTTCACACGCTGAACATAACGACTCTTTGGCGTATGAATGCTGAGGTAGACCTGTGACTAACTCTTTTGATGAAAGAGTGTTCAGTGTCTTGAAATTTAGATGAGATAGCCTCTTATGCCATAGCCAGTTGACATCAGATGAGGCCTTTGAGAAGAAACAGGAGTTCTCAGTGGTTGTTGAGTCCATGTTTATTACATAAACATTTTCCAAACGATAACCACTGAGAGCTATCTTCTCCTTTTTGTCAGTGACAAAGCAGGATTCCTTAGTAAAGATTACTTTGTTATCCATGTCGCAAAGCTGACTGATGCTTAGAAGATTATGCTTCAGCCCTTCAACATATGTGACTCTTCTGAAGGAGGTTGTAACATTTGAAAGTACACCATACCCTCGGGTATGTCCTTTTCCATTTCCACCGAAAGTCACAGAGGGACCCTTCTCTTCCTTGTATTCAGCGAGCAGGCTTTTCTTTCCAGTCATGTGTCTAGAGCATCCGCTATCGAGATACCAGATACCCTTCTTAACCTGCAATACAAAGGAAGATTAGTTTTTCTTGGGTACCCACTTGACCATGTATACACGTTTGTCAGTGGAAGTAGTTGGAATGGAAGATTCAGCAGTCTTCGCAGCATTTGAAGATTCGGCTTTGTCTTTCTTCACTTTGGTTAATTTTTTAACTTCAGTGGTAGGATTCACCTTGACCTGATTTGCACCAGGGTTGGTCTTCTTTGCCTTGGGGGCAATCTTCACCTTAGCTATCTTTTCAGCTTTGGTGGCTGTGGGGCACTTACTAGCAATATG
This sequence comes from Saussurea involucrata, assembly GCA_033807775.1. NCBI lineage: Eukaryota > Viridiplantae > Streptophyta > Magnoliopsida > Asterales > Asteraceae > Saussurea > Saussurea involucrata. Next base: position 106,779,356 of record CM066314.1, on the reverse strand, counting down.
ATCGGTAAGTCCACAGTGATAACATTTCCTATAACTAAAAGTAGTTCTAGGACCATTTGAATGTTGAGCTTTTAATTTCAAATTAGAAGTGCCAGCACCAAGTAAACTATTGGCTTTAGAAATGGGACGAACATTTAGTTCTTCAGATTTCTTACCAAGGACATCCAATCTGAGTCTAGGAGTAGATCGCTGAATAGATCCAGATATCTGCTTCCTTGATCCAGAGGGATGAGCCACTGAAGCTTTAGAAGCATTCAGCTTTGGTACTAAGGTACCCTTCTGAGGATTCTGGTAAATAACAATTCATTTACCATCGTCTTTAGAGACAGAGGTAGGTTTTGAATAAACCATTTTCTCCTTGCCTTTTGAGGAGGTAGGAGTTTCCTCAGGGATTGGTGTAACAGACGAGGAGCACTGAGAAGATGAAGTATCAGCGACTGAGGATACGAACGTTCCAAATTTAAGCATTGAACGCTCAGTGGTTGGTTTTGGAGTATCATATTTGTAACCCAAACCACGTTTATCACTCAGGGGAATCTAAGACTTTATTATCTCAGTGATCTTTGTTGAAGAATTACACCATCCTTCAACAGTAGCTTTTTCAGCCTTTAATGCAGCGATAGCTTCTGCTCGTTCAATTTTGACTAGCTGATTTAAATATACTTGATCTTTAAAATCTTCTTCAATTTTAGAAAGCTTTTCTATTTGAAGGTGGCAGTATTTAAGCTTTTCAGCGAGATCAAGATTTTGGTTTTCAACCACAGTTTTGCCGTTCATGGCTTCGTATAAACTTCTAGTCAAGAGATCGATCTTACGGAGACTATCAACTTCATCAATATTTGCAATATTGGTAAAGAAAGAAGGTGATACCTGAATAGCAGATGTTGAAGTGGAGGGAACGTCTGAACTTTCTTCCTCTTCTTCAATCTTGGCCATAAGACATAGATTTGCTTCATCATCTTCAGAGTCAGATGATGATGCTTCTTCATCAGAAGCAGCCCAATCATAGTCATCCATCAGGCCTTTATTCTTCTTCTTAAAGCTTTTCAGCTTTGCATATTTTTCTTTCAGCTTTGAATATTTGTCATCTTTATTCCTTGGAACAAAGGGTTTCTTTGCAAAAGCTGAGGGTCTAGAAACTTTCTTAGACCTGCACACGTTAGCGAAATGTCCTGTCTTTTCGCAGTTAAAACAAGTAGCAGTAGCCTTATCAACAAAAGCTGATGATCTAGGCTTGTCAGATATGGAAATAGGTTTGTTCTTTCTAAACATTTTCTTTTTGGCAAATCTCCTGAACTTCTTAGTTAGGAGAGCCAAAGATTCATCATTATCTGAAGAATCAGAATCTGATGACCTTTCAAAGTTACTTTCTAACTCGGTGATAGTGACCGAGGGTCGCTGAGTAGAAGGTTTCTCTGAGATTAAAGCAACAGGGGTGCTTTTGGAATCTTTTACAAGATTCTTCTTAAGATGGCTTGATTGCTCATGATTCAGCAACGTGCCATATAAGGTTGAAAGGGTCATTGATTTTAGATCCTTTGATAGCTTGAGACACATAGCATAATTGTCCCAGCTTTCAGGTAAACATTCTAGAAACTTTGTCAGCACTTCAAAGTTAGAATATTCCTTACCAACAGTTTTCAGATCTATAATTAAACAATTAAAACGTTGGTGAACTTCAGAGAGAGATTCATTCTTACCAGAAATGAAGCTTTCGTATTGTCTTACCAGGTTGATCTTTCTTGAATCCTGGACTTCAGACGTTCCTTCATATTGAACACATATTGTGTCCCACACGGCCTTTGATGTTTTTAGATTCATGACGGAATGGTAGACTTCGTCAGGAAGAGCCATGGATAGTATGGATCTGGCTTTTGTATCTATAGCCACTTTCTTCTTATCTTCGTCGGTCCACTAAAAGATTTCCTTAGGGACCAGCCTTTCTGGAATAGCAGGTCTATTCTCAGCGGCTGGAACAGCAGCATCAATTCTTACAGGGATGAATGGACCATTTTCGAGATAGTAAGGCATAGTAGGGTCTACACCTTCTAAGAAGAGTGTCATCCTATTTTTCCATAAGTTGAAGTTATCTTTGGAAAATCTAGGGGGTTTAGCAAGAGAACCATTGTCTATATAATTTGTGTTTGTGTTGGTGGCCATTTTTAGATAATAGCAAGGAAGAGAAATATCTTAGATTAGATCTTGTTTATGAGATTAAACAAATCCGCTCTGATACCACTTGTTGGTCCCGAAGGCCTATACAAGTTTGTAGAAGGGGGGGGGGGGGGGGTTGAATACAAACACACAGATTTTACTTTTCTAAATTGTTTATTGATAAATCATTAACAATTTACAGTTTGTTGCGGAAACAAGATTAAGGATAAACCTAAATCTAAACAAGTTGGAACACTAAGGTTTCTTGCACTAAGAGAGATAAGGAAATTACTAATAATAACCTATCTTGAGATAAGAGATTGAACTTGTGCATAGTTAGCAAGTTACTTCAAAAGAAGTGGGTTCATCTCTTTATATACTGCATGCATTTAACGCAAGTCATTATATACTTTACACGTGTCATCAGCTGGTTGGTTGTATGTCATTGACCTTGGTTGACAACCTTAGTAGCCGCATGGATGAACATTGTAGTATCAGAGTGGTTGTACGATTTCAGACAGTCGGAGGTTCTTTTCTGACATTTCGTACGGAGTCGTGCAAGGGGGGTTAAGACAAAAGTACTTTGTACGGAGGACTTCATGATCAGCTTTCGTTGATTCAGCGATTATCATTTTCTATTCAGCGAATGATAAAGTTCAGCGATAACTGAAGTCTTGTACTTGATACTTCACGTTGAGTGGACAAATCTGAGTCTTCGCTGATCCGCATCAGTTCATTAGGAAACTTGTCGCTGGTTCTTGAGCTTGATCTTCGACTTCAGCGTAGAACCTTTTTTGACGTGAAACTTGTCTTCAGGGATCATAAGTAAACAACTAACTTATCAGCGATCATCATAATGACTGAACAGACTCAGAGCATTAATGATGAACAATGTTCGCTGAATGTTTAATTTAAAAGAGAGAGAGTTCCTATCAGCGGTACTGTAAGATCTTAGTACTTATCAGCGATAGTGAAACTCTGATACATATTGTTTACTTACAATTTTCACTAAGTATATAAGAGAGGGTCATTATCAAATCACTGAGGGTTTGGATCAACACCCTTGATGTGAAGACTTAGCTTGGTATTTATAGTCTCCGCGTCATTGATTAGCTCCATTAATGCTTTGATCAACGGCTACAACGGCTGGAAACGGTTGCCGGAGTGATTATCCATGATGATCTTCGTCCGTTACGGCTATCGATCGTTGATGGTTGCGTCGGTTATATCCGTTGCTCTTTAATGACTTTGACTCCTGCATTAAACACTTAACAAACGTAACAGTCATGGTTAACGTTAGTTTGGTCGAGGTCGCATGGTTCTATGCGACGGTCGTGCAGGACGGGCGATGCTATGGTCGAGTGTCGCGAGGAACTCTCGACTTACCTTTTATGAGGGACGACGATGGTGTTCTAGGTCTTTGTCGAGACCTTATCTTAATACAAGATATAGTTCTTAATCATACGTCTTACCTGCTCTGGTCGCGGTCGAGCGACGTGATTTTTTGCCCAAACAGTTTGCCCCTAAAATTGAAAATTGAATGTCAACTTTAAGTTTTAAATTTTGCTTGTCGAACGACCTGGGTTGAGGGACTTACCTGGTTGTCGTGGAACTAGACTGGTTCGCCTTTAACTGAACGAGAAGTTGAAAAGTTGTGACGTCATACTGACGCGCGATGATGCTTACCAGCTGTCGAGCACAGGTGTCGAAGATCTGTGAGGGTATGCGAAAAGATCGGGGACGCGCGGAAATCATCCAGGGATTCGATCCAATCCTGTTTTTCCGTCTAAATAGGGATTTTGATGGATCATTTCCTGATTTCGCCCTTGAAGAGTTTTGTGCTGTGATTTCCTTGCCATTCTTTGCCTGATATCTTCCGAACTTGTGAAAATATTTGACCTGGTTAGGTTTCTTCGAGGATTAACGCGCTTATAAGTAAGGTACGATTTCTCTGACTTCTGCAAATTTTGTTTAGAAATGTCGAGGGATCCTGAGAGTGTTATTCAAGAGTCATCGGACCTCCAGGTTTTTAGAAAGTTAGCGAAAATTCCTGCGTGGGTCGAATTGATCCGTCCAGGCCAGATCCGATCAAAAGAGTGTCCCGAGGGGTACATCGTAATCTATGAATACCCTTTTAAGATAGGTTTCGAATGGCCTTTTTCTCTTCTGGCCAAGGCGTTTATGTTAGAGTTTGACTTGGCACCGAGTCAGTTGATGCCCCAGTTCTGGAGAGTCGTACGAGTGATCGAGCGTGCTACTAAGAAATGGGATTCTCCCATGAATGTACATGACCTCCTCTCGGCTTATCAAGCCAAGATGGACGGATGTCATCGATGTAGTTTACATTCTAGGTTCAAGGGCGATCGTGTTTTGGTCTTAAGGACGGGTGTGAACGACCGTGGGTAGAAGTCTCGATACGTTTTCGTGCGTAAGTTGTCCCTTGACTCTGAGAGTGAGTGGATTAGGACGAGCCGGAATACGTCGGGTGAGCCTCGTTATTTCATCTGGCGTGCGCTGTAGATGATTTACATATGATTTTTAACTTGTTTTTTGTATGTTGACAGCCATAAAATTCGAGGTCGTGAAGCCAGACGCTAACTCTCAAGCGAAGATCAATTCGTTTTTAGAATTTAGCGTCGCCGAGAGGTCTTTCGTCGTGCGACACTCAGCGGATGACGATGATTTAGAATCTTCAGGAGAGAATCAGGGGGAGAAGTGTGAAGAGAAAGGAAGAGAAGTGGAAGAAGATAAGTCAAGAGGAAGGAGAGGGATGACGGGTAAGTTTTACTTTCCTTTTCTTCCTATGTTACCTCGAGTCTTTTTCCTTTGTGTGCTTTGTAACATTCCTCTTTTTTCCAAGAGAGTCTCAACCTAAAGTGTTGAATGTTTCTCCTAAGAGAGCAGCTGAGCTGGAGCGTGCTCGTCTGGGCAGAGAGAAGAGGCTAAAAGCCATGTCTGCTGGCCCTGAAATTCCGAAGAAGACGAGGACGACGACTCCGAGGGAGTCGTCGGCAGGGGTTAATGACTCGTCAAGAGTCGTTACACCCGAAGAGGTAGGGGTCGCATTTTCCAAGAAGGTGATTGCAGCGACACCCATCAATTCTGCGCCTCCAGCGAAAACGATGAAGTCCCCGTCTACCGCGTCGAATCCTTTGTCAGCCGACAAGGGCGAGGAACACTCGAAGGGAGGGGAGAAGGTCACGACGGTCAACTTTACGCTGCCATCGGACTTTATGACAGGTAATGTCCTTGACGGGACGAACCTGTTCCCTCACCTGGATAAATTCATGCTTCCATCTTTCAGGGAGCGTTTTGAGGGGTTTCCTATCGAGGAGACGGGTGCCCATGTAGCCGGCTTGGTGTTCATGGTAAGTCTTGCTTTCAAGACTTAGTATGTCTAGGCCCAGACTTTGTTGTCGTTGTCGTTGTCGTTGTCGTTGTCGTTGTCGTTGTCGTTGTCCACTGATGATGTTTGTCTTTTATGATTTCGCAGGCACTTCAAGCTTCCTTGGCCTTGCGAAGTGAAACAGCGAAGGTGAAATATCTCTTGTCTGCTGCGCGCGAAAGGGAGAATGCAGCATTGGATCGAGCAAACGATGCTACTGGTCGCACGGAGGATCTGTCGAAGCATCTTGCTGACGCTTTAAAACATATGGAGATCGTTAATCGTGCGAAGGAGGATCTCAGCCATCGCTTGACGCAGTCCTTGTCCATGACTGCCGAGTAGAGGGAGGAGATGGATAAAATTAAGGAATCCTTGGCCGCTGTTTCAAAAGAGGCCGAGGATTATAAATCCAAGGTAGAGAGTTTGGAGAAAGAAGTGCAAGCTGCAAAGGACGAGGGCAAGTCGGTTTTTGCCATAGCTCGTCTAACTGCTCGGGCGACGATCATGCGACGACATTTGCTGGGGAAAGACCCTCTTGCTTCGACGAAGGAGGAGCTGGACATCTATCTGAATGGCGTCGGGACTGAGAGGGATCTTGACTCGGATGATGAGAAGGACGCTGTGGCAGGCGAACGCCTTCAGGACGGGACTTCGTGTAGGAATGCGACGGATGCTCCTCCTTTAATTTAGGAATTTTATTTTGTTTGCTTTGCTGCTCGACTGTTGATGATCGAGCGTGTACCTGACGATCTTTTCAGTAAATGCACTTTTTGTTTGAACTTGTGTTTTCATATACATGGTAAACAAATATCGCATCGATAGAATGTAAGATACATAGGAAATCATGCGACTAAGGCCTTTATTGTAATACGATGAGAATAACGTAAAACACATATAAGAACACGCGATTAAAGCATCCATTCGGGGTATAAAAGCTAAGAAACTTAGAGATAAGCTATTTAGGCTTTGCGATTGTACGACGAGATCGTACGAGGAATTTGCGTCGTATGCCCCTGTGGATGGATGGTCAGAGAAGAAAATCTTGATTGTTTATGTCGTGCGATTCTGCGAATTTAAAGTCATCTAGTAGACTTTAATGATTACTGCCGTGCGATTCTGCGATAAAACGATGTCGGGGGTTGGTCGTTGGCTAGCCAACGACCCTCTGATGCTTAAGTCAGTAGCTGTTTGTGAGAAAAAAATTGTATGGAAAAGAGTTAGAAATCATACATTTCTCCTTCATGGGGTATTGCCCCCTGTCATTTATTATCCTATTCTTTTTGAAAAGAAAGATAGGTTTTAAATGACAGGACGACACGACGTTCTGATGAGATACTGTCTGTGATTGATCATGTCATCGTACGACAGGGCACCATAGTGACGTTTTGACTCATTCTCGATCTTCAGGGTTCCCAATGGAGTAGGGGATTTTAATTGATATTTTTTGCATGCTCGGGAGTCGACGGTCGATGGCTATTAGCTGGAATAGCGACATCGTCGATGATATCCTTGAGATTTCCTTTCGGGAAATGATACGCTAATTCCTTCTTCAATGCGATACAATCGTCTGTCGCATGACCATGATCGACGTGGAAGTCGCACCACTTTGATTTATCTTTTTTAGCATCATCCAAGTCAGACTTCTTCGGCCACCGGATGGTTGCTTGGGTGGTCTTCAGAGCTTCGAATAAGTCTTTAGCTGACCCTTTGAACCCATAAGAGGAGATCTTGGGGTAAACGGGAAATTTAGTCGCGGTTTTAGCTTCTGCCTTCGTCTTGAAACGAACGTTTGAAATCTGACGCGTTGGCTCTATTCTGGAAATAGCCTTTGTCTTGAACTCTGGCTTTCTGACGCCTAACGACTTCTTGTCGTCAGTGTGCTTGCGACGAAACGCTGCATCATCCTCGACCCTCATATATGCTAAGGTTCGAGCTCGGACGTCTTCGAAAGTCTCTGGGGGATACTTGGTCAGATCGATATATAGACCTGAACTATCGTCTAGACCACGCTTATAAGCTTCGATCGCAGTTTTGATGTCACAATTGCGGATACTGATCATTTCGGCATTGAATCTATTGAAATAACTTCGAATAGACTCATTGGTCTTCTGCACGACATAGTACAGATCACTAGTCTGCTTTTCCATCTTACGACTGCTGGCGAATTGGTTGACCAATTCGGCGAACGACCCGATAGATTTGGGTTTGAGATTGATCAACCACAGTGAGAGTTGCCCCGAAACTCTTGCACATGCATACTTCCTGGTACATGTGTGGAATCGAGATCGTCCATATGAGCTGCTTATACTGCGCGATATGCTCGGTTGGATCGGTCACACCCGAATACTTGGGAGTGAAGGCATGAATGTTATACTTCTTTGGGACCTTGACGGTGGCGATCTCATCGATGAAGGGCGACGCCTGATACCCCGAGCGAGGCTCGACGTCGACAGGCACGGCTGCCCCAGGCAACATGGCGAGCAAGGACAGGACGCACTCATTTTGGTCTTCCAACATCTTCAAACGTTGGGCGACGGGATCGTTAAGATCAGGATTTGCCCCTGTCGAGGGATTGGTCCCTGGACTAGTGCCATTACCATGCGACGAACCATTGGTGTCCCCGTTGAACGGAATAAAATATGGCTGCGACCCATAGTGGAATTGCTGCGGTCCATTCTTAAACGATTGTGGTCTATGCTGAAAAGGTTGCGATCCTTGTTGGAAAGGTTGCGGACCACTTTGGAACGGCTGGGAAAACAGTTGGGATCCATTCTGAAATGGCTGGGAGCCACCTTGCGATGGTTGGGATCTATTGTTCAAGGGTGGTGGTCGGATGTCCTGAGGGGGAATCTGCCCAGACTGGGGATTCGGAATGAATGGACCCGGCTGCTGATTCTGCATGAATGGACCGAGATGCTGATTCTGCACGGACGGGCCTGGTCCCGGACCTGGATTCTGGATGAATGGTCTAGGACCATTCTGAGGTCCAAAAGGATTCCTTAGCCGCGTGATCTCTTCAGCTGCTCTGCGATTCTGCTCTGCCATTGCATTGAGTTGATTCCTGGCAACCTCGAGCTCCTGATACATCTGAACGACGGCTTGCTGCGGATTTCCAGGGGCTGCCATTTTCCTGCAACAGAAAATAGAAGAAACTCCAAGAAACTATTAGTAGAATGCACGTTCGTCGATGATTTCTCTAGATGTAGTCCCACGGATGGCGCCAAACTGTTAATGCCAAAAATCACACCAAAGGGACAACTTAAGGTCGATGTGGACTTAAACAACTAAAGAAAGAATCTTTCGACGAGACGTGCGACGAGGAATAAAATAAAGAAACAAGGGATTTGATGACGCAGGAAAAACCTCAATCGGGGAAAAAACCTGCGGACGACAGGGGATGTCGTCGCTGGACTATGGTCGCCATTCAGGGGCGATGTCCTTGGATACTGGTGTCGATAGTACAGTGATTACAATACAAATGAAGAAAATGCTTCGAAATGTAAAGTACAAGTGTTTGGAATGTAAAACAAGTGTTTGTCGTGTACGAAACAAAGTGTGAACTGCTGGTCGAGGGCTGTTGTCGTGCGTCGAGAGCGATACTTCGAGATTAAGTTCTTCACTTCTGTTGTTCTTGAGTTCACTGTAGTATTCTAGAATTCAGTCTAAGGTGTGTATGCTTTCTCGAACTCGGTATCAGATGTTGTGTTCGATGTTCGATGTGTATCTGATGTTAACTGATGCCCCTTGATGTGAAGACTTAGCTTGGTATTTATAGTCTTCGCGTCATTGATTAGCTCCATTAATGCTTTGATCAACGGCTGGAAACGGTTGCCGGAGTGATTATCCATGATGATCTTCGTCCGTTACGGCTATCGATCGTTGATGGTTGCGTCGGTTATATCCGTTACTCTTTAATGACTTTGACTCCTGCATTAAACACTTAACAAACGTAACAGTCATGGTTAACGTTAGTTTGGTCGAGGTCGCATGGTTCTATGCGACGGTCGTGCGGGACGGGCGATGCTATGGTCGAGTGTCGCGAGGAACTCTCGACTTACCTTTTATGAGGGACGACGATGGTGTTCTAGGTCTTTGTCGAGACCTTATCTTAATACAAGATATAGTTCTTAATCATACGTCTTACCTGCTCTGGTCGCGGTCGAGCGACGTGATTTTTTGCCCAAACAGGTTTCTTCTTATATAATGCATGCATTTAATGCATATCAGTACAACTTTACACGTGGCAGCAGCTGATTGGTTGCATGGTTGGACCTTTGTAGACAACCTAGTAGCCGCATGATGAACAGTGTAGAATCAGAGTTGGTTGTACGATTCTGGACAAAAGGGATGTCCTATTCTGACATTATCGTACAGAAACGTGCAAGGGGG